>OX387368.1:11360000-12560000 GCA_947563465.1 Archips xylosteana
CATTCAATTAACCCTCTTGAGTCCTTGATGATTATAGGTACTTACGTAAAATCGCAAATCCTTGAGAATAAAACCAAAATTACAGTCTCTAATTCAAGAAATAGATCCCAAATTGCACCCTTTTTATTGCAGGACGTAACCCTTCGAAGCAAGTCGGTTGAAGGGTTACCTTGCTTTCGGATTTTTCCGGACAGATTTTTGTACGGATTTTTTTTCTTACAACTGAACAGCTAATGTTTAATGTTAATTTTAAGTTTTATCATTAACACGTCTACATAATCTTCGTAGGTACCTACTTTGATTTATTGGTTAGTTATAATGAAAATTTTCACTGCTGTCCATTGCTAATGAAATAAACACCCAAACAAAACGAAATTCAAAGTTTGGACTTCGTATCGTGTTGTTGCTTTCACTCTATTATTATTAGCGTGAACGAAGTTAGAAAATCGAATTTCATGGTATAAGGACAGATTGACTTGAAATTCGTAACAAAAAAGCTTAAGTATTGGGTTTCATGTCTGGGCATTGTATTAGGTTTTAAGATCCAATGTACCCATGAAAAGCAAAAACGAATGACTCATCATCATACCAGCCTCGTGTACTGCCTTTTCGGCGAATTATTTTTCGCAAACTGTTTCATTTGGCAAATGTTTCATTTCCCAAAAGTTAATTTTTTCTGAACCTGTAAACTTTTCAGGATATATTTCAGGTCTATCCTGTAGGTTAGGTTAGGTTAGGTTAGGTTTGTTTTATAACAATCCTGAAAAGTTTACAGTTTCAGAAAAAATAAACATTTGGGAAATGAAACATTTGCCAAATGAATCATTTTGCGAAAAGTTTTTCGCCGAAACATTAGTAAACCTTCCGGCCTATATACGATCCACTGCAGGGCAGAGGCATCCTCTCAGAATGAAAGCTGTACTTCCCACGCGGGCGCAGTGCGGATTGGAAACTTCACACACACTATTGAAATTCTTCTCTGATGTGTACAGGTTCCTGATGTTTTACTTCACCGTAAAGCTCATGGTAAACTTCAAATTTAATTAAATGACAGAGAAAACAGACAGACATGATGATGGAGAAAAGCGTTTTTTTTTTCTTATTCTCAAGCTACCCCACAAAAATTAACTTTTATTGACATATTATAAAACTACCTTGAATTTTTGTTTATTTTTTTATAAGGCATATTTTATTGTAAATATTAAATGACTACAACCTTGTAATATATAAATGACATATTTGACTTGCTGTCGCGACTTATTGTAGATGGTAACCCTATTCAGTTGTAATTTGTAACTTCGTTAATAATATCTTGTCCGCATTCAATGTTTTCAGTAACATGATTCGAGGGTTGAATAGATTGGGAAGTTTCTGTAGCTCGGAGTTAAAGAACGATGTAATTTGAACAAAAGCTTCTGTTTCCAAAGAGTTGAGCTGTAGTCCTTGGTGGGGTTTGATTTTGAGAGAGATGTACTTAAATAAAATAAGAAGGAATTGAATTAGAATGGTACTGGTACCACAAGTGACAAAATACTTTATATAAATGGCTAAAGGCTCGTAAACATGTAGTTTTTTCAATAAAAACAATTTATTTTTAATTCTAACCCCCTGTTTCACCATCCATTGATCAAATTTATTTGATGGATAAATGTGATGCCGTCTCTGTTTGTTTTGTTCGAATAGACGGAGACGGCATCACATAAATTAAATTCTATTCTATTCTATTCTATTCTATTCTATTCTATTCTATTCTATTCTATTCTATTCTATTCTATTCTATTCTATTCTATTCTATTCTATTCTATTCTATTCTATTCTATTCTATTCTATTCTATTCTATTCTATTCTATTCTATTCTATTCTATTCTATTCTATTCTATTCTATTCTATTCTATTCTATTCTATTCTATTCTATTCTATTCTATTCTATTCTATTCTATTCTATTCTATTCTATTCTATTCTATTCTATTCTATTCTATTCTATTCTATTCTATTCTATTCTATTCTATTCTATTCTATTCACATTTATCCGTCAGTTAAAATTAATCAATGGGTGGTGAAACAGCCTCTAAATTAAACAAAACAAGCTACCGAACAACGGCCAACCGATAGTGTCTTTATCAACCTTGGCAGAATCATCGATAATATATTTTTCATCACACTTGCTCGTCAATGGTGTTATTCCATCCCTGTATACTAAATGACAATGGCCTAAATTGTTCTTAAGGGAGTTATGGATTTACGTACAGTTTTTCTACCCAAGGAAGTTCTAACTTTAGTTTTAAAATTTGCAAACAAGTCATTTCAGACTAAGGAGGTTTCAAGTCAGCCAACGTTTTATTTATTATCTTTAAAACTTAGCTAGGTATAACCCAAATTTTACAACACAAAACTTATCTACGCTTCATGAATATTCGTTATTTTTATATTTTAAATTTATATCAAATATTTTTGCAATAATTTTAGTAAAAATATTTTTTTAAATGTGTTGGCAGAATCTGGCCGTATGACCTTTCGAATTCTAAACTAAACACAGTTTACATTATTTATGGTAGATGACTCGAAAAAAGTGACAATCTGTATTGGCGGGTAGCCATTATTTTATTCAATTTAAGTATTTAGAGACAAAATAATTTTATTTTTGGATTTATTTTCTCGCAATGTGATGAAAATCATTGTGTGTATCACGGGCAGTAAGGGGATTACAAACTCGAGTCATTAAAAGCCCTCCGCCTTCGGCGTCGGGCTTCTAATAGACTCTCGTTAGTAATACCCTCCTTACGGCCCTAGATGCACAATGTACTATTTAACAACTTAAATGAAAATTGAACAAAACTAAATAATCGTGTAACATTTTGACACTCGGCATCAGATTGAAATGACAGTTTTTGCATGGCTGTGACAGCTGGCTGTTTCCGATACCAATTGTCAGCCCATACAAGAACTGTCAAAATGAACCCGATGGCGATTGCGACAGAGTTAGACAATTAGCCTGCAGACCACTTTACTTAAGTTTTTCGCCTATAGGGTAGATAAGTCATCGCCAATAACTCAAGACCGTTCCTGGATCCAAAATGGCGTCTTGGTAATGGACCGGGCGGCTAGATGTTAAAAATTAGGTTAATTATCAATTTATGAGTCGCGCGCTCTAATGGATGACAAAGGCCCATTAGTGTTCATTATTAAGGATATTCGCATTGTCTTTCGAGTGAAGGAGACGCTGGAAATAAGCTTAAGATTCCACAAAAAAGTTAGCCTAGTAAGTACTTAACGAAATGTAGGTAGGCCTCCAAGGTCAGAGAGCGACAGTTTTCCATCCTTCTAGCTTGGTCGGAGTTTCTCTACGGGATCTCATTAGAAATGAAGAAACTCACGCAAGAACTAAAGGCACCGACCACTGACATAGCTCGAGGAACCGTCAGCTTTAAGTGGCAGTCGGCACATCGCTCATAGTAGGGGAGACCGAGGTGAGTTGTGACAGAGTAGAGTTGTGATTGTGATATCGTCGATTTTTGGGAACTTATTTACTGCTAGCAAGCTCGCATCAGCGCGTATTTGATAGCTCGAGACTTAAACTAAAAACGCGCGCTATTGCGAGCTCGCTAGCAGTTATAAGTTCTACAAAAACCGACGTTGTCACTGCTGTCCTCTGTCACAACTGTCCTCGGTCTCCCCTATTGATGGACGATGGAGCCAAAAGATTTTCAAATGGCGTCCACGGACCGGAAGATACGGTGTAGGTAGGTCTCCAACAAGATGGAGCGACAACATGGTTAAGGTTGCGGGAAGGCGTTGGTTGCGGATGGCGCAGGATCGATCTGTTTGGCAAAGCTTGGGAGAGGCCTGTCTTCAGCAGTGGACGTCTTTCAGCTGAAATGGTGATGATGGTGAGCCTAGCAGTTGGATCTAACGCTGCTTATCCAAAATACCTGTTAATTAAATAAATAAATAAATAAATATTGGGGGACAATCTTACACAAATCGACCTAGTCCCAAACTAAGCAAAGCTTGTACTATGGGTACTAGACGACGATAAACATACTTATATAGATAAATAAATACTTAAATACATAGAAAACATCCAAAACTCAGAAACAAATATTCGTGCTCATCACACAAATAAATGCCCATACCGGGATTCGAACCCAGGACCTCTTGCTTCGTAGGCAGAGTCACTACCAACTAGGCTAAAGCGGTCGGTAAAAAATACATACTGTGGTTTTCAGTTGTTTGATGACATGCAGCACGATTGATATTGTATTGTGAATAAAATAACATGTTTTTACGTCAAAAATTACCACGTGGCTTAAATAAATGTGCCGTTATATCTACCATTAGTCGAAGTTTGCTGTTTTTTTCTTGTGAAGATTTAAATTATTATTTCGGAATTTATCTCTGAATTTATTTCATAATTTTTTTACGCAATTTGCTACAATTCAAAAAGTCAGACTAAATACGTTAACCGGCAGTTAATCCTACATAACGATTGACTGGGTTTTTTTATCGCACAATTGAAACGGTGTTAAATGTCCAACTTTTTCGTTACATACGAGTATTGGTCTAAAATACTCGTAAAACAGAATCTACATATAAAAAAAAACCTTGTCAAAAAATCCTTAACTTCGGAGTGGACGGTAAGTACTTCGATTTGTCATCGCAATCGAGACATCGCGATTTGAAAATAATAAAGAAGATAAAAATTTAATTAAAACGCCAATTCGCCTGAGTGCATTATAAAATAAAATGATTAGTACACTTTATTTAATTCAAAATGGGTCCATGCTATTTTATAGCACGCAACGTTTAAAAAATTACAGATAACAGATTTGAAAATTTGCGGTACGTTTTCGTTGGAAAATACATCTTATGTTTATTGGAATAGAGTCCGTTGGTATGTGGGATGCGCGTGCGCCGACGATTTGACGGACATGCGCCAGACACCGCTGAGTCGGCGTCATTCATGTGTGGCCCAAGTTGTAAGCGTCAGGCGTTCAATATTTATTTTTTAATTTAAATAAATAAATAAACATTTCCCAGGGGTATACTTCTTTCTACTACTACTACTTATAAGGAATCGAGTTTTATATTGTAAGTGCTATTATTATTTCATCAAGAGTTAATCTAGTATAAGGTGTAATGTGTTTTGGTAAGTGTTGCGTTGAGTTAACACTTGGTCTTGAGCTAGATTTAGTGAAAAACATTAAAAAACTCTAAAGATTAATTATTTAAATTGATTTCTTTGCAAACATTGAAAAGACCAGAACTTACTTGTTTATATAAATCTTAAAAAAAACGAGCAAATACTAATATTTTTCAAATTGACACTAACAATAGGTAGTAATGACCATTGCCATCACAGGATTCACAGGCCATCAGTCTTTTGTTGACTGTATAAGCAAACCACACCAGTCTATATTCCCAATTTCGAAAGGTAAAATTCAGCACATTTTGATACTCTCTGCACCCTCTTCCCATAAGCCGCCGCAGTTTGGTGAACGCAACGGATCGATCTCGCATTAATGTATTTTGGGACGTAAGATTAATATTTTTTGGCACACACTCAAGTTTCTTTGCTAAGAGCGGTCTGAGGTTATAATTTTTCCATTGGAATGTATGGGTAATGTCTTTATGCGATTACTCTAATTTAGTTGGATGTACACGGATTTGTGCTCTATCGATCTTGCTCTATTTAAGAGTAGTACTCTTGATGGCAACACAATTGTCAAAAGTGTTTGACTCAAGTGGCAGTGGGCAGGGCACATCGCTTGTAGAATAGCCGATGGGGCCAAAAGGTTCTCGAGTGGCTTCTACGGACCGGAAGACGCAATTCAACAAGATAGAGACGATTGGTTAAGGTTGCAGGTACGCGTTGGATGCGGATGGCGCAGGACCGATCTGTTTGGCGAGCCTTGGGGAGGCCTATGTTCAGTAGTGGACGTCTTTCAGCTGAAATGATGATTATGATGACTCTTGATGGTGGAGTAATAGCCACTTATCCTCCACCAATCTTGTGACCTCTTGATATCGGTCTTCTTCTACCAATCCTGACCTCAGTGTTTTCCTCCAAAGCATTTGTAAAAAAAAAACTAGTCCTATTGATGTCCTTATCATCTTTCCTATAATTAAGTTAATTCACAATATTTCCTTTCGAAGCAAGATTCAATTTATTTGTTGGAAATAAATGTTATACATAACATGTATGATGAATAACTAACGAAGTAGTAATTATAATTTGACGTTTACATACTTAATTGTGTAATTTTAGCGCTATCGTTTCATAAATGTTGGATGCTAGGCGTTATGCCAAATAATTTCGTCATTGCTAATCATTTGTTTGGATTTGAACAAAAGCAAGAAGAATTTATAAAACATAAAATATTGTGGACTGAGACATCGTCAATTATTGATAGATGATTCATCACTGAGTTTACGTTTATTCTTAAAATCTTGACGGTTGACATAAAAACAGTCAGCGACATAAAACTGTATTTAAATCGACGCAACAACCCCTTTCTCCCTTTAACTTTCTTACAACTTATTCTAACTATAAACATTTCTCTGAAAATCCATCCTCAACTTTGCCTTTGTAGTCAGCCAAAAGACCAACTAATGGCTAAGAATAATAGTTTCCTTCAAAGAATAAACTAAATTCCTTGTCTCAAATATTTTCCTTTCACCCAATTAAGTGGCAGGAATGTCTACTCACGCGTAAACGCTTGAAAGGGAGCTGGTAACCCTAAATAGTTGTGATAAAAGTATTAGACAGAATTGAGAATATTGGCTTTGACTAAGACGGCAAAGCTTCCACCGTCAATTTTGTCAAAAAAATAATAATAAACGGGAAATACCAAAGACTGACCCGTATATTTTGCGCCTGTGATCAAAGTCCCCACTTGTTTCAAAGATAAGTAGAGTATGCTAAGAAGGGCCAGGGCCTCTTTTAGCTTTTTAACTCAAAGCACTTTGTTATTTTTCATTAAGTACTTTTACAATATAATCACTTTGTTTAAATCCAATAGAGTGATTTAAATAAGTTGACTTTAAGCTAAAAGCTAGTCTAGCCACGATTACTTAGATCCTATTTCAATAAGAAGGAAAAGACAAAGGGGAACTTTTTAAATCCATCTACCACAAAGTCCATAGAGAGCTCTCAAATCAAAGACAATCTAGAGGTACCTAGACGGTAAAAGCGGATTGCATTTTATATTAGATTTCCCATGGGACATTGACGTCATTATACAATGAAACAAAAGCTTTGGAATGCGGGATATCAGTATTTTAAAGACAGATAATTTTAAATTTCTTTTATCATCGACTTCAGACTAAACAAATCAGTCAAACCGTCGAAACTTGTTCAGTAATTTTATTACTTCTCTAATTAAATGTAATTGTTTAGACCAATGCATATTACGAATGGTCGGACAACACATTCTGGCCAGGCAAATTCATCATCACTATCATCATCAGCCTGTGTTTTCTGTTAGACATCATCCTCCCCCATTGCACGCCACTAAATAAATAGAGTAGAGCGCCTAAAGTGGAGTGATGATATTGGTTTTTTTTTTATAAGGCAGCGGGCAGAGATTGGGCGAGAATAGCTTGAAGATTGAGCTCAGTGGCATGTAAGGCAGATTATTTTAGATACCATGGACGACCGACTTGCTTAGTCAAAGACTTCAAGATGTTTAAACACATTATATTTTACCGAACCCAATGGGAACTGATTGTCTGTGGTTACAACCACGAGTAGTAAAAGAACAAGGAAGAACATAGTATACTTGCATAGGCTGCGTTTTTAGGATGAATATCTTATCAGGTTAGTGACTTTGAAACCCATCGCAGAACTTACTAGGATGTCAAACGAGACGAATTTTATTATCAGGCTTAACCACCACCAGTTATATCGCCATAGAGCTTTGAAGGGCGATATCTTTAGTAACTAAAAGTGCGAGCAAGGGTTCGACGCCAAAATTAGCCATTTTCGGACGCATTAGCGCCGTAATGAACAGGAATCGAAATGGTCGCCGTACCCGAAACCGGTTGGACGGATTCAGTTCAGTTCAAGCAACTGAAGTAACTAAAGAAACTAGATTAAATTAAACTATAAATAGGACAATGCACGATACCCTTACTAAAAATACAATCACGATCATAACGCATTATGTAATGTGAACTGAGCACGCTTCATTGGCGAAAAGCTTTTTTCGCCGCATAAAATCCCAGAAGCTTAAAAGCTTTATTTATTTATTGCAAAGCTTTTACATTTATCGCCGTATAAAAAGCTCGACGTTAACGTCCGTGTGATATACGCCGTACCAGGAAGTGTGAATGATAAACTTGATATTCTAAATAGCTCATCTGAGGATTTTGGAAAAAAGTGTTTATTCCAAAAATAGAGAATACTTCTTAAAAATAATAGGTACAACTATTAGTGTGGGGTTCCATATAAGCAAAGCGAAGAAGAATTATGCAGAATCCAAATGATATTAGTACAATTCCACGCTTGGTTCCCCCAGTAATATAAGAATGTGAGGTGGACTTTAACTAATAAGTTTAGTCGATTCAACGTGACTTCGCTCAGTTTTAATGAAATCGCACTCTTATAAGCGTAGATAGATGGCAAACAAGCAGGTGAGTCACTAGATGGAAAGTCACCAATAACTTAAGTAGAATTAAGAGTGGGTTGCCGGCTCTTTAAGAAAAAAAAAGTAGGCTTATTTCGTTTTCGTTCGACTGACAAAGAAGAGATACTCTACAAAACTGTTATTATCTTTTAGATACGGAACCCTAAGACCCTCGCCCACTATGTCTAGCACTTGCTCATTCATCTTTCCGTCTAACTCACTCAAATAAACATGACACCTCTAAAAAGCTTACAAACACCGAAACCAAACAAATTATCACTATTTGTAAGTCCGTCATACAAATTGTGAACAAATGTTTGCGAAGCGTAACAATGTTTGAGTCCTTCTAAGGGTACTAGTAATGGCCTGACGCCTCAGTGTTTGGTCAAATGTTTGGGCAACACTCCAAACTATTTTTATAACTTGTTGACATAATGATCGAGAGGGTTTTGAGTGATTAGCGACGAAGTTATAAGAAAGAAGATAGATATACTAATGCTACTTTTGACTGCGGATTTTGAAGAAAATGGCTATAGAATGGCGGCTAAAGACCAAAAGACGCAGCGTTGGCAGGGCTGGCAGGCTGGCAGTGGTGGTGGTGGGTGGGTGGATCGACTAAGTGAAGTCGATCGATGACATCGCAAGAGTTGCAGACAACTGGTGGATACAGGTGTCAAAATGTTGATTATGGCGTTCTAACAGGGAGGCTTTTGTTCAACACCTTGCGGCATTGACATCTTGCGGCTGATATTGATGATGAATGCAACGCGATTCGATTCTGGGTGTGTGCTTGATTATACAGACTAGAATCTTGGACTTTGAATTTATTTGTTTTCGTTATTTTCGTGTCCTCGATGTCTCAACCTTTATTCATTCCAAATTCTCTCAAAATGTGTCTTCTTCACTTTAGCTTTTTTAAGAGTAAAATTTTCACTAACGATGACTACTTCTTTGTCGATATCTTAATCGATATTTTTTTCATTTACATGTCAAAAACTTACAACGTCTGAATCATGTTTTTGGTGCAATTTTAAAAGAATCGAAATGACACCAATTTTATCAAAATCACAATATAATTCTATGACACTTATTGAACATCGCATAAGCTATACAGAAAACAAGATAACAGACAATATTATTAATGCAAACACCCAAATATAGTCCCGCAGGAACTTGCCTTTCGCCTCACGCGACTCAATCCATTGCTGGCTTTGACTGCTGAGTGTGACCTAATAACGTGGAGATGAGCGGCATTGTAATGAATGCTTGAGATTTTGTGAGTTGTTACATGGGAGATATTGTCGTTCCCAATCTGTATGTGTAAGTATGTTTAATTAGAAATTTCGTTCGCATGATGCATTAGTGTCAAAATGTAAGACCATGCAAATGTATTTTTTACACAAAGTCTTAGCAAGTAAGGCATGCTAAGTCATATCGGTTAGGATTAAGAAGTTCCACCACCAGGTAGCCTGGACTGTGTGAATAATCACACTGCTTTATGGTTGAAGTTTCTATACGGTTCCACTACGAATTGGAAACTGCACGACAGCATTAAACTGCTTTTTAGTTGTTTTGCATTTACGGATGTTATACATAGCTGCTTGGCTAAGTAAAGTTTTTTATGTCTTTAATTAACTTGATACCATGAGCCCTGCTTAAGTTGTGGATGTCGGTTTAAAATTGTGACAAATTGCATTTAAAACGTGATGATATTATTGTGAACTTTTACTTTACCGGATTGTTTTCTTCAAGGTCGCCAGTTAAAATTATGATGATACCTGAAACAAGAAAATATTGTTAAAATGAGTTTAAGTAAAGATAGGTACCGAAACTTCACCTTTTTGAATCACAACATAGTCCTAGGATCCTGTAAGGAAAAAAAATTAAAAAAGGCTCTTTTTACATGACTGTTCAAGCGTACAGAATTCATTTTTCTAAAACATGAAGCAAGACGGCTTTTCTAAACATTTTTTTTAGTGGCCCGTGGGAACTACAGCCCAAGCTCTATCATTCTGAAAGGAGGCATGAGCCCGGCAGTGATACGGTATATAAAAAAGGATGATTACGATTTAAGTAGAATTTCATTAACTTAACAAACTACACCTCATGACTATAATTCCCAAATTTGTATCAATCCTCCGGAAAAACAATTTCGCACACCGGATGAAACTAATTCAAACCAGTTTCCACCGGTAGTAGTTTGGCCTAAACATCGGCTCACCCTTGACCCTTTCCATTAAATCCAATGAACAAAATGGACTCCGGCGTAATGGGAAGTTATTTGGGTCAGTCCATTTTTCGCACGCCACCTATTTTTAACGAAAATACGATTGTACTTGGAAGCCTATATGAGAGTACTTCTGCGGACAACTCTTATCCACTGGAGATAGGAAAGGTTATATTTATATGTTTGCTTTGTACGTGTTTATTCGGGTATCGATACTAAAATGACAGCTAAATGTAAGATGTCTCTTCTATAATGAAATATACGGATAATTGACGTCTTTAATCGAACTCGATTAGCTCGACATATTTTAGAATAATTCGTAGCCCTTCCTCTCGGAGCACAGGCCACGGAGGCTGCTGCAAAACGCGCACTCACGCGCGCGCGATCTACGAATTAGTCCGAAACATTGTCTAGCTAAACTAAAACTAAACTAAAGACGTGAGTCATCCGTATTCACTATAAGTGAGTCTCACTGTAGTTTAATGTTCAAAATGTCATTCCTAGTCTATAGGAATTCTGAATATCCGGTCGTCTAAAACATTTTGATTCGAGTATATAAACCTTGAAAAAGCCGTGGTGGTCTAGCACCTAGCGGTTAGACCTATAGCCTGAACCTGAGTTTTTCGGACTTTATGAGCGAAATTATATTTGTAAATTACCATGAGCAAAGGAAAAAATCGTGAGGAAACCTGCATACATCTGAGAAGAAATTCAATAATGCATGTGAAGTTCCCACTCCGCATTGGGCCCGCGTGGGAACTACGACCCGAGCCCTTTCATTCTGAGAGGAGGCCTGTCCCTGCAGTAGGCTGGGATGATGATGATGAATTGGAACGATTATTTGTAAAACAAATTAGTTTTGTTAAATATGAAACTTGCAATAGTTGACTAATTTTTAAAAGCATTTTATTAACTTGCAACGTATTTTAAGTATGTATGTACGGGTCAAATATTGGAAGTTGAATTTACCCCACTTTCAATGGTCGGATTCACTTGAAATTTTTTTTGGTATATTTATGTAGGTTGCTGGTTGGATGACAACGCAAGTACAGTCAATATAAAGTACAGTCATCGAAAAAGCTTGAATTGAAAATGAAATTTTTAACAAAATTAATGAGTCAATTTCACGTAAAACTATTCACAGTAGTTTGAAAATTTTAAATAATGAAATGAAATGAAATGAAAATGAAAATGAAATGAAATTTTTATTGATGCAGAAACAGTAACATAAAAACATTGTCAGCGGGCCCCAAACTAGGCATTGCCTGTATCTTGGGCGCCAAAAAAAGTAGGTACCTACCTACTAAAAACCTAGTTGATCGAATGTTTTTTACCGTGAGGTAGGAAAAATAACAATCTTCGGTAAATAGGTACCTATTATGGTATTAGGTTTATGTAAATAAACAATAAAAAAGATTGTCGATGTCACGGTTTTTCCCGTAAGTAGGAACAAAACATATTACCTATTTACATTTTTATACTAACAACTCATCGTCTTGGCCTATATACCTACCAACTGCAGTCCCACTTTTCAAAATGAGAGAGCTTGGATTTTTGTAAGTCAATCACGCAAATAACGGCTGAACGGATGAAACTTGGCGTACAGATGGACAAAGATCTAGATTGAGACATAGGTAGGATACTTAATATTCCGGTAGTGAATAGAGGGCGCTGTCCAAGAACGTTAAGTACCTTGGCTTTCATGACGTGTTAACTTCGTCTGAAAACCATAGATGGCGTTGTCCGAGTGTAAAAGCGTTACAGTACAATTACATAAAGTTTACCACTGACAGATGGTTTGCCTTCATTTCATATTCAACTTTAACGACCTACAAATAAAGCCAATTTTAGAATACTGTTACCCACGTTTGCAGATTTTGTAATAGCTACTTTATTTGTATGGTGTTAAAGTTGGAAATGAAATGAAGGCAAGCCATCTGTTAGTGGTAAACTAAAAGTAAACGTATTGTAAAAATTTTACCGTAACCTTTTTCATAGTTTTCCATGAACGAAGCGAAGCGATGGATAAAGATAGTAAATAAATACGAAAATTAGGAACGCGGGTCACTTATACACATATTACATGTCGAGCATACCTCAACTTCTAACACATGAATTTCTTATTTTAATAATAGTGGTAACGATCTGGACATACATTCGTATACTTACTTTTTTTAAAGGAAAATGTCCAAGTTCTTTTTCTAAAAACTTTAAATTTTCTTCACATTTCTAAAGATTAAATACCACAGTGCTATGAACTTAGCGATGTTATGATCTTAATGCTTACCAAAGTTTCTCGATCTCCTCGGTCGACGCCATCTTGCGAAATTAACCGAAAGCTATCGCGAATCAAATGGAACGTGGAATGGAATCTAACGATTCTATCCATCCGCGAAATATCTTCCGACCAAAAACGCATACCTACTCGAAACTTGCGCCCAAAGCATGAGCGGACGCGATTCACTGAATAATTGTTGCTAAAAATACTTTTAAAAGTTTATGAGTGAGTTATTTGAAAGCTATATTTTTTTTAATTAAATTGCATCACGTGCGTTTATTGGCTTTGACTGACTTATAATATCTTACAAGTCGTTTGTTATCCTTTCAGAAAGACAAAGACACATCAGCAGAAATCTTGAAAAATATGTTTTGTATTTACCGATCCTTCATGAAAACTATTCGAAGTATGTTTATTTTAAAGTGATAACAAAGAGTTTCATTTAACAAGTCGAAGGATAAACTTACAAACTTTCCGCTATGTTATAAATCCCCACATGACCGATGCCGATGACTTTTCAAGTCACGCAAAATACCGAAACGAAATTTTTTACCAACAACCAAGTAAATTTAGATCACTTTGAAGACTTTACTTAGATTTGCACTGTAGATGCAAGCGAGCTCCGTAAACGGCCGCTGTCACGTGTAAACTGAGCGTTTACGAAGAATGTCACTTCTTTTAAAGCTACAAGGGGTTGCGCGCGCAAGCTCATAAACTAAATGCTAGCGCGCCCCATAAACTGACCTTATTAGGGGAAAGGCTACACACCTTTATTGCAACGGGTCAGATCATCTGTTTATTTTAGTTTAAGGCCGTTTAGTCTTTATCGGTTGTTCTGACTTATTGGACGGGGTCCACCTAAAACTAATACTTGATAGGGGGCGATTATGGCCTAATAGAGCTATATGGCTATGGCGCGCCCCTTACGCAAATGTCGGAGAAAATGGAGGTTCTGTTATCGTAGGGTGGGGCGCTGATTTATCAAGCTTGAAAGAATTACGTAACGGACAGCGGCGTCTAAATTGGATTAGGCGGGTTGATATAAATTTAGATGCTATACACGTCGGTCGTCATAATGTTTCCTTTTAATATGATGCAGTTATTTAATAATAATATAATAACCTTGATAGTCTGAGAACAGCATTTTTACTGCCTACGTGCAATCTGCAATGACGAGTAATTAGTTACACAATTAGAATAAACAGGTGTGTAGGATTTAAATAGGTAAAGTTGAGATTGTGTCATTTTGCATGTCTTCAGCCTGATTTATAAACTAAATTACTATTAAAACTAAATTTTATAGTTCTATTAGAAACGAACGAAATCGAGCATCTAAAAGCTATTTTAGCATATCGGAAGCCTTACCTATGGCTACTGTGAACTGTACAATGATCATGCATTCCGTTATTTTTAAAATGTTACTCATTGAATAATTCTGAATGAATTAATTACTGCAATACATGATAAGTTAATTTTAGTTCTCTCTCACCTACCTATATGATCCTTGTGTACTTTATATTAGATATTATTTTACTTACTGTACTCTTAAATGAAACAGTTGTTGCTGATTGCTATAGATGTAGTAGGTTTATCGCTCTATTAAAAAAAAAAACATTCTAATTATAAAATGATCTACAGAATCAGACGCTCCAAGTTTACAACCGGACCCGGAAGATGGCGGTACACCGCGATGATTTAAACTCCGTGTTATTCCCGACACTGGCAACCCGGTTAATATTTAATCAAGCAACACGCACACGTATAGGGGGGAGTTTGAAATAGAATTCTGATATAAATAAAACAATTGGTTACGATGAAATGTAAATTTACGAACGGAATAAAAGAGGTGTACTTTACTACCAAGAGAGGCCTGTAAATCCTTCTTGCTTCTAATATTATTATACCTACATAAATGTGCATTTAAGCTAAAAGGATTTGGATGTAATTTGGCGCACACATAGTTTATAATCTGGACTAACACATAAAACACCGGACGGTACAGCGTTGCCAGGCTTCCCTGGTGGACCGACGATTTTACAAGAGTTGCGGGCATCTGGTGGATGCAGGTGGCAAGTTATCATTTTTTGTGGCGTTCTAGAGGGAAGTTTACGTCTAATGTTAACGTCTTCCAACCGAGGATGATGAGATGACATTAAATACCAAGAAGAAAGGTTTAATAATATAAAATTGAAATTAAATTCTATATAATATACTTAATAAGGTGATTGTTATTAACGATGTAATATTTTATCTAAAACTAACAATAATTGCATAAGAAATACACGGTATAATACATTTTTCATACACGACTAAAAAAAAACAAGAAAAAACAAAATAAAAAAAAACTACACAAATACACCTAACTATAAAAAGAAAACACCATCTCGAAGGCCCTCCTGCGGCATAGACCCCTACACACTGGCGGCATTACCTCTCTGTACAGCCAGAGAAATTTGCTGGGAGAGGTAAGCGCCTGCTCTGGGGTCTCCTGAGGTCTCTATCTCTCTACAATAATTGACGAAATTATGAAATTAATTTAGTTAAAACTAAAAAGTATCTTAAAACTAAATTCAATCTAGAAATAGCTCTCAGAAAAGGCTGGTACTGTTGCCTCGTTCATAATAGGTAACCTAAGTTATGTGTATTTTTGCTTCTTATTCTATTCTATCATGATTCTATCACTTTTAAATCACACAGAAGCCAATATACCACTAATATCTACAACTCAAGTTCTAAGTTTCATTCAACTATTCATTATTCGATTGAAATTCTTACCATTGCTTTTAAAACCTGAAAGCTCATGTTTCTAAGCTTATAAATCACTCAAAATATCAATGGCTACTTTAAACCAATACTCAAACATTTTCTTCATACCTCATAACCATTTTGAATTTCATACTTTATTGTTTAGGTAATAGGTTTGAAATTTTATCACCAGTCATAAGTAGTCTGGAATCGAAGGCGCGTCTCAAACAATCGTCGTTTATAAAAATAACTATAATGTTTCCGTCGTGGTGTGAGGGACAAGCTTTGAGCGGGAAATTACTCGTAATATACAAGGTGTCCTAAAATATATCCAAAATATTTTGGCAGATGGTTGAGTCAGTTTGATTGATTGTCCCCAGTAAAGGTTTTTTGATGGAATTTTTGATTACAATGAAATATGTATGGTATCTAAATAAACCCTTTTTTGTACAAAAATTAAAAAATTAAATTAGTGTTTTTTTGTTAAAAAAAAAACTGTTGATACCCGTTCTGGTTGGGATCTCTACCAGTCAACCTTTGAGCGGATGAGACGAGCATTTAGTAATTTACCATTTTGATGCCGTTCTCTTTAGAATGGACAAAATGTGTGGACAAATGTTTGCAGACGCATTCAGTCAACTAACTCAACCATCTGCCGAAATATTCAGAATTAATTTTATTATACAGTGTATGAACGTAAATTGGTTAGGTTGTGGGTTAGTTTTGAAGCAAATATTATCCATAAATAGTGGAATTTAACTGTATTTAACGCTACATAATGTAACAAATATCAACATAGCGAAGAAACTCTTTTTTTTTGCCACCCAAATTGGCGACTGAATCAAATCACAAACTGTAATTTAAAACTTTGACGTACTCTTGAAATTTCAGCGTTTAAATGGCAATTTTAAACATATTAATTTGTTTATGGAATAGGTACATTATTCAAAAAAGACTTAAAAAATATCTTTTTTTTTTTATAGTATAGGGGGCAAACGAACAGACGGATCGCCTGATGGTAAACAATTACCGTCGCCCATGGACACCTGCGACACCAGAAGAGTCACAAGTGCATTGCCGGCCTTTTAGGTATCTGTATTTCATACAATGTAGAATTTCCTGAATTTGAACAATCCGAAGCGATAAAAGTTACGGGCAATGTCCTATACAGCATGATTCAAAAATTAACATTCGAAAGTTGCTCTAAAAATTTACGTAATTAAATTACCGCCTCATTACACTTCCCACATCGCCATCAACTAAACTAACAAAACTGAACTTTAAAACGTAGGCATTAAAAACTATCTTCAACTGTTCATTCAAATTAATACCAATTACCACTACTAGCTTCCTTTTTTCGAGTTGTTCAAGATTCGACTCTAATTCAATGCTGTAAAATCTAAATGACTCTGACATTCCTGACAATTAGAAGCTAACGCCGGCTTTTCTCTCCTGCACTTGTGATTATTAGTTCATCAATAGGCTAGTTTCCTAAAAAAATCTAATTAGTTCGTCATTTAAATTATCAAAAAATATTGGACACGTATTTTTTCTTTTGTCAATTGAACAAAAAATGACGGAGATATTGTATGTTGAAGTTCCGCGTGACGTCACGATTCGCTACACTTTTTAGCGAACCGTGACGTCACGAGCCCCCACTCCCGAACTTTGTCGCGCTTTATCTTTGTCGTTTTTTGTTCAATTGACAAAAGAAAAAAAAAAAGTTCAATATTTTTTGATAATTTAAATGTCGGACTAATTGTAATAGTGTTTTTTTTACCCAGGACACTACCCTATTAGGACATTATCCACTTTACCAGCGATCATTCAACATTGAATTTTATGTTTTTACGAATAAGGTTCTCTTCTAGCTTTTGGTATTTTGGCTGATTCTCTTCAAAAAATGCTTACAAAAAGCCTCAGTTTGTCGTTATTCATCTTGTTTGTTTTGTTTAGTTTTTAAGGTCTTGTAGAATGTAAATGTTACAAAGGACTTTGAGTAAAAACTTCAAAATAAAAATAAAGATGTCTCAACCGATTATGGTAGGTATGCAATAATAAATACCTTAAAGAAAAATACGCTTCTATAAAAATGTTTAATAGCGAAAATTTTATTTCATGTTTCGGCTAACGACTGAACGATGAACGATGAAATAATGAACGATCGACGTGGAATTATTATAAAGATACTACCCTTCACTTATTTGATTTACGATATAGTAAAAAAATTGCCCAGAAGCAGACTAAATACTGCCGAGTGTAAAAATATTGCAGGCTGTATAGTGCCTGTATACTGGCTTTTATATCTATGATGGTATTACAAATGTAATACTTACCTATATGTCAAAATGTTTGTCTTAGCAAGTAAAATATTGCCATTACTTATTAAAATCCTGTAACTGACGTGGGTATGTATAGTTCTTGTATTTTTTTATTTTACTTTAAAGTACGTTTGCACGGTCACTACTACTACTTAGAGGCCAAAGCCTCTATTCGTTCCTACATAATCTTATTTCAAAATAGTATGTTTAACCACGTTTCCCACTTAGCCCCATAACCTGCGGGATCTTAGCGTACTTTGTAACGATCACATCAATAATAGGCAATAGGTAATTAATTGCAGAATGTACTACTGAAGTACTTATTTTATAAATAAACAACTTTAAATATTTGAAATAATGTCCATTATAAAGCTGGAGGCTTTCTCGTCTTGATTTGATGCATCTGATAGACTAAACTGGGACTCATATCTTTTAACAAACGCTCTTCCCTCATCTCTTTTGCCACACATGATTATTAGTTCGATTATATCGATGAGTCATGCTCAATACCAGTAGCCGTACGTTTCCATTGTTATACACGATACGTTCATCCAATCAGTGACGCCATGACATTTATTAGAGAACGATATTGTGTAATGGAAATAGGTGCAGTATTCGGTTATTTGCTGCAATTAATAATAAACAATTAATATCGTGGGACAATTTAGACCAACAGAACTAATCGTAAACTGATCTAAGCTTGTTCTGTGGGTACTAGGCAACGAATAAACGGGGTACGGTTAAAATATGACCCGGAATGAACGACCTAATAACGGATTAGATCGTTGAAATGGCAATGGGCAGGCCATATAGCACGCAGAACAGATGGCCGTTGGGGCCCAAAAGTTCTGGAATGGAGGCCACGGACTGGCAAGCGCAGCGTGGAACGTCCACCAACGAGATGGACGGACGATTTGGTGAAGGCCGCGGGTTCAGGGTGGATGCAAATCGCTTCCAATCGTAATGATTGGGCATCAATGAGGGAGGCTTATGTCCAGCAGTGGACGACCTACGGCTGAAATGATGATGATGAACGACCTAATTATTCAAAGCCTTGTGGCAATCATCATTTTAGCCGTAGGACGTCCACTGGTAGACATAGGTCTGATACCCAAACATTACGTTTAGAAGCGGCTTGCATCCACCTTGCACATGCGGTCTTTATCAAATCGTCCGAACACCTCGTTGGTGGACGTCTAACGCTGCGTTTGCCAGTCCGTGGTCTCCGAAACTTTTCGACCCCAACGGCCATCATGGATGATTATTATTGATGATAACCGAGTATAGGTATCATCACGAAAGTTGAGTTAAATGAAATGAGTGATCGCATGAAAATGTGAGTTATGATGAAGCTTTCTTTGTTTATTGGGAGCGTGCACGACGGTGGCGCCGCGTAGCGTTGACAACATTTCCTCCTCATTTACTTCCAATTTTTGCCATGTTGTGCACTGCGATCGTTTTCTGTACCCCACCACCCGCTTCGCACATAGCCAAAAAAGCCTATTTTTGAAATAAAACAATTTGAAGTTGACAAAAAAATATTCGGAACAAAAAATCGATATTTTATAATAGTGCAAAATATGCTTATCTGATTTAAAAAAAAAAGAATAAAATGTTTAAGAATAAAAGAATAAACTGTTTTGTTTGAATTAGATGTATTTTTTTAAATACTTCTTAACGAAATAGGTTGTTTTTTTAATTAAATCTTGTATTTCACTATTGTTTCTGTTGAACTTGCTATCGGTAGGTACTAATAAATTTTAAATCCCGCTGTCATTTTACGACATGTTCTTGTGTGTGTGACTTCAACTCTCGTGGCTTTAGCTATATCTACCGAAGATAATAGAATGACGTGTTGACGATAGTGGTAAAGGACTCTATATGGATACTAGCTGTTGCCCGTGAATCCGTCCGCGAAGAATGAAGAAAAGTTTCATAAAGATATATAGGACAGTGAAGTAATTACTCATGCAACACTAAAACCGACACTTTTTAATTAACATATGTTTAGTCTATTTTAGTTTAATTAGTACCTAACTATGGTTAGAGCCACTGGCCTTGCGCCAGCCTTCGAATGAAGTGACGCGATTGGCCGAAATAGGCGCGGAGCGTCGCTATTGGCTGCTGTAGGTCTTCCGTATTGCTAAACGTGACGTCATTGGTCGAAATGGCACGTCATAATGATTCCATTCATTTTCACGGCTGCGACATCTCATTTGGGAGATGGTTGAACATTTTTAAGATAAGAAATGATTTAGTAAATAATTTAATTATAAAACCGGCCAAGTGCGAACTCAGCTCCCGCACCGAGGGTTCTGTAACTTTAAGGTATGTCAAAATACACGTCGTACACACCCGTAACCATAATTATTATCAGAACCCTGCGTCTAAATAAAATTTACGCAGTGTGGGATCATTTTATATAAGTTACTTGGGACCGTCCAAATTGTTTAATTTAATCATATTTTTATTATTTTGTTGTTGTTGCGGTTACAGTACACATACACAGTAACTACTTGCATAATCGGTGAAAATTTCAAGAACTTACCTATTTTGTTAATTATTTTTTCTATTAAGAGGGTACGATGGCTGAGAGACTTTTGAGAAATAGGTATTTTAATGAAATGTCGCTGTCTCGCCCGAACCCCTCCGTGTCAGTACAGCGAGAGCGGGACAACTGCAGCTCAGACCGTTAATAGGCGCGTAAAATTGATCAAAACAGCATTTCGTAATCCCCTGTTTTCTTCTCGAAAACTGGACCAATAAAATTATTTTTTTCAAATATAATTAGAGGATAGATTTAGCTATGCTCCTATGTTTTCCTTTTTTTGTTTATATAAGGGATTCTTTTCTGATGAGTGTCTGAAAATGACGTTGAAATTGGGCAATTTTTTCAGTTTTTGAAAGCTCATATTTCTTATGTTAATTGAAATATGGAAAAAAACGAAACCTAGGGGCATAGCTGTGGTAGATACAGATTACACAGTAAAAAAAATTTGGCTCTAAATCTATTATCCAGGGAGGAAACAGGGGATTACGTTTGTATGGAGAAATGGTGCGCATCGTATCCTCTTAAGTACGGCCCCGGCCACGACTTCGCGCGTTTGGCGGCGCGGCAAGCGTTTTATTATCAGTTCATTGCGTGTGCCGCCAGGTAACCACTGTACGGCGAGCGTCTCGGCCGCGCAATGAACACAGAAAACGCTTGTCGCGCCGCCAAACGCGCGAAGTCGTGGCCGGACGGTTATAAACATAGAGTAAAAACGCTAAAAAAACACATTTCTTGTATGGCGACCCCCATTACCTTTTAACTATATTTAATTTATTTTTTAGTATTTATATTTAGGTATAGCCAAACATATTGTATATATTTATAGTCAAATCAATAAAATAAAATAAATTAAAAAAATATAGTTATATAGTACCTAATACATAATCGGTGAAAATTCCAAGTCTATTAACGGTTCAAGAGATTGAGGAACCCTGTGACGGATAGATAGACAGACAGACAGACAACGGAGTCACAGTAATAGGGTTCATGGGTTCATGTACTTGTTTTTCTGTATTGTATTATTTGTAGTGTACCTAAGTACAATAAAGTGTCTTATATTGTATTGTAATAGGATTAAATTTATGCAAAAGACCAACAAAAAAGGAAGTTTTTATACAAATGAATCAGGATATTTTGGGATACTGTGTAATATAATGACAAATGATGATGATGATGGATATGTTAAATGAATGAATTGTAAAATGAAATAAGTACTCAATTGGCCCTCTAATATTGCTGTGTCCTTACATGGCGTCACATATACCTGCTTATCTATGTTTGTAAAGTGATATGCAATAAATAAATTGTATTGAATTGAATTATTTAAGCTCAGTTGCATTCACGCTACTTACCTATAAATTTCTGTGCAAGTCGGAGTACAAAGTTAAATGTACAAAGTTTTTGAGAAGTGCTCGGGAATGAAACAGCGCACCTTATAAAATTACGAATTTAAAATAGTTCTTTATGCGGCTACTTGAAGAAATTAGAATAAGCTTTCTGCGAAGCTATTTGAGCTCCGAGCCTTATGCACTCTAGATTATTAAAATTTAAGTCAAAGGTAAGTTTCATTAAAATGTATGAAATATAAAATCTTTTGTTATCGCAGGGTATACGAGAGGCGCGCTGTAGGCTAAGAAGTGAAGAAACCTATTTTAGTGAAACCGCCTTGACGTTAACAGAAAGGCTAATTGAACTCGTGAAAGGGCAATTTCAATTACTTTTTTAAATGAAGACATTTTTGGGTTCTCTTATTCAAAACTACTCTACTATACATTTTCATTAATATAAGGTAATAAATTAGGTAGGTACCCATATTTCCAGGGCGTAACTTACTCATCAAAACAAGTCACTTTCAAACAACTTGTCAAAACTTAAAAAGAAAACGCAAACTTTTCATACGTATCCATCTAAACGGCTTTAGTAGGTGATACATAGAGAAACGAAATACCAACTGTAAACTTGGCTTTAATTAGCTAGAACTTTGCATAAGAATAATCTATAATATAAAAATGAATTGCTGATTATTCACTACAGTAGCCAGAATAATCCTTGGCGTAATTTGTTGCGGTTTAATGGTTCAGATACGATTAAACTGTTCAAGTGTTGCCATACATACTTCCGGTTTGTACCTATTTAGGTTTTGTTGCGAACTACTTTCCGCTGGCGTTCGTGTCATCACAGTGTGTTGT
This sequence comes from Archips xylosteana, assembly GCA_947563465.1. Taxonomy (NCBI): domain Eukaryota; kingdom Metazoa; phylum Arthropoda; class Insecta; order Lepidoptera; family Tortricidae; genus Archips; species Archips xylosteana. Next base: position 11,382,937 of record OX387368.1, read on the forward strand.
GTTGTTTTTTTTATTTTTTTTTTCTGTGTTTAGTTTTTAAATGGGTCCCACTGAAAAACAGCGTTGCGGCTTGCCGCAACATTATGCTGAGTGGGGCCCAATTTATACTATTCGATGATTTATATTTGTATCTTTTCCTGTCAACTGTATTTCCTGTGTATCGAATATGTGTAAATAAACATCTCTCTCTCTCTCTCTCTCTCTCATAACTTCCGAATTCCGATCGACTGCACCAAATTGGATAATTCTTTTTTATTGCGTTTGTTATTGTCAGGAGAAGGTCCTTATGAAAGAAATTAATAAAATACAACGGGGGCGAAGCCGTGGGCATCAGCTAGTATGAAATACATTGAGAGACAAATGGTAAAGACACACGTCAACATCTTAATCATCGACAATTAGAAGACACGAAGGAGATTAATATGTCAGTAGGTTATCCCGGTAAATCGAGATTGCGGCTGCGTATCCACCGGAGGTGTGCGAAGATGCGTTGCGAGGGATGTGTCTGTCATGAACCAATAGAAACACTTCATTTAAAAGGTCCTAAGTGAATGAAGTGTTTCTATTGGTTCATGACAGACACATCCCTCGCAACGCATCCTCGCACATCTCTGGTGGAAACGCAGCCTTACACTTAGCCGGTTTTTTTAATTAAGAAGCAAGTTGACGCTTTCGCAGCCGGCGACAAGACTCGTGCTCTTCAGGTGCCACAAACGCACATGTGCGTTCAAATGACTGCCAAACAATGAAGGCGGCACTAGGCGAAAGTCATTAATAAGGCTCGGAATTTTACACGACGACCAGATGGCCTAGCGGTTAGAGAACCTGACTACGAAGCTTGAGGTCCCGGGTTCGATTCCCGTGTCGGGGCAGATATTTGTATGAAAAATACGAATGTTTGTTCTCGGGTCTTGGGTGTTTAATATGTATTTAAGTATGTAGCTATCTATATAAGTATGTTTATCCGTTGCCTAGTACCCATAACACAAGCTTTGCTTAGCTTACTTTGGGACTGGGTCAATTGGTGTGAATTGTCCCGTGATATTTATTTATTTTTATTAATTTTGCGTGCGGATGATGACAGATCGTAGGGAGAGAGCACCGTTTTTTATTGATGTTATCGACAAATCAACAAACTGTTAATTAAGTTGTAACTTTAATACATACTTATAATTGTAAATATATTTTTGCTTGGAATATTATTACAAAATAATTTATATTGGCTATGGTAAGAACTGCAGGAATACAAAATAATATTTTCTCTTTATTTTATCAAAGGGTAGGCAAACAAGCTACCTAACGTTAAGTGGTCTCAGGGGGATCTTTTCTCAAGTAAAATATAAAGGTATTCGTAATTATAGTGATTTCAATAAAGCAATCTAAACGGATTAAACATTCCGATATTTCAAACTTTTTTCATCATTGGCCGCTGAAAAAAGTACTTATCATCGGAAAGTTAGAAGGTTTTATGTAATAAAAACATAAATCAAAAAAAACCTGTTGATTTGTCGATAACATCGATAAAAACCGGTGCTCTCTCCCTACGATCTGTCATCAGCCGCACGCAAAATTCCGAGCCTTAGTCATTAAGAGGATACGATGCGCACCATTTCTCCATACAAACGTAATCCCCTGTTTCCTCCCTGGATAATAGCTTTAGAGCCAATTTTTTTTTACTGTGTAATCTGTATCTACCACAGCTATGCCCCTAGGTTTCGTTTTTTTCCATATTTCAATTAACATAAGAAATATGAGCTTTCAAAAACTGAAAAAATTGCCCAATTTCAACGTTATTTTCAGACACTCATCAGAAAAGAATCCCTTAAATAAACAAAAAAAGGAAAACATAGGGGCATAGCTAAATCTATCCTCTAATTATATTTGAAAAAAATAATTTTATTGGTCCAGTTTTCGAGAAGAAAACAGGGGATTACGAAATGCTGTTTTGATCAATTTTACGCGCCTATTAACGGCCTGAGCTGCAGTTGTCCCGCTCTCGCTGTACTGACACGGAGGGGTTCGGGCGAGACAGCGACATTTCATTAAAATACCTATTTCTCAAAAGTCTCTCAGCCATCGTACCCTCTTAAACCGCAATATGCGTTACCGGCAGTGAATACGTTAAACACAATGGTTTCAGTAGCAAAGAATATATTAGACTTTGAAATAGAAGGGAAAATGCACAGTACCATCACATGTCACAAAATGCTTATCAATGTCAAAGATAAGGGCGAAAAGGATGCGTTTGTAAAGTACCCTATTTTAAAGAAAATATCTTGACACTTTTTTTAATCCTCCGCCGAGCCTAAGGCTGTAATCACGAACAGCCATAAAGTCCGTTCGGAAACCGAGGCCCCGTTACTATGACGCAACGCTTGCAGACAACAAAGGGATTTGCATACGTTTCCGAACGCAACTGGGCCGCACGTCGCGCCTAGGGTTGCCAACTTAAAAAAACTATGATATAGAGTTTTTTTTGTGACATGACAGATCGGTTTACTACTTACTGTAGTATACGGGTAAGTACTTTTTCAATATTTTTCGTGGTCTAATTAAAGGCAATTTTTAAGAGTTGTTCTTGCATTAGAATTCTAGAACAACTGACGTGCAGGACGTAGTTTAACGAAAAGGATCCAAACCACTAACATTTTCTTCTTTAATTTATATTTTGTTGGTACTGAAACTAGATCCAAAATCAAATCTCAATCTCAATCTCAATCTTTATTATGCTTAAAATGTGGTACAGTAGGTTACAGTGTACAGAAAAATAGTTTCACACATTTCACCTATATCAGGCATGCAAAATATTAATGTAAGTACTTATATGAAAAGACATAGGCAATAGACACAAAATTTAACATTTCAGAATTAATAATTATTACACACATGTCATACCAAAATACTAGAAAATCTAAATACAAATAACAACAATACTTCAAAGACTATAGTAATTAAATTTCATACATGCAGATCCAGAAAATAATGTCAATATTATGTGATATATGTCAAACAGTACAACAAAGATATAATAATAACATGTCAACTTATTAAAATATTTCAACGTGAAAAAAAAAAACAACAATTAAAATAGTAATTTTGTGTCATAGTTAAAATAATCTTTTACAGAATAAAAACACATATTTATCAACCACTGTTTCAACTCTCGTTTAAATCTAAAAATCGGGGTAGTGGTTTGTCTCAAGCGTTGCGGTAAATGATTAAATATTTTTATGGTCATAATATGACAATTCTTAGAATATAATGCGCTTCTGCATGTCGGTAGAAGCATTTTCGTAGGATCTCTCGGTCTCAACTTTGGGTTTGCCATAGGTTTCTTGAACCAATCAGGATAAGTAGCGACAAAAACACATGCTTCCATGATGTAAATGCTAGGCAAAGTTAACAAACGCAGCCTCTTGAAAAGAGGCCGACATGGTTCAAGAGGACCAACATCGCAAAGAGCTCTAACACATTTCTTTTGACTGATTAGCGCTTGATTTATATCAGTGCAGTTTCCCCATATAATAACGCCATAGCCAATAATTGAAACCACGTATCCATAGTAAGCTGCAAGTGCAGCCTTTTCTCCTGCTATACGTCTCAGTCGCCTTAATGCGTAAGTGAACTTTTCAAGTCTGCTACATAAGCTCTTAACGTGTGGTTTCCAATTGCAGAAGCGATCAACGATAAAACCTAAAAATTTAATTTCATCTATTTCTTCAATTGTTTGCTCTCTATATTTAATGTTCAATGTTGGTCTTTGCACCATTTGATTGCTAAACTGAATGCATTTTGTTTTTGAGACATTTACTGATAAATTATTACACTCCAACCAATTACTTATACTATCAACGGTAGTGTTTATCTTATTAATATATGAATTATTTATTTTGTCATTAGAAACAATAACTGAAATGTCATCAGCAAACAATACAATTTTCTCGGGACAAATTTTCGGCAAATCATTAATGTAGATTATAAAGAGCAAAGGACCTAACACACTACCTTGTGGAACGCCGGTTATGCTTGTCACCTGGGAGGAAAGGTACTTTCTGACAGTCGCGTTTTGACTAATCCTAGTAATCTCTACACATTGAGTGCGCAAAAAGCGTCTTATTGAGGGTTGGATCCTTTTCGCTAAACTACGTCCCTTTAAAAGTGGAAAAGCCGTTGTTGTGGGTTGTGGGTTCGAGTCCGGGCTCGCATCACTGACATTTTCGGTTTTTTTTTTATAATTATGAGAGGGAGACAAACGAGCAAGCGGGTCATCTGGTGGAAAATGATCACCACCGCCCATAAATATCAACAACTCAAATAGAGTCACTGATCTGTTGCCGGCCTTTAAAAAAGGAGAGGGAATAGGGGAAGGGGAGGGGGAGAGGTATTGGGCCCCGGCGCTCTCACTGACCGTACGAAACGCAGCAGGAGTACTGCTGCTTCACGCCGGTGTTCTCTGAGAGGGTGGTACTGCCCCAGACGAGCCGGCCCATTCATTCGTGATGCAGCGGTTAGCTACAACATGTCTCTACCACTACTAAATTTACGTGAATTACATATTGCGTCTTCCGTTATACGCGGCCGCCATCAAGAACTTATGTCGCTGAAAATCGGCGGCTTAATCGCTCTGGACTATTTGGCGATCCGTCGATTGAAAGTCGCCGATCTGCTGACATATTTTAGGAATTATGGCAATAGCATAAGGATTCGAATGATCAGGTCGTATATTAGTGTCATTCATTCCGGGTCGACAATCATTTATTCCATGCAGAGGGTCGTTAATTCAAGCACCGGCTCTCAGGCCCTGAGACTCGGGCTTCGAAAATTCTGAGGTTTTCGGAATTTATGTACTAAATTTACATTTGAAAGGACCGGGCAGAAATGTCCCCACCCACCTACAGATACGAAACATGTCTCATTTAATAGATCTTGGTAACCTGATGATTTTTTACTATGACGAAGATCGCCCTATGTATGGGGTTTTCTTAGAAAACCGTATTTTGTTTTTATATATTTTTTGCTTATTTCATTGAAAGTTACAGGAAGAAGGTTACAGAAAAATTATGTTACTAGCAATAATAGGTAAACAACTACGTTTCTTAAAAAAAAGAAAATCAAAAATTCGCTTATAGATACGAAAGTAAAGTAGAACGGTCCTTTTGGTTTACAGTTGGCAGCCCTGTTGTCGTATCGCACGTGTTCCTTTTTCAAATTGGAATCTTCTGTTCGGGAACCAAACGAAAATACACCTCAAAGCTATACGAGTAAGTGACTTTATAGTTCAATGAATGGGCGTCGTTACTGCAAATTTATGTTTTCAGCTCGGAAATTGAAAGGTTTCCTATATTGTTGCTTAACAAGTTAGAATAAGGGTCTGGGGTATGTTGCGTAAGCGTACGTGTATGTTTGTAAAGCGTTTCAAAGAATGGGTTGTTGTAGTGAATGGGGGCTTTAAACGTACAAATGAGCGTTATCTTTTGAATGTATGGCGTCGTTCTGAATGAAGTTTGTATGTATGTATGAAGATTAATGTAGTATTTAATAGGTCAGATTAGTAAGTGAGTGGTCTAAAACTGTCGGTATCCACTTTGTTGACGTTTCAGGGCAATGAAGCATTTGATTAATAATTTTTTGCTGATTTGTTTTTAGCAAATCAAGTATTTTAAATATTTCTTCGCAGAAATAGTTATCAGATATAATTGTAATGAAAACTAAACTTTGCTCGCGATAGCATTCGGACTGGGAGCTTATTTGAAATTTTGGAGATTCTACTAGCGTTGCCAACAATAGATCGAACTATCGATAGTATCGGCAATACTATCGTGACCTCGAAAAAGAGACACAATATCGATAGGCCTATCTATAGTATCGATAGTAATTTCAGACCAATACTAATGATAGACATCAATACTATCGATACTATCGATAGTATTGCTTTCAATAGTATCGATACTATCGATACTATTGATACTATTGATATTAATATTCAATAGTATCAATAGTATCGATAGTATCGATAGTATTGATGTCTATCAATAGTATTGGTCTGAAATTACTATCGATCCTATCGATACTATCGGTAGGCCTATCGATATAGTGACTATTTTTCAAGGTCGACTATCGATAGTCAAACTATCGATAGTTATGCAACGCTAGATTCTACTATGTCATATCATCATCAACATTTTCGCCAAGCCGTCCACTACTGAACATAGACCTCCCCCAAGGCTCGCCTAAGGGCCATAGACGGACTGCTTAGAGCAGTCAGTGCCAACAGCTCCAAGCGGTCGCTGTTGGGTGATCTGCAGTTTCAATACAAAATTCAGAGCAGTCGGGTTTGATGTCGATTCCAACCACAACACAACTGAAGACGTGAGTGGATGAAGGGGGTATGTCGCATTTTTTTCATTTTCGGTTTTATGCCATAAATGAAGGTTCTAAGTCATAATGCAACACCCGACGCTATCAATTTTCATGTTTTTAAGCTATAACAGCTTTAAACCCAGTGTATGAAGGGCATATGTACAAGAATAAGTTACGTTCTTCGTGAATGAAGGTGCTAAGGGCACATGACTCTAGTGCGAGTGAACGTAACAGAAGAAAGTGTCATGTACGCACTTAGCTCCTTCATCCATGTTATGAGACAAACTTTTATTTTCTCTTATTCTGACATATCCGATATCCAAAAAAAAATGCAGGTATTTTTACGAAGAAATTCTACTAAATCAATAAATTTTGGTACAATAAACACTTTCATTTATTTAACTTATTTTCTTTGCAGAACAGCGTAAAGGAGAAAGAAGGGATTATGTACTTTTTTATATAAAAAAAATGTTTTTTAAAAGCATTTATTAAAAAAATCAATAGATCAGGCTATTTGGTTTACCTTTAACTGCGATTTACTCGAAATAATGTTTTTGTGACATACCCCCTTCATCCACTCGTGTCTTCAACTGCCCTCGTGCTGTTGGTCTCGACTGCTCTAAGCAGTCCGTCTATGGACCTTCAAACAGGGTCCTGCGCCATCCGCATCCAACGCATTCGCGCAACCTTTACCAGATCGTTACTTCATCTTGTTGGAGGTCTACCTACACTGCGTCTTCCGGTCCGTGGAGGCCATTCAAGAACCTTTTTGCCGTATCGGCCATCAGTTGTACGAGCGATGTGCCCTGCCCACTGCCATTTGAGTCTGGCAATGAGGGTTTTCTGACAGGTGGAATATCGCTAGATGGCGTTAGTATCGTAAGGTCTATTTGACGTTACACCCATACAACAAATGTCAAAGTTGACAAACGGACCTGACGATACTAGCGCCAAATAGCCTCTCATAGAAAACCCTCATTCTTCGAGCTGTCGGTGACTTTAGTTCTCGAGCGGATTTCATCATTTCTAATGCGATCCCGCAGAGAAACTCCGAGCATAGACCTCTCCATCGCCCTCTGAGTGTCTTTGAGCTTTCTTATGAGGCCCATCATTAGCGGCCACGTCTCTTATGGCACTGAGATTCACCCACTTAACATAATTATTTACTCAAAGATGCAATGAAATGTTAACCTTACGTTCCAAATAATAGACCGGGACGTATCACGTTGCGGGCGCGGTTAGACGAGTGCTATGTAATGGATTTTCATACAGAATTGCAGGCCTAGGCCGGGAAAGCGATCGTCTATTGTTTCATGTGACACCGCATCATGACATTTATAGGTCTATGGCATAATGGCATTTAGCTTTAAAAAACGTAAGCAATGGTTGCTTTCTTTGCAATTTTAATTTCTTGAAGTTTTTTATTTATTTCATTGCATTTTGAAAAACACTATACAAGCCTCGGCCGGAACAGGGGTTGCCAGCCTCTGTAGTTGTACTATTTCTTAAGAGGATACGATGCGCACCATTTCTCCATACAAACGTAATCCCCTGTTTCCTCCCTGGATAATGGCTTTAGAGCCAAAATTTTTTTACTGTGTAATCTGTATCTACCACAGCTATGCCCCTAGGTTTCGTTTTTTTCCATATTTCAATTAACATAAGAAATATGAGCTTTCAAAAACTGAAAAAATTGCCCAATTTCAACGTCATTTTCAGACACTCATCAGAAAAGAATCCCTCATATAAACAAAAAAAGGAAAACATAGGGGCATAGCTAAATCTATCCTTTAATTATATTTGAAAAAAATAATTTTATTGGTCCAGTTTTCGAGAAGAAAACAGGGGATTACGAAATGCTGTTTTGATCAATTTTACGCGCCTATTAACAGTCTGAGCTGCAGTTGTCCCGCTCTCGCTGTACTGACACGGAGGGGTTCGGGCGAGACAGCGACATTTCATTAAAATACTATTTCTCGAAAGTCTCTCAGCCATCGTACCCTCTTAATACAGTAGACTGTTTGAAGCCAGGGATCGCCAAGTTCGGTTACTATCTCATAATAAAACGGGCAGTCACGTAAGAGTAATGTTTCATTTGCCGCGACGTGTCGGCCATATTTTAGCGGCGGTCACGAGGAGACGTCCACGTCGTGACCCACGGACGGTGCAATGTGACCCACGCATTAAGGTAATTAAGTTCATTCTGTGTCATCAAGAGTCCAAATGTTTAATATAGCATGTTTAACTAGAGAATTTTATGAACATTGGCATAGATTATTTTAATAGACAGGTAATTAATTAATTCAGGCGTTAGTTTGGGGAGGGCCATGTCATTGAACAATCCGTGCTAATATTGTAAATGCGAAAGTGTGTCTATCTGTAACCTCTTCACGCTTAAACCACTGAACTGATTTAGATGAAATTTGGTATGGAGATAGTTTGACACCCTGAGAAAGATATAGGATAGTTTTTATTCCGAAAAATTGCATAGTTCCTGCGGGATAGCGATAAACGAATTATTTAACGATTTAACGACCGCTTTAGCCTAGTTGGTAGTGACCCTGCCTACGAAGCAAGAGGTCCTGGGTTCGAATCCCGATAAGGGCATTTATTTGTGTGATGAGCACGAATATTTGTTCCTGAGTTATGGATGTTTTCTATGTATTTAAGTATTTATTTATCTATATAAGTATGTTTATCGTCGTTTAGTACCCATAGTACAAGCTTTGCTTAGTTTGGGACTAGGTCGATTTGTGTAAGATTGTCCCCTAATATTTATTTATTTATTTGCAGACAGAGTCGCAGGCAACAGCTAGTTTATTAATAAAAAAGCAATAAATGAGCTATTAATCGTAGATATTATAGTACTAATTATTATAATTATATGGAAGAGCGGGGCTTTCCAATACAGGCATTTTTGCTTACCGGGCAGCTCCATCCCTTACCATAAAAATGTACGTTCTAAATTTTTGAAAAAAAAAATCATGGTCTATCAACGTGCGATTTAAGCAGTGTTTTGACTTTTTTTTTATTTGAAAAATGTTATGTGATTTCTGCTCAGAATCACGAGCTTTTTTGACCTTACTAGGAGAACAAAAGTGTCCCAAGTTTTTTTTTCCGTTGAGTTACCATTTTTCATAGACTTTATAAGATCGTGACTAAGCGGAAGAATCGAAAAATATAGTTTTGGGACACTTTTTTTGTTTAGTAGGATCGAGCAGAATGCAGATACTATTTTCCAAATAAAAAAAAAGTCAAAAAGAAAATAAAGAAAGAAAGAAAATATTTTATTTACGGTTTTAAAAGTACCACCACCAGACATAGGAAAATAACATAAATAACTACATCTAAAAGACAAGTGTAACATGGCAGTGACACCAATTGTCACCGAAAAAGGGTCTCCACTCAGCATATGTTGCTACACAAAGAGTGCAGTAACGCTGGTTTTCAGTAGAGCCCAGATTTGAGCTACACGATAGCTCCACTTGTTACAATAATAATACCCACAAGCTAGGCTAAAGCTTTAATTAAAACTAAACTGAAGGGCGCAAAGCAAGAAATGTGGCATAAAATAAAATAACAATTTACATCATATAGATAGGTATACATACATACAAAACAAAAAACATAATTATTATACATTATAGAAAGTAGAAGCACTGCACGAACTGACTAAGTTTGATTTTTTTGTACATTCAACAGATATTTCTTAAATTTATGCTTAAAAGAACCAATCGTTCTGGAGTTCCTTATTGGTGTTGGGATATTATTCCAACATTTCGTGGCAGCATAACGGAATCTCCCACGAAAAGCAGCCGACGTGGCAGCCCTGACCACGCGCTGGGAAATGATGAGCTTCTCAAACAAATACCTCTCAAAACATACAACAATATAAAAATTAGCCCATTTAAGCACATGGAGATAAAACCGTGGTAACCTAGAGGTTTGAGCTATGGGCTCTCAAGCAGAGGATCGTGGGTTCAAAGCCCGGCTTGTACCTTTTAGTTTTTAGGAATTCATGTGCAAAATTACATTCGAAGTTTACCACGAGATTTACGGCGAAGGAAAAAAATATCATTCATTCATTCATTCATCGCGAAGAAACCTACACACGTAACTCGTATATATATACTTAATTTAATTTGGCATTGAAAATCACAACAACATTATATTGCGGCTCGTGAACTGTAATCTCTTTACAATTTGTACTAGAGTAACAATTGACAACACGCAAATAATTGCGGCTCCCAGACTATTGTACTGTACTATTTGCTAGGAGGGAAATAGTTGACCAGACGCAATATAATGTTGTTATTCTTTTCAATGCTAAATTAAATGAAGTATAGGCCGAAGAGATAAGTCATACTGCAATCTTTTTGTCAATCAGCCATTCAACCTCTTTTCCTCTGAGGGTTATTTTTAACACCCTATATTCCAAGCCCATAATCCCTATAAGTAGGTAACATATCCCAATATCTATACACACACACGTACACATACACGTGTATTCTATTTTCGCTTATTACGTCTCACGGGAGTCGAACCCCATCTCTTTGTTCGCGCAGCACCATTATGCTGTGTTGACATTTATGTGACACTCTACATCTGTATTCTTTGACATTTGACTCTTCGGCTCTATTTAGTTTGACATTATGTTTTTGTGTAATGGTAATATTAAGTGAAGCTGTGGTGGAATATAGCTAAACCGTTTAACCGAGTCCTCGCTCGTGCGGTACAGGGGCTGGGGGGTATGACGACAAAGGGGGCGGGAGAGGTGCGGGCGGTAGGCATACGAGTAGTGATGTACCGAGTCGCTGTTTTGGTGGATCGAGTCAACTCGAGTCATTTTATGTGGTATTCGAATCCTGACTCGATTCGCGACTCGAGTCAGTTAATATGTTATTCGAATCCTGACTCGATTCCGCGATTCGAGTCCAGTGAAGAGCTACTCGAGTCTATGTTTGGTATCTATTCGAATGTTTACTCGAGTCAAGAAATTCAAGTCCAGAAATCAAGTCCGTTACCAATTTTATAACAAAAAGGAAAAATCGAAAAGGTGTATCTTCAAACAGCATAGTATAGGTTAAGTATAGTGAGTGACACAACGTTAATAAGTCATTTTTTTAATATATAAACATCAAATAAAAACAGAAAATACCTAAATAAGCTACTTATCATTCATTGCTTAAGTAAAAAGAGATTGAATTCAAGCGAGTCAATCTGACTCTAATACTAGACTCGAGACAGTTATACTCGCATAATAGAATCGAGCCAGCGAGTACGAAACCGATTCTCTCTGACTCCAGTACCGAATCGAGTCTGGCGTACTCAAATCAAAATATTTTTGTACTCGAGTAGGCGAGTCCTAAGCAGGAATCGAGTCTGACTCGAGTCAAGCCGTACTCGGCAGATCACTACATACGAGGCGCGCTCGCCGTCCGTGTCTCTCCCGCCCCCTTTGTCGTCATACCCCCCCCAGCCCCTGTACCGCGCCGGCGAAGACTCAGGTAAACGGTTTAGCTATAGTGGTTTGACCTGTAGGCTTATTGTCTAACGTTTTTGACGCTTGCCTTCGCAATCGCTATCTCTTTCTGTCAAACGGTATAAAACGTTGACAGAAAGAGATAGTGAAAGCGAAGGCAAGCGCCAAAAGCGTTAGACAATACGGCCTCTGCTTCTCAAGCAGAGCTGGGTTTGAGCTCGGGCTCGCATCTCTGAGTTTTTCGGAATTTATGTGCGAAATTACATTTGAAATTTACCATGAGCTTTACGGTGAAGGGAATCGTGAGGAAACCTGCATACACCTGCGAAGAAATTCAATGGTGTGTGTGAAGTTCCCAACCGGCACTGGGCCCGCGTGGGAACTACGGCCCAAGCCCTCTCATTCTGAGAGGAGGCCTGTGCCCTGCAGTGGGACATACACAGGCTGGGATGATGATGATGTTGACCCGACTATACTTCATTTAATTTAGAATTAGAAACCACAACAACATTATATTGCGGCTCGTGGACTGTAATCTCTTTACAATTTGTACTAGAGTAACAATTGACGACACGCAAATAAAGTGGCATTAAAACAATTTTATTTTGCGGCTCCCAGACTATTGTACTGCACTATTTGCTAGGTATGAAATAGTTGACCAGACGCAATACAATGTTATTGTGGTTTCCAATTCTAAATAAAATGAAGTATAGTAAAAGACAAGAACAAGAACTAACAAAAACAAAGTCAGGTAACGAAACGAACTGCTGCCACAAACGGCCCACACGACCACAAAAAATCGTTATGAAAAATAAGCTCAATAATATTACAGTTCCCATTACTTGGAGCTAAATAAAAGAAACGGTAACAAATCTACGTGAAATATCGTTATTTTATTTTCATTTCAAATTCAATTACTCGTTATTCACAAGAATTAAATTGTTTACAAAGTATACTTAGTGACTACTTAGTCTGTTCTTTAACGGTTAGATAAGTCAGTTTTTGATTTTAAGAGGATACGATGCGCACCATTTCTCCATACAAACGTAATCCCCTGTTTCCTCCCTGGATAATGGCTTTAGAGCCAATTTTTTTTTACTGTGTAATCTGTATCTACCACAGCTATGCCCCTAGGTTTCGTTTTTTTCCATATTTCAATTAACATAAGAAATATGAGCTTTCAAAAACTGAAAAAATTGCCCAATTTCAACGTCATTTTCAGACACTCATCAGAAAAGAATCCCTCATATAAACAAAAAAAGAAAACATAGGGGCATAGCTAAATCTATCCTCTAATTATATTTGAAAAAAAATAATTTTATTGGTCCAGTTTTCGAAAAGAAAACAGAGGATTACGAAATGCTGTTTTGATCAATTTTACGCGCCTATTAACGGCTTGAGCTGCAGTTGTCCCGCTCTCGCTGTACTGACATGGAGGGGTTCGGGCGAGACAGCGACATTTCATTAAAATACCTATTTCTCAAAAGTCTCTCAGCCATCGTACCCTCTTAAGATAGTTGTCGTTTAAAATTCGATTTACTTATCAACACGAGTAGGTAGATATTAGGGTATCTAGATACAAATGAGATATCTAGATCCCCTAATATCCACTATTCAAGAAGTGAATTACCTACATCTATTCAAAAACTGATTTTACAGTTACCTATTCAAATGCCCAATATCCACTATTCAAAAATTCATTACAAATTCTCATCTTCAAAGCGGTCTGGTAAATGAATAGATATTCATAAGAGATATCTTGTTAATTTAAAGACTCATTCTAAATCCCTTTAATTATAAGCAGTTCAAACGGCTCTATTCATAGTGATCTAAGTTGTTCTGTAAGAGTATGAGGGGAAGTAGCAACGTACGATTTTGTTACCTGATTATAATAAAACAATAATTATTTTAGTCTTAAATTTATTATTATTATTAAAATAACACTTCAGAGAAAGACATTAAAATCACAGAGACTAGTTCCATGCTTTCTTTAACTGTTCTAGACGAATTTTATGATCCCGCATCTTATCCAAATATTAAAAGCAGTAATCATCAAATTTTCGTTTCATGCTCCTAAACTTTTCCATTTCATTTTCGATTTTGATGTAGCCTTCGTTCTCTGCCATATATGTCACACATCGACAGTGACAATAGATAAACGCATGGCAACGAAGACACGCAACGCCATCGACATGAGTATCTGGGGACTCGAAGCATTTGAGCGGGCAGCAGAAATTAACCATTTTGATTTGTTTGTATATAACGATGCAGATGACCTGATACACGTATTGCTACTATGTGAATGAATCAATTTTATAACGAATACAGTATTTATACTGTGGGCTGTATATTAGGTATTTTATATTTTGTTCTTCATAAATATGTTAATTTTCTGTCATAAGGCACCAAGTCTACAAAACATTTATCTTTTCTAATTACTTGCGCAGTTACTTGTAAGCCTGTATAATAAATTTGCAAACGCCTAGTTTGAAAATAACTTGGTGTTATTAACATACCACTATAGTGTTCACCATTTATTATTTTGACTTCATGACAACCATTTAGCTGCCATTTATGAATGAAAACTTGGACGATACTCCCAATTTTGATATCCATTTTAACTGTTTACCATCAATTAAAGGTTCTTAGCCTCACTATTTTCCCAAAAAAGTCGTCATGAAGGATATCAATCCTCAACTGAGGACCACGACCATTCTGTCAAGAGTGTATCGACTTAAAAGAGAAGAAGAAGCTTATCGATGAAAATAAAGCAATATTATTATTATGGATTGAATTTGTTTATTACATAAAAACATTATTATCTATACACCACTTATTTAAATACGATACATTTTTAAAAGCACATATATTTGCATGGTAAATACAATTGTGAATATCCGATGACATTGAATATTTGTCACTAAGTATTTCTAAATTAGGACAATTTGTATCTTCTAAATTATAAACATCATCACATTCTGTTATCTCCTTTACCCACAGTACTTTTTCACATCCTTTTGTATAAATACGCTTATTTTTACAGAAGTCTAATAACAAGCTCTTATAACTACAGTACGGCACATATCCCTCATTCCATAATATTCCCCTATTTTTTTCTAGCCATGAAACTTGTAAACGTTCTTTCTTTGTTAAATAATAAAATGGGTATGGTGGTTTAATCAACAACACAAGCACACTCTTCTTGCAAATAATTGCTATTTCTTTCGGTATAAATTTATTGCTTTCGTTTTTAAAACCTTGAACATCCATAATCATGTTCATGATAATTTTCGAACGATGTTACTTAATGGTCGATACTCTATAAGACGATCGTTTATGATCAAACAGTAGGCTGTTGTATTATCGGGTATATCTTTTGAAGATTCGATTTCTAAACGAACGTCCACTGGCCCGGTTTTCAGTGTATCATTTTGTCTTGAACAGTCAATAACGAAAAGTGGAGCTTTTTTCCCGAATGTATCCAACTTAAGCAAGGGATCGATGCTCGTGTTGTAATACGACTGACGAAAATTAGCATACATTTCGTATAATATACTATACTTATCTTGATCAAATTTCAAATTAAGTGAATCATAAGGAAAGTACTGTGAATTTAAAAACAATTTGACATTTGTTATATTACAATGATCAAACACGGATGAACTCTCTAATTTGTTCAGTTTTCTATTAGTCTGCAGACCAAATATAACATATCTTGGTTTTTCTAACTGAGAAGCGGTTTTTACTGACCATGAGTGCTTTGTTGTTTTAGGTAAAAGAGGATATTCATATAAATCCCAATTTCGGAAAGCTAGTTGCATGGATTTATCTTTTTCTAGATTCTTAAGTAGTAATAATCTATTACGATCTGAAACTCTTACATGTGGCACACGCCATTGAAGTTTTTGTATGTCTATCGAAACATTATTATTTTTGTCAGTTATAACACTATTTAAAACTGAATTACTTCGGTGAAGTATAAGTTCATGCCTACAATTGATGAGAATTTTATTGTAATCTTCCGCAAATCCTAGTATTTTATTTAGGGGTATAACAGCAGAGAAATGACCATCTTTTTGCTTGGACCCATTTAAATCCCAACCCCACAATTTCGCACTTTTACTTTCTCCTTCATTCATTGAGATGAGAGATTTAATGGTCGTTGTGATTCCAGTATTTTTAATATGATCTATTTCAACACCATTTAGTTCGTATCTTATGTCTTGAAATAAAAACAATATTGGATTATTCGAAAAATTGATTTCTTTTTCTTTTTTGTTTCCGGCTGCATCTACTTCAAATACACTTGCATACCCTTCAATATAAATGGAACTCGCAGATGGTAATACGTAAACGTCTTGCTGATGAATAGGTATTCTGATTTCATCGTTTTCTTTAAAGCTATCATTGTAGGGATTGTAAGTATGGATTTCATAGCTTTCAATAGAATTATCTTGTTGTGGTGGGTCGGATATTTGCAGCATTTTGTTTAGGTATTACTTCAAAACCGAGAGAATAAAGGAAGTTTTTATTAGTTTTACTTATTTTCTTTGTTGTTCTGAAGCGTCTTCTTCCTTTGAATGCTGGAAGTTGAATACTGTTTTTTTGTGCATTCGCGAAGCTTTTATTAAAAACGTACATATTGTTTTAATATTAGACAAAGAGCTTTACTTTATTATATATTTTACACCCAATTCTGTACAATGATCGTGAAGGAATGTGCCTCACGGGTTTAACATTTCATTTTATTAATATGTGGCTATTGCATAATAAAGTTATTGTTTATTTATTTATATTGTAACTATTTACTTTTCCAAAATGATTTTAGAAATTTTAAACATAAATGTCCACAGTTATATAAATGGTTTCCTTGCAAATTGCCATAATTATAATGAATGTGTGGTCCCACATAATTTATAAATTCTTTCGGTGGTTTTAAGTTACCGTAACTATCAAAATATTCAATATAATCTTTAATTTTTCCATAAGCTACCCAGTGAGTGCCAGAATTTTTAGAAGAATCTAAATTGATCACACCACATTCTATCGACCATGGTGCGTCTGGTAATTCATCTCTCATAAATACACCACGAAAATGGGGAATTCTTTTCGAGTGCTTTGTAATATCGATATTAGTTAATGCTCTATTGGGTAGCCTGCTATCTAGTTTTTTTTATTTGAAACATAAATTCCCAAACCACTCTTGTACGGTTTAAGATGTAATCCTTTTCCAATACACATTGGCTCTATTTTCATATTACGTCTTTTTAATTGTGCTAGTCGGTTTTTGGCTGACTTGTAATTATTGATAACTTTGGTAATACCAGCAATACCTCCGGCTAGACTTCCTGTGGCAGACAATCCAGCAAAAATAGGAATCAATGGCAGAAATCCGCCGGTTTTAGGTACAGGTATCACTCTCGGTAATGGTACGGGTAACTCAGAAGCCAATTCTTGAGCAGCTGCGTATGCTAATTCAATTAACATTTTCTTGCATTTTGGTTTTAGATTACGGATTTGTTTTTTAGTATGCGAAATAATATTGCTGAAGGTTTTTTTCAAACCAGCTCCGCTTTTCTGAACGGTTGGTAATTCGCCTTTTCTCTTCGCACTGGCCTTGCCGGCATGATCTTGTGTGTGTTTCATTTTCAGTAATATTGGTGAAGCAAATACTTTATTAAAAGCGGTCTTTGTTGGGTAAACATCTAAATGCAAATGATGACATGAAATGTAAATAGCTTATTTATAGGCACAGTATCTTACGATTACAAACGATTTGATTTATCAATCCAGCTGTTTTCACTTGACGGAAGACCTAGCCACTTAACATATACTCTGTTGCCTTTGCTTTTCAAAACTTTTTCAACAAGATATACCTCAGGGTGTGCAGTTTTCTGAATTTCTTGCCCATAGAATGCTCCTAAAATTGGTCTTGACTTTGCGTCTTCTAATAAATATGTAGTAGGGTTAGTATGCTGAACTTTTGTTATTTTGAATATTTCAGTAGACCAATTAGGTGTAAACCCTTTTTCAAAACATCCTTTAAATTTACTTATTCTTACAAAATCTCCAACTACAAATCTGTTGCGAGTCAATACTTTTTTACATAGTGAATTGTTAACGTATCTTTGTAATATAATTTTTTTATTGTTATGATTAATTGCTGCCGGGGGTTTTCCTACTGTTCTATGAAAGGTGTGATTATATTTAAAAACTTTATCTTCAAGGGTTCCATCAATCCATTTATAATTCCCTTTTAAACTAAACTCTTTGTATAAGCTAGTTTTGAGAGTTCTTATAAGTCTTTCTACAATTGAGGCTTTTTTTGTAGAATATGTAGAGTAATGATTAATTTTATACTTTTCAATTTCTTTTTTAAATACATTATTATAAAATTCTTTACCCATATCTGTTTGTAAATTCTTCGGATAACGCCCCTTCGTGAACAATGTTTGAAATTCTTTACAAACGATTTCTTTAGTTTTTTGTTTGAGTGGAAATGCCCAAGCATATTTTGAGAAACAATCGATAATCACCAATATGTATTTGTATCCCGCGTTAAATTTAGATAAAGCCTGCATATCTATCAAATCTGCTTGCCAAAGGTCATCTATATCTTTTAACAATACACTTCTCCGGGGGAAGTTCAGTCTAACGTTCTTATGAATTTCATTAACGACGTCGGCTTTGCTCATAATGCTTGTTCAAATTTCCTTCGAGTTCCTTTAAAGCAATTATTTTTTCAATAATTTTTATACGATTAATTAAGGTTAGAAACAGCTTTTCTAAATCTACTAGTTTGTCAGAATTCTTCTGAACATTTTTATCAACATACTCTCTACTAAAAAGTTCAAATAACTCTGGTTTACCTGTGACTTTGTTTGCTCCTACTTTACAACTATCAATATTAGTATTTTCTTTTTTCTCGAGATTCATGTCTTACGTTTCTTACATTACAAAGCATAATGATTATTTTACACGGATTTCATTATTTTATAATACCAGCTTCCTTTAACTCTTCAATAATTGATATAATTTCATTATCATGATTGTTGTTGCCAGCGTTTTTAGATGCAATTAAGAGTTTCAGTCTTTCAATCAGTTCATTTGGATCGTCCCAATAAATATAATCAGTGTTTTTTTTATACTGTTTTAACTCAGGCAAGTGTCCCCCGATTTTTAGTTCCGGTAACTGTTGCAGCACATCTTTGTTATTGTTATTTATTTGCGAAAAGAAAGGTTTGATGATTGTGCAGTATTTTAATCCTTTGTCACCTTTTAATTGCCCGTTCGGGTCAAAATCCCGTTTGTGTGCATTAGTGTCCATTAACATTTCTTTGTAATCAGTTTTGTCTTTTTCAGTTACAATGTTAAGATTGGGTTTGTTGCGCATTAAAAGCTCTTTCAACCCAGCGGTTAATTCATATGTTTTATTGTTAATGGTAATCATGTACTTTTTTCCTGTTTGAGAAGCATTATTTGTCGAAGATAAACATACAACACTATTTCCCATCATGAGTTTATTATTTTTACTATGAATCCCGAATGGTACATTAAAATCTTCATATATGTTCATCATGTCTTCCTTTTGCAGAGATAAAAGAGTATCGCGACTGTCAATTTCATTTAGAGAACTTTTACGGTTATCATTTGCATATTCATAATATTCTGAATGCAGATTAGAATCTGCGTTAATTATGTCTATAAAATTTTCATAGTCTTTAGAGGAGTTCAAGTCAGCATTAGTTTTATCTGTTTTGGCTGTCATGTTAAAAGCAGGGATAGCCTTTTGCGGTTTAGAATCTGCGTTAATAATTAAATCTTTAAATTGTTTATCGTCTTTAGAGGAGTTCAAGTCATCATTTGCATTAGTTTTATCCGTTTTGGTTGTCATGTTAAAATCCATGTTAATAGCCTTTCGATTGTTGATCAATGTTTCTAGAGGATCTGTAATAGGTTTAAATACTTTTTTGTATTTAAGATTAGCTTCATCTTCATCACATTGAATCATTTTTATTTTTTTCTTTATATTATTCACTGATTTAATGAGTTGTTCTTTTAAATCCATTTCCATTGTACTAACGTATTGCAACGTCCACCGTTTGATGTGAACACTCGACTTCAAGTGAGATATTGAAAATAGTAATTTGCTTTAAATATAAAAATTAAAAGTGAATAAATGTGTCAAATCCTCGTCTATATCTTCCATTATTTATCGCACAATCTTTATTAATTAATAAAAAACTGAATTGATCTCGCCATATACCAGCACAAAGCTGCTTAAATTTAAGCCAATCTAAATCTGTGTTTACATGTTCATTGTATATATGTCTTAAATTTGTGTCATCTTGTTTGAAAATAATTAACACATTGACATTATCTCTGAGCAATTGTTTCGGTATTTTCGAATAAGTTTGTGATAAATAAAAACAGTCTATCTGCCTATGTCTCCCCATTGCAAAATAATTACGAATATTAATTTGGTTTTCACATGCGACATCATCGAAAATCATAACGGAATTTGTCAAAGCTTCGTTCGGATGAAGAACTTCTTTGCTTTCATTAAATAAAAACAGTCCTCCTCCCGGAACACCTTCCATAACTTGTCTTAAAAAAATATACTTTGGTTGAAATGCTGTCTTAGAGTACAAATAAATATATTTAAACTTTAAACCATTTTCATGTAACAATAAATTTAACATAACGTTTGTTTTACCGCAATTAGAAGGACCGCATATTATGCAGCGGATTGTATTTGGCAACAGCAAGCTATGCTTTACTTTTTCAGTGTCGTTGTTTACTTTAATATTATTTACTTCTAAAGTTTGAGTTTGTTTAACGAACTTCATCGTGAACTGAGAAGGAGTGGCATATTTCTAGCCTTTATATAGTCGTCTATCTGACAGGAACTTAAAACGATTAACACAAAACAAAGAAGATTACATAAGTGTAGAAATTTCTTTATTTGCTTTAGTACAAATTATAATATTAATCATCTTAGAAATAACGCAAACACACTTTACATATAAGAATAATTAAATGTATTAATACATATTATTTTTTGAATAATAATAATGATGCCCACACTGGCAATAATGTATAAATACCGCAAAGATGCGATTAACAACTAATTAAAACATTGTTTTGTAATGGCCCCAAGGTAATGTATTGATTTTATTTGGAAGAATCTGCCTTTTATCATCAGCACTATTTAATACAGTCTTATTAAGCTCCTGAGAGTATAGTACATGTTTGATTGACTTAATTAAATTCATTTTACATTTTAAATGTTTGGCATTGAATAATGAGTCTTTATATTGTGTTAAAGTAAGGTTCTTAGTTATGCATTTAGAAACACCTTTAGCTTTATTGAGTCGTGTTTTAACACTATTCAAGGAATACAGCTTTGCTCTAAGACCTGCAAATTCTGTAATGATGTCACCTCCAAGTTCGTCTTTAAATAAGCCGGGGATTTTTGCATTCACCCTTTCAATGCTGTAAGGATTATTTAAATCAAAGTTACTAGTATCAAATTCACTCAAATTATTTTTAATATCTCGGTAAACATCCTCCGTGAATATTAAATAAAGAAGGCTATCAGTGTCTGTGTAACAAAGTTTTGCATTCTGACTATATATCTTTTTCATAAAGTCGTAATGAAATTTGTATAGATGCTCTTTTGCGTATTCTAAAACTGAAAATCCAATATAGATAGGTCTGTCGAGCACAATCTTTTCTGGAGTAAATTGAGCAGCTAGAAAATTCTCGGAGAACACTGAAATATTTTTTAGATTAGGGCGAGAGATAAGTGTTTCGGCACCAATTCTCTTTTTTGTAGCATTATCTGTATCGTTCCAAATTGTGATCAGTTTAACATCTACTTGTTTGCGTCGGTTTTCAATAGTTTTACCAAAAATAGCATTATTCATGAGCTTAAAAAAGTCTTTTTCAAAAACAGACACGGAGGCTTGCCGAAGATTCGTATTCAAATCGATGTATTTCTGTAGAAAATTCGACTGTCTAAAGCTTAGTATACGATGAATTTTTCTTAAGATTAAGCCGTTTCTCAAAATTTCTTTCAAGTGAACAAAGTGAATAACATAGTTATATTTATCATACAAACTTGCTATTAATTTCGGAGATTTCCCTCCAGGAGGAATAAATTTCTCCGGAGCGAAGGGTAAATCACAGTGTAAGTCGTGCAAGTTTTCAGGATATTCTAGATCTACTTCCAAAATAAAACCAGTGTCTCCATTTTCAGATACTGTGAAAATATTAAACTTTTCAATTTCATATTCATTTAAAAATTTAAATTCTGAATAAGGTAAGCTTTTAGTCATCGCATGCCCGTACAAATTATTACAATCTAAATATATCAAATACGATGACGGCTTGAAATCATCAAATTCTGGTAAATATTTGTTATTGGCTTTAGCATATCGCTGTGAACACTGAACTAACCCTCCACGTATTCCTCTTTCTAACATTTGATATATTTCCAAATCATCTATTAAGTCAAGTTTAATGCCTGTCGAAAGTAACATAGCGTCCCAACTCAAGCTGGGTGATGTTATGTAATAGGCCGGATCTAGTTTGTAAAATTTTAAGCTCAAGTTTCTGAAGTTTTCAAATACATCACATAGCAATAAAACATCACATTTAAGGTACAAGTCGGTATATTCACCGAGATTATTAATATTAAATGTATTCCAAACCGATTGCGCATGATGAAATTCCGCATCACTTATGTCCTCCATTTTCAAATTATTGAAAAAATGTTTTTTAAAAGGTAGTGCAGTTTCTCCGTATTTTTCCCAAGAGTCCATGTAATCATACGGATAAATACCTTTAGATTTTAATAAATGCAGGTGCGTGTTTTCAAAATTCTCAGATAAATGTATAAAATCTCTATCAGACAAATTTTTACTTAACAAGTCTAAACTTGTGCTCAAAAACTGAAATGAATCTATAAATTTAATTTGCAGTGGACGTGTACAGCCTTTTATGTCTATGTATTTGGTAATTGTGAGGTATTTTTCTTTAGTTTTTGGTATAATTGTAACTGGACCATTGTATTTCGCTAATTCTCTAATAAACAAGTGCGAGTCATAGTTAGTTAAATTATGAAAGACCACAGGTATGAATGGACACACTCGTAGCATTAAATTACAATGTGAATGAGCGGGGCCTCTATATTCTGAAGAAACGTGGTCGTGATCGCGAACCTTGTCATCGAATAATAGATGACCACAAATATGACACATTGTGGCATTCTGATAACTAATTTCTTGTTCTTTGGTTAAAGGCATCATAGGATTCTTGACATTTAATATCTTATGAATACATTTCGCATCTTCAATCAATCTTTCAATAAACACTTCAACACAATCTGAACCCCTGTAGGAAACGAACTTGTTTAAGCTCGGGTCATGTGAACAGCAAACATAATATGCAAAACATGAAGGTTGATGAACTTTTAATTTTCGAGTATTTCCAGTACTATTCTCTGTACAATTAACTAATAAGCTTTCGAAATCAGCGTATATAACGAAATTGATTTTTTGTCGTCTCTCAAAATGCTTAAATCCGATTGTACTATTTTTTTCAGGTAAGACTGTCAAAACTTGGGAGCAATCATGTGCTGTATATTTAATTTCGGAAGAGAAAAACCGAAGACATTTCTCGCACATGTACATTTTTCCTTTAGATTTACTAATCTGACGTCGTACTAATCTTAAGAGATCTTTAATGAGGCAGTAATGACCTTTAATCCCATTTTCAAAGTATAATAAATTGATGTGATTATTTTTCTGATTTTTAGATAAATATAATGGACCAGTTACTGTACTCTGTTTGCTTAATCCATAAATGTTAATACTGATATCATTAGAAGCCTCAAACAATTGAATATCTTTGCACGATGGAGGAAATGTCATACCGTCTGTTTTAAGGACAGTTGAATAGTGAGGATATGAACTTGTTTTGCATACATTACTCTTGGCAGGAAACAATGCTGCAACAATACTCCATAAAAAGCAGTGCTCGTCTTTATTCTGTATATTCAAACAACTTTTACTATTTTTGACAACTGATGGCAGCTCTATGAATGTACCACCTCTCATGGGGCAATATTTATTTATATTTAATTCTAAATGGCTTACTGAAAGCAGAGACCACCCAGATTCGCAATGTTCAAATTCTGAAAGTTTTTGTTTAAATGTTTCTAAAGCATTCAAATATAACTCATTAATATCAGTATTGTTAAAGATACAATCAAACTTTGTACTGAACGATTTTAACTGTTGTGTTTCTGACTGCGGTAACACAAAATAAGCAAACAGTTCCAAATTCAATTTTAAGCAGGTGTGTTTTTGTAATGATAAATTTATAACTTTAAAAACATCACTTTTGCAGTGGCACAGGAACGCCTCGGGTGTGAGGTTCTCGACTTCCTGTTCGGGGTTTATGCGATAAGCCACAATTCTGTTCTTAAATGCAGTTGCAATAATGTCAATATTTCTAAATTCAGTCTTTAACAAACAATTCTTTTTATGTATATTTGTTCTCATATGATATTGATACTTTTTTTCTGGAACTTCAACATTACATGTTTCACACCGAATCACCTGGGGCTCACAGGATATAGCTGTAAAGTAAAATGAAGGCAAATAAAGTTATAAGTACTTATTTATTTATTCATATACTTTGGTATGCGGTTACAGTTTAACATTAAATATGTATTCAGTTATTAAAAAATTTTTTAATAATTATACCAAGAAACTCAAATACTTACTAAACGTTTACTAAACTGAATTAAATGTAGGTAATAAGAATAAGTAATACATTTTGGAATGGCTCAATAATAATTACTAGTAAAAGTTGGTGGGCAAAGCTTGAACTCTTTTCGCGTGGCAGCAATAAACTCAGTGAGATGGGACCAAGCCTCAGTACCAGTGTTAGTTCTATTTTTAATAGTCACGATGCTATGCCGCCACCTATTCATGGGTTGTACATTTTGAATCTCATTACACGAATAGACTTTAAGCTCTATGTAATGAGATCCTGTTTTGGTTTCGTTTGATTGACGAGAAGTACCGTTTGCTAGCCTTCTTGTCATATAAGAGTAAATAGGTGTACCCTTCTTTGGTTCGGATGGAACCGTGCCGTCGTCTTCGTCACTATCACTTCCAAACAAGTCTGACATCGATGGCTTCATAACATCAGAGATGGGTTTGATAACGGTGGTCTTATTTTTCTTGGGGGCACGTGCCTCGCTGGTCTTCCCGCCTGAAGTCGAAGCCGTAGGCGCGCAACGCTCAGTACTCACGGCCCTCATACGCTTGCTGGATGATTTCTTGGGCTTGGGCTGCACTGCTTCAAACTCGCTGTCAGAAGCGAAAAGCTCAGCATTCGACCTGAAAATGAAATATTTATTAAATTAGCACACATACAAAAGAAACTTTACAAGCTACATTTTAATTAATAATAAAAAATGCATGGATAATGCATTACAATAATTAAAATAGGTAGGATGCTTTTGAACTAACCAAAACGTTTTAATGACTTATCGGCTATCTGAGATGTCATACTTAATCACTAAATTCAATCACCTCGAGTAAATGACGAGACGACCAATTACAATACAATACAATGACACTTTATTGTACGCCATATAGTAAGTAACACAGAAAACAAGTACCTACATAGGGAACATTTTTCAAGGAAAACAATCGGTGGCCTTATCGCTTCAGACCGATCTCTTCCAGGCAACTTTTTAAGACCATTATAAGAATATGATCGCTAGCTTATATTTTAAGCTAAATGGTGATTACAGTTAAAGTACTTATTAATCAATCGAAGATCTATTTGAGTGGGAAAAGTTCTAAATTGCTGAATAAAACACATAGTTATCCGTAAGACTGCTCGTAGTTAGTGCAAATAGGATTATATACCCTTTATTATGAATGAGTGCAACGTGAGACTACGACATAATACAGATCATAAACATCTGTGATTCGGGTAACAAACATTTGTATAGGTTCTCTACTGCGGGGTAATACTTACATACATACATACATTAATTGAATGAATAGATGATTATTAATTTAAATACATGTTTAATATAGAATAAAGCCTGGATGAGGGCGGTTGAGGCCCTGTGCTCCACGAGGAGTTAAAGGATCAATCATCATCATTATCATCATCATCATCATCATCATCATAGAATGAATAATTTCACTCAACACAAACTAATTGTCTGAACTAAATGAAATAATGTATTAATCGAATAAAACATTAATTGAATTTATAGATGATCATTATTGTTAATAGATGTTCAATATAGAATAAATGATCAGTAATTTAAAAAAGAGTCAGCATTTATCACTAATGTCTTGAAGTAAAGGATCTATTCGAATCGATTAGTGGTTTCAAATCAAAGAATAAGATAAATTTACTTACATGTCAGTAGAATGGGTTTTCCTGGGCAGATTCTGGAGTTAGCTTATTAGTGTCCCGTAGGATGGAGATCTGTGTAATGGTGTTGAATCCCGAATGCTAGTTTATATAGAGCCCAATCCACGTCACGAACTTCCATATTTGTGTTGAAGGTACAATGCGAAGAAGCACTGTCAGCATACATCCAGAAAAGAAACGCTGTGTAATGAAAATTCATAACACTATTTTGTGTTATTTTCAAATCTATTTCCTAGTGCATAAGACATCACATATACGCCAGAGCCATATTTATTACTTTGTGCTTCAAGTAAGAGCCCGTTCACACAGAGACATTCGATTCTTTACGGGAACCGTTCTGTAGGATCCGATTTAGTGGTAACAGTATTTCAATGCACGCGTTCACACAAGCATACGGTTAGATCCGGCAATAAAACGGATCCTAAAAATGCGTCATCCGATTTGCGGTCACAAATCGGTCCGGTCGTTCGATAAAATTGCGGATCCGATTTAGTGGTAACAGTATTTTAATACTTGTGTCCGGGGCGAAGGATCCTACAAACCGGACAGTCATGTGAACACGCTATCCGGTTTTGCAGTCCGATAGTTAGTAGATCCGACAAAACTTGAAGCTGTGTGTACGGGCTCTAAGCATACTAGCATTTTCCTGTGTCTCCGCTTAGTAATATTATTTAACACTTAGTATCGGGCTTATTTGTTATGGAATAAGACCCACTCGTATACATATGTACGCCCTAATATTTTATTGAACGGACAGACAAACCTTATAATTTTATGTGTGAATGTAAACACAGACGGAATCAACTTACTACTGTCGCGCAACGCTCCATATGACTTTCCTTATTTGAATTATTGACTTCATATCCCATAAATAATCTATTTTGAACTTTAACAACACAATTCTGGTCAAATATATAAACCCCTGATTTAAGGGTCAAATCAGTCTTAAAATCATTTTAAAAGTGAGCAGTCTTCTTACGAAATGTCGGTAAGTACCTAAATAATTTCTGTTTAAAATTATACGTGTTTAAATTAAATAGTTTATAAATTGCTCCAAGTAAATATATAATTCTATTTATTAAAGTGTTTATAATTATAATTTTAATTCTATTAGAATACACATAGAAGCAATAAGCCACTAGCGTAGCTTATGCGCGCGGCTTCGCCTCGTGAAATAAAATGCTAGTTCTCTAGTTAGTAGGGTATTTACCTCAATGATACGCGAGGTATATGTCTACCAAATTTCAAGTATCTATCTAGCTCCAGTGGTTTAGGATGTGCGTTGTCAGTGAGTCAGTCAGGCACGGTGCTGTTTTAGAGGAATAAATAGATTCTTATTAGGTTATCCCCAACTGACGAATTAATGGACATTTCCTAACCATTATTTTATCAGAGATTTCATTAAAGAAAGGTGTTTATTAATTAAAATGATTTCTTTCCATTTTAGGATACATCGGAACATCTTTTCAACTTTATACCGGACGCTGCAGCACAAAGAAAACCTGCAGCTGAACGCCGCCTGGGACTTAAAAGAAGAGCAGAGCCCCCAGTCTACTCATTTATCAAAAAACCGCATCGGGATGGTGCCTCAAAAATAATAAAAATCGAGATATTTAATGGTGACCGAATAGAAAATGGGGACCAAATGTGTAATTGTAATGCAGAGCTATGCGCACAATACGTCGTGAAAAATATGCTTTTAGACAATGTGTACGAGGCAACACGTGACGTTTTAGATAAGATTGAGAGCTCCATATCGGCGGGCTCGACCAATAATTATACAATATTGTAATAGTAAATTGTATAAGTTTGCCGTACCTAATCAATAGAACCTATGATTGTATAAATAGATTACAGTAAGGTAATTATTTGTATACCTAATATATTTACTATGCATAAATTTGATAACTTTTAACTATTTTTCTTTCTGTAAATAAATAATATCTGACATATAATTTTTGTTCATTTATTCATATCCTTAACCACAGAAGCTCATAATTAATTAATATGTCATATCATATTCAGCCATATCAAATTTGGGTGCCGGCCGGAATCGAACCGGGACTCATAGGCACAGGCACTCGTTAAACATGCGTAGTTAATCTATCGCTGTATCAATAGCTCAACAAAACCTTTTAACATACTGGCTCTATAGGTACCTACAATGGTGCTATAATTAAACAATGATAAGGAATGCAGCACGCTTCCAAACGTGGAATGCTTACATTGCATTTTATACCTACATAACAACAAGACTTTAGTCTCTGATGTGTATTTATCATCAAGTGCTGATGTGAAACACAAGCAATACGATTTCTTATTGCGATGCATTACAATTTACAATTTTAATAATTGTTGATTAAGATTCTTAAATAGATAATATGAAAGACGAGTTGTACAAATATATTCTTTATAATTCATTAACATCAATATCATCATCATGTCAGTCGAGAGACGTCCACTGCTGGACATAGGCCTCACCCAAGGCTCTCCACTTAATTATACTTAAGTAGGTAACTGTAATAAAATTAATAGATAACACGAACATACTAATCAAATTCTCTAAACGTATTTAGTATAAAGTTAAGTTGGTAATGACTTTTCGCATAGATATGGAATTACTTTTCAATATAAAAAAATGAGATGAATAATCGAATAAAATATAAGTTTTCGCATTTGAATACATGTAAGATCAGTTTTTAAATAGATGTAATTGACTTCTTTAATGGTAGATATTGGGCATTTGAATGACTGTAAAATCAGTGTTTGAATAGATACTTATAGGTAATTCACTTCTTGAATAGTGGATATTAGGGGATCTAGATATCTCATTTGTATCTAGATACCCTAATATCTACCTACTAACACGGTTTTTTAAGTAGCGGTACATATCACGGGACTAAGGCATTACGTCAGTGCCAAGCGACAATATTATCCAATCACTGGCCAAATTTTATAAAAGTCAACATTTGTTCCAAGTTCAAACAAAGAAAGAATAAATCACAACAGTACCAGCCTATCTCGAGCTCCCGCGGCCCTCCCTCGCCACCAAATATTGGTCAAAACATAGGGAGTACAAAGACTTCCCACGGCTCAACATAAATTAGTCCACCATGTCCTACATCTGGCTCCTACAAATTTCTTTTTCTAGTAAAAAACGCTATGCAATTTGAATATAACTCTTAGAGCTTGCGCAATAAAGCCTTTGAAAGTATTTGGCCGAGTTTTGAGAGCGAAGAGTTAAATTTGTTCTATTTCGTCTGGTTGCAACATGGAGTTTGAAAGACGTTACCATTTTGGGTATCGTAATGTTATTTAATTAGACAAATGTTTTCTTTTGATTTACCGTTCTTTGTTCTTCGAGAGTAGCCTAGTTTCGAGTGAATACTAAAAATTAAGTCTTTGTTTTGTAAATGTTAAATTAGGTACGAATTAGCATGAGGCTGTAATTCTATTCTAATTCCTTGTTCTTCGGTCTTAGTTTTTCTTGATTAAATCAGTAACTTTATTTTGGTGTGTATTTTATTTCAAGCTAGATAAGATAGCTAAAAGCCGTGGTGGTCTAGTGGTTTGACCTATGGTCTCTAAAGTAGGTCGTGGGTTCGAGTCCGGGCTCGCACCTCTTGAGTTCTACGGAATTTATGTGCGAAATTGCATTCGTAATTTACTATAAGCTTTACGGTGAAGGAAACATCGTGAGGAAACCTGCATACACCTGAGAAGAAATTCAATGGTGTGTGTGAAGTTCCCAATCCGCACTAAGCTCGCGTGGGAACTACGGCCCAAGCCCTCTCATTCTGAGAGGAGGCCTGTGCCCTGCAGTGGGATGATAGCACATCTCTAGTACAGTACAGTACGTAATCGTCTTAGGGGGAAGCCGATACTGGAGGGGGGGAGTGTCCATTCTACGCACTATTACATATTCTGTGACACGAACCCAATTCTTTAAATGCGGCGTGCCAATCATGATGATTGCAGCAAACCCCAAGAGGGAGCTCGTACGATTCGCTGGCACTCCGTCGTGCTAGGGTCGTTGACCTCTAGTTTAGTCGTATTCTGAAACTAGTTCATCATCATCCCAGCTTACGTCCCACTACAGGCCTCCTCTCACAACGAGAGGGCTCGGGCCGCAGTTCCCACGCGGGCCCAGTGCGGATTGGGAACTTCACACACCATTGAATTTCTTCGCAGGTGTACGCAGGTTTCCTCACGATGTTTTCCTTCGCCGTAAAGCTCATGATGAATTTCAAATGTAATTTCGCACTAAAACGTTTGCTGCAAAACTCAGAGGTGCGAGACGGGATTTGAAGCCATGATCCTCTGCTTGGGAGCAAATAGGGCAAACCGCTAGGCCACCACGGCTTTTTCTGAAACTAGGAATTGTGACGGAACGAAAAGGTTCGTCACTTTTCCACCTTAACTCGTTGACATAGAGTCGAAAAGTGACGCACCTTTTCATTCCGCGGCTGTACGTTTTATGTACCCTATGTATTTTCATGAAATAAAAAAGAAAAATGAGTAC
Organism: Archips xylosteana; assembly: GCA_947563465.1. Lineage (NCBI taxonomy): Eukaryota > Metazoa > Arthropoda > Insecta > Lepidoptera > Tortricidae > Archips > Archips xylosteana. The sequence goes on from OX387368.1 coordinate 11,413,776, forward strand.
TAATAGTTTATGATGCCACCTTAAAATTTTGCTTTTGGTCGTGGGTTCGAGTCCGGGCTCGCACCTCTGAGTTTTTTCGGAATATAATATGTGCGAAATTTATTACATTTGTAATTTACCATGAGCTTTACGGTGAAGGAAAATAACGTTTGGAAATCTGCATACACCTGAGAAGAAATTCAATGGTGTCTGTGAAGTTCCCAGTTCCCACTGGGCACGCGTGAGAACTACGGTCCAAGCCCTCTCATTCTGATTCCAGCAGTGTTGTTGCGATACTATCGTGGCCTTGAAAATCAGTCTTACTATCTATAGTCCTATCGAAACTATCGACCCTTGACGATACTATCGACAGTGTCGAAACGAAACTATCGATAGTATCGAAACTATCGATAGTTATGCTCTATCGGTAGTTGAACATTCCACTATATTGTAGCAAAACTATCGTACTATCGTATTATCGACCAAGTTTAATAGTATCTATTATATTTCATACTAAATACAAACTGAAATATGGATGCACAGAAAAAAACCAGAAAAAAGACCAGCGCTGGGAATCGAACCCAGGTCCTCAGCATTCCGTGCCGTGTGCCATTCTTCTACACCACCACTGGTCAACCAGTGACCAGTGACCAGTGACCAGTGGTGGTGTAGGGGAACGGCACATGGCACGGAATGCTGAGGACTTGGGTTCGATTCCCAGCGCTGGTCTTTTTTCTGGGTTTTTTCTGTGCATCCATATTTCAGTTTGTATTTAGTATGAAATATATGGTTTTCACGGGATGACCGTAAAAGTAATAAAAAATGAAGTTGAAAAATAAAAATACAAAAAGATACTTCATATTCAACTTGTTTAATAGTATCGCCTATTTTTCTTTATCGATTCTATCGACACTATCGATAGTATTGCAGCATATCGATCGCTATCGCAACTACACTGGCTTCCAGCTTTTGCCTACATTTAACTAAACCCTAGAACAGGCATTTCGCAACCACAAATTCTAGATCACACGCGAACTATACCTCATTTTTCATACCATGATCCAGCTTGAATGATCTAACGCAGTGATGTCAGAGCAAACACTATCGTAGCGGTATCTGGCAAATTCCTGAGGATTTACAGCTTGGATTATAGGCTTTTACTATGTTTTAGTTTGGGCGTGTCGTAACGTTGCGATGTGCGTGTAGAAATGTAAGGTTTCTGGATGATTTAATAACCTCGTAAGTCCAGATTTAGGACGAACGTCTGAGCCATACCCATTTTTTTTGTTTAGAGTCTAAATGTGTTATAGTGTAAAACTGTTTCGCTGTCTTCTTTTCAGGGTTCCGTAAACGGGACCCTATTACTAAGACTCTGCGTAACGATTTTTCACCGGGGTTCATGATTCAAAATTTTGGCTACACTTTGAGTTCGGTACATTTTGAACATCGATCCATTTTATAGATGGAAACAATTCATTACAATTTAAGTCCTGAATAGTAGATTGTTCAACAAGGGACTAAAACAAGCCATAATGACACGAGATATTTAGCCACCCGAGCGATAGCGAGGGAGGCTATAATTCGAGTTGTCATTATGGTAGTTTAGTCCCGCGTTAAACACTCTACTTTTCACTTTGAATGCGAGGAAAAAAACGACGTACAAAATTACTTTTTTACAACGTATGCTCAATACGAGCAATGGACATCTGTTCAAAATTCAATTAGCAAAAAAAATACCGCTGTCTTTTCTTTTCTTTTATATTTTTTTGTAAAGTGACGCTTTAAATGCTTGCATAATTAGCCAACAGATTCTAACTTAAAGACTATGTTAAAACTAATTGGACTATGCATGTAAGAATGATAATTGTTCATTCATTAGAATCGGCAAATAAATTAACCTAATTGATCTAAGTTCACACACAAAATATATTGTTAACTGAAACACTTACCCGTGAATAAAGAAACGACTTTTTAAGTTTATTTTCTATATGCCAATTCTTTGTTAAATTATATCTAATTATACTTTCTATTTACTATTAAATGCAACTGACATCGCATTATTTTGAAGTCACGCCATATTAACATTCAAACTTACATTCAAACGTAACTGGGGGGTTACTACGAAATTCGAAGTTCGAAGTTCGGATCGTGTCGTCCCTCTCACTCTCGTAATAAATACCATTAGCGTGAGCGGAACGGCATGAAACGAAGTTCGAATTTCGCGCTTCGTAGTATAGGGCCAGCTCTATCTACCGTACACTCCAGCACTGCTTTGCCGACAGTGCGGATTGCTATTTTATCGACAGAGCAGGGAACTGCTTTGCCGACAGCGTTTTTTAAAAAAAAAACAAATTAAAAACACCTAAGCTAAAGGAAATCATTCTTTACGTGCAAAATAAAATGAATTCATTTTTAATATTTTATAATTAAATAGATTAATATTCGTAATTATTCAATGTGTTTCACGAAATTATTATTTTTTAAATATTTTTTATACAGTTGTCATTTTGAGGTTATTTCCACGCCCTAAAGGCTTTCACAGACCGAAGCGCAGGGCGCTACAGTGCGTCCGCAGCGCGCTGCGGTCTGTGGAAAGCTTTAAAATTGTCTATACCCAGTTACTGAAAATGGCGAGAATCCTCCATTCACAAACACCGTGATTGGCAGTTTAGGGGTTTCCATAGTCAATTAAAAAAAATTTACTTTAATCCCTTGAGATCAAAAAAGAGCTTAAGTCCCAATATGCAGAGACTAAAGTAACATTTTAAGAGCATGGGAAGTGAAAAAACATTTACAGACGCGTTCTCTCGAAATAACCCAATTATTGAATTATTCCGAAATAATTTTAAGATACTACATACATAGATTTTAAAATAAAAACTTACCAAAATACTTGATGATCATCGGGTTGCCGTATCGTTACACCTGTAACAAAAAAAATGACTTAAGTACTTAGTCGTCAACTTTTCTTGCTATCTTTTCTTCTTCAAAATTTTGGTTTACAAAAATTGACGTGGGTCGAATACAAAAACTAAGATATCATTTGAGTTAGAGTGAGGTCAATTTACCCATGGTAGCCTAGTGGTTTGACATTATGGCCTCTCAAGCAGAGGATCGGGAGTTCGAGCCTGTGCTCCCACCTCTGAATTTTTCGTACGTGCGAAATTAAATTAGAAAACCATGATCTTTCATGAAAAACATCGTCTGGAAATCTGTACACACCTGCGGAGGAATTCCATGGTTTGTGTGAAGTTTCCAATCTGCAGTGGGCCCTCGTGGGAACTACGGTCCAAATTCCCTCATTTTGAGAGGAGACTTGTGCCCTGCAGTGGGACGTATGTAGGCCAGCGTATATCAGGTACATAGTAATACAGTACAAGCAGAAAATTATAGTACCATACGCAGGAGGCTGTTAATGCTGTCACGTACACACGCGTCAGGGAGACTACCTAGTACCTATCCTGGTATAAGATACCATATAAATTATTTTTCATCACACTTGCTCGTCAATGGTCTTATTCCATGCCTGTATACTAAATGACAATGGCCTAAATTGTTCATAAGGGAGTTATGGATTTACGTACAGTTTTTCTACCCAAGGGAGTTCTAACTTTAGTTTTAAAATTTGCAAACAAGTCATTTCAGACTAAGGAGGTTTCAAGTCAGCCAACGTCTTTTTTATTATCTTTAAAACTTAGCTATAACCCAAATTTTACAACACAAAACTTATCTACGCTTTATGAAAATTCGTTATTTTTATATTTTAAATTTATATCAAATAGTTTTACAATAATTTTAGCAAAAATATTTTTTTAAACATGTTAGCAGAATCTGGCCGTATGACCTTTCGAATTCTAAACTAAACACAGTTTACACTATCTATAGTAGATGACTTGAAAAAAGTGACAATCTGTATTGGCGGGTAGCCATTATTTTATTCAATTTAAGTGTTTAGAGACGAAATAATTTTATTTTTGGATTTTTTTTCTCGCAATGTGATGAAAATCATTGTGTGTATCACGGGCAGTAAGGGAATTACAAACTCGAGTCATTACAAGCCCTCCGCCTTCGGCGTCGGGCTTCTAATAGACTCTCGTTAGTAATCCCCTACTTACGGCCCTTGATGCACAATGTACTAATATCTAACCGAAGCAGCCACTATCCTTATTATATTCACGTACGAACTATATTTTTACCTTAACATAGACCCTATTTCCGAAGGACATAAAAGTAGTGAAACTAAAAATCGATACGAGGGTATCGATATCGAAAGTTTTGGATATTTCTTATAGGTATTTAGGTATTACTTTTAGCTGTTGCTGGCGACTCCGTCTGCGGGAAGTAATTTTCCGGAATAAAAACTGTGTTCTGTCTTTCCAATGTTCTCATAACTATCTTCATACTAATGTTCACCTTAATCGGTTCAGTAGTTTTAAGCGTGAAGAAGAAACAGACCGTCATATTAGCATTTATAATGTTAATAAGAGTAAGGAAGTTAAGAAATAACTCAAATGTATTTAGTGTTAATTCCGCAAAACCCAACTTTGGGCGTTTTAATTCAAAAAGTGTATCCCACTTTTTTTGAATAAGGAAATTAGTGTTTTTCTTATTTAGAATCGAGAGCGCGATTGATCATGATTATTAAAAAAAATATCCAATTTTCCATACTGTTCTTTTGTGTCAGTTTTGTGACGACCCATGTAAACTGTATGAAAAAACGTCACAAAAGTGACCCAAAAGATGATGACACTTTTTTCTCTATGAAAATTAATTTTACTTGTGACTTTGAATAAGAAAGCCCCAAAATTACATCATTTAGAGGAAAAAGTAAAGGTACACTTTTTTTGAAAATGCCCCCTTTTCTCCTCGTCTCGTCTATCTATATCAAAAAGGGTACTATAGATAAATTACCGAGAACGTGGATTTGCATAAATATGTAGTGGTATTGTGTGTTTATAGGCATTGGAGAGAGAGATCTCCATAATTTTGTCTCTCTCTCACTAAAGTGGAATGCCTATAAACACACAATACCACTACATAATATGCAATTTTACGCTCTCGGTAATCTATCTATACAGGCAGCTTTCTATGTCCAAGGTTTTGTGACTGGGAGTTGATGAACCAGTAAATCAGTTAGGAGTTTTCAAATAATTTAAACTTGAACGCGTGTAATAGAGTATTCATTTGCCAGCTACAACCGTAGATTTTATAACAATGGTTCTGTTTCATGACGTCATTACAACAAGAGTCCGGAGTCTAATTAAGTATGTCCAGACAGAAAACAGTAAAAATTTAATCAGTGTAACAAAAAGTTGTATAATTCAAGTCTTCGATTCGATATTTATTTGCCGCCGCGTCTCTTCCCTAAACCGCCAACATTCACGTAAATTCGTAACTGATTAGGAATTCTATTTATTATTCGTAAAGCCGAGTTGTGACCCACTTCGGGGTCCTGTAATGAAGGACACCTGCTACGTTCTGCTAATGATATTACTTTATTTAAATAGGCAAGGCCGTCTTTAACCTCCGTCTATATTTATTAAGTATTTCTCATGAAACCTTCTTGTTTCAGACTTGTATTGTAAGTGATGAGTAAAGGTGCGACCAAACCGCCGCTTAAAAAACGGTGACGTTACAGAATCGCAGTGACGCCCCGTAAACATCACAACTTTACTATTGAGAGCATGCGGTAAATTCTGACGTTTACGGCACGTCACTGCGATTCCGTATCGTTTCCGTATTTTAAGCAGCGGTATGGCCGAATCTTAAACTGAAGGTTCAACTGTAAATAGTACTTACTAAATAAAAACTTGCTGTAAATGGTGTGTGTGTGAGATCTTGTGCCGCCTTTAAAAGGAGGAGGCCTATGCCATGCAGTGGGAAGTATATAGTTTATAGGGTACGGCGGGGTCGCGGATCTGTCCTAGCTGCGGGTAGGCCTGGGCGGGGTAGGCCCGCGGCGCCGGCGCACCCTACATTTTTTGTACATTTATACTTAATTTACCTTTCATCTAATACCTTTAAACGAGCAATTCTTGTATATATATATATATATATATAATCAGGATCTCGGAAACGGCTCCAACGATTTCGATGAAATTTGGTATGTGGGGGTTTTCGGGGATGAAAAACTGATCTAGCTATGTTTCATTTTCAGAAAATCGCTTTAATTCGTGTTTTCCGGCTATTTTTGTTTGCTTTATAATATAAAGCTAAATTTCGCCGACTTCGAGCAGATCATAATGGCACATTAGAAATTGGGTGGTCGCGGATCCAGCCGACCTCGGTTCGAATCCACGTTTTTTTTCAAGATTTTTATTTTTTTTTTAAGTTTATTTTCATGAGAAAACGTCAAGTTTCTTTTTTTGTGAGAAAAAGTTACTTTTTTGTGAGAAAAAGTTACTTTTTTGTTAGAAAAAGTATTATAGGGAACGTGCAGTAACTATAGGCGGCAGCACTAATACGTCAGAAGAGACACTATGCGGACAGTAAAACAAACTTATCAAGGTAAAACATTCAAATTGATGGCACCCTTATGGCACCAGTTGGCAGCACCGTCTATGTGCACGTTCCCTATTGGGAGCACAGAACAGGAAAAGCCGGTTGTCTGTAAAGTCGGTTTACGGACGATAGTTTAACGTGACTCACCCCCCCCACCCCCTCCGGTGGTTTTGTCAAATATCTTGAAAATGGTGCATCCTACGGCAAAATCAATGAAATTTTCATCCCCCTTTAATGCCCCCGCGCTCCCTCCCCCGCATCCCCTCCCCCCTCTCACCCCCCCCCCCACCCCTCCGGTGTTTTGATCTCGGAAACGGCTCCAACGATTTCGATGAAATTTGGTATTTGGGGGTTTTCGGGGATGAAAAATTGATCTAGCTTGGTCTTATCTCTGGGAAAACGCTTGGTACCGAGTTTCTGCCCGAGCAGAGCTCGGTCGCCCAGGTACTTTAATATTATTGTAATCGCGGACCGAACCGCGCGATCTCGCCATCTGTTACATAAACCAGTTATGGTTTTTAACAGTGGCTAGCAATGTAAAAAATGTAGAAATCTATTATACGAGTAAATAAAACTAAAAAAAAAAAATATAAAATATATCATGGGACGATGACACCAATTGACAGTCCCAAACTAAGCAAAGCTTCTACTATGGGTACCAGACAACGGATAAACATAGGTACATACAACAAGCCCTCTTACATCTTGACAGATGATTCTTGGTAGATATATAAATAAATACATCTTAAACACACAAGACTAGAGCGCTCACATTCGTATGATTCATACAAATATCTGCCGCGGCTGGGAATCGAAGCCGGGACTTCAAACTTCGTAGTCAGGTTCGCTAACCACTCGGAAATCCAGTAGTCAAATACATAATATATGTTGGCCGAGATGATATATGTTAATGAACTGAAACAATTACTTTGCTCACCCGCGAGCTTCGCTTCTTCTGGCTTCTTTGAGGTCGCGGGTGAGAAAAGTAATTGTTTCAGTTCATTAATACGGACCTCTGCAAAGTAACGCCTGATTTAATAAATGTGTGTTGTAATCTCTATGTTGTAGTAAGTTAGTAAATATGTCAACAAATAACCCTCACGCTTTATTCGAACCCTAAACAACGGGGCAAACAACCTCGTTGTCAATATCAGTCAATCCACTCCGGAGCTGGACATAAATCCCGGGGCAAACTAACAGGTCCCGGGACTCTCGGGGCTGTCCGGAAAGCTTGGAAATGCCCGGGATTTTTTTTAGTGTAGCGAGTCGCTGGGAAATGAATTAGCGTACAGTTTCAACTTTTTTGGGGTATTACACGGACAAAAGAGTAAACAAGTATTAAGTAATCGACATGTTAAGAGCAAAATATTTTGAAAGTAAAAAGGCCATTTTGTGTTCCTTTTATGGCCCTATATGAGCACATCTAAGTTTTTCAGAACTTATGTGATTCTAGGCGATTCCTTTTCGTAATATACTCGTATTATGTTTTAGTATAATATAATAATACTATAATAAGTATATTAGTATAGGCTATCCGGTCGTCTAAATAATGTGTCCTACATGCATCAGGTTATTATCATCCCACATAAATTCCGAAAAACTCAGAGGTGTGCATTCGGCCTCGAATTCACGATATTCTGCTTAAGAGGCCATACTTCAAACCGCTAGGCCACCACGGTTTATAGTTTAGTTTACAACCCAATTGCGCGTACGCACTAAATCTTAGAACAAAAGGTTGCTCTATATCACGATCGCAAACCGGTTTGAACCGGAACGAGCCGACCACAATAAAACGCGAATAGACAATGACCGATAGTCGGCGCTTGTTTTTTACATGTAGGTTGTACTTCATCATTACTAATTACTATCATCATCATCATCATCATTTCAGCCGAAAGACGTCCACTGCTGAACATAGGCCTCCCCCAAGGCTCGCCAAACAGATCGGCCCTGCGCCATCCGCGTCCAATGCGTTCCCACTACCTTCACCAGGTCGTCGCTCCATCTTGTTGGAGGCCTACCTACACTGCGTCTTTCGGTCCGCGGACGCCACTCGAGAACCTTTCGGCCCCATCGGCCGTCAGTTCTACGGGCGATGTGCCCTGCCCACTGCCACTTAAGTCTAGCGATTCTTCGAGCTATGTCCGTGACTTTAGTTCTTGCGCGGATTTCATCATTTCTAATGCGATCCCGCAGAGAAACTCCAAGCATAGCCCTCTCCATCGCCCTCTGAGACGATCTCACACTACTAATTACTATCATATCAATCATAAATAATCCTACCAATAAATCATCATGAGGCACAGGCCTCCTCTAAGGATGAGAGGGCTTGGGCCGTAGTTCCCACGCGGGCCCAGTTTGGATTGGGAACTTCGCACACACCATTGAATTTCTTCGCAAGTGTATGCAGGTTTCACGATGTTTTCCTTCATCGTAAAGCTCATGGTAAATTTGGAATATAATTTCACACATAAATTCCGAAAACTCAGAGGTGCGAGCCGGGATTTGATCCCACGACCCTCTGCTTGAAAGGGCATAGGCCAAACCACTAGGCCACCATGGCTATACTCAAAATATTTATTAGATTCTGTTCCACATAAGGGTCACACACTGCTTACTTTGGGACTAGGTCAATTGGTGTGAATTGTCCCGTGATATTTATTTATTTTTATTTATTTGTCGTCAATATTCAGTTACTTCATAGTTTTGTGTCAAGTGTCAAGATTTACTTTATAGCAGTCTACTGTTTTAAACTAACTATTTAACTCGTGACCTCGTTGCTGCAATGTGGCCGAAACGTCGAGTAAAATAAATAAATATTTATTGCGTGATAAGTCCCGTTTAGTTCAGTAATTCATAGCAGTCGTTGACTGTGGTCTAGATCAGGATAGCCTAGTTGTTAGAGAGCCTGACTATGAAGCTGGAGGTCCCGAGTTCGATTCACAGTCGGGGCAAATATTTGTGTGAAATATACGAATGTTTGTGCTCAAGTCTTGGAAGTTTTATATGAATGAGAAATCTTTATTTCGCATAAGTAACATGTACATGCTAAGAAGAAAAATGAAAACAATAATTAGAAATAGAAATAAGATACATATGCGAAAAAGGAGTCCACTCAGCACTCGTCGGGTCACTAAAGGTGGTTCGACGCTGATATTATGTGGATCCTGGTTAGCATCCGATACAGAACCTCATGGCGCACGGGCTCCCACAAACTCTCCCAATATGAATATGTATTTAAGTATGTATTTATCTATATAAGTATGTTTACCCATTGTCTATTACCCATAGTACAAGCTTAGCTTAGTTTGCGGCTAGGTCAATTGGAGTGAATTGTAAAAACAAAAATTCGTTGCTATCTATGCCACTAATCAAGGTTGGGGTTTGCATATATTTGACGCGATGGCTATTTAGATATTTATGCCTCCGTCTGACTGTACGTGATGTTTTTTTGTAATAATTAACACTTCTACTAGCTTACCTTGTAAGTACCTAATGTTTCCGAGATGAGTGTGCGAATTTTTATTTACTCAAATAAAAGTTGATAATTAGATAATGACTTGGGTTTTAGAATCATCATGAATTGTTATTTTTGTTTGTTAGAACTAGAATAAAGTGGGTTATCAAGGTGCTGTCATATTTTATATATTATGGCGCACCTTTAGAATTAGAGCGACACGATTCGAATTAAGTATTCTAGTTTCAAAAATAAATCTTATTTTCTTTTGACACTAAGTTTATTTCTGAAATGAGAATAATTTGGATTGTGCCAGTCTAGAGTTCTAAAGGTGCGATGTGTTTGAAAACCGCTAGACCGTTTAAATGAGCCCTCGCCCGCGCTGTACAGTCACCAGCACCAATATCTGACACAACAAGCGTGCATAATTTGTTTGATACGACTCTATTTCTAGGGCCGGAAGGACGTGTCAGATAATTTTACACGCTCTGTTGTGGCAGATATTAATGCTGGTGACTGTACAAGGGCTGCGGGTTATGACGACAAAGGGGGTCGAAATTACTCATTTAATCGGTCTAGCTATGCACACTTCATCATCATCATCATTTCAGCCGAAAGACGTCCACTGCTGAACATAGGCCTCCCCCAAGGCTCGCCAAACAGATCGGCCCTGCGCCATCCGCATCCAATGCGTTCCCGCTACCTTCACCAGGTCGTCGCTCCACCTTGTTGGAGGCCTACCTACACCGCGTCTTCCGGTCCGCGGACGCCACTCGAGAACCTTTCGGCCCCATCGGCCGTCAGTTCTACGGGCACACTTATTTAAAACTATAAGGTATAAATTCGCCATTGTACATCTGTTTCTTTTGTTATCTGTTAAATTCATGTACAAAATGTGAGGTACAAAATGTCATTGTTTAACATACATACCTACATAATGCCTAAGCTGTTTGTTACTTTTACCTAAATTGGTCGCATGCAAGGAAATATCAACTTTTCTTAACATCTTATCTTCTTAAAATTTTTGATAAACAAAAATTGACGTAGGTCATAAGGTCATAGGTATCCTATTATCTCGCCTCATTCGTTTTATTCTTATTTCTTCTCATTCTGTATTCGTCACTTATTCTTTATTCGTCTTTTTCGCTATCCATCACTATCTTATTTGGTCAAATTCTGTAACTTGTCTTTCTCTTAATAAGTCTTATTCGTTTTTCGTCACGGTCTTCCTTGGACTCATTCGTCGCTCTTCTCTTTCGTTTTTTGTCTCATTTATTTACGAAAATTTATTTACCAGCACCGAACGAATAAGTAAATGTGACAAAAAAAGAGGGAAGAACGACGAATGAGTCCAAGGAATACCGTGACGAAAAACGAATAAGACATTAAGAGATAGAAAAGTTGCAGAATTTGACCATAAAAGATAGTGACGGATAGCGAACAAGACGAAGACGAATATAGAATGATATGAAATAAGAATTAAACGAAAAACGAATGAGGCGAGATATTAGGATACCAAAAAAAAAACAAAAACCCAGATAAAATCATAATCATTTAAGTTGGATTGAGATCATTTTATAGTGAACAATTTGCAAAATAAAGCTACGAATTTACGAGCTAGTCCATCAAAGTAAATATACTATGAAAGTATAGCTAGACCACGTCGCCACGAGCGTGTGGAAAAGGCTTTTTAGGATTAGGTCGTGTAAAGCCAGCTTTATAGGTTACGGGGGTCAACGCCCTTTGGAGACCGTGTGAACCATCGCTGCAGGGTTCCTTTGGATGTCGATAAAATTTAATGAAGCATTTTGTGAACGTTTTCGTTTCATCGTCATTATACCAAGTCTATACGTCACACTGCAGGCATAGGCGCTCAGAATGTGAGGGCTTGGTAGTTCTCGCGCGGGCCCAGTGCGGATTGGGAACTTCACCGTAAAGCTAATGATAAATTTGATTTGATTGATTTTGAGGGCTAAAAATAAGGTGTTTATTTTCTAGACTATGATAGACGATGAAGGACAATATCGTGAGGAAACCTGCATACACCTACGAAGAAATTCAATGGTAAATAATAAATTAATAATAAATAAATATCACGGGACAATTCACACCAATTGATTGACCTACTCCCAAAGTAAGCTAAGCAAAGCTTATGTTATGGGTAGGCAACGGATAAACATACTTATATAGATAGATGCATACTTAAATACATATTAAACACCCAAGACCCGAGAGCAAACATTCGTATTTTTCATACAAATATCTGCCCTGACACGGGAACCCGGGACCTCAAGCTTCCTAGGCCATCTGGTCGTCTAATGGTGTATGTAAAGTTCCCAATCCGCACTGGGCCTGCGTGGGAACTACCAAGCCCTCTCATACTGAGAGGAGGCCTGTGCCCTGCAGTGGGACGTATATAGGCTGATGATGATGACCCATCTACTTTATTAATAACTTAACTGTTTTGACGAGTGCTCGCTATTTCTTCCTTCAGTCTGCCCATGACCATGACGTTGTTAAACATGTTGAAATATCATCAGCTCATTTAAAGCTAATACCACTCTACTTCTCATAAAATAGGGATCGCCAACCTTTTGAGATGGAAGAGCCAAAAGTTACAATATACACAATTTTTGGACTTTAAATACACCATATACACAATTTCCCGGCCTTTAAGGTGCCGAAAAGAATACATTTTATTTATTTATTTTCAGAGATAAGATAATTACATAACAATAGACTTAAGATCAGCATTAAACCAGATTTGTCTCGATGCTCCAATCCGCTGTACCTAAAGTTTAAAGGTAACGCCACCAGAGTTGAGGCCACGCACACAACCACATCTCATGTAATGACAGCGGGATTTTGACGTTGTGTTGTCGTTAAACGTCAACACAACGTCAAAATCCCGCTGTCATTACATGAGATGTGGTTATGTGCGTGGCCTCAACTCTGGTGGCGTTACCATTACTAAATATAATTAAACATAATAAAATAAAAAATCCCGGCCTTTACAGAGCCACAAAAATGTTTTAGTATTTACAATATTTGATACTTAATTAAGATATTTTAATAAAAAGAAATGACTGAAAGATAGACATAGTTCTCACTCATGGATCCATTGCAATATTTTTGCGAGCTTTGCAGGTAAAAAAAAATGTTTTTTTCGCTCATAAGATTGGAGAGCTGCATGCTGCTCGCGAGCCGCATATTGCCGACGCCTTTCGTAGTATATATCTCTATGCAAACATAGAAATTCGGATAGATAAGTACAAATAACTACAAAAAGTAATGTAACCGAATGGAAGGCAACACACAGCCAAAACCACTGAAGCTGTAATTATTTGGGCAGACATGTTATTCCTCGAGGAACATGGAGGTGTACTTTTATTTCTTTTTTTATTCGTCCACGGACTCTGAAAGTCGCAGTATAGGCAAGCCTCCAACAAGATAAAGGGACGACCTAGGGATAAATGGAGGAACAGCCCAACACGCTTTATTTTTTTTCACCTCACTAGCTCGGAAAGCCTTTTTTGTTTGTTTGACATCTATTGAGAAAATCGCTTTTTATCCACATGTGAAGAAAGAGTTTTGACATTTGAAGGCAGCTTACGTGATATTTATTTGACAACTACCAAAACGTAAAACATTAAAAGTGCTGAATTTTTAACATCACAATTAATGAATTGCATCGAGTAAAAAACACTAAATACAGTCTTACAACTTTATTTTAATTCATAAATATCAGCATTTAACATTAACCTTCATTCTTGTTGCAAAAACGGATAAAATTTTCTGACAGTCCAAGTAAGTCGATGTGCGAACAAAACGCATCCGAAATAATAAAAAAAACTTAAGTCAAAACTTTTCAATTAATTATTTTGAGTGAATAAATAAAAAATAATTGATAGTACAAACCCTTTTTCTTATTTTCCTCGCTGTAGTGAGGTGAAAAGTTTTGTGTTATACACGGGTGAAAAGTTATTTTACGTCTCGTGTGTTGAAACACTCGCTATCGAAAGGATTCTATTTTTGAACCACTCGCTTCGCTCGTGGTCAATCATAGAATCCTTTCGATAGCTTGTGTTTCAAATGGACACTCGCAGGTAAAATACAACTTTCCCCCCTTGTATAACAAATAACTATTTCTTTCTAGAAAAATAAAGCTCATCCCAAGCTCAGCCCAAACCTCTCGCATACCAGTGATTTTTGGCGTTCCTGAATAGCAGTTCATCCCTATCCTCTCGCAAGCGATGGAATTACCGCTCGCAAACCGTGTTCGGCCGTTCCTGAATTTAGCCCCTGATTAATGTTGCATTGCAGGAACGCGTTGCACGCGGTTGGCACAGCACCGGTCTGCTTTGGTGAACCTTTGGAGGCCTTTGTTTAGCAGAACAAAACAGACAGACTTTGCAGACTTTGTTTGTCTTTGACTTCCATGACGACGATGACGATGATGAGTCGACTATGGGAGCGAAACGGCGAAAAGCGGCGGTATAAGGGCCGGCGCCCACTGACGGCATAGCACGCCGTGGCATTTTATTACTATCAAGTTATTTTGAATCTTATTTCAATGAGTTTAGAATTCATGTTACTTTATTGGTTATGCGTTGCGTCATCCCTCGGCACGTCGCGGCATCGTAGTATCGAAATAAAGAAACATGAATTCTAAAATCATTGAAATAAGATTCAAAATAACTTGATAGTAATAAAATGCCACGCCGTGCCATGCCGTCAGTGGGCGCCGGCCCGTTTAATGAAACTGCATGCTTATTTATTTATTTATTTATTCGAGGAGAGCAAACCGAAGCAAGCTCACATCGTTTCCTTATCAATAAATCACTTACGAACATGCACTTACTCCCTAAGCAGCTCCCACTAAAACATAATAATATACTTAAGTGATATTTGCTTAAGGGCTGATATTTCAATCCCCAGATAGAAGTATCTACTGTCTGTCAGATAAATGTAAGCTCTGCCCTTTTTCCTATGACTTGAGAAAAGGAAAGCGATAGTTTTAACTGATGGATACTATTATCTGGGGTTGGAAAAATCGGCCCGTAGTAATATAAGTTAATTAAGTTAGTTTATTGAGTTAAGGGTTTGTTGGGTTGGGAAATAAATAGTCACCAATGGTTTGACACCCCTGCACACAGGTGACAAAGTGGCTCCAACCGCAAATATAAGTTTGTGATTTATTATTATTGTTATGCAAATAACTCTGATTTATATCTGTCAGCGCATCGCAGTAACTCATACCGTGATTACGTGGTGCCGTCTCTCTTACACATCATTTATAATATATAGCCTCTCTCCGTAGCTTCGCTCGCGTTGACGACCAAATAGCCTAGTTAGAGAACGTGACTGCAAAGCTTGAGGTTCCGGGTTCGATTCCCGCGTCGGGGCAGATATTTGAATGAAAAATTCGAATGTTTGTTCTCGAATCTTGGGTGTTCAGTTTAATTGTGTATTTAAGTATGATTACATCTATGTAAGTACGGTTATCCGTTGTCTAGTACCCCATAGTACAAGCTTTGCTTAGTTTGGGACTAGGCCAATAAAATTGGTGTCAATCGTTCCATAGTTATTTATTTATTTTATTTAAGTACACTGATTGTTATAATAAAATTAAACACTTTACATACATATCAATTATCCTAAAAAAAAACTAAAACTTAATTATGAAAAAGGAATCACCTTCGGCAAGGTTCCAAAGATACTGGCATTTTGGGTAACGAAGCTGTTGATCGATTTTTTTTAAAATATTGGAAACATAAGTTGATAAATTCAGACGACCAAACAAATGTGTAACAAATTACAAGTATTACAACTAATATTACAAGCGGAACTCTCGCTTCAGTTATATTAACAAGAAAGGGAGTTCTGCTTGTAATAGTAGTTGTACTTTGTTATGCAATTGGGCCCAGATGGTCTAGTGGTTAGAGAACAACGGATAAACATACTTATATAGATAAATACATACTTAAATACATATTAAACATCCAAGACTCGAGGACAGATATTCGCATTTTCCACAGAAATACCTGCCCCGACCGGGAATCGAACCCGGGACCTCAAGCTTCATAGTCAGACTAAAAGGTTACAATTCAAATAATAACTTTAAAGAAACCGGCCAAGTGCGATTCGGACTCGCGCACGAAGGGTTCCGTACAATTATCTATAAAAATCACATTTAATGATTTATTTTTCAAGTCAATATATAATTAAATATTCTGTGAATATTTCAAGCGTCTACCTGTTGCCGTTATCAATATCGAGCAAAAACGAGCAAAAAAAATCACGTTTGTTGTATGGGAGCACCCTTAAATATTTATTTAATTCCATTTTTTAGTATTTGTTGGTATAGCGGCAACCAAAATACATCATCTGTGAAAATTTCAACTCTCTAGCTATCACGGTTCCCGAGATACAGCCTGGTGACAGACGGACGAACGGACGGACAGCGGAGCCTCAGTAATAGGGTTCCCGTTTTTACCCTTCGGGTACGGAACCCTAAAAAAGTACTTTTTGGAGTCTTACTAGACTAGGCTCTCTTAACTCTATCTGCCTAGCTTAGTTAATCGTAATCACAATGGTATCCTTCTAAGGCGCGAAATGACGCAACATAGCAAGGATGTAATGACGAACAGTGAGTCAGACTTACACAATGTTATGCGAACGTTTTTGTATGCTTTAGACATATGCATCTCGGCTAATGAACGTCTAAGGCCACTGTGATAATATACTTGACAAGTGAGTTAATTTTTGCAAAAATAATTATAACGTTGAATTTAAAAATAATTTCAAGAAATAAGAAATTGTATGGTGTGTGTGAAGTTCCCGATCCGCACTGGGCCCGCGCCCGCGTGGGAATTATGGCTCAAGCCCTCTCAGTCTGAGAAGAGGCCTGTGCCCTGCAGTGGGACGTGTATAGACTGGGATGATGATGACAATGATGATGATGATGATGATGATGATGATGATGAATATAACGTAAGTATAAAGACTACTAAGGACCCATCATTCGTATTAACATACAAAGTAACATGATGCTGATACAAGTGTCACAGAAATCATCATAAAACGACTCTACCAATATTAATAACGATTCTGAAGAAAATACTGTTTCAGAAAAAAAATCTTTGTCAAATTAAAAATTATGGAAAACAATGAAATTAGGGCAAATGATAGAGAACCATAATTATTTTCCAATTTTATTTTCAAATGTTACCTATAAACAGTTTTTGAACCTAGAAATTGAAAATAATATTTTGCTTTTTTTTCTGGAGAGTGACTTTTTATCTAGATCCGGAAAAAAACGGACTACTCATAGATACGAACGACCGCTTTAGCCTAGTTGGTAGTGACCCTGCCTACGAAGCAAGAGGTCCTGGGTTCGAATCCCGGTAAGGGCATTTATTTGTGTGATAAGCACGAATATTTGTTCCTGAGTTATGGATGTTTTCAATGTATTTAAGTATTTATTTATCTATATATAAGTATGTTTATCGTCGTCTAGTACCCATAGTACAAGCTTTGCTTAGTTTGGAACTAGATCGATTTGTGTAAGATTGTCCCCTAATATTTATTTTATTTTATTTTATACCTATTAATTCTAAACAAATACCAGAAACCGCAGAAAATAGCTCGTTTCAAATAACTCATGTCACCTTTCAAACGACCTTGCCCGACCTCGACTGTACAGTCAACCTAAAAAACCTTAAACAGTGACTCAACGTGGAGTAAAAGGAAACGGAAATAGCGACATTCCTCCAAGAAAATGTCGTTCCTTGGACGTAATTTTATTTATAGTCACTGACTGTACAAAATTAGACATTTTTCAACTGTGTTCCAGTTTTATGAACAAGCCAAATTAAACCTACTTCCTTGAAGTTAAAGTTTAGGTTTGCATAGTCTTAAAATGTACATAGGACCTTGGCAGAGTGAGGGGGCGATAAGTAAAATTAGTACGGCACCGGTTCCAAATTTGTATTCGGATTTGTTACGTTTTTTGTTTATGTAAAGCAATATTTTCTCATTTTTGGTGTTGGAATCTTCTGTTCGGAGGGTACATCGAGAATACTTTGTTAGCTCTCTTCTGTATTTGTTTTGCTGTTCTAATTTAAAGCTTTGGAATTGGAATTTGGAGTACAATGAAACGTTTGAAACGTTTACAGATAATGTTTAATCAAAATACAATTTTGTTTTGTATTTGATACAAATGGCAACCAACGATAAGAAGGGGAATTAGGTATTATTATACTCGTATGCAAAAATGTTTCAAATCTTGGAAGATGAATTTGACCCACTTCCAGAGGTTGGATTTATTTGAAATTTGGTATACTTATGTAGGTTGGATGACAATGCAAGTACAGTCAACAAAAAGTACAGTCAGCGAAAAAGCTTGCATTGAAAACAAATTTTTACCAAAAAATATTTCATACAAATATCTGCTCCGACGCGGGAATCGAAACCTAACTCAAGCATCGTAGTCAGGTTCTCTAAACACTAGGCCATTTGGTGGTCAGTCAATGTCAGTATTAATTTAATTAAAATGTATATTTAAGATTATTTCCGTATAGTATTAGATGTAGATAACCTTTGACTTTTATTCAGGAATTCGACGAATTCTTTTATCATTTCCTGTTGCCAAAAATATACTAGACATACCTACATACATTAAATTCCAAGATGTGATATATGATAAAAGAAACAAAGAAAACAATAATTTATTTCATTATAAAAATTCCGTAACCGCTTGAACTATGGTTGTAATGTCATATAGTTTTGTTTTAAAACATACATAAAATCATAACAAATTAAATATTATGAAAAAAATGGTTTTAATAACTACTTTATTTATTTATAGCGTATACTTCGATATATCTACAAATTTGTGCGCGAATCCGACTCAAACTCCATCAGTTTTTTAATTAAACAGTATAGAGACTAGTTTTCCATACAGTCAAACTGCCCCACTCACTTAATAAAAACATCAAGCAGCAATCAAATCGTAATGAAAGCTTGCAGCGAAGCCTAAAAGTTGATTAATATCGATCTCGTACTTTAAACATATAAATGTACTATGTTATATGTCTATACCCTTGTAGGCGGCAATCAGTTGGCACTTAGCGCTGCCATATGAAGTTACAGCTAGGGTGACTATGATGAAATAAAATAAGGGACATGATAAGTTTTAACTAATGCTATCAATATTACAACGAACATGCTTTGGGACTTTTAAATGTGTATGCGCAAAAAAGAATAGGATAAACGAGTAGTATGCCATTCAATATTATGCCAAACATTCTCGGCCAAAAAATTTTAGGACAATCAACATTATGCGATACGACAGACACCCATTGTGTTGTCCTTTTGATCTAATCGTCCTTGTTGATACTTTACCAAAAAAAAATCGAGATGTAAGTTCTATAGTAGTTTAATTAATTTATTGAATCAGGCGTTACTTTGAGGAGGTCCATATTAATGAACAGAAACAATTACCTACTTTGCTCACCCGCGACCCAAAGCAAACAAAGTAATTGTTTCAGTTCATTAATCGTTAATCATTATTTACGGATAGAATTTACCTACTTTCTAATTTAAATGGAATGAAAGGGGAAATAGACGTACCTATACGGTTAAGACGTTTTTGAGTAAAAACCTACAACTAAAATGTACGAAAATTATACATCATACTTGAAAAAAAAAATCCACACAGACAATTAGTTTCAATAAAATAATAATTTGTAATACTCGTACAGACTGTTGTTAACTGTAGCTGCATGCATCCAAAAGTAGAACAAATCGTGCCAAATTTAAAGCCAATCCGATCATTAAAACTAAATCAATAAGTAAACATAATTGAAATAGGACTTGTCCCTCCCAAGCCAGCGTTCATATCCCCTCTACAATTACGTCAACACGTATATGAAGTGTCTGCTAGGGGATGCGTCGATTATCAGCTGAGTGATAAGACCCCCCTTTCCCCCTTTAATGAGCACACCCGCATGATAAAGTACATTGGGTTAAAAAATCAGGTCAATTGGTCGTTCAGCTTCGCAGTTAGATGGTGTTATAGCATCGGATGCGAATGTTAGCCTCGTAAAGCCCAGAGACCGTATTGTCTAACACATCTGTTGCTTGCCTTCGCTTTCACCGTCTCTTTCTGTCATCCCTTTATACCGTGTGACAGAAAGAAATAGTGATTGCGAAGGTAAGCCTTTTAAACCTTAGACAATAAGCCTGCAGGATTGTTTTGGGAGAAGGGTTTTTGAAATTAGGCGCTCGCGATCTAATTTAAATACGAAATGTGTTTTTGAAAGTATTTTATACAGCTCACCTAAATTGGCTGACAACCGATGACTTTTAGAAAAAGTAAAGACACGTGTTAAACTAATCATCATCATCATCATCATCATCAGCCTACGTTCGTCCACTGCTGGACATAGGCCTCTCCCATGCCACGCCATTGAGCACGATCCTCGGCCACTCTCATCCAGCTCTTGCCAGCCGCCTTGCGAAGATCATCGCTCCACCGAGTCTGAGGACGTCCCACGCTACGTTTGCCGATCCGTAGTCTCCACTCAAGAACTCGTCTACCCCAACGGTTATCGGTTCTTCGGGTTATATGGCCTGCCCATTGCCACTTCAGCGTGCTAATGCGGTGGGCTATGTCGATAACTTTGGTTCTCTGTCGGATCACTTCGTTACGAATTCGATCTTTCAGAGAAACTCCGAGCATAGCCCTTTCCATAGCACGTTGAGCAACTTTAAATTTGTGGACCAGCCCTACAGTGAGTGTCCACGTTTCGGCACCGTATGTCATGACGGGTAGGACGCACTGATTGAAGACTTTCGTCTTTAGACTCTGTGGAATTGGCGACGTGAAGACTTGACGCAGTTTCCCATACGCTGCCCATCCCAGCTGTATTCTTCTGTTGGCCTCTTTCTCAAAGTTGTTTTTACCCAATTGCATAGTTTGCCCGAGGTAAACATATTCCTTAACAACCTCGAGAATATTGCCTTGAACTGCAATTGGTTCCGGACTTACATGTTCACTGAACATAACCTTGGTTTTATCCAGGTTCATCCGAAGACCAACGCGTTGAGAAGAATCAGCTAGACCATTCAACATATGTTGCAAATCTTGCAGCGTTTCCGCCACGATGACGATATCATCTGCAAATCTCAAGAGTTAGAGGTACTCGCCATTTATGTTAATGCCGCGCCCCTTCCAGTCCAGCGTTCATCAAACCAGAGCTCATCTTCAGAGTTGTTACCACAACCGTACGCTAACAGTACGCATACAGTACGCATACATTTGGTAGCATAGCGTACGGTTGTGGTAACAACTCTGAAGATGAGCTCTGGTTGAGTTCGAAACGCGTCAGTGTAGTTTGGTGGTGGTGATGGTTGGGTTTGTGTGATTTGTGTGTGTTCGTACAGTGTGGAGGTGGAGAAACTGCATGAACACGCATTTCTTACATAAACGTAAATTTATCGTAAGGTCGCGGGTGAGCAAAGTAATTGTTTCAGTTTATTAATATGGACCTCTGCAAAGTATTGATTCAATAAAGTATTTGTAATTGTTAGGTCATGCTTTGCAAGAAAGAAAATTATTGAAAAAATATAAGGAAAAGTAAAAAAAAAGTAGGTTTAAAAACCTCAGTACAAAAATGAAAGTTGAAGGAGTGGTACCTAAGTGAGAGAATATTTTCTTGCAGAGCAGCTAGTTGCAAATAAATTTGTACTGAATTAAATTTAAGTTAAAATATTGTCTTGATTTTTTAAAATACCACTCGCATAAAAATCAATCAACTATAGGAAATATGATATTTCCAAGTGCTTAATCTCAAAAAGCGGCTCCTTTTGAATGATAAATTATTCAATTAAAATGCAAACGTACTTAGTAAAGTTCTATACTATTACACCAGCAATAACTATGTTTAAATTATACACAAACTTTATTCTAAGAATTTTAAGAAAAATGTAGAGTTAAGAATGTTTTGTCTTCCGAAATCGATCTGCAAAAGCCTTATCTACAGAAAAAAAACATTTTATGTAGATAATTTTGATTTTAATAAGCGCCGCCATCTTTCGGCGATTGGCTGAACTACGTAGAAAGGCAACGCCCGTATATTCATTAAATTGAATGTCAAGTGAAAGCATTACTGATGGCGATCCGGCACACTTAATTGCTGTTTATCGAGGGCAATAAATTACAGGGTGATTTTAATTTTCCGTACCCAAACCTTTTGCCCGGTAATCATAATTAAAATTGGAAATCAATAAAACATTTTTTGCTAATGATGAACCTTGAATTCATCGAGTTTTTTTAATTAAATGGAGGCCTTTTCATTCGAAATGAGTAGGAGATTGGATTTCATCGGTGTATGAGAGATAATATACATAGCTTGGGATTTGTTTGAACTTTATTAATTCTGGGGCTTCATCCTCGAGATAGAATAAATAACGGTTAGTTTTCGTGGCAATTTTGAAAAATTAAACTGACAGACTCTAGGTTGTGTGTCATATTTCAAGTCTCTTACGCGTGTGGTATAGGTAGTTCAGTTTGTGCGTTGTTCGTCAAGATTTAGCTTTTAGCCAACCGTATTCGGACTATCATAGGGACAGGGTGGACTGCCCCTATATCGTCGAGGCTATCCCCGCAAATCCGCGTATCTACCATACGTAAATACCGCGTATCTAGGTACATGTAGTTTTACAGGGGATGGTTTTAATTTCACATTCGTTGTACTTTAACGAATAGGTGTAAATAATGGAATTAACTAAATTTATCAGATACGCGGAATTATCCAATGCCAGTTATGTGTATTTGCACTATCCCCAATGATGTGCGTCATTGCTGTGTCTGACACATACCCTGTGTTTTTGTAAAATGACTAAATAGATAATTATTATCACCCTTTGTTTCATATAATATATGAAAATGCTATGAGTTTTATGACTTGAAATAAATTTATCAAAAACTGCCCAATTAAACTTTTTGTTTTAGAAAAAAGGGTTATAACTTTGAAGTTTCTCTTACTGTGTGTGTGTGTGTGCGGTTGTGATACTTTTTGTGCCGTATTAATGTAGCATAATAATTGTCTTTCATTACTGTAGAAGGTACTACCTAAAAATATACCGAATACAGAGAACCTTTCCTTCTAAAATCGGTAAAAAAAATAGCTTCAACTAAAAACCCTCGCAAAAACTTCTAAAGCACTCACAATTCAAGATACGGAAACCTTTTGATTATTGCATTTGGCCGGCCCTAGATGTCACTGTTATCAATGGCAACTTTGGGCCCCTTTCCGCCGTCCTAATAGAGGACTATCTATTCATCTGTGTGAGGAAACTTGTAAGAAAGTGATAGCAACTTCAAGGGGACACGGTATAAGTGGGAGTTTTATTGGGTACCGCAGGAACACCCTTTACATGGTGGAGTAAAAATTGAAATTACAAACGATGTTAAAAAAATATTTGTGTTGTTTTAGATGTAAGTATGTAATTTAAAAAAATGGTAGATCTGTTTAAGAAAATATACCTTGTTGAGTTTCTTGCCGGATTCTTCTGAACAGGATTTTTCCGAACCGGTGACAGATATTTCGACTTTAATAATATTTATTTTGACTTTGATTGAATTTTTTGGAATTCATGTGCGAAATTAACCAGGGGACCGCGAGGTTCGGGCGGCAGGCACACGGGGCGCGCTCGCCGCCCGCACCTCTCGCGGGCGAAGACTCATCAAGCGAGATTGGGACCAAACGTTAGCCTATTTAAAAAAAGAAAAAAAACGGTTTAGCTATAATTGACGTCACTGTATGACAGATAGATAACTGGTACAATGGTACTGAAGATCCACCTGTTATTTTTATCGTCGAAACTGATATGACTATTAACACTTAGATAGTGCTTGAACTTTGTACACAAACAATAACCGAAATTGAATTGATAAAAACGAAAGGTCGCGTTGATAATATAACCTTGTAACTATATGGGCCAACTAAGAATTGGTGACTATATAAAACAAACCGAACTATTTCGCGAATTTACATGTACAAATGAATAAATAAATATCACGGGACAATTCACACCAATTGACCTAGTCCCAAACTAAGCAAAGCTTGTACTATGGGTACTAGACAACGGATAAACATACTTATATAGATAAATACATACTTAAATACATATTAAACATCCAAGACTCGAGCACAAACATTCGTATTCTTCACACAAATATCTGCCCCGACCGGGAATCGAACCCGGGACCTCAATCTTCGTAGTCAGGTTCTCTAACAACTAGGCTATCCGGCCGTCTGTAAATAAATAAATAAATATCACACCAATTGATCTAGTCCCAAACTAAGCAAAACTTGTACTATGGGTACTAGCGAACGGATAAACATACTTATATAGATAGAATAATGTATATAATTTAATAAAAGATTTTGTTTTGAAAAGTTTGGTTTTCTTTCTGCTCGGATTCATCTCAAAAGGGTTTTTTCGAACCGATGGTATATTCTTTGACTTTTATAAAGTACTTGATATAGCCTAAATTGAACAGGGGCAAAATTCTGCTATTCAGGAACGCCAAAAATCACTGGTTTACGAGAGGTTTGGGCTGAGATTGGGGATGAGCCTTATTTATTTATTTACAAAGCGAATTAACAGGAAAATAAGGCTCATCCCAAGCTCAACCCATTCCTATCCTCTCCCAAACGATTGAATTACCGCTCGCAAACCGGTTGGGCCGTTCCTGAGTTTAGCCCCAGAAATATACATAGGTAATAATTTTCGAACTCTATACACTTCTCAAACTCTAATCTCATGTTAGACTCTATATACTCATTTCAGACTACACATTTTAACCGACTTCAAAAAAAGCAGGAAGTTATCAATTCATGAACTAAAACAATTACTTTGCTCACCCGCGACCTTACAATAGTTACGTTTATGCAAGAAATGTGTGTTCATGCAGTTTCATTTCTTGCATAAACGTAACTATTGTAAGGTCGCGGGTGAGCAAAGTAATTGTTTTAGTTCATTAATATGGACCTCCGCAAAGTAACGCCTGATTCAATAAGTTATCAATTCAGTTGTACCGAACCGACTCCAAAGAACCACTAAGATCTTTGATCAATTATAACTGAAGATACACATTGCCGAACAAAATCCCCTTCAAAGAATGTCCGAACTTTTTTATTTGGTTGCGTAACAAATAAAATCATTACCTACACAGAAATTTGAACCTAGTCTTTACCTCATTACAGTCGAATTTCGGTAGCGGCAAAACTCTACTTGACAGCTAAACTTGACAATTTCACGCAACGTTCTGAGAAAAAAGAAGGCCACTTTATCAACGTGGCGCTCATTTGGCTCGGACATTTTCGGGCGCGCGACTGTGGATCTACAGTTATAATTGATCAAAGACTAAGATGATTTTCTTCTGATCTCAGCATAAGCCAGAAAGACTGGTAGAAGCCCAATAGATATACTTAGTATGTATCTAGGTCCACTCGTGCTGGCTCGTGCGTGAGCCACTGGCTGCAAAGAGATTCATTTTTTTTTTTTAGTTATTTCAAACAACGACGTTTTTATATTTATTAATGACGTACATGAATCGAGACACTTCACCAAATAGGTTCAAGGAGTTTTTGATCAGTAAAATTACGTGCGCGAGGAGCGTGCGCGGGCGCAGCGCTGAGTCAGCGCGCATCTGCGAGGGGAAGCGAGGGAGGGGTCAACAGCTGACGGGGTCAGGGAAGTCGCCGGAACGGAGTTTTGGGTGGATTTGAGTTTAGGGTGCGTAAGTTGTGAATAAACATTGCGCTTTTGCGATGGTGTTTTAGTCCATAATGTCAAAGTCAAGTCAAAGTTGACGACCGGATCGCTCAGTGGTTAGAGAACCTGACTATTTATGTTCGATTCCCGGTCGGGCAGTTATTTGTGCGATAAATGCGAATATTTGTGTTCGAGTCTTGGACGTTTAATCCAATCCCTGTAGGAGAGAAAAAATGTCTCAAAAATGTTATCAATTTTTTATGTTCTTCTTTTCGTTACGCCATACAAAGTATATGGAATCTAATCTAATACCTTTAAAGGAGCAATTCTTGTATATATATATATATATATACCCATAACACAAGCTTTGCTTAGCTTACTTTGGGACTAGGTCAATTGGTGTGAATTGTCCCGTGATATTTATTTATATAAATAACAACAACCGCATTAGCCTAGTTGGTAGTGACCCGCCTACGAAGCAAGAGGTCCTGGGTTCAAATTCCGGTAACATTTGTTCCTGAGTTATGGATGTTTTCTATGTATTTAAGTATTTATTTATCTATATAAGTATGTTTATCGTCGTCTAGTACCCATAGTACAAGCTTTGCTTAGTTTGGGACTAGGTCGATTTGTGTAAGATTGTCCCCTAATATTTATTTATTTATTTTATTTATTTATATATTTATTTTATTTTTTATATCTCGGAAACTGCTCCAACGATTTCGATGAAAATTGGTATGTGGGGGTTTTCACGGATGAAAAATTGATCTAGCTTGGTCTTATCTCTGGGAAAACGCTCAGTACCGAGTTTCAGCCCGAGCGGAGCTCGGTCGCCCAGGTACTAGTAGCAAAATGGGGAAAAAACCTAGGGAAATTTTTTTGTCATATTAAGATTGAAAGAGCTCGTGATTCTGAGTAGAAGAAACATATTTTTTTTACATAAAACTGACCCGTGATGGACCACTATCTCACCTGATGGAAAGTGTAGATGAGGCCAAAGGTGTACCTCACTGGTTCAGTAACAGCCTATTCACTCTAGCCTTGAAGAGACCTAGGTTGTATTTATCTGGAAATACAGACGAATTATATTTTTTTTTGAGAAATTCTCAAATATTGGTTTATATGTTGGTTTGCCGCAACATTATGCTGAGTGGGGCCCAATTTATACTATTCGATGATTTTTTTTGTATCTTTTCCTGTCAACTGTATTTCCTGTGTATCAAATATGTGTAAATCTCTCTCAAATCAAATACTCTTTGCCTCGCGCCCACGCTGCTACGCTTATTGTATTGCGCAATTGATGTCTTTTTTTTTTCTTTCTTTTTCGTTTTGCTCCTTTAAAGAGTGGCAAAAGCAATCGGGGCTATGAATACAGTGTCGTACGTTTAATTAATTTTTATTTTGTATTGTTATTATATTAGTCGTGTTTTGTGTTGTATATTTTCAGATGTATGTATGTGTGCTGTTGCCTAGTTTAATTGTCGGATTGGTTCCAACGGAAGACCAGCGTCGGCTGCAAGGCCGACATCATGCTGAGTTGGGACCATTTCGTGACAATATTTATTAAGTACTATCTGTTTCCAATTCCTCTTTTTGTATTTGTTTTTTCTTTGTCACGAATAAAAGTTTTTCTTTCTTTCTTTCTTTTTTTTTTAAATAAACATCTCTCTCTCTCTCTCTGTCTCAAATATGGAAATTAGGACTTTAACCAACTGGTCGAAAGCTAATTTAAACAATCGGGCATCAGAAACTGGCCTCGTTGTAATTAGACCAGTTATCCGACGTCTAATTGCGCACCTAATGTCTGTTTGCCGAGCCATTGCAGATTACTGCTATCGAGTCTGCAAACGTGTGACTCAAGGACTTCAAACACACATTACCGAGCCGCCGACGTACATTTTTGACATAAAAACGACTCGTATTAATGTGTTAACCGTTTTAACATCGTAAGGCAACATCATATTTTTAGGACTGCAAAATATAATCCTTTCAGCCCAACTAAATGTTTAAATGTTTAGTGGGCTAGTGGTATGATCTATGGCCTCTCAAGCAGAGGGTCGTGGTTTCAAATCCCGGCTCGCACCTCTGAGTTTTTCGGAATTTATGTGCGAAATTACATCTGTAATTTACAATGAGCTTTACGGTGAAGGAAAACATCGCGAGGAAACCTGCATACACCTGCGAAGAAATTCATTGGTGTGTGTGAAGTTTCCAATCCGCATTGGCCCGCGTTGGAACTAAGGCCCAAGCCCTCTAATTCTGAGAGGAGGCCTGTGCCCTGCAGTGGGACGTAATAGGCTAGGAAGATGATGATGATGACTTACTTGGGTTACTTAGAACACCTTGATTTATCATTTTTTTATTATTATTATTTGTTGCAGTGACAGTAACATATGTAATGTTTACATAATAGCTGGCTAACGACATTGATAAAAAATTATATTTGTTAAAAAAAATAATGCAAGTTTAATTTCATCAATCAAATGTACAATCGTCTGACTTTTCGTACAAATTTGTATAAAAAGTGACGTGTTAATTTTGCCAGCCATTATATCAGATTCCGTCGCACTATTTATATCAACCCATCAATCACAACCAATCCATACACCGCCAGACATTAATGCGAACTTCGTCTGGCGTTGTCCCTCTTGTGCTAATATTATTTAATATGAGAGCAAGCGGAACGCACCATACGAACTTCGGTGTGTCCCCGTCACATTAAGTTCATGGATTTTCATTGCGACTGTACTTCGCCCACAAACCGTGGCGCCTACGAGTCGCATCCCAGCAATAATTAAACTATGTAGGTCGCTCGCCCACTATGACCGATGGCCATTCTACCCAGACCCCCCACACCCCCACTTAATTAAACAAACGTTTGGTAGAAGAGCGTTGAATGGCTCTACGTAAAATGGACGGCACGTGACCTCAGCACAACGCTTCTGTTGTTCTTTAATTCAAAGAGCGAATACGAAGCGGTTTTTATTCGAATTTTGAACATGAGATGTTAAAGCGATGTGTTACATGCCAGTAACATTTCCAATAAGAAACAGATAAAAAAAATTGGCAACGTGCGAGTTGGACTCGGTCACCGAAGTTTCCGTACACATTTGTAAGTAAAAAAAGGTAAAAAATGCTTCCAAAAAAGGTGAGACACGACTCTAAAGAGGTATGTCAAAATATACGCTATCGCTATAAGCAGCCGTATCTAAAAAATCCAGTACTAGCAGAGCCCTGTTTCTAAGCAAAATGTACACAGTGTGGGGTCTTTTTATATTCGTTGGTTGGGACCCTTCAACAAACACAATAGTGTATGTGAAAAAAATTTCTGTCTTATTTCTTACGATTCTTGAAATACAGCCCTGTGAAGGGCAGAAGGGAGCGACTTTAATAAGGTTCTATATATCCTAAAACTTAAGAAACCTATGTTCACATTACAAACTAGAAAAAGACATAAGTTCCAACAGTACTGTACAGAGGATACGCGTACCTTTTCTCAATCAATTTCACGATTTCTTTAGCAGTCATAGGTACGAAATGTCTGGTACACCGTTACACTACACGTAGGGGCTTTTCTTAACCGTCACCTTTAAAGCAAACACTCGAAAACACGCGTTTTTCCAGAAATAAGATTAAACTACACCGATTGTTCGCCCCAAAAAGACCTAGCCCTCACTTGCTTTTTTGCTTTTATTGACAAAAGATTTCAAACTATATCGGCATTATTTAAAAGAATAAATTTGATTGAAATAAATTGGCAAACACGGATGCACCAGGCATACGAATGGCGAGATAGCAAACTTCATGGAAATAGAGCTGTTTCCGAGATCCGAAATAAATAAGACTTCGCCGTTTGAAGATTACATGTGGCCAGTAACATTCACAATGAGATCGATAACTACTGCTCTCGCTTTCCTTTTTTTGAACTGGCCATTAAGAAAATGACAACAATTTCAAAATTCGAAGGTTTCCTTGAAAGAGAATCCTGAATCACGTTAGTGCAAACTTTTCACAAGCAATTTCGCGATGATTTCTTTGGCAAATAATTATGTAATTAATAAACAAAATAATTATGTAATTAATAAATAGTTTTAACGACTGCAATGGAAAATGTATGGGCAGTCGGCAGTTACGTTACAATTGAAATGCATACCATCTGTATCGGTCCTAATATGGCATCTGCAGCGAAAAGGTTTCAAACGCGGTTCAGTCGTGTAACTAACTAATTTGGCTCAGGGACCCAAAGAGGGTCTTGGCCTCCGAAACGAGAGCACGCCATCTGTCCCGATCGTTCGCAGCTTCTTGCCAGTCGTCGACCTGAAGACGTCGCAAATCCGCCTGGACACTGTCCCCCCAGCGGTACCTGGGTCGCCCAACCGGGCGGCGACCAGTCGGTCGTCCCACGTACGCCTTCTTGGCAGCACGATCCATGAAGCAAATCTTAAGTCCGAGTTAACATGCCTTGAGTCGTCGATATTGGGATCGGATCGTATTTTTTCTCTATTCGGTTTCGTAACTTGTTTAGTTTTTTGAATGTAACAAACACATTGTTATATTTTCAGAGCAATTAATTTAATCATTAAGTTACAGAGGAAAACTCTTTTTTAAACGTTAATGAGGCCTTTATCACGATAAGGGGTTTCTTTAATTCGTTATCGTCGTAATTAAGTGTGTTTCGTTCATACTTCGTGTGTACAAAGTACCCATTACCGGAGTAGCCGTAGCTTATCTTTGCTCTACATTTGCTCTAACTCTTTCCGTGGGTCATAGTAGCCTAGTGGTTTGAGCTACGGCAAAAGCATTGGGTCGTGGGTTCAAACGTCTCGCTCTCCTTTTTTTGGAAAGGCAAAATTGTAAGGATACCTGAATAGTGAAAAATACGGATAACTCATGTCTTTATCGAGTTTAGGTACGAAATACAAAATATTAATTTGCTTAATAATTCACAATACAGAGTAAGTATTCATGACGGACCGCAAACTAGGCTGAGTAGGCTGACCCTGTATCTTGGGACCCTGGAGTGCAATATGTGAAACAGTAGAAATAATGAAAAATTACAAATAAATTAAACAGAATAAAACAAAATTTAGTCCAGAGAAACATAAAATACGTAAAAGAAAGCTAAGACAAGCGCGTGCGCCAGGTGGTATGTGTGTGCTTGTGCACTCGACATGTTTAGTTTGAATGTAGCCCATCCTGGAGCACACGCCACAGTGGCTTCTGGCAAACGCGCACATCCGTATTTTTAAGTGAGTCTCAAAATAGTTTCAAGTTCGAAGCCTGATTGTAAAGCAGTTCAATGGACTGTGAAATTTCAATACGCACTGGGGCTTGGTATCGAATCTTACTTAGTAACTCCTAGCTGTTGCCTGCGACTCAGTCTGCGAAGACTTCGTTTATCGCTATCCCGGGGGAATTATGCAATTTTCTAGCATAAAATTTATCCTGTGTCCTTCCAGGATCTCAAATCATCTGAATCTATTCAGCGGTTTAAGCGTGAATAGGTAAGAGACAGTCATCCGCATCCAACGCGATCCCGCAACCTTAACCAGATCGTCGGAGAATCTTGTTGGAGGCTTTTCCGGTCCGTGGACGCCACTCGAGAACCTTTTTGCCCCATCGGCCATCAGTTCTACGAGCGATGTACTCTGCCCACTGCCACTTAAGTCTGGCGATTCTTCGAGCTATGTCGGTGACTTTAGTTCTTGCGCGGATTTCATCATTTATAATGCAATCCCGCAGAGAAACTCCGAGCATAGCCCTCTCTATCGCCTTCTGATAATATTAGTAAGTATTATTATATAAAACCAGAGCTTTAGTTAACTGTCACAAAAATTGTAACACAGACACGCAACTAAACACTTCCCATGTCATGGTCAATGCCTGTCACATTTTGATAGAAGGGAAAGCGCGTCGTCTCCTGTCGAAAGCGCTTTAAGAGCGAAAATCACCGTAAAAAAGACAATGGAATGAAATCACCGTCACTCTGAATTGGAGTGAACGACTCTTCCATCCGAATGACAAATGTTTCTCGCGACTGCCATTTGTCACAATGTCGCGAACATGATTGGTTAAAAAGATTGAAACGTCATTTTTTTAGTTTCATATTTTTTTACTGTATTTTTTCACAGATATTGTAAACGCGAAATTTTTTATGGAAGGATGGATGGATGTGTGGATGTTTCTCACTCTATCACGCTAAAACGGTTTGACGGTTCGTGATGAAATTTGGCACACGTACAGTTTATAACCTGGATTAACATATGGGATATTTTGATCCCGGAAAATTCCGTAGTTTCCGCGAGATATCGATAACGAATTATTCACAGACGGAGTCGTTAGCAACAGCTAGTTTAAGATAAATTCCAGTCATTTAGAAATGCTTAAAACATAATCTAACTATTTACCTAGACTGTGAAAGTATAAATCATTTTCAATTAGATAAGAATCAAATTAAATTAATTAACTGGCTACACAAAACCAATAAAAAAGTCATATTAAAAGCCATAAAAGCAAAGGACTTTAGACTTAAAAAATATACAGCTTTGCATTTAAGATTATATGTAAGCAAAAGCGAATTATCAATACTCAATTCAGTAGAATGTTGAACTTTACCATACTTCATTTAATTTAGAATTGAAAACCACAACATCATTATATTGCGGCTCGTCAACTATTTCTTACCTAGCAAATAGTACAGTACAATAGTCTGGGAGCCGCAAAATAAAATTGTTTTAATGTCACTTTATTTGCGTGTCGTCAATTGTTACTCTAGTACAAATTGTAAAGAGATTACAGTTCACGAGCCGCAATGCAATTGTTGTGGTTTATAACTCTAAATTAAATGGAGTATAAATGAAAAAGGTTTCCTATTTTTTAATGTATCATCAGAATCATCACCATCATCATCCCAGCCTATATGCGTCTCACTCTCACTGCAGGGTATAAGGCCTCCTCTAAGAACTTTTGTCTAATTCTATTTCGAATGTATGAAGTTCAATATAGCGAGGATTTTCGTCGAGATATTTCGTGAGATAATAAAATGTAGGAAGCGGGAAGGCGGATGTCAATGCCGTTGGATTTTCCTCCTTTTAATGGCGTTCGATTTTCCCGTTTTCAATGTCAAATCGCTTTCTTGGTCCAGTTTTAACAAGTTACGTTTTTCGTGGAGTAAAATGAAAGAGATTACAAGGTTGAAGGACCTTTGATTATTTTGTAAAGATTTTGTTGCCTTCTGCTATATTTAAGTTTAGTAGTCAATTTCAGTGGTGGAGATTCTTGTCGTTTCTTCTCAGTCAGGACTAAAGTAGTCTTTCCGAAACGATCATCATCATCATTTCAGCTGAAAGACGTCCACTGCTGAACATAGGCCTCCCCCAAGGCTCGCAAAACAGATCGGCCCTGCGCCATCTGAATCTAATGCGTTCCCGCAACTTTAACCAGGTCGTCGCTCCATATTGTTGGAGGCCTACCTACACTGCGTCTTCCGGTCCGCGGACGCCACTCGAGAACCTTTCAGCCCCATCGGCCGTCAGTTCTACGAGCGATGTGCCCTGCCCACCGCCACTTAAGTCTAGCGATTCTTTAAGCTGTGTCCGTGACTTTAGTTCTTGCGCGGATCCAAAACGATGGTAGCATAAAAATCCGATTACTTGCATAAGTCTACTTAGCGTCCAAATCCCGAGGTAGGTCCAATAGGAGCACCGTTTGGCATGCTAAGACAAATATTTCCTCTTGCTGAGCACCTCGTCTGGCAGCTTGCCCTCTCTCCGGTAAACTGTAAAAGCCATCAGAGGCTAACGACAACAGTCCGTCCGAAAAAAATAAAAGTGGAAAATGTCCTATGTATATCGATTTTCAGACCCTGGGTCCTTGGGGTCCCGGCGCAGACAACTTGATTAAAGAAGTGCAAAAGCGTCTGATTAACACCACTGGAGACCAAAGGGCTGGCAGCTATCTCTCTCAACGAATCTCCATCGTCATTCAACGAGGGAATGCTGCCAGCCTTTTGGGTACGATGCCACGGGGGCCTTTTGTAGGGCTGTTTTACCACCCATTGATTAATTTTAAACGACGGATAAATGTGATGCCGTCTCCGACTATTTGAACAAAACAAACAGAGACGGCATCACATTTATCCGTCAAATAAATTTGATCAATGGATGGTGAAACAGGGGGTTAATCTAGTAGTTTTTAAGTTAGATATTTAGTTTATAGATAAGTTTTATTCATTGTCCTTTTAGTAATATGTGGAGTGGATTTTGAATGAAATTACTACGAGTATTATTATTGTGCCGCAGAGTTAAGCTTTTTGCACGTTTGATCACGGATACCCTAGTTCGTGTTAAATGTAAAATATAATCAAATAGTTTCACTAAAATTAGGGCATGAAGTGTATGAGGTGGCTCTACCAACTACTGAAAAAGTGGTAACTTGAATTTTTATAAATAATTTTGGTCCATAACATCTTCACTAATATTATATTTAAATTCGGAAGTAACTTTATCTGTCCGTTACCTCTTCACGCTTAAAATTCTGAACTGATTTAAGTACTTTAGATGAAATTTTGTATGGAGATAGTTTGAGACCCTTGGAGGGACTTAAATGGTTTTTATCCCGGGAAATTGCTTCCGGGATACTGATAAACGAATTCTTAGTAAACTAAATCACAAGCAGCAGCTAGTGTACCTATATCACATAGGAAGTATAGTTTTTCTTTGATTATGAAAAAAAAAGTATTTTTAAATATTATTGACGCAATACATTTAAAACGAGAGTCGTACTTAATTAAAACCATTAGAAAATTCAAATCTAGATAACAAATCATAAATAAATATAAAGGAAATTCAAATAAGTAAGTACCGCAAATATTCCGACTGTAATTTTCTAGCTCTACCATTTTTTTTTTCAGTAACAATGGCTACTTGAAAGTGCATAAACCTTGGAGGGGGAAGAGACAAAGAGAAAGGTCAATCTTATGGATCACTAGGCCAAAATTGGTCGATCAAAAGGTCAAAAAACCGGAACAAAGAATCGCAACTTCAGAAAGCTGGCTCTATATTTTCGAGCTGGTATTCCAAAGATTAACGAACAAAGCCATGGGAATAACTGCACTTTTGCGCTTTTTTATTTTAAACCTTTAAGCGAAATTAAACTCAGTTTTAAAGGCTTTTTATAAATCTTTAGTTTTTGTTGCGCGCGTAAGCGAGAAAAGCGTTCTTTTCTGCGTGCCTGTATTCCCATGACGGCTTTAAAAAGACTTAGCATTCTGACGCTTCAAAATATACCTATAACTAAAACAAGCTTTTTATCGGCCGCAATTTAGATCATAACCGAGCTTATTTGATATAAAACATATCGATTACATCAAAAAAACTGACAGCGATATCGTAATAATGAAAAAAGCGCGGTGTTTCACGCCGCGCTTACGGAAAGCTCTAAACTATATAAACTTACGTGTCAGATCCATGTTTGGGCTGGGGAGGGAACAAAATAAAACACAGAACTGAAATTAAAAATCACTGGTCGCGGTGAATTTTCGGACTAGAATAAAAAAATGGCGGACGCGCGACAGTCTCTGCGCGGAGGCGGCTGGCTACTGATCTAATTTCAAAATGAACGTTGTACGCCTCTTGAAAGTGACGTAACCGGCGCCATCTTGCCCCGCGCCCCTCCCCAGCCGCGCCTAGCTTCCAACTTTATGAACCAAAAACGCACTATTATTTTCATTTGAAAACCAAAAAGCTACCATAACTAAATATTTTTCGGGACTTAATCAAGAACTACTAAATTGCTAAAGTTACCTCGACGTTTCGATCGCATTGCAGCGCCGTGGCTACGAGTCGACATCACCAAAAAAACCAACCAGCTAATAATAGTCTTTGGTAGAGAATAAAATTGCGCACGTTTTTGTAATATACGTAATTCCGAAAAATATCACATTAAACAGATGGAAAATTCAAACCCATTTTCAAAAATTAACCCTTAGACTATGCATGTAGTAGGTATCAAAAATGATACCATGAGATTTTTTTCATTTTCTCCAAAAAATCTAAATTGTTTTAATTGGTTTTATTATAACACTTTAAGTATCTACCTTATTCTATTTTGCAAGCAGAATGCAATTTTAACTACAATTTGCATGGAGTGTCAAAAACGATACCATAGCGTTAAAAAATGATATAAAAATTAAACATGTACCCTGATTTTTTTATAATATTTTTCTCATTATTAAAAGGATGTTTTCTAACAATATTTTATACTTTCGACGGAAAATATTATTAAATCATGCAGCTGAGGGAGACTAGTCCATGATATCATGGACAGGG
Organism: Archips xylosteana; assembly: GCA_947563465.1. NCBI lineage: Eukaryota > Metazoa > Arthropoda > Insecta > Lepidoptera > Tortricidae > Archips > Archips xylosteana. Next base: position 11,449,830 of record OX387368.1, read on the forward strand.
ATGTTTGGAATTAGTTCAGGCCTCACAGCTGCACAAGCCTCCTCTCGAATGAGAAGGCTTGGGCCGCACTTCCTATGCGGGCCCAGATGGCCCAGTGCGCATTGGGAACTTCACACACACCATTGAAATTCTTCTCAGGCGTATGCAGGTTTCCTCACGATGTTTTCCTTACCGTAAAACGCATGTTAAAAATTACAAATGCAATCTCGCACATAAATTCCGAAAAAGTCAGAGGTGCGATCCTGCACTCGAACCCACGACCCTCTGCTTGAGAGACGGCTTAGGTCACGGTTTTGGGGTTTAGTAGCTTCAAAATATTAAAAGTAGGTAGATAATTTGTGAACTGAAACAATGACTTTGCTCACCTTACGATAGTTACGTTTATGCAAGAAATGCGTGTTCATGCGGTTCCTCCACCTCTAAACTGTACGAACACACACAAATCACACAAACCCAACTATCACCACCACCAAACTACACTGACACGTTTCGAACTCAACCAGAGCTCAACTTCAGAGTAGGTAGAGATAATCTACGATAACATGAAACGCCCCTCCACAATTTCAAGAAGTCTTCAATGTATTGTGAAAGTATTTATAAAGCACACCAAAACTTTCAACGCATGTGTACGTTTTGAGACAGCCGTCAAACAAAAGCAGATACTACTACATAACAATTTTTTCGTAAATATGTGACTAAACACATTGAAATAGTAATGAGGCGGGGCGGGCCATGTTATCGTAGTTTATCACAACCATACGCTATACTACAAGATTTTAGTGTGTTGTGTTGTGTGTTGTTAATTACTTTGTGTTAATAGTTGTCTAATATGTCGCCATTTCAATTAAGCCAGAATGAGCAATAAAGCTGAGTTTATATGTTGACTGTTGTTTAATCTAGTTAATGTATCGTATACCGATCCGGGGAGGTAGAAGTGCAAAATATATTACACCACTAGCTGTTACCCGCCGCTATGTATGCGAAGAGTTCATTTATCGCGGGAACTATGCAATTTTCCGAGATAAAAACTATCCTATCTTATTTGTAAGGCTTCAATATATCGCCATACCAAATTTCATGTAAATCCGTTCAGCCGTTATAGCGTGATTGAGTAACAAACATCCGAACACCTTCACTAACTTTCACGTTAATAATATTAGTAGGATACATAGAGACGTATATTAGAACTTCCTTGTTAGTAATCAGTTAAAAAGTTTTTTTATTATTATTATGAGAGGGAGGCAAACGATCAAGCGGGTCATCTGATGGAAAATGATCACCACCGTCCATAAATATCAGCAACTCAAAGAGAGTCACTGATCTGTTGCCGGCCTTTAAAGGAAGTATAAACCCTTTTCTTGAAAGCCCCGATGTCATAGTTGTCTGGAAGCACTGCTGCCGGAAGCTGGTTCCACCGTTTCACCGTACGTGGCAGGAAGTGCTGAAGAAAACGTACAGACAGTGGTAGACCGCCATTCATCGAGGTGACGATGGAACTTAGACTTTCGGCGGGAAGTGCGAAGTGTTAAGTAAAATTCAGGAAATGATTTCGACTACATTTTTTACTAGGACCCTATTACTGAGACTCCATCTGTCTAGAGGTAACGCCACCAGAGTTGAGGCCACGCACACAACCACATCTCATGTAATGACAGCAGGATTTTGACGTTGTGTTGACGTGAGGCCACGCACACAACCACATCTCATGTAATGACAGCGGGATTTTGACGTTGTGTTGACGTTTAACGACAACACAACGTCAAAATCCCGCTGTCATTACAAGAGATGTGGTTGTGTGCGTGGCCTCAACTCAGGTGGCGTTACCTATATCTGTCTGTCACAGGGCTATCTCTTAAACCGTAATAGCTAGACACTTGAAGATGAAATGTTCACCGATTGTGTATTACTGTGGTGTTATAGCAACTGCACCACCAATACCACCACAATTATACTAAAAATAAAATAAACAATATTACATTGACCATCTGCATTTAATAATTATTTTGTATTTAATAACATCTGTATTTAGTATTTAATAATTATGTATGGAGAAGGTTTTTTTCAGTTAGAACAAAAAACGATTTAACAGTTAGTTTACATGATAATAATGAAAATCAATCTTGTGAAAATTCTGTACTTTTGTTTTAAAATTCAAATTTAAATTCAAATCTGTTCACGATAGAAAGACATCCATAAAAAACATTAAGTAGTACATAAAGATAACATATAAAATAGGTCCAGGGAAAAAAGGAAAAATACAAATTATAACAATTACAAATATGCACATTAAAATAAGCATGCGGTCACTTTTCCATTCATCCAAACAACAACATCAAACATATCTTATTAATTATGGATTAATTCAAATTATTCCAGTAAGTGAGCACAAACTAAACCAATCGTTAATTTAAATCCTTTATCCGTGGCTTAAAACTCTTAATAAGATTATGTAAACCGATTTAATACTTTTGCCTCCGCAATGCTCTTACGGGTCGTTTTATAATCGACGATTGTTATGGCGGGTCATACACATTTTGACGTCACAACGTCTAATAAATCGATGAACGCCGGCTGCAAGCACGAAAAGGGATGACGCAATGTAACGTACATGTATGGGAGGGTGCGGGGGAGGTGGTGCGGGTGCATTAAAGGGGGGATGAAAATTTCATTGATTTTGCCGTAGGATGCACCGTTTTCAAGATTGACAAAACACCGGTTCGCGTCCGATCACCGAGGTTAAGCAACGTCGGGCGCGGTCAGTACTTGGATGGGTGACCGCCTGGTTTCATTTTTGTTTTTTGAATGTTTTGTTATGACGTTGTCACGTTAAACTATCGTCCGTAAACCGACTTTACAGACAATCGGTTTTTTGTTCGCGTGTTTCCTGTAGACATGGCAAAGGTCTATAGCCAATATTTTTTAGACAAGTCTACATCAGCGTATGGAACGCCTGGCCAACTTTCAGCCCATTTAACCCTTTCAACGCCAAGCCTCGACAAAACGTAAACCTGCTTTGAATCTTATGCCATTGTGTTAAGATCACTTTGACAATGTACTTTGTGACACCTATATGTGTCGTTGGCGTTGAAAAGGTTAAATAAATCTTAAGTTTGCTGATTCGGAGTCACTAATTTAGTCATGCACTTAGTCGCTATTTTTATGTCCACAGCAAGACAAATTTTGTTTCTTAGGCTGTGTATGATACTGGTATTTTTTAAGGCATACAAACAGACGTCTCAAGCAGAGGGTCGTGGGTTCGAGTCCGGGCTCGCGTCTCTAAGTTTTTCGGAATTTATGTGCGAAATAGCATTTTTGTAATTTACCATGAGCTTTACGGTGAAGGAAACATCGCGAGGAAACCTGCAAACACATGAGAAGAAATTCAATGGTGTGTGTGAAGTTCCCAATCCGCTCTGGGCCCGCGTCAAACTTATTCCACCTTGATTTTGCGTCAGGGGTTAAAAAAAGAATTATCAAAATCGGACTACTCTGTTAAAAGTTATGCGTGGTCATACATAAAAAAAAAACCGGCCAAGAGCGTGTCGGACACGCCCAGGGTAGGGTTCCGTAGCCATTACGAAAAATCAAGTAATATTTTTCTATCCAAGTTTAGGTATGTTTTATTAGGCTACTACTTAGTCTTAAACTACAAATAATTTCCAAGCAATCTTAGCCGCTATAATTTTCCTAGTAAATTTGATATATTTACTACCATTCTGAATTTTTTCAAATTTTTCCATTCTACAGTTTAGATTTTAGAGGGGGGGGGGACGGTCGATTTTAATGAAAATTTTCACTTAAGTAGAATATTTCGCAAACAGATCGCTGAATAGAAAAATCATGTTAGCAACCCCGCAATGGTTTTAAAAGACCTATCCAACGATACTCCACACTATAGGGTGAATCGAGAAAAAAAAATCGCCCCCCTTTACGCCTATGGGAGGTACCCAAAAAAAAAATTTTTTATTTTTTTTTATTTTACCACTTTGTTGGCGTGACTGATATGTATATTCATGCCAAATTACAGCTTTCTAGTACTAACGATCTCTGAGCTTAGCCGCGGACGGACAGACAGACAGACATGGCGAAACTATAAGTTTTCCTAGTTTCCTACGGAACCCTATAAATATACGCGTCGACTTGAGTACCTCCTCCGTTTTTTTCGTCGGTTAAAAACGGACACAGGACATAGATGCTAAGACCCAATCGAGTCGTGTCCGTCTCGCGAGATATATTTAACAAAATCATTTGAGCTATATTCATTATTCTCGCGATACCTAATTGAAGGAGATAAGCCGGGTTCACTCATTTGAATATTTTGAATGAAATGTCAAACGTTGAGGTCATATCAATTTTATATTATACACAATAGCCGTTATTAATTAAACTAGTCCGATGCCCGCGGCTCCGCCCCCGCTGAAGTAGATTAAAACGGTTTTTCCCGTGGGAATGAGATGTTTTTCCCGTGGTGATAACTTTAATTTCAATACTAGATAAAAAACCCGCTGTATAATTCCGGGAAAATACATATCTTTGATCACTCTCGGAACTGAGACGAAATCTAATGACGTAATGTTTTGGTCTACCATTCAGACCTACTAATAGGACTAAACGGACGAAATAATCCATTTAGTCCTACTACTTCTTGCACGTATTTTAATAGGACTAAACGGACGAAATAATCCATTTAGTCCTACTACTTCTGGCACGAATTTTAATAGGACTAAACGGACGAAATAATCCATTTAGTCCTACTATTTATGGCACGTATTTTAATAGGACTAAACAGACGAAACAATCCGTTTAGTCCCATAACTTCTGGCACGAAATAGGGCTGGTTAGATAATTTTTACACATTAATAGGTAAGTTAGGTTCGTTAGGTATCTTCAGATGCCCGATGGGCAGGCCGCCCAGAAATAGGAGCCCCGGGAAGGGTGGGTTTAGCTCTACTAGTGGAACTAAACGGATTATTTTGTCCTATTAGTAGGACTAAACAGAATTTTCTGTCCGTTTATTCCTACTACTAGTACTGAATGGTAGACCAAAACGGACTATATCTATTTCTTTTCCTATCGTAGTTTCCTATTTAGTAGTGGTAGAGCCATGTTGTAGCTAGCCACGCACATTTGAAATTTACCATGAGTTTTACTGTGAAGGAAAACATCGTGAGGAAACCTGCATACACCTGCGAAGAAATTCAATGGTGTGTGTGAAGTTCCCAATCCGCACTGGGCCCGCGTGGGAACTACGGCCCAAGCCCTCTCGTTCTAAGAGGAGGCCTGTGCCCTGCAATGGGACATAAATAGTCCGGGATGATGATGATGATGAGATGAGACAAATTTTGTTTCAGCTGTGTAGGACCCTATTGAGTAAGAAATATCCAAGCACCGAAACATCTTCACAAAAGTGCGAGCCCGGACTCGAACCCACGATCCTCTGGGTGAGAAACTTGGCTGTTTTCGCTGCTGTTAAGTCCGTCTTTTTGTGTTTTTAAAAATGTATAAAAGTAACCTACTTTTGAATCGGAAGATATCACTTTTCAAAGGTCCCGTGGTAAACAGCAAAATGGAAACCACACAAAAACTTCATACAAACATCAATGCCATACAAAAACGGCGAAACCGTGTCAAACACGAGTTCCTGTGAGGAAGGAAGACCAATTTGTTTGCAGTACTAACTGTCCCAGCGTCACTTGAGCCCCGAATCGCACGCGCATTCACAGAACCCAGGGCTCTTGGTATAATGAACTGGGATAATGAGGATGAATGCCAGGATGATCTTGAAGTCCGTTGATAACTAGCGGGTTACAAAACGGTAGGAAAATGGTGGAAAATAGTGTACGGCTTAGGTTATGACGTCAAAAGATTTATTTAGACCACCCATATCTTACTACTACGATGTGACCTACTAAGGATTTTCCTGCGACACGAATAAATTATGAAAAAATAAAAGTTAATATTTGTTTGTTTAATTATTTGTTCTCAGACCTATTATAACCGCCCCGCATCCACGCGATCCGGGTGTCACCAACGGTGCTGGCTGAAAATAAGCGCTGGGGTGCTATAAACGCCTCAGCATTATGCTGAGCCAGTGTCCGATTTGCAACCGCAATGACACATTCTATCTTTAGCTTTCGTGTTGTCTTTTTGTTTTGTAAAATATTGATGATAATTGTGTCTTTTGAAGAAAGAAAGAAAAAAAAATATTTATAACAACAATAACACGTGCACAGGCTAAAAGTAAGAGTACAAACATAGACATAGGTATTAGGTAGGTACATATTGAGGCTGTTACAAAAGGGTCCCGGCTCAGCGTGTCGCTAGTTAAAAACCAGCACTGGTCTTCCGTACAGTAAAATCACGGAAGGCCACATCATACGCCACAGGCTTTTTGATGTTCTTATTATAAGTTAGTGTGTGGGTATAACAGTTCATTACGCTAAGGACCCTCAGAAGACTGATCCTAGAACGGCGTCAACGCCGTGGCGTCACTGACGCCTCAAAACCCCGCTTTAAACCAAAACCTCTTCGATTCTAAAACTCAGCGACCGCAAACCAACAAAATCGGCTACAAAGTCCCGCGTTCTATATCAGTCGCGTTCTTAGAACGCTAAAAAATGTTTACAGCCCTAGGGCGGCGGCCCCATAAAATGTAGTTTTGGACTCCTACCAAGACGCTAGTAATGTGGGTTTGCATTACGTGGTAACAGCTTGGCTGGAGGATTATAACGTACGTTTGTCCGCGGCTTCGAGTACTTGTAACGCGGCAAACCTCTGTGATGCGCAACTGGCCGCTTACAGAAAAATAAAATTCTAAATTCTAAACTATTGATTTGCAGATCTATTGATTTGCTTTTGTTTTTTTCCTCATTGGCTCTACAATTTGGCAAGGCGTATGCGAGTCGTAATCAAAAAAATTTTACACAGTTAAGGGATTACTTAATTAAAAACAAAATTTAATTAATTATTTTTGTGTACGGACTTTGTGTGACTAACTTTCGTTACACAAAAATAGCGATCGTGATTTTTGTTTTGACTAAGCCGTTAACTATGTACAAATTTTTTGGAAAACGATCCATGCCGCAATTAGATTTATTTTCAATAGAAAATTTAATACATAGTAATAGGACGTACTATTAATTGATTTGTCGAAATATCTTTATTGTACACCACAAATAATACAATACAGAAAAACAAGTAGGTAGGTCATGAAAAAAAAAATAAGGTAAGCAATGGGCGGCCTTGCTGGCGGACATCGCTTCGGACCGATCTCTTCCAGGCAACATTTAAAAATGAAAGCATTTCAGCAGGTGGCGCAATATAAAATTGATAGTAATAAAAAAACAGGCATTTTATTAAAACAACTTAAAACATACAATAACACATCATAAAACATACAAAGGTACTTTTTTTGTACTTGCAACAGAAATGTTTTTCATTTCACGGAAAGTCCGTGAAGCCATTGAGATTAGTACCTAGTCATCCGAATTTTCACGGTAGTTTCATGTTTAAAAATTAGCCTACGTGTTAAGTCAGAGATCCACTATTTATATACCAACTTCTATACAAATCCGTCAGGCCGTTTTAGCGTGAAGAAGTAACAAATATACAAACACAAATTCATAAACATTCGCATTCATTGTTATCTGTATACTTCATTTAATTTAGAATTGAAAACCACAACATCTTTATATTGCGGCTCGTCAACTATTTCTTACCTAGCAAATAGTACAGTACAATAGTCTGGGAGCCGCAAAATAAAATTGTTTTAATGTCACTTTATTTGCGTGTCGTCAATTGTTACTCTAGTACAAATTGTAAAGGGATTACAGTTCACGAGCCGCAATATAATGTTGTTGTGGTTTATAATTCCAAATTAAATGGAGTGTAGGTCGAGATGATGATGATGGCAAGTACGGGTATTTGTCGACCTGAGGCCGTATGGTCTAACCTAACGCTTCTGACGCTTGCCTTCGCTTTCACCATCTCTTTCTGTCATCATTTTATACCGTTTGACAGAAAGAAATAGTGATTGCGAAGATACACTCCCCGATAAATTCGTGTACTTACAATTAACCTAAACTAACTAATTATCAGGGTGAGGGTTGCCAATTACCGGGCGCGCATAACTGTACCATAACGAGTTATCGATGAGTTACCGAAAATTTAATGACCATTTCTACGTTTTCGGGCCAGTTTTCAGACTGTCCATTAAGAGGATACGATGCGCACCATTTCTCCATACAAACGTAATCCCCTGTTTCCTCCCTGGATAATGGCTTTAGAGCCAATTTTTTTTTACTGTGTAATCTGTATCTACCACAGCTATGCCCCTAGGTTTCGTTTTTTTCCATATTTCAATTAACATAAGAAATATGAGCTTTCAAAAACTGAAAAAATTGCCCAATTTCAACGTCATTTTCAGACAATCATCAGAAAAGAATCCCTCATATAAACAAAAAAAGAAAACATAGGGGCATAGCTAAATCTATCCTCTAATTATATTTGAAAAAAAATAATTTTATTGGTCCAGTTTTCGAAAAGAAAACAGAGGATTACGAAATGCTGTTTTGATCAATTTTACGCGCCTATTAACGGCCTGAGCTGCAGTTGTCCCGCTCTCGCTGTACTGACATGGAGGGGTTCGGGCGAGACAGCGACATTTCATTAAAATACCTATTTCTCAAAAGTCTCTCAGCCATCGTACCCTCTTAATAACGCTGCTTATTAAATCAAATTAAGATGCTCATATTTCATAATTATTGGTAAATTAATCGACGGTCGTCACGTACAAGGGGAAAGAGGTAGCGATTGTATTTAGAATTTAATACAATAAACTGTCAATTACACGTTACATCACACCCACATTATACCCACCGTGTTTTTAGGGTTCCGTAGCCAAATGGCAAAAAACGGAACCCTTATAGATTCGTCATGTCTGTCTGTCTGTCTGTCTGTCCGTCCGTATGTCACAGCCACTTTTTTCCGAAACTATAAGAACTATGCTGTTGAAACTTGTTAAGTAGATGTATTCTGTGAACCGCATTAAGATTTTCACACAAAAATAAAAAAAAAACAATAAATTTTGGGGTTCCCCATACCTACTTAGAACTGAAACTCAAAAAATTTTTTTTCATCAAACCCATACGTGTGGGGTCTCTATGGATAGGTCTTTAAAAATGATATTGAGGTTTCTAATATCATTTTTTTCTAAACAGAATAGTTTGCGCGAGAGACACTTCCAAAGTGGTAAAATGTGTATCCCCCCCTGTAACTTCTAAAATAAGAGAATGATAAAACTAAAAAAAATATATGATGTACATTACCATGTAAACTTCCACCAAAAATTGGTTTGAACGAAATCCAGTTAGTCTGTCTGTTATATCAGTAACCAATCTACAATGATCCCACACTGCGCACATTTTGCTTAGAAGTAGGGGTCTGCTAAGACTGGATGTTTATAGATACATATAAATTTGTACGGAACCCTCGGTGCGCGAGTCCGACTCGCACTTGGCCGGTTTTTTTAGTTCCGTTAAATTCGACACGTTGCTCGGTGCATTAACAGAAACTACCTGGTATATTGTTGATAAAATCGAAATAAAATAACGCGGCATTTTTCTTTGAGATAAACACGATTATTGATACAATACATGACCAATGTTTACGATGATGAAATTGATGTGACACATAATAAAAGAAAAAGTATGTAATGTCGAATGAACTCGCCTCAATAATCTCCTTGTAGCAAATAGCTATGATTGGAAAGCTCTTTACCACAGATTACTTAATAGTTACTTCGTAACAGATACTGCATCCCGGACAAAATCTTGGTACTTACCGCGATTGTAGCCACAGATTATACTACTCCGTCTCCTTAAGAATGTGTGCGTGCCGACAGTGACAAGGGCTGGCAGTTTGGATTAAAATTTTTTTTTCTACATGTTGTTTTACCATTTTGTCGGGATAATTGCTATATATTACATCCATGCAAACTTTCTAGCACTAATATTCTTTAAGCTAAGCCACGGACGGACAAAGGGACAGACGGTCATGGCGAAACTATAAAGGTTCCGTTTTTGCCATTTTAGCTCTGGAATCCTAACAAAAAAGGATATTTATTGTAATGCACAGAACACATTGCCATGCTCACAGTACCCTAGCGTTATACTAAATACGAAGGTCATCTTTCTAACTTCGCATCGTGCCATCCCGCTCACGCTTATAGCTTTTTATAGAAGAGTAAGAGGGACAGCACGATACGAACTTCCAAATTGTTATATTAGCTATTAATTCTAGCATAGTCATATTAAAATTTGCCCCCTGTTTCACCATTCACTTATAAAAGTCCAGGCGGCATATTTTTTCCGTGGAACACGAATGAACGTGCGTCGGCGCGCGCTTGTGACAACCTACTGGAATTTCGATCGCAGCAGATCGTCCCCGCGGTAGGTAAATATCGCGCGTAAGTACATGGCATGCATGAGGCCTGTCTTTACTAACGAAATTTAAAAGATAAATAATAATAGGACGTGAAGGACCTTTTACACTGGTTCAGCCATTAAATTTAAATTTGTCTTTGTTACTCGCTTAATTCCCATCACTTAAAAAGTAATGCAGCAAGCCTGTACTTAAAAACACATGTGGGATATTATAGTACTTTATTTATTTATGCATAGTCATCCTGTCTGTCAAATATACGTTTATTTTTGAGTCAATCAACATTTCTTAATTACGTCATAAATATTAAAAAGTAAAAAAACTCCCTGATAAAGGAAGAGTCCGTTAAGGTCAGAGATATTAATGGCGTCAGAAGTGCGTGATATGTTGATTGACCAACCAGGTCGTCGCTCCATCTTGTTGGAGGCCTACCTCCAACACTCAGCCACCGCCTGAGTCAGCCACCGATTCACTTTAGCGGGGGGACACATGTAGAATTGTGATTGAATAAATATTGACTTTGTCTTTGATACGAATATCGTGCCATCTCTTAAACTCTTATGTTTAAATAAAGTAGCATAACGGAAGATACGAAGTTCAAAAACCCTTAAGTAACTTAGTGTATGTCGGGGTAAGAAAAGGTTCGTCACTTTTCGACCTTAATTCGTTGACATAGAGTCGAAAAATGACGAACCTTTTCTTACCCCGACTATACATTATACAAGCGTGCGAACTTTTTCCAATCGGCCGTTTTGTTTGGTTTACAATTAACATGGTCCAACTTCTTGGCCTCCATCCATAGTCGGTCGTACATTAACGGCACCCTCGTTGGCACCAAGAATTTTTAACATATTAAGTACCAGGAGAAATATTAAAAAAAATAAATTTTAAAACATTATTTTCTCTTTTGGTCGCAAAGGCTTATTATAATGTCAATGAGTATTATTAGGGATAGTAATCTAGTTAATTACTTTTGTTTTATGACATAATTTCAATTAGATTATACATTTAAAAAATACAGAAACATGCTGCATGTCAAGCTGTAGCTATTTGTATGCCTTATGGCTTATGGCGCAACGTGGGCGCAACATACTGATACTAATAACCTGTCATATATAACGATACTTTTTTTTACTTACGAGTGTGTTTGACAAATAAAAGTTTTTGAATTTTGAATTTGAATTTGACAACTTTAGACGCCCCCTACCCACTACATTTGTGACGGAACAACACAAATAAAGCAATTAGAACAAACGCTTGTAGCTATCAGTTAACATTAACCCATAAATGTATTAGCTGATACGTTTTTGCGACGTTTCAGTAGCGATACTATGTAGAACAATAAACTTTTTTACCGATACGTTTCGCGCACTGACAGCGGAAAGCGCGGGAACCGCCATTGTTGTTTTTTTTTTTTTGTTTTAATTTCATTATTCCGTTCGGATTTATAAATGTCGGCGTCTTAAAAATGTTAAATGTTACCTTTCGCGATTGATTAGGTAAGGTTAGATGTTTCGATGTTAATCTTTTCTTTAGATAATTTATTAAATCAGGCGTTACTTTGCGGAGATCCATATTAATGAACTGAAACAATTAAGTACTTTGCTCACCCGCAACCTTCGAAGCAAAAAACCCACCACTCCAGTAAAAAAACGCTTTATTTTAGCCCTGAAAACCAGATTAATTTTCGATTGACTGCAAAATTAGATTTTCTGTTGCTCTTAACAAAGTTAAATGATTGAGTTGGCGAACAAGTGTCGTTATAAGACTCATAAGTTGCTATTGCCATTCAAACTCTGTTTGAGAATTGGCAGACTCAAGTAGCAGTGCAGGGCACATCGCTCGTAGAACTGATGGCCGATGTGGCAAAAAGGATCTCGAGTGGCGTCCACGGACCGGAAGACGCAGTGTAGGTAGGCCTCCAACAAGGTGGAGCGACGACCTAGTTAAGGTTGCAGGAACGCGTTGGATACGGATGGCACGGGACCGATCCGTTTGGCGAGCCTTGGGGGAGACCTATGTTCAGCAGCAACTCTATAAGGCGCAGGTTAGGCCGCACATGGAGTACTGTTCCCATCTGTGGGCTGGGGCACCCAAGTACCAAATTCTTCCATTTGACCGTATCCAACGTAGAGCTGCTTGATTTGTCGGTAATCAGGCACTCTCTGGCCTACTCCATCCTTTGGCTTTGCGGAGGGATGTGGCGTCTCTCTGCATATTATACCGTATTTATCATGGGGAGTGTTCTGACAAACTGTTCGAATTGCTGCCTGCGGCTAAATTCCACTACCGCACTTCGAGTAACCATCTGTCTTTCCGTCCTCACCTCACCATCATGATGACACACACAGGTTACACACAGGTTAGGTTACTTGACAGGTGAAGAAACCTGGGTATACTGCTTTGAACCGGAAAGAAAAAGTCAATCGGCTGAATGGGTCTTTCCTTTTGAAGACTTGCCGACGAAAGTAAAAAAGAGTCGAAGCACAGGTAAGAAAATGGTTGTTTCGTTTTTCGGCAAATCGGGACATTACACCACTGTGTCACTTGAAAACCAAAAGACAGTAACTGCAGATTGGTATGTGAACACGTGCTTGCCCAAAGCACACGGCGGACACGACGCACAAAACACGCGTTCCTGAATCCACACAAGCACGACGACGTCTGTACACGCGTCAATGTGTGCGTAAGATGCACAGGGCTGACTATCGCAAAAAGATAGAAAGAGATAGCTGCGGAAAGTGAATGCCGCGCCGTTCGTTGAGCGCGAGCAACATTGTAATGTAAAATAAAATGAGTAGGTAATCTAATTATCGTAGTACTTATAATTAAACTTATCGTTTGTCTAAATTAAGTGTTTAAAAATAAGTGAATGAGTGTATACCTAATTCATTTTGTAAAGACAATTAGAGAATGTAATTGTAGATATTGATAGGAAATAATTAACAAATTAATTTTACTAATACCTACCTACTAATATAAGTCTATTTATAAATTATAGGTAACAAACTTTTATACCTACTTTCCCTAGTTACTAATGTTACATGTTGCTAATTGAAGTTGGTTATCTACCTTCTTTCGTCCTTCGGAAATCGAAAAAAACTCCTTTCCTTGTCTTTGGTTGATGCCAAACACCCATACAATGCACAATATATTCCCATTTCGCAAAAGTTTAGTGCCGTGCGGCCACGGACCAGTTGGTCCGTGCGTGCGGCCGACACGCATCGCGTCGCGCACCCGACTGGTTTCTGGCGGTTTCTGGCTATCTGCGCCTTGAGGGGTGGGGTAATTCGAATCGGTGCGGGGCGGACCGTTTCCATTCTGTACGTCAGTACTATTATATATTCTGTGCCCAAAGTGTTTGAAAAAATTAGTAAAAACGTCCCCGTAGCAAAATAGTCCTTCATCACGACAACGTGTCGGCACATTCCGCTAAAGCAACGAATGCGTATTTGGAGGCTTCAAATGTAGAATTAATGACTCATCCGCCATACAGCCCTGATCTTGCACCATGCGATTTCTTTTTGTTCCCAAAGATTAAAGCTAAACTTAGAGGTTTACTGTTTACAAGTCCGGAAATGGCAGTGAATGCTTTCCACGAGGCCATCGAAGAAGTCCCTAAGGAAGACTGGACCCACTGCTTTTCACTATGGTTCCAGCGAATGCAAAAGTGTGTAAATAGGGAGGGTATAATAATATACTTTGAAAAACAATAAATGTGTCATAACGATAATGCGTAGTCTTATTTCTTAGAATCCAGAAACTTTCAGTATGACCTAAGTATTATGCACTATTTTTGTATAAACAAAATGATAGCTCTGTTACCGCAGGCCTAGATGCATAGTGTTGATGTCTCACTCTATGATGCCAAGGGAACAGAGCCATTGTTCTGCCCTCATAATAGATAAGTAACTAGCTGTATATAAGCTTTGTAATAACTTGACAATTTATTGTTATAAAATTAGTGATTTAAAAATTTTTGCTCTATAATTAATTGTGTCTAAGATAATGTGTGACATTTTGAAATGTTGACATGTATTTTTTGTTTATGTTTTAGCATAGTTATTATCAAATTCATGATCAGTCAGTTTCTGGGTCATTGACCTTGGTATCCCACCTATTGATTGTGTAGAGCTATATATATATATATATGGACACACTGAGTGTTCCAGTCTGATCATGAATCTTATAAGTGTGAACACAGAGTTCATTATTTGATTATTAACTTCCCTTGATCTCAATGTTACTTGTTTAGAATTTTGGTTTCTGTCAAATTCTATTATAGTGTAACCTGATTTTTGTAGTTGTTAAAAGAGGCGGGAGTATGTTAAATACTGCACCTTATGTTGGTACCTATTCTATTCATCTGACATTTAGTTTAGTTTTAAGTTTGACGTTTGACATAATCTGTCACTTTTATGTTTTCTTTTTTTTAAATAAAATCTTTCCGTCCACCGTCTTCAAATAAATACATTCAGATCCTTGAACTTACAGTAAAGATAATAAATCCATGTTATGAAGTACTTGCTCACAGAAGTTTTGCTTATTTCAAAATGGAAAGATAGCTCTTGGTTACACATATTTCTTCGCAATTTTAATAGTGTTAAATAAAACTGATGTGTTGATGTCACTGCATGTTTTACTCGAGCTGGCTGCATTGATGGATCCTTTAAATTGTTTACTTCATCACCAGAAAGGTTGAACACGAACATTAAATGGTTATAATTCTCAAAACCAGTGTAAAATTGTATGACATCACATCAGGCTTCTCTTTAAAATTTACAATTCGAAACATGTTTGATGTGCTTTTTCTATTACTTCCATGTTCTGACAACTTAGCAGTATTAGTTAATCTCTCTTCACATTTGCATAAAGAGCATTGTACTGAGACATCTTTATTTGAATTTTCTATACTTACTTCTTCAAATGTTTCTTGAAAAAACTGGAAATTAAAAAAATTGTTTATTTGTTACATTGAAATAGGTACTCCTAACAACACTATTGTTATTAAGATACGATACGCAGTTTATGACGACAAAAGCTGCTGTGATAAATGTGTATGAAGAAAGTTTTTCATTTACTTACAAAATGTTGTTCACATTGATTTTCTTCTTTATTTGAAGCAAGTGTTGCAGTTTCACGTTTCTTTTGACATTGAAGAGCTCCCTCGGTACGTTTTCTTTTAATTTCCTTTCTTTCTTCACTTTCATGGTTCCAGGAAAATCGACTAGGCACCGCTTTTGGTTTTAGTAGGAATAGCGGAAAATTTTTAACAAAAGATGAAAGTATGCAAAACTTGCTCAGTTTCAAGGTTGGGGTAAATCAAATGTCTGATGCAAGCACGGTATTTATGAATAAGAAAAATTATTACTTACGATTTTCTGTATTTGATTCTTTAGGTACCTAATGCATAATCGTCAAGGTTTAAATGTTTTTTACAAACACGTGAATGTTTTGGAGGGACATAGTTGACCATGCGAATCGCTACTACCACTGCTTTGAGACACTTTTATCTTTCGGAAACTTATGTCCGCCTTCCTTTTCCGAGCAAAACGGGACTGCGCAACACTGTGCCATGGCCAATACGTTTCTATTGTATTAAATATGAAATTAATACAATACAATACAATACAATGACTCTTTATTGTACACCACAAATAATACAATACAGTAAAACAAGTACATAAAAAAAGAAATAAGGTAAGCAATGGGCGGCCTTATCGCTTCGAAGCGATCTCTTCCAGGCAACCTTTAAAAAAGAAGAAAGAAAGCAAGGAATGTATTTCAGCAGGTGGTGCAATATAAAATTTAATAAATAATAACAAAAAAAAACAAACATTTTAATAAAACAACTGAAAACATCCAATAATACACATCACATCATAATAGTTAAATGTTAAATGTCAATTTTTTTTGGCACCCGTAATAACAAACTTTGACAGGCGTAATCGCTAAATTTGACACCATTTGACACTAAAACGATTCAATTCCCACTCAAGTTAAGCGTCATGGTACGAAAACCACTGAAGTGAGTGAATGAAAATGTCTGTATCGCTACCGCTGAACCGCACTTGAACTGAATCGCAAAAGTGACGTGGCAGCGATGCAGTTCAGTTTAGAGCCTAAACTGAATCGTATTAAGAGAGCGTGGTAAGCCCCCAGAACCTAAATGTGCACACACACACATACACCTAAAATACACACACACGCACACACACACCACACCACACCTACCGATAAATTTAGTATTAAGTAAAACCATTGTTAAAAATTGTATTAGGTAAGCTAAGTTGAGTAAGAAACCTCTAGTTTTATATTTAGAATTTCCTACCTACTTACCAGTTACGGAAGAGCGGGGCATCCTAACACAGGTTTACTACCTAAAGGGAAGTCCCAATTTACAGCATGCATTGTATTGTGTAACAAAAGAATATAAACAATTTTTCATTTTCATTAACAATTTTTCATTTTCATTTTCATTTTCACTAGCTTCTCTGCACTCTGACTTCTTCCACGTGGAAAAGTTACTTTGGGCTAACGCTAATTTTAATCCGCGACTTCGTTTACGTAGATGATATAAAGCTTATAGCCTTCCTCAATAAATGGGCTATCTAACACTGAAAGAATTTTTCAAATCGGACCAGTAGTTCCAGAGATTAGCGCGTTCAAGCAAACAAACAAACTCTTCAGCTTTATAATTTATTAGTATAGATTTTTTTTCTATTCCGTTTTCATCTGTGGAGGTATCGCTCGCCGCCGCGTCGCGCGCATTCGTGGCAGGGCCTTTAAGTAGCAAACGGCGGCTAACCCACTGGTACAATTGATCGCATATAGGTCGCGCCTACTTCCCGCCGCGCCCGTTTCCTACCGAGCGTCGGACGATAGACTAACAATGCAGAAGCGTCATTTTAAATGGTGTAGCAACAAATTACAACACAAGTCTTCTTATAGTACACCACAAAGAAAATAACACAGAAAAACAAGTACCTACATGAATAAAAATATGAAAGGCAAGCAATAGGTGTGTAGGTGTGTTTGCTATCGAACTCCTCCGAAACGCCTCGACCGATTTTTATGAAATTTTTGTCTGAGAGCGCCGGGGGCCCAATACCTCTCCCCCTTCCTCTCCCCCTTCCTCTCCCCTATTCTCTTTCCTTTTTAAAGGCCGGCAGCAGATCAGTGATTCAGTGACTCTCTTTGAGTTGTTGATATTTATGGGCGGTGGTGATCATTTCGTGGTGTGGTGGTGATGCTCGTTTGCCTTCCTCATATTAATGAACTGAAACAATTACTTTGATCACCCGCGACTTTTGCCTTTGTTGACCTTTATTCGCGGGTGAGCAAAGTAATTTTTTTAGTTCCTTTATACCTAATTTAATAATAAATCAATGTAACAAATGTAACATATTATTGCGCGTTGACATCCCTACGTACGTTCTTACCCGAGTTGCCCGTTTCGCCACCCTAAACACAGGCAGTTTCGCCTCTATGCTCTCTGTTCTTACGCCGCGGGCGCGCTAGGGCTCGGCAAACGTTAAAAAGTTTCGATTACACTCACACCTGTTTGAGTAGGGTATTGATGTGCGGATTCCGCGTAGTATCTCAGGTTCTTTGTGTTTTTGGGCAGATTTATGTTTGTGGCGGGCGTGAAATAAAAGCCTTCGGAGTCTTGCAATATTAATGGCTGGTAACAAATTTTATTTCTTTTTAATCGATCTCAAAAAAGGAAGACGTTACTTAAGTGAGTATCAATTCGTTTGTTATTCTTAAGTTGGACAGGGTACTTTCAATTTAGGTCACATTAACATCAAAGTCAGGATTCGATGAGTGGGCGCCAGGTAATTTTGAGGGAAGTATTCAAATATTGTTTGGACACCTAAGCATAATGATTTGGGTATTTTTTTAAGGTAGCCCTGGGTCGCACCTCTGAGTTTTCGAAATTTATGTGTGAAATTACATTTGAAATTTACCGTGAGCTATAGGGCTGGCGCTCACTGACGGCATGGTACGGAATGGCATTTTATTACTATCAAGTTAATTTGAATCTTACTTCAATGAGTTTAGAATTCATGTTACTTTATTTCGATATCACGATGCCGCGACGTGCCGAAGGATGACGCAACGCATAACCAATAAAGTAACATGAATTTCTAAACTCATTGAAATAAGATTCAAAACAACTTGATAGTAATAAAATGCCATGCCGTGCCATGCCGTCAGTGAGCGCCGGCCCTTACAGTGGGGGAAAACATCGTGAAGAAACCTGCACACACCTGCGGAGAAATTCAATGATTCGTGTGAAGTTACCAATCCGCATTTGGCCCGCGTGGGAACTACGGCCCAAGCCCTCTCTCATGATGATGATGATGGTGATTTTAATATTCCTACCTTCAAAAATCAGGTCAGACAGCTAACCCTTTAAATGCCGCTGTAACAATAACGCCGCGCCTCGGGGCGCGCCGACCGTGCCCCTAATTATTATATACGAATCAAGTGGCTCACGGTATTTTGGGACATAATATGGACACTTTATGACCCAAATGGGTCTGTAAAATACGTCATCTGATGCCACTTGAAAGTGATTGTTTCCACACGTATGTAAAATATGAGATACGAAGTTATGTTTAGTTTTTAAATACGTCATGTTTTGATTAATTGCAATAAACACTCCATGGATTTTTAGACAGAAAGATAGATTTTAGACGATCGAATAGCTTAGTGGTTAGATAACCTGACTTCGAAGATTGCGGTACCGGGTTCGATATCTGTGGCAGATATGTTCGATATACGGTTAGGGCCGTGGAAATCATCATGTCGGCCTTTATTATGTCCTACTGCTGGGCATATGCCTCTTCTCAGAAGGAGAGGGCTTAGGTTGTAGTTCCCACGCGGGCCCAATGCGGATTGGGAACTTTACACACACCATTAAATTGCTTCGCAAGTGTGCTGATTCCTTCACGATGTTCCTTCACCGTAAAGCTTGTGGTAGTCAAATGTAATTTCGCACCCGGGATTAGAATTCACGATCCTCTACTTGAGAAGCCATGACGGCTACGGCTGTACATGCCCGTGGGAAAATTATAATAAAAAGAAAACCGTGTGCTATACCGGAGATCTACTAGAAAGTACTCGTCAAGACGAATCAAACGAGTGCAAGCTCGATGGGGTTGTGTCGTTTTATTGTGGAGTGCCTTTGGCCATACTGAATTAATGAAATTACGAATTACCCCATTGAGTTTGGACTCGTTTGATTCGTCTTGACGAGTACTTTGATCCCAGATGGTAACCAGGGTCTGATGATTGAGCTGGAAGATGGCTAAAGGCACTCCACAATAAAACAAAAAAAAACTATGATCACTTTTCGATAGGCAAGTTATCATAGGCATATTTGTTTATAAATTATATTAAATAAAAAATATGTTATCAGATCGGTGAAGGTCGATCTTCCACGTCTCTTTTACTATTAGTTTTCCTGACACAGGTACATTATACCTAATAGGAAGACTCTGCCATTTATGTACTTACCACCTAAGTTGGAACGAAATAAATAATTTGAATTTGAGTTTAAAATACAATACTTACTACATTCTTGCAAAGAAGGAAATAAATATGTCAATCCAACCGATTTAGCTCAGAAGAGTAAAAACGCACACTCAAAACTCTCACTTTTTTTTATTATTAGAGGGAGGCAAACGAGAAACCAGGTCATCTGATGGAAAATGATCACCACCGCCCATAAATATCAGCAACTCAAAGAGAGTCACCAATCTGTTGCCGGCCTTTAAAGTAAGTATAACCCTTAAGTAAGTAGAAGTAACCCTTTTCTTGAAAGCCCCGATGTCACAGTTGTCTGGAAACACTGCTGCCGGAAGCTGGTTCCACAGTTTCACCGCACGTGGTAAGAAGTGCCGAAGAAAACTTACAGTTACAGGCAGCAAATTAAACAATTCTTCAGAGCACTCGCCGTGGTAGATCCTATAGAACACAGAAAGAGAACCTACATCCCTTCGCATCGACAAGGAATCCAAACGATCGGAAATCAATATGACTGATCACTGACAAGTCGAGCTGCTCTCGTGCGGCCAAATGGAAGGAGAAGGTATAAGGAAGGAAGGTATAAGGTATAAGGAGGGAAGGAAGGTAAGGGGTAAGGTACGTTCATAATTATTACCAGGATAGTGTCATCCCATCGCTAAAACGTGCCCTAAGTGCTCGTCACACCTCTCAGCTTCGCAATTTAACCATACGTAATATCACTGAAATTGGTCCTTGATTAGGCAGACTGTCCCGCCCGTGATTAACGACCCCCGTGGGCAGCGGGGGGGTTGGGAGTAATTGTTGAGCCATTTTGGGTGTATTTTATGTTCCCGAATGTTCCGGAGTGGAAGAGCTCAAACAATTTTGTGCTCAAATCAGTTTAGGAGCTACAAGGGCTTGTTTATTTACCTGGAGATCTTTAGGGACGATAATCTTGATGGATTGTTGCGATTTTTTTAGGGTTCCGTATCCAAAGGGCAAAAACGGGATCCTATTACTGAGACTTTGCTGTCCGTCCGTCCGTCTGTCTGTTGGTTGGCAGGTTGGCTAACTATCACAGTTCGTGAGATACAGCCTGGTGACAGACAGACGGACAGTGAATTCTTAGTTTTACCCTTTGGGTACGGATTAGTACGGAACCCTAAAAAAAGCTAAAGGCAAGTTTGTAGTGGTAGAGCCATGTTGTAGCTAGCCGCTGCATCACGAATGGGCCGGCTCATCCGGGGCAGTACCACCCTCTCACAGAACACCGGCGTGAAGCAGCAGTAATCCTGCTTGCGTTTCGTACGGTCAGTGAGAGTGCCGGGGGCCCAATACCTCACCCCTTCCCTCTCCCCCTCCCTCTCCCCCTTCCCCTATTTCTCTCCTTTAGGGCCGACAACGCACTGGCATCGTGTAAAGCGCTGCGGGTGTCTATGGACAGTGGTGTTTATTTAACATCAGGTGACCCACTAGTTCGTTTGTCTGGCCTATCTAGCATAAAAAAAAAACCTAAGCCGTAAGCGTTTTCGCTCTTCCTTCATCAATACAGCTTAGGAGTGGAATTCCCTGCCTGCGTTTGTGTTCCCTGAACACTACAATCTGGCTGTTTTCAAGTCTAGGGTGAATGAGCATTTGCTAAGCGAGCGTGCTCCATCGTAGGCCTCATCTTCGCTTTCCATCAGGCGTGATTGTGGTCAAAAGCAAGCCAATATTGTATAAAAAAAAACTAACTAAAGATAAATGGTTTGTATAAATGTAAAAATGTGTTTAACTGTTTATGCTCTGCATGTTTTAATACTCGCTCCTGAATCGATTTTGCAAATGGTGTGTAAAATTGTGTGCTAAATCGGTGAAAGATCAACGGATAACGTCACACCGTTACATAGCGGAGGCCAAAGAATTTGTATTTAACGACCGCTTTAGCCTAGTTGGTAGTGACTCTGCCTACGAAGCAAGAGGTCCTGGGTTCGAATCCCGGTAAGGGCATTTATTTGTGTGATGAGCACGAATATTTGTTCCTGAGTTATGGATGTTTTCTATGTATTTAAGTATGTATTTATCTATATAAGTATGTTTATCGTCGTCTAGTACCCATAGTACAAACTTTGCTTAGTTTGGGACTAGGTCGATTTGTGTAAGATTGTCCCCTAATATTTATTTATTTATTTATTATTTATTTATTTTATCAATATTAGAGTAAATACCGCAGTGGCTCAAGACGAAAGTCTTTGACCAGTTTGTGTTGCTAGTGATGACAAACGGAACTGAGATGTGGTCGCTCACAATGGGGCTCATACGAAAGCTCGTCAACATCATTTCAGCCGAAAGACGTCCACTGCTGAACATAGGCCTCCCCCAAGGCTCGGCAAACAGATTGGTCCCATGCCACCCGCATCCAACGCGATCACGCAACCTTAACCAGGTCGTCGCTCCATCTCGTTGGAGGCCTACCTACATTGCGTCTTCCGGTCCGTGGACGCCACTCGAGAACCTTTTTGCCCCATCGGCCATCAGTTCTACGAGCCATGTGCCCTGCCCACTACCACTTGAGTCTGGCGATTCTTCGAGCTATGTCCGTGACTTTAGTTCTTGCGCGGATTTCATCATTTCTAATGCGATCCCGCAGAGAAACTCCAAGCACAGCCCTCTCCATCTCCCTCTGAGTGACTTGAAGCTTTATTATGAGGCCCATCGTTAGCGGACACGTCTCAGTGCTATAAGTCATCACTGGCAATACACACTGGTCAAAGACTTTTGACTTGAGACACTGCGCCTCATAAGAAAGCTCAAAGTCGCACAAAGAGCGAGCTAAGCTCGGGGATTCCCTGCGTGATCGAATGAGAAATGAGGAGATCCACAGGAAAACCAAAGTTACGGAAACTAGGAGCGTCGCCTACTTAAGTGGCAGTGAGGTACATTGCTCGTAGAACCGACGGCCGATGGGGCAGGAAGGTTCTGGAGTGGCGCCCGCGAACCAGAAGACGTGACGTGGGAAAGTCCCCAACAAGATGGACCGACGATCTGATTAAGGCTGGAACCACTTGGATGCGGCAGCGCAGGAGCGATCGTTGTGCAACTCTTTGGGGGAGGTCTTTGTTCAGTAGTGGAACTTTTTTGGCTACTTTTCTTATATTTTGTAAGCATTTCTGTTTTTTTCCTATTGGTTTATGTATTGTATTAGTTTTAAAAATTGTATTGCAGCTAATGTAGCTTCCACTGTTTGTGACTTTTTTTTCCCCAATTCCTCCCGGGTTGACTAAACTTTCGAATGAACTAAAACAATTACTTTGCTCACCCGCGACTAGACTAGTCGCGGGTGAGCAAAGTAATTGTTTTAGTTCATTAATATGGACCTCCGCAAAGTAACGCCTGATTCAATAAACTTTCGAAGTTACCAAACGCTTCTCTTACAATACTTCACTTTCAAGAAGAGGATAAATATGGTATTTTTAAGGTTTTTTGCTCCGGCTTTGCTTGCAAAAATTTTCATGCCCCGCCACTGACTGGTAGAGATCCCTTAAAGGGATAAGTTCGCCTTTGTATATTTATTTCAACGGTTGTCAATAGTGTTTTGTTTTTTTTTCTTATTTTTTTGTACAATAAAGAGTTTACATACACACATACATTTGTCACTAACAAAAAATCCTTGAGTCTTTTTATTAAGTTATTTTTTAATATAAACTGCGAGCTGACAATATTCGGACGTATGTACAGGTTGGCCATCGCTGCCCTAATTTTGCCTTGTCATTCAATCATTCATTGTGTTCACGATTAAACCAAATTAATATCACAAAAGCTCTAAACACCTCACTTCTAAGTCAAAACAGTTATACAAATCCACAGGATCATTTACATTGTTTAATTATTATACAGGAACTTTACAACATTCCTACAATTGCTATTTCATTATTAAACCATCACACAGAAAGAAAACCACCTAACTGAAAATCCCATGAAATACATTTTCAACTTTACCAACTTTAATTTAAGATTGATATTCAAACGTGATAGAAATGGAAGTTAGTGCGTTTGGTTCGTTCCCGTTTTCTATGTGGCCAGTGTAGTCGACGACATTTTCAAAATGGCGGTCGTCATCTGTCAGACACAGCCGTCGTCGAATGGACGCGTAATATTTTAACGCAGTTTTTGATAAATATACCAATGAAATGGATTATGGTACTGAAAGGGTAGAAAAAGGTGCGCTGTTGGAATTTTATGCACAGATTTGTAATGTTAGAACGTTTTGTTTTATCTTGTTCAACTCTTTGGACGCCCAGGCTACTAAAAATTTTTTTTATGAACCAGTGTCTTTATCAGATTGGCAGATCAGATACCTAAAAGCAGGTAATGAAAAATTAAAGTAAAGATTATACATACATAAAGAGGAGCTGAAATGTGGATTGTGGGCCTCTCACATAGAGCGTTTTTTATTAGAGAGCAAACGAGCAAGCGGGTCATCTGATGGGAACTGAAATGATTACTTCCGCCCATGAATGCCAACAACTCAAGGAAAGTCTCTGGTCTGTTGCCGGCCTTTAAAGGAAGTTCACACCCTTTTCTTTAAAGCCCCGATGGCCAAATGACATAGGTACCAAATTTCATCAGAATCCGTCAATCCGTTTTAGCGTGAAAGATTAACAAAAATCCATACATCAAAACAAACTTTCACGTTTATGAACAACATCGTTTGACTGTTGTGTGATAACTAGTGACATTTATTACTGAATCGGTATTGACATTGTTTGCATAAAAAAATTAGTAAGATCACAATTAACTGGATTCTGGTCTATAATGACTCCCATAAAATTTTTTAGTCATAATGTATCATTAGTCATAATCAACGTTAGTCATACAGTGATTTATTTCTGAAACAATTTATTTTTCGGAATTTTTATAAAACAAACCTAACCTAACCTACTGCATTCTATAAGATGGCATTTAAAAAAGTCCTGAACAAAATACCGTTTCAGAAATAAATCACTGTATGACTAACGTTGATTATGACTTAATATTTTATGGGAGAAAAGGGGCACCGTATTATTACATATCTCTCAGATAAAATAACAGCAACTTATCAGAGGGTGACGAATCAGGTTCTAAATGGAGTTATAAAGGTTTAACACCTACCAAAATGCCTTAGGGGTCTTCAAAGTATTGACAACTCCCGAGGGTCAGAATTGAATTTTTCGAGGATACTCTGATAGCGCCCCTCGACTCCGGGCCAATAATAGGACTCTTACATCTTTTGTTATCGGGTACACTGGCGTGCAAAATAATGGCAAATTTATATTTTTTTCTGAGAAGAGGCTAGAGCCTTGCAGTGGGACGTATAAAGACCGGCGCAGACCAGATGTGTGTGCGTGTCACGTCACGCAAACGTACCAGTTGTAATAAATGAAATTGTAAGAAAGATGGCGCAATAGATGCGTGCACATGGTGTGCCATCTTTCTTAAAGTTCCATTCATTACAACTGGTGCGTGACACGCACACGCATCTGATCTGCGCTGGTCTTAAAGGCTGGTATCATGATGACGATGAGAATTTTTCATAGTGGAAAAGTTTTTTAATGAGAAAGGTGGAAAACAAGCAAGTGGATCACTTAATTGTGAATAAGTACAATATAACTCCGAAGGATTGCAGATGAGTTGCTAGCCTTAAGGCTTAGATAGAATCTCTCATTATTTTGTATTGAAATTATTTGTATAAATTATCTTATCTTATCATAGAATTCCTCATGTTCCAGTTATTTCACTGGCTGTATAGTACGATTTTTTTAAGATGTCCCGATCTCGTTAACAGCCCACCTTTCGAACAAAGCCATTGTATTATATTATGTCTTCAAGTGAATAATCCTCAGTTTAAAATGAATGGAAATATAAGATAAAATAGCTCTTTGAAATATCGACTTTGTTATTTACAGAAGAGAGTTAATTTTGAGTGAGGCACGTTGTTTGTTGATTACTATGATTACGTACTGGCTTGTATTGTGATAGTGTATTCCATATACGCACTTGAAGGTCATAAGAACGTTCGATATATATTTGACTGTATTTGCAATACGGAAACGAAACAGGAAGCGTTGCAATGATGACGATATGAAGCTTTTTTTTACTCTAATTATGTGTTTTTATTGATGTTTTTGCAACGTGCTTGTCAAACGAAATCCAACGTCTGACTAACTGTTTGAGTATTTGATGTGTTTTGTGAAGCTTATTGTAAAGAAAATGCTGATATACAGATTTAATGGGCAACTCGATTAGTTTCGGTACTTTCGGAAGACGATCCTCAGGGGTGTTTACTTGCAACGCCAGGCGAATTTTTTCCCAAGAATCAGATTGTTTATTTATTTGGAGAAAAAACAGAAATAAGTGTACAGGATATAATACAGATATTCTAACTATACTACTTAACATGCACTTAGCAGTTCTCACTAAGACACATCAACTTTCAAGTCAACTTTTAAGTACCTAATAAGTTTACGAAATTATTACACATTACCTTATTCTCATAAGAAGTAGGTACATTAAAACCAAATTAGCACTGTATTAATATATAGAAAGAAAGTTAAGTATACATTAAAAAACAAATTTCGACTTACTTGTATATTTACTTGGTGTGTATTTTTGTTCAAGATTTACAAAAGTCAGTATATTGTTATTTTATCAGTATATTATCGACGCTCGAAAACAACAAGGGCGTATCCCATAAAAAGGTCGTAACTAGATTATTACATGGCTATAATCAGCTTTTTTTTCTGCGTCGAATGGTCCGGGTCTCGTGTCTCTACGACGACAAAAAATTTCAAAATCGGGCAGTATTTTGGAAAATGGGTGTAATTTTTTTGGTCGTAACTGCCCATAAAATGACGAATTTAAACTTTTTAGAGATACGACGAGTAGAAGTTTGTGTTTTTCAAAAAACATTAGTTAAGCCGTTCGAGTTTCTACGCACGATAGTAGTTACGACCTTTTTGCGGGATGCATTTTTCAAACTTCGTTGCTTACGACATTCTTGCAGTTCGCGTTTCTTCTAAGAACAACGAATAACCTCTAAGATACTGCAATTTCGTGGTTACCCGAAATCAATCTAAGCCTAGTTAAACCAATATTATCAGAATGAATATTTTGGAACATTTCGGTTTTTCCTGGCTTACGCCACAGGCACTAGCTCCTGTAGTCACTGCGCGGACGCAACTGAAAGGTTGTGTTTATTTTTCCTCGATAAAATCATAAAGGATTATCAAAATCAAGGTATGTCATATAAACTTTGGATTACTCGTACCAACTAGTGAATTTCATGATACTTAAGGGCCGAGTTCATTCACCGTTCAACTGACGAACTTCAATCACCGTTCAAAATAGTGAGGTATTATGTGATTACATTAACGACTGATCATTTAAACGTCAATTTGACGGTTGCACTCGGTTAACACGGCGTATAGACAATTATATAAGGTTAATTTATCTTAAAATAACATACAAGATCATTAAAACAGAAGGCGATATAAACTAGCAATTAAATTTCGTTTTGTTTTCACCCGTCACGAGAAATGGATCGCAGCTGCAAAAAATATCTTCAATATTGGAAATAACAAATTTGTATCTAAGGAACTGACACTTACTTTTATTTTTGAAAAATCGATAAAATCAGTATTTATTAGCCGGAACTCAAACAGGCCAAAATTAAATAATGACATAACATAAAGTCGTACTTTATATACCGATCGAAAGCATCATTCATAGTGTTCATTTATGGCTACAACACGTCCTTTAAACTAAATAAAAACCTGAAAAATAAAAATTACTAGTATTCTACTATTTGCTACATATTTCCAATATGGTAGCTGTGGTCCATTTCCCGTAACGAATGAAAACAAACCGAACAAAACGAAACTTAATTGTTGGCTTTCATGACCTTCTATTTTATTGATTGTGTATGTTACTTAAAAATAAAACTCTACATCATAAAACAACAACGCAACAACACATGTTATTTTATTTGTTTATGTTATTTTTTATCGTATTTGACCATTTCAAATCCCGACAAAGACAAGCGAATTTTCAAAAATGCATAAATGCAGTATTTATTGTTTTTTTTTAACGGAAAGAGTCCTTAACGTAGATTAAACTATTTTCGATATTAAAGGTAGTTGCCCTCCACTAGTTAGTTTTTTTTTCACCCTTTATAAGTAGGTAAACTTATAAATAATGACAAATATGTTTAAATTTAGATGAAATAGAAAATTTTATGTTACAAAAAGAACATTTGAAAGAAAAAGAACCCGCTTGCTCGTTTTCCTCCCTCTCACAATAAAAAAAATGTATATTTCTTTTCAAATTGCTGAAGCCGGGAATCAAATCCTGGACCTATTAATAAAGTCCTTACTAGACCTAGGTAGGTACTAAGGGTGTTTTATCTAGCTGATTGCTTAAACTTTGATAACGCAAGTAGGTATACTTACACCAACAAACAAATACCACACCGATCGAAAGGTAAATCGATCAAAGTCTATCTAGCGGTGTGGTCAAATACTAAAGAATAATAGTTACGCTGTTGGACAGGTATCTCAGTTAAGTTTTAAGCTGACATAAGATAAGGATAGAGTAGTCCTAATGTTGGGATATAAATTGTTAATTTTACATTTTTTGTCGAAGAAAATGGATAAACAACCTGAATCACGAATTAAAAATTGTTACTACGATGATTGATCATTTAAAATACAATTTTTTAATTTTTAAATGTTAACGAATTCATATTTAACTAAGTTAAAATAAGTTTTCTTGTTAGTAATTTTTTAAAGTTCAATAAATTTGTGTTTACAAAAGCTTATGACGTTTCATTAATTTCATTAAATTTGAAGAGGTTAAAGTTGTCAAATAAATTGTCATGCATTACGAACGTGCTTACACCCCCGTTCCTTATGCGAAATTAAAACAAAAAGCGGTTACTACATTTTTGTAGTCAGCTAATTTGTTATCATTTTCTGATTCAGTACAAACATCATGTCAAGTTACGCCATTTTTGAGGTCTGCAATTTCTATAGACGATGGGCGTAACTCGATTTCTCGTGATCCTGGCTGTACCAAGTTAACAGTTTGTAAACAACATAATGCAGATTTATATTTTATAGTTATGGTCCAAAAATTACGTTCATACGACAAGCCGTTACAAAGTTATGATTTTTTTCCCGTTTTTTTTTCGGTTTTTTGGCTCTGGTGTAAAGTTGGGTTTTTAGGGTTACGCCCTTGTTGTTTTCCATCGTCGTATTTTGACGAACGGATGGCCAGTGGTTAGAGAACCTGACTACGAAACTTGAGGTCCCGGGTTCGATTCCCGTGTATGGGCAGATATTTGTATGAAAAATACTAATGTTTTGTTCTAGAGTCTTGGGTGTTTAATATGTATTTTAGTATGTATCTATCTATATAAGTATGTTTATCCGTTGCCTAGTACCCATAACACAAGCTTTGCTTAGCTTACTTTGGGACTAATGGGACTAGGACAATTGGTGTGAATTGTCCTGGGATATTTATATTTATTTTAGTGTATAATTTTCCTGCGCCCGCAGTGCACAGAACAAGCAGTAGGCAAGTTGAAAAAGTCCGGCCTTTTCGCAAGTTGTTCATTGTTAGTTGTAGTTAGAAGTTTCCGAATGTCCTGTGTTTACTGTGACATAGATATGATCATTACTGAGATATGTTATCCTAATAATCCATACTTCCATACTAGTCTAGTCATCATCATCATTTCTGCCGAAAGACGTCCACTGCTTTTTTATATAAGAGGGGGCAAACGAGCAAACGGGTCACCTGATAGAGAGCGATCACCGTCGTCCATGGACTTTTATACTATTCGATGATTTTTATTTGTATCTTTTCATGTCAACTGTATTTCCTGTGTATCGAATATGTGTAAATAAACATCTCTCTATCTATCTCTCTCTCTCTCTCTTTCTTTTAGGAATTGGTAGGCTCGTTTTTTAAAGATCCCTAAGTTTTAACGCTCCGGGAATGTTGTCGCAGTTAGCTGAATCCAGATCATCGTCGTGCGAGGAAAGAAGTTTCGTTTAAAACGCACGGTACTTATATACAGCCATTGATTGTCCTCCGTCAATTTTTTTTATCATTTTGCAGCACCACTCTACACGCAGTCGTTTCTTAAATCATGCGGTATCCATCGGGTGCAAAGTTTCCGAACCTTCAGATGCAAATGCAATATCTTTTGGACCTGGCTCATTCCAATTCCTAAGGTAGTACAAATTTGCTGACATGTAATTTTTTGTCAGTTTCAATTAGTTGTCGTACAGTATTAATATTAATTTCGGTAACCGCTGTTGCTGGCCGGCCTTCACGTTCATCGTCATAGAGATGGTCACGTCCTCGTCTAAACTCACTAAACCACGAATAGACAGAGCTACGACATGGGGCTTCATCACCAAATGCTAATAGAAGTCTTTGACAACTCTCTTGCTGACTTAATCCACATCGGAAATCGTAAAAAATCATGGATCGAAAATTTTCACGACTTAAATTCATTGCAACAACGACACACAAATTTCAATCCAACACCACGATGAAAAAACAAATGACAGTCTCGTAAATTAAGAAGTAATATACTGCCAGAGAGTTATTTTTTCAAATCCTATTATTGCTTTTTTAATTTTCTTTTTATAAGTGGCCAGTTCCAGATACTTTCAGTATGCCCCACGTAATTTAAGATAACCAAACAATATAAATTATTATTTGAGAATTTCTAGATGAAACATTTGACTAGACACACTAGTGTACCTAATAATAAAACAATAAGCCACTGGCCCAGTGGTTTGACTTATGTCCTCTCAAACAGAGTGTGGGTTCGAATCAGGAGTCGCACCTCTAAATTTTTAGGAATTTTACTTCGTTTTTTCCATCAGAAAGAAGGTAAGCATCTTGACGTGTCTTTTTACTGAAAAACACTTTTGGAAATGCTAAAAAAAGAAGTTTATTTGCGAAATTAAATTTGAGATTTACCATGAGCTTTACGGTGAAGGAAAACATCGTGAGGATCCTCCATACGCCTGAGAAGAATTTCAATGGAGAAGAAAATTGTTTAGTTCCCAATCCGCACTGGACTCGCAATAAATGTAGAAACTTACCAGGGGGATCCGATTTATTTTTTTACTCTTAGGGACCCTTAGTTCGATGTCTTTGAACGCCATTTTGCAAAATTTGAGCCAAATCTAACCATATTTAGTCAAAGTCAAAGTTAATTTATTTGCATAAAATGTGGTACAATATGGTTCTTATTTAATTAAGCGGTCGCACACATCGGGTCGGACTGATGATTTTACGATTTTCTGGGCACTCAGAAAAACTATTTTTTTTCGTAGACACTGGTTACAATTTCGAAAACTGATCATTGTAGGTACGTGGCGACATCGTCAGTTATTTTATTTGCAAATATAAGCGGTCTCTAAACTTTATTTTTGTTTTTTTTTATTTTTTTATTAATAACCGAATAAGTTAACTTATGGCATGACGTGGCCGCTAACGATGGGCCTCATAAGAAAGCTCAAGGTCACTCAGAGGGCGATGGAGAGGGCTACGCTTGGAGTTTCTCTGCGGGATCGCATTAGAAATCCGCGCAACAACTAAAGTCACCGACATAGCTCGAAGAATCGCCAGACTCAAGTGGCAGTGGGCAGGGCACATCGCTCGTAGAACTGATGGCCGATGGAGCTAAAAGGTCCTCGAGTGCCGTCCGCGGACCGGAAGACGCAGTGTAGGTAGGCCTCCAACAAGATGGAGCGATGACCTGGTTAAGGTTGCTGGAACGCATTCGATGCGTATGGCGCGGCATCGGTCTGTTTGGCGAGCCTTGGGGGAGGCCTATGTTCGGCAGTGGACGTCTTTCGGCTGAAATGATGATGATGATGAAATGATACACTTCAAATTAAAAATGCCCTTCAGAGATGAATTCCGAAAAACAGAGATCCATCGGGTTCGAACCCACGACCCTCAGCTAGAGATGCCATAGGTCAACTAGGTTACCGCGGCTTTTCTCATGTGCATATTTTAATAATTACGCCATACCTAGAGTCACGCGACGCACATTATTATGCAAATAATTCATATTTGTACCGTTTTTGGCGATTCATTCGTAGTCCATATTTTACTGTTATTAATGAGACAAAGATCGACACACCTTTATGTTTCATGACAGAGCTTTTAAATATACATTAATCATATTTTTACTAGCTTTTTGCCTTAAAAATCTACTGGGAGTGCGTAGTAACCTCGTTATAGTATAAATCTTCCCAGGTGAATTATTCGCTTCGAGCCCTTATCTATCAAAACAAACGGTATCGTCATAGTATTAAGGTTCAAATTTAATGTAATGGCTCTAAGCGAAAAATTCACCTGGGAAGATTTATACTATAACCCAAGAGCTGTGGTTTCCTTCTGGAACCATCCGGGAAGACCAGTGCTTATAGCTAAACCGTTTAAATGAGACTTCGCCCGCGCGGTGCAGGTGAACTAAATTCTCAGTAGGTACTAATTAATTTGATTGTTGTCTCTTTTTTATTATAAATAAATAAATAAATAACACGGGACAATTCACACCAATTGACCTAGTCCCAAAGTAAGCTAAGCATAGCTCGGAAAGCCCTTTTTGTTTGTTTGACATCTATTGAGAAAATCGCTTTTTATCCACATGTGAAGAAAGAGTTTTGACATTTGAAGGCAGCTTAAGTGATATTTGACAGCTAACAAAACGTAAAACGTTAAAAGTGCTGAATTTTTAACATCACAATTAATGAATTGCATCGAGTTAAAAACACTAAATACAGTCTTACAACTTTATTTTAATTCATAAATATCAGCATTCAACATTAACCTTCATTCTTGTTGTAAAAACGAATAAAATGTTATGACAGTCCAAGTAAGTCGATGTGCGAACAAAACGCATCCGAAATAATAAAAAAAAAATTAAGTCAAAACTTTTCAAGTCAACGTTAAATATTTGCATGTTTTTCTATTTATTTTGTTATTAAAAATGAGTGATTCGAGTGACCAAGACGTATTAACACCTGTGGAATTACGGGAAGCCGTGCAAAATTTGGAAATTTCAATATAATTTATTATGCTAATCCATTTGTTACTATAATGTTATGATTGTATATGTTGGTATTGGAGTAGTTCCATAAAGGCTGGATATTCTTAGGCTATATTGCATTGTTTTTGATTTTACCAATATTTCTATAGTACAAACCCTTTTTCTTATTTTCCTCGCTGTAGTGAGGTGAAAAGTTCTGTGTTATACACGGGTGAAAAGTTATTTTACGTCTCGTGTGTTGAAACACTCTCTATCGAAAGGATTCTATTTTTGAACCACTCGCTTCGCTCGTGGTCAATCATAGAGTCCTTTCGATGGCTCGTGTTTCAAATGAACACTCGCAGGTAAAATAAAACTTTCCCCCCTTGTATAACAAATAACTATTACTTAATAAATAATTAGAATCGCTAGATTGACGTATTTTGGCTTATAAATGAGGTCATGATATTTTCTAAATCGCGGTCGTACCACGAGTGATATTTTCCTTCTCTTTACGTCACAACGTGTGTGCGTGTCCACCTCTAATTGATTACATTACCTATCGGCTAAACGTGGGCTAAACCAAACCTTCAAAATAAGCCGGCGATAAACCACCCTCATGTTTGTATTCTACCCTCAATTAATTAAATTGTTTAGTCCCTTTTATTGCCATTTTATAGTTGTCGCAGGCGCCATTTTGATCAGCCATGTTGGTTTAGGTTAAATGACTTAAGTCAGATAATGGCCGCAGTATGTTTGCTTTCCATTTTATGACAAAATCGTCTTTTTGTCTGTAGGTTGGTATATTTACATGTCCCACTGCTGGATTTAGGCTTATTGTCAGAATAAGAAGGCTTGGACCGCAGCTACCATGGTGTAATGGGTGCACAATATTTCTTCGTAGAGCGTATTTGGTAGCACACAATTTTTAGTCATAATGCAATGTTTGTAATAATTTTTGTTAGTACCTAATAAATTTTCAGAAATTTTTAAATGGTCATTCTATAGAACTCTATAGGTTATGTTAGGTTCGTTTTATAACAATAGGGATGTATCCTAGGTAAAAAAATAATAATTCTTATTAGTCCGTATTTTACATTATCAAAAAATATTAGACACGTAATTTTTCTTTTGACAATTAAACAAAAAATGACGAAGATATGGCGCGTTGAAGTTCCGCGTGACGAGGCGTGACGTCACTTGTTCCTAAAACGCTCATACAAAGTGTAGGAGCAAGTGACGTCACGCGAAACTTCAACGCGCCATATCTTCGTAATTTTTTGTTTAATTGACAAAATAAAAAATACGTGTCCAATATTTTATGATAATCTAAAAGACTGACTAGTTAGGAAAGTAGCCAATTCTGTATAATTATGGATTCAAAGTAAAAAAAATTATGAATAACAATACATTATGTCAAACATTACATTATGAACTTCAACAATATGCAACCCGATATGGACCCATTTCTTCAGTATGTAAGAGTCTCAAAATAATTACATGGAATAAAAATGTTATCATGTAAATTTCTAGAATCGATGTTACCAGTCTCTCCTACTGTAAATGGCGATCACGCGTTCTGTTTATTGTCATAGGTTTTGCTAAATTACGGGCACACGAGTGAAGTATAAGTACTGCCGCCTCAAGGAGAAAAACCATAAGTGACAAAAAGTAAGTTTCGAGATAAATCCAAAAAACTTTGCACTTCTGTTTAATTGCTTTAACTTGAAAGTACAAAGTTGAAACTTTCGTTTTTAAATAAACGAATATCGCATAATTATTATGCATTGCAAACTTTTGAATTATCTCTTTATTTTAATTAGATATTTAGAAAAAACAGTTACTGTCTCGTAAAATAAATCATAAAAAATACTGTCACTAAGAATAAAGAACACAAGTGTGCACTTATGTTTTTTGTGTTAGCTTTGCACTATGATATCTAAGAAAAAAGAACATAAGTACACACTTATGGTCATAATTATAAGTTGGCCTCGGAGTAAAAAACACACAACTGAGTACTTGGGTTTTATTTATTTAGTCTTATCTTGTAATAGGGTTTCATAAAAACACAATGAAAAATCAAATTAATTTATTAAAAAAAAATATATTAGAAAAAATATATTAGGGGGGACAATCTTACACAAATCGATCTAGTCCCAAACTAAGCAAAGCTTGTACTATGGGTACTAGACGACGATAAACATACTTATATAGATAAATAAATACTTAAATACATAGAAAACATCCATAACTCAGGAACAAATATTCGTGCTCATCACACAAATAAATGCCCTTACCGGGATTTGAACCCAGGACCTCTTGCTTCGTAGGCAGGGTCACTACCAACTAGGCTAAGCGGTCGTTAAAGGTAAACAATGGTTATTTGTGATACGAGGTTGGTAAGTAAGATTTTACAAATGAGTTGACGAGTGATAAACCCGAGCCACAAGGTGAGGGTTTTCATCGTCACGAGTTTGTAAAACTTTGCCAACCGTGTATCATACGACGTTTTTCAATACATTTGTGAAAAAATAGGCAATTAATAACACAAAATTTAAAAAAAAAACAAAACAACGCAAAGTTTTACAAAACTGAGTAAGTTTTGTTTTTAATTAGGTTAACTAAAATTATCAGGCAAAGGTTCGACGCGTTCAGCCACTGCGATTTTTCCGAATAAATAAAAGGCGGAAATCATTAAAATCTGAGGTAATTGAATTACAGTTTATAATAATTACAATCAATTTTGCAAATTCATTACTTAGTTTTGTATATTTATACATTTTTCTACGTATAAGTCGATATTTTTTATTTTTTTAATTTAAAACTATTTGTTTGTAAACTTTGAAAATGGAGAATTAAATAAACTTTTTTTTTATGTTAGAGAGGCCAGACAAACGAACTAGTGGGTCACCTGATGTTAAATGAACACCACTGTCCATAGGCACTCGCAGCGTTTTACGCGATACCAGTGCGTTGTCGGTCCTGCAGAAAATTGTACCTACACTCGCCTCTTAAAGGCACCCTGTACGCTTAGTATAAGTTTTCCTTCACTTCAATACTTCTCGATCGCGTTTACGTAAAAATTTCAATTCTATGGAAACATAGACGCGCGCGCGCGGAGGCGCTGTCCATGTTTCCCTAGTAATTGATTTTTTTTACGTAAACGCGATCGAGAAGTATTTTGGTGAAGTAAAACTTATACTAAGCGTACAGGTCGTAACTCGATGGGAAGACCCCAGCGGGAAGCTCGTTCCAGATATTGCAAGTTCGTGGCAAAAAGACCGCTTAAAACGCACCGTCGAAGACTGCCATTCATCAACATGATGACGATGAAATGAACGCTTACGACGGGTGGATCTGTAATGGAACCCCGCAGCTGGAATGAGGTCAAAGAGTTCCTCAGAGCATTCCCCGTTGTAGATCTTATAGAACACGCAAAGGGAGCTAACGTCTCTGCGGAGAGCAAGAGGATCGAGTTTATCGGAGAGTGAGGGGTTGCCGACGACTCGGGACGCCCTGCGCTGTATGCGATCAAGTGAAAGCAGCTGATATTGGGGTGCGCCAGCCCAGAGACAAAAAAAAACTGTAAAAAAATCGCACTAGTGCGATAAAATGAACTTACAAACCATCCTTTCCTTTCGAATCCTTTGAAAGTTAATTTTTCGAGCAAATGTTTTGAAAAATAAATGAGATGCTTTTAGAGATTTTTGGGTAATTATAATAACAAAACTAAAATTAAACGTTATCAGTTTGCCCCAAGTACTACTAATTATATTTTGCGAAGTAGATAGTTGGGGTTCAGTTGGTGGGCTTCGGACCTCTGAGGAAAGCTCATAAATATTAAAGACCGATGGAGATCCATTAGATGGAGCATAGTCTTTGCCTTTGACAGAGTCATCTGAATCCTCAATCACAAACTGTTTATCAGAACCATCTGAATTTAATTCAGATCTGGGACATAAATTAGTCTTTAATACATCGCAGGCCGGCCAAATCCTGTCCTTGAGGGGCCGGGGTGGGGACGACTACTAGCCTGATAAAGCATAAGTAGCAACAACATTTACGAAACAAACCACAAGACCATATTTTTTGAAACCGATACTAAGCAGAAAAAGCATAAGATATAATCATACGAGGTTGAAAAAACATAACTTGTAACTTGTGCTTTTTCAGTGTCCGAGATTTTTAATTGATGAAAATCGTAAACTAAAAAGAAACAGCATTTCTATCAACGTGTGTGTTTTTTGCATCAAATTTTTTTAAAAAACCAACAAATGGTTTTTCTTCTTATTATAAAAATGTTTGGCGCAAGTCGAAGACAACAATTTAAAAAAACACAAGTGGTTACTTAAGTAGTTTTCTGTCTATGAGTATATAGTTATGTCTTTTCTTCCTCTAACAGGAAGTAAAAACAACAAAATGGCATGGACTTGTGCTCGTCTAAATCATGACCTGTAAGAGATATCCGAATAAATGCTAGACAGAAAAATCACATTTTTTTCCCGGAGTGCGAGGCTGGTAAAAAGTCAATTTTGCAAAAAATGTCACTTATGGTTTTTCTCCTTAAGGCGGCAGAGTAGTAATTTACTCATTTTTAGACAGAGCTGTTTTTTTTATTTATTTATTTATTTCAGAGTGAGCTTAGGAAAAAAAATAGCCATATTTATAGGCGGCTCGCGCTTTTGGCTTGCGTTTAATTTTTAATCTACTTATTATTAGTTCTATGGTATGAGTAATAAGAAACTAAAATGGATTCCAATAAAAGCTGCATCGAAACTCAATGTCAACCCTTTAACGTTAAAACCAACAAAAGTCGTAAAATATTGATGGTTCCGCTAAAAGCCGCACACGCCGAACAAAACAGTTCCGAAGCGACAAAGTCCCATCATCCATCATTCCTCCGCCTCGACAGAAAAAAACAACATGATAGTCATTAGCGATAATTAAAGTACGCCGACACAAAACGGTATACGCCCTGGCACACAACAAACGACCTTAGTCTCTCCCCAAAAGAAAAACAACGCTCCAAATTTAAATTTGCGTCACTCGCTGACAGATCTTTCGTCGCCCCTGATTGGTTGACGTTTGCCGCCAAAAAGAACATTCGAAAGACGAGTGACAGCTGTCAGATTTACCGCGCTATAGTTTGTTAGGTGACATGTTTGAAAAACAAATGAATGAGGTGCGAATGAATGAATGAGATGAGCTTTGTTTGGGTTGAATGGGATGAGTGAATGAACTCTGAAAGGATCTTGATTACTAAAGCTTACGCCGTAAGATTAAGCCAAGTGTGGTGGAGACATTAAAACCCGTCGTTCATTTACGCGTTACAAAGGAACGACAACATGAATGCGATGAAAATAAAGCCTGATTTGACAGTTGCCAGTCTGACTTTCTTCTGCAGTAGGTACAGTCAAAGAATCATGTCACAACTTGTCTCACACTGTGACTGAAGCTAGAACTAAATGCTGCAAACTGTTCTCTGCCTTTTCGTCGAAAATATTTTCCCAACTGTTTCATTTCCCAACAGTTTTTTTTTCTGAAACTGTAAGTACTTAAGCATTGTCATAAAACTAACCTAATCTCTATAGTGTACTACAGGATAGTCCTGAAATATGTCCTGAATAGTTCAAAGTTTCTGAATAGCAAAATATTTTCGGCCAAGGCAGAAATATCAACTCTACGTATATACACGTATACAGAGACACTGTCATAAGACCAGATAAGTTTGTGGGAAGTAAATTATATAATTTTTTTAAGTATTATTTATCCCGTATAAGTACGTTCATCGTTGCCTAGTTAATGTAACATAGTACAAGCTTGGCTTGGGTTCGGAAGCACCGCCACGACGGCTCACGGAGTGCGGCAGTGTCAGCAGCATCTTGAGCGTGATAGTGTTCAGACTGGATTGTACAGCACTGCCCTGCCCGCTCCAAGACATTTTATGAACTTGATATGGATCACATAACTTACTTGACTTTAATGTCCTATGCCTATGTTCCCTCGGTAGGGCAGAGGGCGTCTACAATTCCAGGTCGAACGATCTAGGATTGCACGTTTTATTTCGCTCCAGTACCACGAGTTACACTAGTTTACAGTGACCGTACTCGCTAGCTACGGCGTAAATGATTTGTACTGAGAATTGTACTTCCGTAAGTGACCGCTAGAGGCGCTGTACACAATTCTCCATACAAATCATTTACGCCGTCGCTAGCGAGTACGGTCACTGTAAACTAGTGTAACTCATGGTAGAGGTACTGGTCTTCCCGATGCACTTCGCTTCTGGAATTATAGAGCGTCACCAAGTTTGTTCTTTTATAATAGATTTACACTCTCGCTTCGTGCTTCGTCTCGTGTCTCGGCTCGGCGCGGCGGCGTCTCGCTCCGGACGCGAGCGTTGCGAATCAGTACGCTTAGTATACGTTTTACCCCACCAAAATACTTCTCGATCGCGTTTACGTAAAAAAATCAATTACTATGGAAACATGGACAGCGCCTCCTCGCGCGCGCGTCCATGTTTCCATAGAATTGAAATTTTTACGTAAACGCGATCGAGAAGTATTTTGGTGAAGTAAAACTTATACTAAATACTCAGTATGCTTAGTATAAGTTTAACTTCACCTAAATACTTCTCGATCGCGTTTACGTAAAAAAATCAATTACTAGGGAAACATGGACAGCGCCTCCGCGCGCGCGCGTCCATGTTTCCATAGAATTGAAATTTTTACGTAAACGCGATCGAGAAGTATTTTGGTGAAGTAAAACTTATACTAAGCGTACGGGAATCAGTCGCGAGGCGAGCCGCGAGCGTCTATTCACACTTCCGTCTCGTTTCTCGGCTCGCAATTCGTCTCGCCACTCGTACGCGAGTGTAAATGAGCTATTACACTTTTGAATTTTTTTATATTATTATATATGTACTATCTCTAGTATGGATCACACAAGTTGTCCGAAATAAATGATTTTATTTTCATTTTTTTCGAGACTAGGTCAATTTGTATTAATCAGGGGGCCATTGTTTATTTATTACTGACATCTAAATGCGAGTTTATAGTGTGTCTATTTTTAACACTTTCGTGCTAAGAATTCTGAACGGATTTAATTAAAAATTGGCACACATTTAGTTGAATAAGCACACGGGATACTGCTTGACACCAGAAAATGTATAATAGCGTAAGTATATAGCAATAGCGATAGCAAAATCTTTCGCAGACGAAGTGCCAAGCAGCAGAGGCTCTACCATGAGTTACACTAGTTTGCAGTGACCGTACTCGCTAGCGACGGCGTAAATGATTTGTATGGAGAATTGTACTTCCGTAAGTGACCGCTAGAGGCGCTGTACACAATTCTCTATACAAATAATTTACGCCGTCGCTAGCGAGTACGGTCACTGTAAACTAGTGTAACTCATGGTAGAGGTTCTGTTAGTAGGTACGTTCGGCCAACAGCCTGTTGTCTTAATATTCAGTTAAAATATTGCATAATATTCCAGAGAAAAATCGTAACAGCACGTCCAAAAACCTACGAAATTATCCAGACAGAAAACAAAATACAGTAACAGTAGTCTCGTGAAACCTTATAAACTTTTCTACTTGATTCTTGATTAGTTAATTAACGTTCGGAATCTTACCTTAAGAAGACTTTCTTTTATACTTAACAGGTGTTAATGTAGTGTTTTTCATATACTTTAAGTTTACGATTCTTTATAAATAGTTAGTCAGTGTCAAAGTCAAAATCATCATCATCATTTCAGGCACAGGACGTCCACTGCTAGACATAGGCCTCCCTCATTAACGCCCAATCATTACGGTTGGAGGCGACTTGCATCCACCCTGAACCTGCGGCCTTCACTAAATCGTCCGTCCATCTCGTTGGTGGACGTCCCACGCTGCGCTTGCCAGTCCGTGGTCTCCATTCGAGAACTTTTGTCGTCGATGTCGAAAACTCTAACTGAACTTTTTTTATTTCATTGGGCATATTAAGTCTATGTATATATTTGTAATAATCAAAATTAAATTTCATTTTAGTAGTTAGTACACATAAAAAAATTGTCTAACGTTTA
This sequence comes from Archips xylosteana, assembly GCA_947563465.1. NCBI lineage: Eukaryota > Metazoa > Arthropoda > Insecta > Lepidoptera > Tortricidae > Archips > Archips xylosteana. The sequence goes on from OX387368.1 coordinate 11,490,926, forward strand.
CAGGAACGAAGTAAAACACCGTCATAATTTCTTTCCAAAAGTTCCAAAACACGCAAGCAATACAGGAAATTTCAAAACAATAAGATAATTCAACAACAATGGCCGAACGAAATTGAAAGTAACAAAATGGCGTCCCCAGCTGTTTGACAAATAGGCCATGACGTAATACTTGCCAGATACCAACTTACACGTGCAGCTGGCTCTGTAAATTCGAGACCATTTTGGTCGTGAAAGCACCGCAAATTTATGTTGGTGAAAGAGTAATTCGTTTAACAAAAAGGACAAATAGTAATTAAACGTGGAAGTACGTTGCGTGATCTCGTCTGTATGGGGGTTCCGGGAATCAAGAAATGTTTGGAATTTTTATTTGTCAAGTAAATTCGTGGTTTTTGATAAAGTCATAATAATATTTTGACAAAATGGGTGGGTATTTCGAAAACCTTAATGCTACATTTACTTACACACTTACTGAGCGAGACTTTGTAAATGTTTGCAAGCTCCAAGCGTATACAAACGCTTGTATACCATTTACACTCTTGCAAGTGCGTTATTGTATTCCAGACAGGAAAAAATAGATAAATAAATAAATTATGGGACGTTACTTGGCGGAGGTCCATACCAATGAACTGAAACAATTACTTTGCTCACCCGCGAACTCATCTCTTCTGGTTCCTTCTGGTTGAGTTCAAAACGCGTCAGTGTACAGTGGGACCTGAGGCTTCGTAGTCTTTAACCTCTCGGCCATACGGTGACAATGATTTCCTTCGGCTCTCGTGCTTAGCGACACTAAACACGCGAAAACGTGATATTTAGACAACGATTACACGTTTTTTTTTTTTTTTACACTAGCTACCCCCAAATTAATCAGGGTCTATGCTAACTGTACAATCATTCCAGTTCCCGTAAGTGCTACATCTCGTACTGTCATTCCACATACAGTATCTTTCTCGTGTACTTCCTCATCCTTACTGCTGGGTTTACACCCTTCAAGCTAAGCTGACTATCTAGTCTTATATCTATTTATATAAATTACATACTTGATTTTCCTTATACATTCCGGCCTCTTTACACACACGTTTACATACACGTTTACAAATTTAGTCAGACGTCAGTTCAGTCCATCATCATTTAAAGTAAATATTGAAGTTTCATCAGTCTGCCATCAGTCCGTCAGTCCGAGGTTAGGCTGGTGTTAGTGTCACGCGGACCGTCCGTACGGATTGCTACGCAGCCAAAATGTAAAACCGCTGTACCTACGCGCGGACGATCTTCCTTACTCAAACGCATTACTCCCTAAGCTTAATACATATTGGTCCATGCGTAGCAATCCGTACTGACCGTCCGCGTGACACTAAAACCAGCCTTAGACGCAAGCCACACACAAGAGACGCGGGACGGGGGCGCGTCGCAGTCGTGGCGCCAGAGACGAGGCCGCGTCTCCGCCCCGTCTCTTCTGTCTCCTTTGGATCGCGACGTTTATAAATTAAATATGAAAACTGATTGAAGGGGCGCCGCGACTGTGACACGCCCTGTCCCACGTTTCTTGCCTGTGGCTTGCGCACTACACGATCATTCTCTCGTCATTCTGACTAGAATGATGGACTGAATTGACTCCAGAATGAACGTATTATAACCGTTGTCATACGCTGTTTTAATTTGATAGTGACACAACTTAGAATTCTAGGGCATAACATTTTAAAATATGTTACTATTCAATTAAAGTTCAGTTTTAACGGCCCTTTTATTTTGGATTGTGTCACTATCAAATTAAAGCAGCGAATATGTTACAAGCGCTTGCCGCAAGCTTCCTTTGATTTGTGCCTGTGCATAAAAACTGACACTGGCCCGGATCGGCGACAAGCTCTTGTAAGTTGCAAGTTTAGGCAAGCCAAGCCAAACACTTCTGTTCACACGATTGTGCTTGTGAAAGTTTGTCGAAGCTTGGAGAGCGTGTAAATTTATGTAGCATACCATTTATGTAAAAGTGAATAAATGTCTTCTTTCTTTTCTTTCTTTCTTTCTATACCGGCGCACAACTATCCACGTTTTCATCGTCATTTTTACATTTGACAATGACGGTAGATAGAAATACCCTACATTTATTTTGTCAATATCAATAAAAATGACGATGAAAACGTGGGTAGTTGTGCGCCGGTATCAGTTTCGTTCAGCAGACACGCGAGCAGAGCGGTGGCGCGTAGTTCGTGTTTGGCAGCAGCTGTAGCGAGGACTCCGCGAGGACTTCGAGAGGAACTCGTTTTGAGACGTGAACGAATAATCCATAATTATTATTTAACTAAGAGTTACTTTTCAAAGTATTGACGATTTTCCGGTTTAGTTTTACGATTTCGTTTCCACAGTTTCTGTTACTGTAAATTTGACATTCGATCTTGACAACTTTGTAATTTGTCAGATTTTTAATTAAGCTGCACGTAAATTACGCCGCGCGGAATTTACGCCCTAAAGAGGGGATCCTGTCACGCGTTCGATCGTAATTAGAAACTAAGCGATCGAGACACGAAGCGTCAGTGTGGGGTGGCCATCGTTCGGGAAGAATCGCGGACCGTCTTGATTTTTGAGTACAAAAAATATTCTTACTTTCTAAAACGGGTATGCCTAACATGTTTTGAACTAATCCGAGTCTTAAGAGAGTGATGTAGTCAGTGTAGCGTGCAAATCTACTTGATATAAAAATAATAATTATGTATACGATAGAGAAAGTTTTCGTTATGCCCCATTTTTACCCGACTGCGAAGAAGGAAGGGTTATTTGAATATGTTAAATTAATTTACTGAACTGATTATAGCATTAAAAACTGGTCAATTTTTGTACTTTTTGAACTTACTTCAACAAGAAGGTAATTCAAAAACCGAGGTAGTTAAATATCGTGTGTTAAAAATAAGTTTTATTTTAGTGTAATTATCCAGGAACATAGCCGCCCATATTTTTCCTTAACCTTATCAAATTAAGCATACATGTCAAAACAAATGTCAACTTTTCTTGACTGACAATAAGTTTCAAATTATGATAAACAAAATTTGACGTGGGCTTTACAAGACTGATCCACCGCACACCCACCGCCGCCTGGCGAGATCGAGCCTACTCGAAGCCGTTGCGACCAAGCGCTGTGCAGGACTATCCTGACCCAACCCACGGCCACCGCGGCTCCACTAATCAAGAAACCGAACATTTCTGACGAATATTAATTCGTCGGAGTTGTTCCTGAGTTGTGATTGCGTGTCTAATGGCGGCCGGCCGCGTCCGGCATTTGTTGCCGCTGTTGCCGCTCAGCGCGCGCGGCGTGACCTAAGCTATAGGCTTACTACATTAATGAAATCGGCTAAAAAACCCTTTTTTACGGTTCTTTGCCCAAACGGTGCCAGACAGACCCTATTTTACTGAGACGCCGCTGTCTGTCCGCCTGTCTGTTCGTCCGTTCGTCTTTAACAGGGCTCTATTTCTAGAACCAGAATCTAGCTATACAGTTAATAATAGCTACTTGAAATTTTCACCGATTATGTATTACTTTGGCTGCAGGGGCGTAGCTACTGCCGTATCAGCCGTATCAATGATACGGGGCCCCTGGAGTACAGAGGCTCCTAACGTGCGTAAGCAAAAACTAGTAAAATGTTATCCACTATGTCACTTAATCTCGTGCTTCCCGGGAAAGCCCCCCAACTAATTTTGATACAGTGCCCCTCCAAGGCATGCTACGCCACTGTGTGGCTGCTACAACAATAAGTACTAAAAATGAAATAAAATTTCAAATTAAAAGGGGTCGTCGTACAAGAAACATATTTTTTGCGTTTTAACTCTATCTTTATAATGGCGTTAACTAGACACTTGAAATTTTCACCGATTATATTATAGTACTGTGGCCGCATCAACAGTAAATAAAATATAATTCAATTAAACGTCCAGGGGGTCCCGACTAACCAATATAAAATGATCCCACTCTGCGTACATTTAACTTAAAAGCAGGGCTTTGTTAACACAGGATTACAATAGATACGGCTGTTTACAGCGTACACTTGAAATACCTACAAATTTGGACGGAACCAGCGGTGCGCGAGCCCGACTCGCACTTGACCGACTTTTTTAAAATCAAATAGCAAATAAAAAGATTTTCAATAATTACTTTAACTCTTGACCTTAGTATCCAAAACTCTTTTACTGTATCGAGTATAATGAACTGAAACCAGTGAAACCCGCGACCTTACGATAGCTACGTTTACGTAAAAAAGTGCGTGTTCATGCAATTCCTCCACCTCCACACTGTATGAACACACACAAATCACACAAACCCAACCATCACCACCACCAAACCACACTGACGCGTTTCGAACTCAACCAGAAGTTCGCGGGTGAGCAAACTTTCAGTTCAAGATTGGTTTTTTGGTATTTTTGTATTTTTTATTTTTACGGTTATCCCGTGAAATCTTAATATTTTTATACTAAATACAAACTGAAACATGGATACACAGAAAAAACCCAGAGAAAGAGACCAGCGCTGGGAATCGAACCCAAGTTCTCAGCATTCCGTGCTGCGTGCTTACCCCTACACCACCACCGCCACCAGTAGTTAGACAGAGTTAGAGTTAGACTACACACGATATTATTAGGCCTCTCGAGGGTTATGGGTTCGAACCTGGGCTTGCGGGTCTCTGAATTTGTTCTCAATATGCACTAGGTCTGCGTGGGTGAATGCAAGCCCTCTCATTCTTAGAGGAGGTCTGTTCCCGAAAGAAGGATCTAAATATGCGGGGTCTAAGGATAATATAAAGTAGCATGGTCACCGTAGTGACCCATTCATAATTTTTTTTTTTGTCTAAATTGGTAATTTTTCTACGATTTCTCAAACCGCTCCCGCGGCATCTTGTAACTTAAAACCCTGCCATTCAGAGCAATTGTGACAATCAATTTCAAACCCTGTTGCCTTGTAATAGGATTGGCCACGGTTCGTTATAAATGAATAAAGTTACAATATCGAAGTATGCCGATTGAGCAATTAATTCTGTAGTACCTGGGCGACCGAGCTCTGCTCGGGCAGAAACTCGGTACCAAGCGTTTTCCCAGAGATAAGACCAAGCTAGATCAATTTTTCATCCCCGAAAACCCCCAAATACCAAATTTCATCGAAATCGTTGGAACCGTTTCCGAGATCCTGATTATATACACCGGAGGGGTGGGGGGTGGGGGGGGGGGGGGTTGAGAGGGGGGGAAGGGGATGCGGGAGAGGGAGCGCGGGGGTATTAAAGGGGGGATGAAAATTTCATTGATTTTGCCGTAGGATGCACCGTTTTCAAGATATTTGACAAAAACACCGGAGGGGGTGGAGCGGTGAGTCACGTTAAACTATCGTCCGTAAACCGACTTTACAGACAACCGGCTTTTCCTGTTCTGTGTGCTCCCAATAGGGAACGTGCACATAGACGGTGCTGCCAACTGGTGTCATAAGGGTGCCATCAATTTGAATGTTTTACCTTGATAAGTTTGTTTTACTGTCCGCATAGTGTCTCTTCTGTCGCATTAGTGCTGCCGCCTATAGTTACTGCACGTTCCCTATAATACTATTTCTAACAAAAAAGTAACTTTTTCTTGCAAAAAAATAACTTTTTCTCACAAAAAAGTAACTTTTTCTCACAAAAGAAGAAACTTGACGTTTTCTCATAAAAAATAAACTTAAAAAAAAAAACTAAAAATCTTGAAAAAAAACGTGGTATCGAACCGAGGTCGGCTGGATGCGCGACCACCCGATTTCTAATGTGCCATTATGATCTGCTCGAAGTCGGCGAAATTTAGCTTTATATTCTAATGCAAACAAAAATAGCTGGAAAACACGAGTAAAAGCGATTTTCTGAAAATGAAACATAGCTAGATCAGTTTTTCATCCACGAAAACCCCCACATACCAAATTTCATCGAAATCGTTGGAGCCGTTTCCGAGATCCTGATTATATATATAATATATACATATATACAAGAATTGCTCGTTTAAAGGTATTAGATTTCTATGAAATTCATTGAATTGTAAAATCTTTCAAAGTTTAATTCGTATTTTTTTTTATTAAGTAGACAGGTTATACAGGGTAATTTTTTAATCAGTGCACAAATTTTGATACGTGATTCAGTATCGTTGATAGATCACGATTATCTGTTCATGTTTTTTTTTTTAAATTTTGAAATTTGTGTTCTTCATAGTAATTCATCCAATAATTGGTCGAGTTACTATGAAAAACAAAAAAAAATAAGTGATTAATATTATAACTAAAAATATTGAAATTTGTTATTTTAACGACACTGAATCACATATAAAAAATTACCCTGTACATACAGGGTGTTCTAAAATGCAACGTTAACCTGGTACCGGGTTAGAAGTCAAATTATAACAGTTCTGGAAAAATAAGAAATAAAATGGTTACGGATAATCTTGTGTTAACGATCCCTTTTTTAATCCTAGAACGTGGAAGAAACCCTTAGTTTACCACGTCACATGTCACATACATACGCTCATACTACACGGGAGGGAATGTGATTGATCAAATCTCGAAAACTTCATAGATTAAGTTGTATAGAAACCACACCTTTTTTCCTATGCTCATCCAATTTCCTAATTTTCATCAAAGCAGTGTTTAAAACCACTGTCACTAGACAGCGTTTTCAACTTTCGTCACTGTCTACCAAAAGTGCTTGGCATAAATGCGTCCCACTCCCACTTTCCTGTCGAAAATGACACCGTAACTCGGGCGAAGTCAATCAAAAAGGGGCTAAAGAGGGTGTATCGATAAGATCTGTCGAAAATACGGGCACGGTTCTGAATATCGAAAGTTTCATCGAATTTATTAAATATCGAATACCCATAATAATATCGAAACTGTAATAATATTGAATATTTATTAAAACGGCATCGTATAAACCCATTAGGTAAGGGTAGGTTAGTTTTATAACCATCTTAAAGTTTATTGATCAGGCGTTACTTTGCGTAGGTTCATATTAATGAACTGAAACAATTACTTTGCTCACCCGCGACCTTACGATAGTTACGTTTATGTAAGAAATGCGTGTTCATGGAGTTCCTCCACCTCCACACTGTACGAACACACAAAATTACACAAACCCAACCATCACCACCACCAAACTACACTGACGCGTTTCGAACTCAACCAGAGCTCATCCTCAAAGTTGGTTCAGGGTTGGTTGGTTTTATTTATTTAAGAACCCATTCGATATACCTATGTATTAAATTTCGTTATTCAGATACGTGCCCGAAAAGCGAGCGATTTTAAAATGAGAAATGTATAACATTAAAAATGTTATGATTTTACGCATAACATTGCCTTGGTAGCGCGTGGTTAGACCTATCCTATATCACCATCACCTCTCAAGCAAAGGATGGTGGGTTCAATTTTTTAAATCGTGTTTTTTATCGAGATCCCGCCAACCCCCAGGTCAAGTCGCCAGGAGTGATGACCCCGCGCGTAACGATCTGTCCGTCTCCTTCCCACCCGCCGCCACAGACTAAGAATAGTGACATAGACTGTAAACTATTTTAACGTTTGTCACTAGATTGGAGTTTATAGCAACGATATTTTTTTTTTTAGTTTATTTGCTCTTATAATAGATTTGTACATTCTTTTACATTCCTAGCTACTGTTAAAAACCATAACTGGTTTATGTAACAGTTGGCGAGATCGCGTGGTTCAGTGCGCGCTATGATAAATTTTAAATCCATCAGTTATCAATTATTGTTCGAACAATCCATACATTGTATGGATTATAATTATACGGAACTTTTAGTTAAAATGATCCAAGTTTTAGTACTCTATCTACTAGCTTTTCAAAGTTACTAACGTAAAAGCTGTCAGTGTGTCACTGCGCAATTTTCTCATCATTATCAGCCAAAAGACGTCCACCTAGACGCCTCCCACAAAAAATTCCGGAACGATCTGTCTTGCCCTACTCGTAGTGTTGAGTAGGACATACCAAAGGCGCTACATTCGTCCCGTGCATGACGCGAAAACGTAAGAGGGGCTCAACATTTTAAAGTGTACCTACTACTTCAAATTTTATGTCGATGCGGCAGTCGCGTTACTCACTCTCCGTACGACCGACAATAACATCAAACGTCATACTAGTATTTTTAACTTAATTCGCGGCTCATTTGAAGTAGGGCATTGTACTAGTTGGGTGCACAAAAGAGGCTACTTTTAGGCGCAAGCCACATAGAAGAGACGTGGGACGGGGCGCAGTCCGCGTCGTTTGTCCGCAGGCCGCATCTCCGCTCCGTCTTTTCTGTCTGCTTTGGATCGCGACGCTTCTATATATTTCGTATAAAAACTGATTCAAGGGGCGGCGCGTTCCCGTCTCACATCTCTTCTGTGTGGCCTGCGCCTTACAAACTCTTTTTTAAGTCGTGTCCTACCCAACATCCACACACGCATCCAAGTGGTTTCTGCGAGTATGAGCTAATCCCAACCAAGACTGTAACTTCAGACACATCATCTTCATCTCAGGACGCTTAAGCTCCAAACACACACACAGCGGAGGCGTGGCGGTGCGGTGGCGGTGACGGTTGTAATATTCTTACTTGTATGAACGAGTTCGCGGTACGGTACCGCACCGCGCCTCCGCTGTCTATGCGTTTGGAGCTTAAGAGGATACGATGGCTGAGCGACTTTTGAGAAATAGGTATTTTAATGAAATGTCGCTGTCTCGCCCGAACCCCTCCATGTCAGTACAGCGAGAGCGGGACAACTGCAGCTCAAACCGTTAATAGGCGCGTAAAATTGGTCAAAACAGCATTTCGTAGTCTCCTGTTTTCTTCTGGAAAACTGAACCAATAAAATTATTCTTTTCAACAATAATTAGAGGACAGATTTAGCTATGCCCCTATGTTTTTCTTTTTTTATTTATATGAGGGATTCTTTTCTGATGTGTGTCTGAAAATGACGTTGAAATTGGGCAATTTTTTCAGTTTTTGAAAGCTCATATTTCTTATATTAATTGAAATATGGAAAAAAACGAAGCATAGGGGCATAGCTGTTGTGGTAGATACAGATTACACAGTAAAAAAATTTGGCTCTAAAGCCATTATCCAAGGAGGAAACAGGGGACTACGTTTGTATGGAGATATGGTGCACATCGCATCCTCTTAACGCCATCTAGTGGTACGTCACCCGTCAGAACACATTCCTTGACGCCGTCCTGTCTATTTGTCTTTATCTTTGGTCTGTGCCACTCTGCCCCGTCCCTCCCCTGACAGCCTGTCAGTTGTCGGACGTTGAATGCGCACAATTCAGCTTTTTTAGCTCGCTGCAGTTTTGCTGATCTCATTAGGATAAGTTATAGTTTGTTGTAGTGATGCAATGTTTTTGTAAAAGTTTGTCCAAATTTGGAAAAAAATTGGTATATAGGTACAGGTTGTTCCAAAACTCAGTGTGAACGTGGTACTGGGCTAGAGGCCAAATTATGACAGTACTGTAAAAAATGAGAAAAAAAATTATGTTACTTCATCATCATCATCATCATTTCAGCCGAAAGACGTCCACTGCTGAACATAGGCCTCCCCCAAGGCTCTCCAAACAGATCGGCCCTGTGCCATCCGCATCCAATGCGTTCCCGCTACCTTCACCAGGTCGTCGCTCCATCTTGTTGGAGGCCTACCTACACTGCGTCTTCCGGTCCGCGGACGCCACTCGAGAACCTTTCGGCCCCATCGGCCGTCAGTTCTACGGGCGATGTGCGATGCTACTTAGTTAAGTGATAATAATAATAATAAAAATTTACCTATTTACTTAGTAACCGAACTTATTTTGTTAGATAACATTCTTAACCTATAGTGAACGGCTACGTGTAGTGCACGTTTTTCAGCAGCCATAGCGTGTTCCTCCGAGAGGAAGGGCTACGGATTAGTCCGAAACATGACAAGTTAAACTCGTTTAGAGACGTGAGTACTCCGTATTATTTCACTTTGAGTGAGTCTCACGGTAGTTTCATGTTTAAAGTACTCTTAAGCTATGTGAGTTAGTAAAAATAATAGTCACATAACATCGGGATTTCCGTCGGTACCTCTGAAAACATAGAACCACTTTCGCCATCGCTTTCTGTCACCATCTCATACCGTTTGACAGAAAGAAATAGCAAATGCGATAGCAAGCGTCCGCGCGTTAGACAATAAAACTGGCAGCTAATTTTTTTTAATCATGCTTTTCAGTCAGTCAGTAAGTCAGTCAGTACTCCAAACGCGCACATTAGTTCAATAAAAGCTCCCAAAACGCCTCTGCGTAGGAAGGAATGCCTCATAGCATTAAAGTTACAGCTCCTTCGCAATACCTACCAAGTTATGTAACCAACTACCCATCCATCATGGCCGCCGGAGGAAATGTTCTGCTAAATGCCTTCCTTCCACACAGTGACTCGCGCCTATCAAAAACTTGTTAATATCCCATTGCTGTTGTTATATATGTTTCGCAGTGGATAACTGACAGTGCAATTTGTGGGTAACGTCCAAAGAGTATTTTTATAGAAAAAGAGTGGCAACTCTTTTGTCAAACATGCTGTGGTGAGAAGCGCTAACTGGTGGGCGGTGGGTGAACTAAATCTCTACAATATGCAGATTGTCCCTAAATAAAACGATAGACTAGTAGCGGGCGAAGGGTTAAGTTAAGCTAGTTAGTCAAGTTAAGTTAGCTATATAGCTACTTCGTAAATACTAACGTTGTTTATCCTTTTCTATCTTTGCAACAGAGCGATGAATGAACGTGATTCGCTCTGAGTAGCTCGGTAGTCCGGAGAGTAACATGATTAGGCTACTTTTTATCCCAGAAAACGGATAGACCCCTCGGGATAGGAATAAACGAATTGTGCCAAACTTAGGCAGCTAGCAACAGCTATCAAAGCTTAATACTGACTTGGAACAGCAAGAAATGTAGAGCTGAATTTTTGATCTGTCAAAGTAGCACTCAAAAAGTGGTATTTGTAAATCATCGGTGGTACTTAAGTAGATTATATATGACCTTCTTAGCCACTCACTTGATTTTATTAACACGCTTTTATTAGCTTCATACGTATGTTAGAATGTAACGGAAACTTTGAACATGATTTTGACCCCCTTGAAAACGTCGGATTAACTCGAAATTTGGCATAAAGACCGATGACAATGCGTGTTTTTTTAAACTATTATTTTATTGTAAATTTTTGACATGTGATTTCAATGTGTATTGTCTTCAGGAATAAATTTGATTGAAATAAATAAACAAAATTTTGTTGAAAATGAGGATCATAATGTCCATGTCATTTATTGCGGACATATTGTTAGACTCTTAGGTTTTTGTGGCATCTGATTCTTTTGTCTTTTGCTCATTATGACATGTTTACATTTACCTACTTTTTGACCGTTGTACATTTTGAATCATTGTATATAAGACATTTAATTCCGAAATGACCTGTTACCGTAGGACGAAGGGATCGCTTTCTAAAACCTATCACAGCCCATATTAGCCGTGTCACCGGCGCCTGCGACCCCGTTCTCGGCAACGATCCTAATTGACCCCTGGCCTTATAATGACATGCTAAGTGCGGTAATGCTGGCTTCCCACGCATCAGCTGTACGGACAATTGTACATACAATTGAGGATTAAGCTTTAAGAACAAGGCTAACGGTGTTTTTCAAAACAATTATATCGTACTAATGGGACATACACAGCGTAAGAAAAAAAAGTTGTCTCTGCTGTGGACATAAAATCAGCGACTCTTAAAGGGCCTACCGTATGTTTTTGGCGCATTTAATGCATTCATTTAATCTCGTGCTGTATCATTCTTGAAATTCATGTGTAAGATATTTGAGGATTCACTCTAATGACAAGTGTTTATCGAAACACGATTACTAATAAAATCCAAAGTAGTCTGCTTTGATCAATTATAACTGTAGATCCACAGTCGCGCGCCCAAAAATGTCCGAGCCAAATGAGCGCCACTTATTGATAAAAGTGGCCTTCTTTTTTCTCAGTACGTTGCGTGAAATTGTCAAGTTTAGCTGTCAAGTGTCAACCAAAATTCGACTGTAATGAAGTAAAGACTAGGTTCAAATTTCTGTGTAGATGATGATTTTAATTGTTATGCAAACAAATAAAAAAGTTCGGACATTTTTTGAAGGGGATTTTGTTCGGCAATGTGTATCTTCAGTTATAATTGATCAAAGGTAGTCTGTAAAAAATAAAATAAATTCGAAATACGACGCTAATACTGCACGGCAGGTCATGACTTTTTGAATGTTAATAAAACAAGATGTTTTCTAGGATGTTTCTAGTTGGCCAGGTTTCCCACACGCCAATGTAGACTTGACTAAAAAATATTGGCTACAGACCCTTAATTTTCGCCATGTCTACAGGAGAGACGAGAACATAAAAAATTCACCATCATCATCCTTTCAGCCGAAAGACGTCCACTGCTGAACATAGGCCTCCCAAGGCTCGCCAAAGAGATCGGTCCCGTGCCATCCGCATCCAACGCGATCCCACAACCTTAACCAGGTCGTCGCTCCATGTTGTTGGAGGCCTACCTACACTGCGTCTTCCGGTCACACAGATAGTTTATAACTTGCATTAACATAAAGGTTACTGTTTATTCCGAAAAATTGCATAGTTCCCGCGGGATGGCGATAAACGAATTCTTTGCGGATGGAGTCGCGGGTAACAGCTAGTATTACATAAAAATGATGGCTAACAATTATTTATACATCCATCCGTACAAACTTTCACGTTTATAATACATACTAGTTGTTGCCCGCGACTCCGTCCGCGAAGAGGTATAAAAAATAGCCTACGACCTATTTTCAGACCTACCGAATAAGTACGGAGAAAAAATTTTCATAAAAATCGATCGAGCCGTCTCGGAGGAGTTCGATAACATACACCGTGACACGAGATTTTTATTATATTAGAAAGAATATTAGTAAGATGTGGAAGTGGAAAGGCAGGTTTTGCGAGAAAACTTATGTCCTTATGTGTAATAGATATGTCGAGAGTTGCGGGCAACCGGTGGATGAATGTGGCGAGTTGTCGTTGTGGCGTTCGAAGGGGGAGGCCTTTGTTCAACAGTGGACGTCTTTTAGCCGATGATGATGATGATGATGATGATGATGATGATGATGATGATGATGATGATGATGATGATGATGATGATGATGATGATGATGATGATGATGATGATGATGATGATGATGATGATGATGATGATGATGATGATGATGATGATGATGATGATGATGATGATGATGATGATGATGATGATGATGATGATGATGATGATGATAATGATGATAGTCATACAGACATAGTTGTCTAGCGCGTGCGGAACTGCACGAACTAGCGAAGACATTCAATGGTGTAGGTATGTGAAGTTCTCTTATTCTGAGAGAGCTTGTACGTGGTAACACTGAAAGTTTCGGGAATACAAAAAAAGGACCAGCGTAAAGAGTAAAATGTATGTTTACTGTTTTTTAAAGTATTCTCCAAGCATATTTAAACATTTTTTCATTCGCTTAGACCAATTATTGAAACATTTTTTCCACTCCAAAGATGTAGTCCCCGAAATGACACTTATGAAGGTGTCCACTGCTGCTTCGAGTGACAGAAATCGTTGAACGCGTAAGCTATCTTTAATTTTAGGGTATGTATAGAAATCATTAAGACTCAAGTGGCGTCTGTATGGTGGATGGGTCATTAATTCGTCGTTATAATAGTCCAAATACTCATTTGTTTGACGAGCTGTGTAATCGCTGGCGTTGTCGTGATGAGAATGATGCATCGGTTGTAGTTTTCTATTTTGAGTATGTCAACGATTTCAGGCAGATTAATTGTAGTATATCAGTCCGCATTAACCGTTCTGCGATCCTCAAGTGCAATAGTCACAACTTGCCCTGATTTCGAGACAAAAGTGGCGACCATCTTTTTCGCCGTGCTTCGGGAGCGAACAATCTTGGTCGGTCGCAGTTCGTTTTCGAACACCCAAACTCGTGATTGGTTTTTATTTTCAAGTTCGTAAGCATGTATCCACGTTTCATCACCCTTACATGATTTTATATACTGCGTTGGAAGTTCCTGTGTTAAACCTTTCTAAATGTATTCAGCACCAATTGACCCAGGCCCCCTTTTGTTCATCAGAAAGTTGGTGTGGGACACAACGGGAAAATAGCTTTCTCACGACCAGTTCTGTTTGCAAGATAGTTTGGATTTGACTCATTGCAATCCCTAAACATGACTGAATTTCACGATATATGACATGACGATCTTTGTTGATCAGGTCCCGCACTGTATTGACGTTTTCTTGAGGAACCCCAGATTTAAGCCGCCCTTCACGAAAATCATCACTGAGTTTCACACGATCGCGGTAAAATTCGGAAAACCAGCGATACACAGTCGTCTTTCATGCAACTCCTTCCCCAAATGCATAAGTCGTCCGAACAAGGCATTATTTTTGAGATAAACCACTCTTAAAATCATGTAAATTCATAGCTCTTAAAATTTCTCGCGTTATTTCAATTTTGGCGGCAACGACTCCGTTTTAAGAAATTATTACTAAAAAGTATCTACTTTTTTTTCAAACTGCCTGCTGTAATGAGTTGACAAGACCTCTATGGTTATAAAAAGGTTAAATTTGAAACACTATTGTACCGTTAAATAATCGATTCCCGAAACTTTCAGTGCAGCCTAGTACACCGCAGACTTTACTCATACAGCTATTGAACTGGAAAACTCCAGAAAATCTCCAAGCAAAAGTACTAAGTATTCATATTACATATTACCAACTTCCATCGTACTCTTATTCATCTAACATTGAGAACATAATATGAAAGTACACCGCGCCACGGATGTTTCCCCGCAACTTTACGACTAGCCGGCGACACAAGTCGCAGGGTGTACCACGCACACAGGCGCAATCGGTTCGATATCGTGACCTGTTGCACGTTCCACGCACACTTAGGAAAAGTTTACGCACACAGACAAAAATAGGGTGGTTCCGCTTAGCACTAAGTTTTTACGTCATACCGACCTACTTAATTATGCCTCGCTGCGTTTCATGTCGTTTCATGCTTTTCCATGGGCATAGAGTTATTCGTCAGTGGAAATGAGTTTATAGGTTTTTTATGCGTTTTTTAAATGAGATCGAGATCTACAAAGTCCTGGATGCAAATTAGGGGCAATTAAATGAAGTAGCAGTGAAACACAATTTGCTGTCGCTTTTTGGGGTTCCGTACGTTATAAGAAAAGTTAAACGCGTATACGATCATTCCGGGTTACTTCGTTTCCCATAATTTTATTTTTCACACCTTGGGCTAAATTCAGGAGCACGGTTTGCGAGCGGTAATTCGATCGTTTGCGAGAGGATAGGGATGAACTGCTAATCAGGAACGCCAAAAATCACTGGTTTGCGAGTGGTTTGGGCTGAGCTTGGGATGAGCCTTATTTATTTATTCATTTCAACTATTAAATAATTTACCGTTGTCTATTGCGGAAAAATTAGAAAGTAATAACAGTAAACAAATTAAAAGCGTGATTAAAAGATATTTTATGAAAGATATATTTAAGAGGGAAGGGACGGATGCGCACTCATACTTAGGTTATATGTAAGTTAAAACAAAAAAACTGCATGCATGGGAGGGAAGTCATGATTTATATAATAAATTTAATATCTACTCGTATTGTATAAGTACTTAGATTAGTTACGCGTGAGCAACTCAGTCTTTCACTAACTGAGGCCACGCAAAATCCTTAAAATTAGGATTAAGGACTCGTTTTGCATGTTTTGTAATGTTCTTTGCTTGAAATGAACAGCTTAAAATTTAAATTTAATTTTTTTTTTATTTATTTATTTACAAAGCGAATGAACAGGAAAATAAGGCTCATCTCAAGCTCAGTCCATCCCTATCCTCTCGCAAACAATGGAATTACCGCTTGCAAACCGTCTTGGGCCGTTCCTGAATTTAGCCCCTTATTATCTCCTTCTGTGAGGAGGCCTGTATTCTGAAGAAAATACTGTTTTACAAGTAAATTAATTTCTGACAAATTAAAATTTTCGAAAACGATTCATTAAATATGGCATATGAAATTCGGCAAACGATAGAGAAACGGATCATATGCGTCTGTTTGTCTGTTCTTTTGTCACAGTAAATGTACTATGAATCTATTGGACTCAGTTAGTTGGGTAAGTAAACAATATTTTATTTATTTTTGTTACCCAATTTTTATTACGTGTAACCTAAATAATTGAATTGCAAATTACAGAAGTAATTTTTGATCAAAAATAGAAAATTAAAAAAATACAACAGAGTCAATATTTTTCGGCAAAAAATGGAACATCGTACGTACTGCAAGATTACCGAAAATGTAATGCATGTATATACAGAACCCTCAGTGCGCGAGCTCGATTGAAACTATGCTAGTTATTAAAACTCCAGTTTACGACCAACTAACCTTTAGCTTTAACTATTGCATTTAACTAGCAGCAAACTAAAACCTACCCTTTTCCATGTTTCTATTAATACTTAGGCTACAAATGTACTCATCAAACAGACCGATACGACATAAAGTAGGCATGTTTTTTCCGTCTACAAACTCAAAAATTACTGAGCCGATTTCAATGCGTTCTTTTTACATTATATTGATTTTTGCATCATTTTTGGTCAGGTTTTTAGAAATGATTTACGCTCTTGGACAGAGAAAAGCCGCTGCCAATATTATTAACTAGCTGTTGCCCGCGGCTTCGCTCGCGTGTAACATAAGTATTCCAAAGAACCAAGATATCAAGCAAGCAAGCATACAGGCAAGCAAGAAAGCATGCAAGCAAGATGCAAGCAAGCATGCACGCACGCAAGCAAGCAAGCGTGCAAGAAAGCGTGCAAGTAAGCGTGCAAGCAAGCACAACTAAACTTCAGGTTTCAGGACAATGTTTTTCACTAATTCGGAAGCGGGCACTAAAAATTTGAATAACCAGAATGAATACAACTAAAGGTCTATACGTGCATATGATATTTAAAGAAATTTCCTATAACTCCTAACCGTTAAGGAGTTTAACTTTCCATCATCAGCTCACCTGGATAACCTGAATAAATACAACTATCGGTCTATACATACCTATAATATTTGAAAAAATATTCTCAACTCCTAACCGTTAAGGAGTTTTACTTTCCATCATCAGCTCATCAACATGAAATGATGTCTACCAGAAGTGTTTACTTAAATAGCTTGAGAAAATATATGAAAAACGTAATGCGTGCCTACAAAATTTGAAGGTTGCCCTCGATTTCCCTGAGATCCCGTCATCAGATCATGATTTGGTGACCATGGGACCATCTCAGAAGTATATTATATTCTTTCGAATAAAAAAAGAATTTTTAAATCGGTTCACAATTGACTGAAAAATCGGTGAACATACCTACATAAAAAAAATACATACAGTGGAATGCATAACCTCCTCCTTTTCTGAAGTTGGTTAAAGAGCCCTTTGTGGCCTACTTACAGTATAAACTTTTGAATTTTGAAATTTTACCTTTCTACAACCAGTAAAACGCAAAATCCCGTTTTTCCCGTTCTCGTAAGAATTCCGGGAAATGCTTTCTTCCCCTACACTCCCCAAGGAACCCACTTGCCAAATTTCAGCTTTCTACGACCAGTAAAACGAAAAATCCCGTTGTTTCCCGTTCCCGTGGGAATTTAGAAAAATCCTGAAATCAATGTTTTAACTAATGTAATACCTACTTGTGTATCAAATTTGAAGAGTCTAGTTATTATAGTTACTGAGATAGGGTCACTCGAAATCGAATATATAAAACCCGTTTTTTCCCGTTCCCGTGAGAATTCCCAAAAATTCTTCCTTAGTAGATGCCTACATTGCTTAAGGTATCCATGTGCTAAATTTCAAGTCTCTAGGTCCAGTGGTTTGGGCCAAACCTTAAAAACGACACCCATATTGATATTTAGACATTTCAACCCCATCGCACCCCATCCAGGAAGATGGTATTTTACGTATGCCACATCGGATTTTAAAACCGTTGTTGTTTTCATAACCAGCGACCCGAAAAACTATAGATACAACACCCATGTTGATTTTCAGACTTTATTACCCCTTTCCCCCCTTTTACGGGTGAATTCTCAAAAAACCTGAAGCACGTGTTTACTCATTTATCATTAGGAGTACTTCTGTGAAGTTTCGAATATAATAGTCGAACTAATCTTGTTTCCCCATACAAAATTTGAACCCCCTTTTCACCCCCTTAGGGAGTGAATTTTGAAAAATCCTTTCTTAGTGCACCCCTAGACCTTATAAGTTTTCAGAGCTAACGGCCAACCTCCAGTAATGGAGTGGCACTTTCAGAAGAAGAAGAAGACCTTATAAGGAATCTACATGCCAAATTTGGAATCTCTATGCCCAGTGGTTTGGGCTGTGCGTTGATATGTCAGTCAGTCAGTTTCTTCTTTTATATATTAAGATCTGCAGTTTTTTATTTTCATATACATCGTTTTCTATAATTCTCATTTTATTTCTGAAACACAATTTTCTTCAGAATCGTTATCAAACCAACCTTACCTAACCTAGTGTATTGTATAAAATGACACTTAAAAAATCCTGGAAACAACACGGTCCCATATATAATGATGATGATGATGAGGTGACTGATGAGATCAATTTGTCAGAATCCTTTTTTCCTAGTAGAAAAATTTCCATTTGCATTTTTTCCCGGATGCTTTTTTCCTCACTATAGTTTTTTACTGAAGCTTATTTTCTCAATTGGGAATGTCTAAAAAAAATTACCAGTGGTTTTTATTTTTTTTTTGTATAGAAAAGTCAATTATAAGGAACTAATTTCAATATTTTGTCATTTAGTTCTCTACTTTTTTCAAAATTAATTATTGTAACTATTTTAGTTGATGACGTCAGATTAAAATTGAGGGCTCCCACAATGCCAAATTTCTAAATCTATCTAAATGCGTACGATAAGGCAACCCCTTTAATTATTTTTTGCGTAGTGGTACACTATACACTGTGTCAGTTTACTGGCACTGTCAAAGTGCTAGATGTCAGACAGCGGGTCCAAATCAAACTCCGTAGTATAATCCACGCGTAAATTGTGAAGAATTCTAACCACACAGAATAAAGTACGACTTGGACCGGTCACGCAATTTACACCAATGTCAAATGAAGGTCATTGCTTATTTGTTATATAATAAATTCATTACATAATATTAAAATTAAATAACTACAGAAAACGAGTTAAAAAGCATTTATCTCGAAATGGTTTTCGATTTACTATACATTGCAAAAAAATAGACATCCCCAATTGCGTTTTTCCCCAATTTCAATAGACACAGAAACATAGGCAGGTTTAGGTTATGTTCAGTTTGCATTGGCCCGAAGGGCCAAAAGCACACAAGAAGGAGCTCTGTGTGAGCGGAGCTCCGTCGACACTATGTGTCAATTCAAATTGGGAAAAAACGCTTGTGTTAAAATCTTCTCTTCATAGTCGTGCACTCTTGACAGAGTGGTCGTGGTCATGCTTCGGTCGATCGACTCCTGCGCCACCGCTGCTCTCGCGACGCGTCGCCAAGTAGCCCGATGTCTGGCAGAGTGGGAGCAATCGTTAAAAATCTAATCTAAATCTAAATCTAAACCTAATCTGTTAAAATAAGCTTCAGTAAAAAACTATAAAAAAAGCAACTAAGAAAAAATGCGAATGTAAATTTTTCTACTAAGAAATATCGATTCTGGCAAATTGGTCTAACCATTCACCAACGTTTGCCATAATATGTATGGCAAATGAAGTTATGAGAATCAGACACTTCGAAGTGAACTACAATAAATAGTAGACTGTTCAACAAGGGACTAAAACAAGCCATAATGACACAAGTGGCTATAACTCGCGTGTCATTATGGCAGTTTAGTCTCGCGTTAAACACTCTACTTTTCACTTTGAATGCGAGGAAATAAACGATGTTTTAGGTATACTAATCTACAATATTACTTTTATACAACATACGCTCCGCAATTTGTTCCGCGGTTTTTTTTTGTTGAGTGACGCTTTAAATATTTGCATATTTAGCCAACAGATTCAAACTTGAAAATTATTTCATAGCTAATTGGATTAAGTATGCATAATAAAATGAATTCATCTTTAGTATAATTAAATAGATTAATATTCGTAATTATTCATGGTGTTTCACGAAATTATTATTTTTTAAATAATTTTTATACAGTTGTCATTTTGAGGTTATTTCCACGCCCTAAAGGCTTCCACAGACCGAAGCGCAGGGCGCTACGGAGCGCTACGGAGCGCTTCTGAGCGTCCGCAGCGCGCTGCGGTCTGTGGAAAGCTTTAAAATTGTCTATGCCCAGTCACTGAAAATGGCAATAATCCTGCATCCGCAAACACCGTGATTGGCAGTTTAGGGGTTTCCAAAGTAAATTAAAAAAAAATTACTTTAATCCCTAGAGATCAAAAAGAGCTTTAGTCCCGATATGCAGAGACTAAAGTAACATTTTAAGAGCATGAGAAGTGAAAAATAATATTATACCTATTTACAATTAGTGCAAAGAAATCTAATGGCAACTCCGGTAATAAATGCTTTACGTCTATACATAACTTAGTGCAGTTATCATGCAGTATATTGACCTAAATTTAGAGTACTGCCTTCCCTTGTTCCCAAAATAAACTTCTTCAAAGGGTGAAATGGATCCAAAGGGCCAATTAAGGACGACCTCTGACGCTGGGCTGCGACCTTTACGATGTTTGAAGGTTAGGGGTCACGAATGATTGGTTTCGTTAAGGCAGCCCTAAGAATGGATTATGCTGATCAAGTTTTAAAGGATTATTGATATTCCCCGTATTATCATGGGGTAAGGTAGAAAATGTTTTTTTGAGAGTATTCTAAAGTACAGTCGCGAAAAGTTTCGTCACTTTTCAAATACTTTCGTCACCATCACCGCAGCCTATATACGTCCCTCCGGGGCACACGCCTCCTCTCAGAATGAGAGGGTTGTGGCCGTAGTTCCCACTTGGGCCCAGTACGGATTGGGACCTTCACATACACCATTGAATTTCTTCGCAGGTGTATACAGGTTTCCTCACGATGTTGCCCTTCACCGTAAAGCTCATGGTAAATTTCAAACGTAATTTCCACATAAATTCCGATTGTTAAAATTAGGCTGAAACTATGATGCCCAGCATTAACTGAAGTGGGATTGTTCATTTTTTTCTAACACCCCTGCCGCAGCTAACAAAAGAGCTGATAACTATGAAACGGAAAAACCGTCGCCAAAAAACCTGCTTTCAAATCAAAAAGCCGCATCCATATCGGTTCCCCTGTTTAAGAGCTATGATGCCACACACACGACACATAGCGGTCAAACTTATAACACCCCTCTTTTTGTGTCGGGGGTTAGAAATGGTAAAGCGCTTTGGTTGATTATATGCCCAAATCCCCATCAGATGCAGCATGAAGTTGGTCATCCGTTTCTATTAGATATGTATCTTAAACTTCATAGAAAGTCTTATCATGGAAAATCCCGCGGCTAGA
This sequence comes from Archips xylosteana, assembly GCA_947563465.1. Classification (NCBI taxonomy): domain Eukaryota; kingdom Metazoa; phylum Arthropoda; class Insecta; order Lepidoptera; family Tortricidae; genus Archips; species Archips xylosteana. Next base: position 11,512,494 of record OX387368.1, read on the forward strand.
GGCGGATCGAGGCCGGAATTATTTTTTGTGCTATTTTCGATATTTTCCAGCCGCTTTCTGTAGTGTGGAGTGCGCCGTCTTGCGTTACTATACCGGTTAAGGGGCATGTACAGAACATAATATAATTACTGAGAGCTTCATATTAATCCTAATACTTGGCTTGGCTCTCTGGCGCTATTCATTTATTTTCAGATGATTTTTGATTTTTGTCAGTTGTAAGTGAGAAAAAATAAGGATTGGCCTCCCTCCCCCTTTCCTCTAAAGGTAAAAATATTTTAGTGGAGAAAGCAAAAATCCTCAATCCATCGTCATCATCATCGATATCAGTAGGTTACTAAAAATCCCGTTTCATATCCAGAAATTATTTTTTTGCTGTTATGATCACCTACTTGCATGCCAAATTTAAAATCTCTAATAATTATAGTTTCGGAGATAGAGCCACTTTGAGGTGAAAACATAAATCCCATTTATTCCCTATCCCGTGGGAATTTCAAAAAATCCCTTTAAAGAGGATCCCTACGTCAAAATAGCTATATGTATGCCAAATTTCAGCATAATCAGTTCAGTGGTTTGAGCTGTGCGTTGATATATGTTTGTATCAGTCAGTAACGGTTGCTTGTTATATATACACACAGAAGAAGATAATAACTGATATATAATAGTAACCAGTAGAAACTTTAAGGCATTTATCTAACCACGGAAGTATTTATGACGATCAACAGCTTTACAATTCATAATCATAATATGGCTTCGCATATAAAAAAAATCCGAATCCTCAGGGGAGCTGAGACTCGAACCCGCGGCTCTTTGCTTCAGAGACCATAGGACAAACTACTAGGCTAGCTCGTTTTTGTCATAGTTCTACATCTTTAACAAAAACTGAAAGAAAAAACACCCTACCCTTAACATCGAACTCAAAATAGCCGCGTTTGATCGCCAGCAGGCGCACGCGTCGATCCAGCCTATCGATCGATTGATTTATATATACTTCTCCTCCCCCCGCACTAAACGTCACAACTCCACGCGCCCACCAAGCCAAATTGAACTCTACCGCACACGAACAAAGTTTAATTCTACCGTCTGTACTTTTTTTTAGGTTCTTTTTCGAGGGTAGTTTATGATTTTTACTAGAGTGGCAAGCTTCACGGGTTAGTACATTCCATATAGCATTTCATACATTTGATACAGGCCATATTAGCATTAGGTAGGTCCAACTTCGATATACTCGGAAAATTTATTTCTTTTCGTCCAAAATACCTCAGTGTCTTAAGACGAAAGTCGAACCAGTGTGTGTTGCCAGTGATAACATGTGGATCCCAGAGGTGGTGTTTCACTATAGGCCTAATCTCAGAGTGGCTTAATGTGTTTTGGAGAGCGCTATGCTCGGGGTTTCTCTACGGGATCGAATCAGGAATGAGGAGATTCGTAGAAAAACAAGGGCCACCGACATAGCCAAATGGATTAGCTCATTGAAATGGCAATGGGCAGACCATATAGTACGGAGAGACCACGGACAGTGCAGCTTGGGACGTCCACCAACAAGATAAACGCATGATTTGGTAAAGGCCGCAGGTGGATGCAAGCCACTGCCAACCGCAATGATTATAATCAATAATCAATCAATAATCAATCTTTATTATGCTTAAAATGTGGTACAGTAGGTTACAGGGTACAGAAAAATAGTTTCACACATTTCACCTATATCAGGCATGCAAAATATTAATGTAAGTACTTATATGAAAAGACATAGGCAATAGACACAAAATTTAACATTTCAGAATTAATAATTATTACACACATGTCATACCAAAATACTAGAAAATCTAAATACAAATAACAACAATATTTCAAAGACTATAGTAATTAAATTTCATACACGCAGATCCAGAAAATAATGTCAATATTATGTGATATGTCAAACAGTACAACAAAGATATAATAATAACATGTCAACTTATTAAAATATTTCAACGTGAAAAAAAAAAAAAAAAAAAAAAAAAAAAAAAACAACAATTAAAATAGTAATTTTGTGTCATAGTTAAAATAATCTTTTACAGAATAAAAACACATATTTATCAACCACTGTTTCAACTCTCGTTTAAATCTAAAAATCGGGGTAGTGGTTTGTCTCAAGCGTTGCGGTAAATGATTAAATATTTTTATGGTCATAATATGACAATTCTTATGATATAATGCGCTTCTGCATGTCGGTAGAAGCATTTTCGTAGGATCTCTCGGCCTCAACTTTGGGTTTGCCATAGGTTTCTTGAACCAATCAGGATAAGTAGCGACAAAAACACATGCTTCCATGATGTAAATGCTAGGCAAAGTTAACAAATGCAGCCTCTTGAAAAGAGGCCGACATGGTTCAAGAGGACCAACATCGCAAAGAGCTCTAACACATTTCTTTTGACTGATTAGCGCTTGATTTATATCAGTGCAGTTTCCCCATATAATAACGCCATAGCCAATAATTGAAACCACGTATCCATAGTAAGCTGCAAGTTGCTGTAATTGGGTATCAATGAGGGAGCCAGTGGACGTCCCTCATTGATACTAAATAAATAAATAATAAATAAATATCATGGGACAATTCACACCAATTTATCTAGTCCCAAAATAAGCTAAGCAAAGCTTGTGTTATGGGTACTAAGCAACGGATAAACATACTTTATATACATATTAAACACCCAAGACCCGAGAACAAACATTCGTATTTTCATACAAATATCTGCCCCGACACGGGAAACGAAACCCGGGATCTCGAGCTTCGTAGTCGGGTTCTCTAACCACTAGGCCATCTGGTCGTCTAACATTAAAGTAATTAACTAATTATACAGAAATAAAAAAAAAATTATATATATTTGATTTTAGTTCATGACTATAACTCTCGTCGCCTGCTACAGTAACTTGTCTAATACATACAAACATACAATCACGCCTTCTTCCCAGCAAGGGGACAGACAGAGACTATTTGTTTCCACCTGGCCCCAATTGCATAACAAAGTAACTTATATTACAAGTGGAACTCCCTTTCTAGTTAATATAACTGAAGTGAGAGTTCCGCTTGTAATATTAGTTGTACTTTGTTATGCAATTGGGCCCAGATCACTATCACCTGATCACTATTTGATCCTGATATGCATCTTTCGCTTCCACAACACTAGTCTCTTCATACATGCTCGCCGGTTTCGGTTAACTTGTCTAATGTTGTATGGAATAAAGGAAAGGTCTTTATGGTGTGATTTAGAGGTTAAGCAATCCGGCGCAGACGCCAGACGCGCAGACTCCGGCGCATGCGCGGGCCCCCAAATAGATCGGCGCCTTCTAATTAATCTTTGGTACTTTATGAGTTGAGAAATATGTGACGGCACTTTGTTGGTGAATCGGTTTGGGTAATTGTAGAAACGTACTGGTTACTTTTTCTTAGAATAGACGCTTTAGACTTTAAATGTGAATGGAATTGTAATTGTCATACAGTAATGAACTGAAACTATTACTTTATTGAATCAGGCGTTACTTTGCGGAGGTCCATATTAATGAACTAAAACAATTACATTGCTCACCCGCGACCTTACAATAGTTACGTTTATGCAAGAAATGTGTGTTCATGCAGTTCCTCCACCTCAACACTGTAAGAACACACACAAATCACATAAACCCAACCATCACCACCACCAAGCTACACTGACGCGTTTCGAACTCAACCAGAGCTCAACTTCAGAGTTACCTTGAGTTCGAAACGCGTCAGTGTAGCTTGGTGGTGGTGATGGTTGGGTTTATGTGATTTGTGTGTGTTCGTACAGTGTGGAGGTGGAGGAACTGCATGAACACACATTTCTTGCATCATCATCATTCATCATTTCAGCCGAAAGACGTCCACTGCTGAACATAGGCCTCCCGCAAGGCTCGCCAAACAGATCGGCCCTGCGCCATCCGCATCCAATGCGTTCCCGCTACCTTCACCAGGTCGTCGCTCCATCTTGTTGGAGGCCTACCTACGCTGCGTCTTCCGGTCCGCGGACGCCACTCGAGAACCTTTCGGCCCCATCGGCCGTCAGTTCTACGGGCGATGTGCCCTGCCCACTGCCACTTAAGTCTAGCGATTCTTCGAGCTATGTCCGTGACTTTAGTTCTTGCGCGGATTTCATCATTTCTAATGCGATCCCGCAGAGAAACTCCAAGAATAGCCCTCTTCATCGCTCTCTGAGTGACCTTGAGCTTCCTTATAAGACCCATCGTTAGCGGCCACGTCCCAGTGCCATAAGTGATGATTTCTTGCATAAACGTAACTATTGTAAGGTCGCGGGTGAGCAAAGTAATTGTTTTAGTTCATTGAAACAATTACTTTGCTCACCCGCGATCTTACGATGGTTACGTTTACGCAAGAAATTGCTTGCTCATGCAGTTCATGCACCTCCGCACTGTACGAACATACAAATCACACAAACCCAACTATCACCACCACCAAACTACACTGACGCGTTTCGAACTCAACCAGAGCTCATCTTCAGAATAGGTACCACAACCGTACACTATGCTACCAAATGTTATACATATAGGAAGGTGTTGTCATATAGGTTTTGTTTTGTTGAGGCGGTGATGGCCTAGTGGTTTGGCCTGTGTGCTCTCAAGTAGAGTTTCGTGGGTTCGAGCTCAGGCTCGCACCACTGAGTTTTTCGGAATTAATCTGCGAAATGACGTTTGAAATTTACCATGGGCTTTACGGTGAACCAAAACATCGTAAAGAAACCTACACTCAACAGCGCAGAAATTCAAAAGTGTGTGAAGTTCCCATCCGCAATGGGTTCATGTGGACACTACGGCTCAAGCCCTCTGAGAAAACGCCTGTGCCCTACAGTGGAGCGTATATAGACGTCAAAAAGTATTTTTTTGAAAATCAGTAGGTAAAATCTTGAAATTTCCAAATCCAAACCCACATTTGCAATAATAAAAAAAATTCGTAACTTGCATTACATTGCGAGGCCCTTGCGAGGCCATTAATCGAACGAGTTGGATGTAGTTGTCGGAGCGCAGAAACGTACTGTAACTTAAGAGGCTGACAACACCTAATTTTGTTGAAAATGATGTCATTTAAACAGTTTTTTAAGAAAAACTGCTTGTTCCAGCACATCAAAAAAATTATATGTTAATATTCATCATATTTCAAAGACCGTGGACGGACTCGATACATAATTGGACGAAATCGGCTCGATAGAAAATAATTGCAAAGATAGGTCTTAAAATCATCATTAAACGGTTCTATGTCTTTATTTTATTGGCGTATGCGTCTGCAATTAAAAACATGAAGTCAACATATTCATACCTAAACCGCTAACGAGTCATATTTCACAAATAATCCACAGTTTTTTTTTAATTAAATATTTGCCCGATAAATTTCAATATACCCGGCTGCCCAGTAATAGCGGCATCTCGTTTACTCCGATACAAATAGACAGTGTGCGCCGACGTTGGTGTTGACAGCGTCTTAAACAATTTTTCTCACTAAGTAGTATATTTTTGTGTCCCACTGCTGGGCAAAGGCCTCTCCTCTCTTGCTCCACTCCTGCCTATCAAAGGCGAGACCCGCCATCCCACATTATAGGCATCTAGGTCGTCCCTCCATCTCCTCTTCGGTCTGCCTCTATTACGGTATCGGTCACTAGGGGCCCATTTCGTCGCGGTTTTGGCCCAACGTTCTGGGTTCATTCGACAGACATGTCCAGCCCAGTCCCACTTCAACTTGGCCGTCTGTCTTTGGTTAAATAAAAAAAAAAAGTAGTATAAGTTCCCGCAAGGGATCTACGGCCCAAGTCCTTACATTCTGTAGGGAGGCTTGTGCCCTGCAGTGGGACGTATGAAATGATGATGATGATGAGCTGGACATAAGCCTCTCCCATGGCACGCCACTGAGCACGATCCTCGGCCACTCTCATCCAGCTCTTGCCAGCCGCCTTGCGAAGATCATCGCTCCACCGAGTCTGAGGACGTCCTACGCTACGTTTGCCGATCCGTGGTCTCCACTCAAGAACTCGTCTATCCCACGGTTATCGGTTCTGCGGGTTATATGGCGCCCATAGCCACTTCAGCTTGCATAGGCAGACTAATGGTTTACGTGAACGAAACCGCTGCTAAAAGCTGGTGAAATAAAACTCAATGAAAAGCTCTACATAATAACGAGCCCGAAAACTCCGCCGTTCGTATTGAGTTGACGAATTGCATTCATCTGCAATGCGCCGCGCCGCGAGCCTTGCCAACAAATAATACACATAACTTAGGTATAGCAAAACGAAACGCTGGCTTTATAATAAAACTGGCCTTCCGTCCGCAGCTTCGCCCGCGATAGAATTAATTTTCCCGTAGGGAATAGTTATTTGTTATACAAGGGGGGAAAGTTGTATTTTACCTGCGAGTGTCCATTTGAAACACAAGCTATCGAAAGGATTCTATGATTGACCACGAGCGAAGCGAGTGGTTCAAAAATAGAATCCTTTCGATAGCGAGTGTTTCAACACACGAGACGTAAAATAACTTTTCACCCGTGTATAACACAAAACTTTTCACCTCACTACAGCGAGGAAAATAAGAAAAAGGGTTTGTACTATCAATTATTATTTATTTATTTACTCAAAATAATTAATTGAAAAGTTTTGACTTAAGTTTTTTTTTATTATTTCGGATGCGTTTTGTTCGCACATCGACTTACTTGGACTGTCAGAACGTTTTATCCGTTTTTGCAACAAGAATGAAGGTTAATGATGAATGCTGATATTTATGAATTAAAATAAAGTTGTAAGACTGTATTTAGTGTTTTTTATTCGATGCAATTCATTAATTGTGATGTTAAAAATTCAGCACTTTTAACGTTTTACGTTTTGTTAGCTGTCAAATAAATATCACGTAAGCTGCCTTCAAATGTCAAAACTCTTTCTTCACATGTGGATAAAAAGCGATTTTCTCAAAAGATGTCAAACAAACAAAAAGGGCTTTCCGAGCTAGTGAGGTGAAAAGGTATTTTCCCGCGGTATAAAGTAGCCTATGTCACTCTGTGGTAATGTAGCTTTCTAACGGCAAAAGAATTTTTGAAATCGGTCCGGTAGTTTCGGAGTCTATTCAATGCAAACAAAAAAACAATCAAATCTTTCCTCTTTATAATATTAAATTATTAGTATCTAGACTAGCTGATGCCCGCTAAAGTTACATTAAAACGTGTTTTCCCGTGGGAATGAGATATTTTCCCGTGGTAAAAAGTAGCCTATGTCACTCTCCAGCCCTTCAACTATTTCCATACAAAAAAATCACGGCAATTTGTCGCTCAGTTTCGACGTGAGTGAAGGACAAACAAACAAACACACTTTCACATTTACATATAACAATAATGTTAAAATATGAATAGAAATATGGAAGTATGGATTTAACAGAGTACTGCGGTGCAAAGTTGTTCTAGAACTACCACACTAATCATCATCATACAGCAGATTTTCCGCATACCGAACCTTACATTATAGCGACCCATTTCTTGCTTGTCACGTAGCAAGGCCATGCTGTCTGAATTTTTCAAAATATGAAAAAAAACGATAAAGATAATTTTATATTCAACATGATTTACAGACAAATAAAAAATAAGCACTAAAAAAATATATGTACTTATAATAATGCAATTCCCGTCATTAAGTGCTACAAGTTAGACGATATACAAAACTTTATACGCTAACTACAAGCTTTGAATTGAAATAGCTGTAGGGCTAGAGAGTGGAATGCCCTACTAAACTTGAATCCAGTCGTGATTTAACCTAGGTTACAATATCCACAATGTATATGTTGTAACAAAGAACGAACGAAATAGCAACGTAACGAAAGAGCACAACGTTACAATTCGTGCAAGCAGGCTTCAGCCATTTTGAAATGTGTAACGCGTATTGAATTGTATACCTTAATGTTAACTTGGCAGGGTCCATTTTTTCCTACAAATAGGTAAAGCGCTACATTTTAAGCGCCATAATCTTGTGTGGTAAAAACCGAAAAGTCTTACTAATATTATAAATACAAATATTCTTGGTTTAGTAAAGTTCTCATGGAGTTTCCCAACCGGCCAAGTACGAGTCGGATTCCGTATATCCGTACTAAAATGTCGTAAAAGTAGTTCAGTAAAAAATTTAGAAAGATCGAGTTAACAACGTTGAAAAAAACACGTTTCTTGTATAAAATAAAAATAAATAAATATCACGGGACAATTCACACCAATTGACCTAGTCCCAAACTAAGCAAAGCTTGTACTATGGGTACTAGACAACGGATAAACATACTTAAATACATATTAAACATCCAAGACTCGAGCACAAACATTCGTATTTTTCACACAAATATCTGCCCCGACCGGGAATCGAACCCGGGACCTCAAGCTTCGTAGTCAGGTTCTCTAACAACTAGGCTATCCGGCCGTCTGAATATGAGGCCGTATGAGGACCCCATTACATTTTTAACTTTATTTTAATTTTAGTATTTGTTGTTATAGCGGCCACAGTAATGCATAATCGGTGAAAATTTTAACTGTCTAACTTAAATTGAATTGAACTTAATGGTTCGCGAGATAGAGCCCTGTGACAGACAGACGGACGCACAGACAACGAAGTTTCAGTAATAGCGTCCCGTTGTCACCCTTTGCACAAGGAACCAAAAAATTAAACAATGATCTTCACACTGTATCTATGCATATGTATATCATGTATTGTATGAAATATGTATCTATTTATTTATTTGTTTGTTTTGTTACTCACTTTTTACACCAACTTGGTAAGGGCATTTATTTGTGTGATGAGCACGAATATTTGTTCCTGAGTTATGGATGTTTTCTGTGTATTTAAGTATTTATTTATCTATATAAGTATGTTTATCGTCGTCTAGTACCCATAGTACAAGCTTTGCTTAGTTTGGGACTAGGTCGATTTGTGTAAGATTGTCCCCTAATATTTTATTTAACTTATTTGTGCTGATTCCGGTCCAACAAGTTTGATGCAATGATATGAAGGGTTTGACTGAAAATCAGCGCTGCAGCAGGCACCTACTGCAGCTTAATGCTGAGTCAAATTCATTTTCGACATCTCAATTATGTTTTTCTTTTGTTTTAATTATTATTATTGTTTTCTTTTTTATTATTATTTTTCTCCTGTATTAGTCAGTGTATTTTTCTTTTTTGATGTCGAATAAAGTTATGTCTATGTCTATGTCTGTAAGAAAAGCATTCGTGCAAAATTCTTACTCCCCACACCAGACAACATGCGGCATGATTAACCAGTATGATGGTGGTAGTGATCCGGATGGAGCTTACACAGAAGCATCCTAAAAATATGCCTATAATAAGCTTATTGTTAAACCCGAGGTCAAAAACAAAACACCGGCCAAGTGGAGTCGGACTCGCGCACGAAGGGTTCCGTACAGTCAAGGAAACTCAATCACGTACCAGGGTGAACCCTTTTGTTTGCAAATGTCACGTTGACGCTTCATACATCTGCCAAAGCAATCATCGGGAAATTGGTTGTGAAAAGGTTCCACCCCGGAACTATAAATATGGAACTACCGTGAGATTAACTCATAGTGAAATAATGGATTAATCACGTTTCAAAACGAGTGTAACTTCACATGTTTGGCTACGGATTAGCCCCAAACATGTCGGGTTAAACTCTTTTGAGACGTGAGTAATCCGTTTTATTTCATTATGTTAATGTGTGAAAAAATCTTGAAGTTACCCTCATTGGGCCCGCGTGGGAACTACGGCCCAATCCCTCTCATTCTAAGAGCCAGCCTGTGCCCAGCATGTCTTTGTCCACACATTTTTCGCCTGACGATGATGATGACGTGTACGTACAACAAACTACCTTACCTACTCGCCAAACTTCCCAACTTTCGCTAAAAAGTCAAACAAAAAAGCGGATCTTTTTGTAAAATTAATAGAGCATTTTAGTGGGAACAATGGATCGGACATGGGGTCAGTGCCCGGGTCACAGGTCAGTGAACCTTGGCGTACCATTGTTTTATAGTATAGTTTTTTAAGAATGTAAATGCAGATAGCCCAGTTTTGTAAACGGGAGGTTAGCACGAGACTTTGGGATTAATTGACGGTTAAGTTTATCCGATGGGATACGGCAGTTAAATGGACGTTTATTTCCTTCGAAGTTAAATTAGATGATGTAGCTTGGCGGTTTGACCTGGCCTCTCGGGCAGAGGGTCGTGAGTTCGAGCTCGGGCTCGTACCTCTGAGTTTTAAGGCCCTACCGAGTTTTTGGCGCCTTTATTGTATCCATTTAATCCCTTGCTCTATCATTACTAGCAAAGCTTTAGTTCTGAAATTCATGTGTATGATATTTGAGGATTCACTCTAGTGGTCAGTATTTTTCGAAACATGATTAATTACTTATTTGTAGTTTGGTCGGTAGAAAAAAAATCCAAAGTCGTCTCTAAAAATAAAATAAATCCTTAGTACGGCGTATGTAAATACTGCACGGCAGGTCTTGACTTTTTGAATGTTAAATAAATAAATAAATAAATAAATATCACGGGACAATTCACACCAATTGACCTAGTCCCAAAGTAAGCTAGACAAAGCTTGTGTTATGGGTACTAGGCAACGGATAAACATACTTATATAGATAGATTCATACATAAATACATATTAAACACCCAAGACCCGAGAACAAACATTCGTATTTTTCATACAAATATCTGCCCCGACACGGGAATCGAACCCGGGACCTCAAGCTTCATAGTCAGGGTCTCTAACCACTAGGCCATCTGGTCGTCAATTAATTAAGGTATCCTATTATCTCGCCTCATTCGTTTTTCGTTTAATACTTATTTCGTCTCATTTTGTATTCGTCACTTCGTCTTGTTCGCTATCCGTCACTATCTTATTTGGTCAAATTCTGTAACTTGTTTCTCTCTTAATAAGTCTTATTCGTTTTTCGTCACGGACTCATTCGTCGTTCTTTCGTTTTTTGTCTCATTTACTTACGAACATTTATGCACCAGCACCGAACGTACCTGAGACAGAACACGAAAGGGAAGAACGTCGAATGAGTCCAAGGAAGACCGTGACGAAAAACGAATAAGACGTATTAAGAGATAGACAAGTTTCAGAATTTGACCAAAAAAAATAGTGACGGATAGTGAGCAAGACGAAGACGAATACAAAATGAGACGAAATAAGAATTAAACGAAAAACGAATGAGGCGAGATAATAAGATACCAACTTCCTTAGTCTGTGTTCAAAAACCGATACTGGCCTGAATCGGCGACAAGCTCTTGCAAGCTCACGCAAACCAAGCCAACCCCTGTACACACGTTTGTGCTTGTTAGTTCCAAACGCACAGACAGCGGAGGCATTTTGAAAAACTTGGAATACTAACTTCGTAACACTAAATTCGTTCGAAAACATTCCGACCTATATAACCAATCTAGAGATCAATACAAGGGCCCCCATAACTTGCGGCACAGAAACAAGCTGGTAGTAGTAGGTGCACCCGCTAAATTAAAAATCTACGCTAAGAGACCATACCTACCTATGTCATGTCAGTGAGAATTTACAATAAGTTACCTAAAGATATTTTAAATGAAGGAAAATATATTACACTAGCGACCCGCCCCGGCTTCGCACGGGTACAACTATATTATACATTGGTTAGCATTTTTATTAATGTTTAAAATGAAAAAAGTTGTTGTAGTGACATAACTACAATAGTTGGACATATGCTACCGCGGAGTTTTTTGTAGACATTATGATGTTCTTCAATATTGTTGTACATTATTTTGTTCTATCGCTAATAGTTTCGGCAGCGCATTCGACGAAAGACATTTTAAGACTCATTTTTCAACACCTTCGGTTACATTGTTCAAATTTTACCAAGGATCCCTAATTTTTTTCAAAATGAAATGTAGCCTATGTCAAATTGGAAGAATGTAGCATTCTATTGGTGAAAGAATTTTTTAAATCGGCCCAGTACTTTTTGAGCCTATTCATTACAAACATACAAAAATAGGTACAAATTTTTCCTCTTTATAATATTAGTGTAGAAGTGTAGATTTGTCAAGAGGCTAAAGAGGTTTTTAATTATAAAATGTTATTATACTGTTAAGGAATACATGGAAGACTTAGTTTTATAGGGCAAAAAAAGAAGGCCAAATAATGTAAGATAAGATTATAATTATTATTAATTTTAAAATGATAATAATATTAATAGCATTAATCTGGAATAGCATTAATCTAGAATAAGTTAAGGATAAGTTGTTGCTTCGCCCTAGCAGGGTCCATGTAGCACTGAAATATCTATTTTTCACCTTGTAATTTGTAATACCATGGTTGCAGCGAATAAATGAATATGAATATGAATATAGGCGTGGCGGTGCGGTGGCGGTGACGGTTGTAACATTCTAATTGTATGAACGGTTGCGCGGTACCGTACCGCGAACTCGTTCATACAAGTTACAATATTACAACCGTCACCACCACCGTACCACCACTTCTCCGCTGACTGTGCGTTTCGAGCTAAAGGTTGCCGTAGCAAGAGAGAGAGAGAGAGGATTTATAAACTGGCCGGTGGACAGATACGATCCTAACTCCGGTAAGCGGATCTCGGATTCGTAAATTAATTTGAAATTCAAATACAATGAATGATGTTGTTGTAAAGTTTCGGGTTGTAAGTGGAGGGAACCCAGGGAATTACCTTTGGGAAGTTTCGATTGGTTTAGGTATATGGAAGTTTTGTTTCTTACTGTGGCCTTCAAATTGTGTTACTCATAATCAGGCCAGATAAACAGTAAAGACGTAAAATACTTCGTGTTAGAAACGGTAAAGCGGCGTTAGTTCAAACTAGAGATGACACGAATATTCGGCAACTACCTATTCGGTATTCGGCCGGATATTGCGAACTATTTGGCCGAACACCGAACAGTAAATCAAGCCCGGGCTCGATTCCACGACCCTATGCTTAAGAGGCCATAAGTCAAACTGGGCCACCACGACTTTTTCAGCTCGGCGTATTTGGCTTGCATAGAAATCGCCACTACCAAAAATTTTAATGTCACGTTTCCGAGTGTAGCGGTTAAACTTTCGATCATATCACGCATCAATCTTCCGGCAATCCGTCCATCGAAGCAACGCATAACGTTATATTTAAATGGCCTCAGCTGCCAGTTAAATTTGGATAGTTTACGAGCTCGTAAAATGTTGGCGAAAGGGCGCTAACGCCGCCATCTTGCGCTGACGTATTCAATGTAACTTTTGCCCGCGACTTCGTCCGCGCAAAATTCAAATTTATGGAAAATTCTCCATCTTTCTCATCGAATAAAGCAACCGGCAATTGGGATGCACCAAAAAAAATAACCTATAGTTTTTATATTTTTTTTGGAAAGAATAGGATATTTTAAGATACTATTTTCATCGGTTTTGAATTTGGTTGAGTATTTAATTTTTTATAATTTTTTTAAGAAATACGTTAGGTGACGTCACAGTGAGAGAGCCACGTTCCATTACCTAGAAAAATTCAAGTCGTACATAACATAATCTGTGGCACTGCTGAGGGGCTACTACGAGATTCGAAAATCGAAGTTCGTATCGTATTATCCCTCTCACTCTCGTGTCAAATCATATTAGCGTGAGCGGGACGGCACGAAACGAAGCTCGAATTATGCACTTCGTGGTAGGGCCTCTGATTTGTCTTGTCACTGTCAATAATACAAGTTAGTACGGCTTAGGGTCCTAAATGAACCATGACAAAATATAGTTTTATTTATTTCTCTTCTTTTAGCTTCGATTATTCCTGTTTGTTAAATGGTGTGATAGTAAATAGATATTTTTTATTAAAATCTGATATTTAAATTATTTTATATTTACTTGTAACGTAATAATTTAATAATTAAATTTGTAAAAATACATTGGAAATACTCGTAATACATTTCGGACTTTACGATAAATGACAACTGTTTAAAGCCAGGTGCGCATCATGTGATTAAAGTTCTGTCTTTGTCACTCTTTGCTATTATAAGCAGGACAGCAACATTTCAAACTGTCAATTTGCTTTAGAGTGTAGACCTGCTTTATATCTGCCTTTGTGACGATTCACTGCAGGGGTCAAATGAAGGTCATTACTTAAATTTTCTTTATTTAATTCAGTTTATCATATTTTTGGAATCTGATTTCTGAGAACGCTTCACAGAGCCTATTTCTCCAAACGGTTTTCGATTTATTATACGTTGTCAAAAATTGGGACATCCCAATTGCTCACACGAAAATACCGAATATTCAAAACTTTCAACCCTTTTTCATCCATTTAGGGGTTGATTTCACAAAATTGCCGATACACGTTTCTAATTTCTTAAATGACGAAGCCTTCTCCAAGAGTGTCCATGACAATTGGTTTTGGTTTTGTGTACTACGGGGTTTGGCGGCAGTGGCAGTGGTTGTGGTTTCCTGGTCAGAGTATTGCTCTTTGGATGTGAAGCGTGGAGCGTGGACACTGACACGGATAGGGCATGATTGGGAGCTTTTGAAATGTGGTGCTGAAGGAGAATGAAAGCCATAAGTTGGATGGAAACGAAAACCAATGAGGAAATTTTGAGCATGATTAATGATCAGAAAACAATTCTGAATACTATAGATACTAGACGCTGGAAATTGATTGAACTTTTGATACATGACAGCTTCTTTAACACCATTTTAGAAAGAAAGATCGAGGAGAAGAGAGGAAGAGTTCGGCCTAGGTGCAGCTACATGGATCAAGTAAGGGAAAAAGCTGGTGTCGTGACGTATCAGGAGGTCAAGGAGATGACTCATAGGAGGTGTGAGTGAAAGATATTCCACCGAAAAGAGTGTATCTCTTAAGTTTGAATGAATCCTCTCCTCGATCTTTAACAGATCTTTTTGACCGAGTGACTGCAAAGCCCGAGAGAAGAATATCCTTTTTGCTTTTGGACAAAAATACTTTCGTATGTTCGCATTCGCCGTTTTGCCATCCGGCTGTCTGTTCCCCTCCGTAGATCGCATTTTTCAACCAATTCTCGTGAAATTTTGTAAGTTCGATAATTACATGATTTTTTTTGATCGATTCAGTGTTTGGAATTTTTTGAAAATGACTCAGCAGTCAGCAACCATTTCAATTTTGCGAAGACACGTTTGCAGAATTGTATACTTACTTCTTTATTATTTTTATACATGTCTAAAATTTTGTGTATTTTCTTGTATTTGTTTGCCTTCTTTCTTTCCTTCCTTATGAGAGTTTAAAACAGACTAACCAACTTTCTACTCCTTCCGAATCTTTTCACCAGTTGCACTTATTACGAGCCTTTATATCCCATCAATGGCCGAAAATCCAAAAGATCCTATTATACCCTCAAAAGATTATGCCCAAGTGACGTTAACAATGTCCCTATTATGCTAAACAACGCAATAATAAATAGCTGCGCAAAACAATAAGAAAAGATTCCTGGGGTGGGCAGCGGTGCGGAGCAGGACGAAATATCACGGCATTTCCCCGCCATTTTGACATTTCGGCGGCGGCCATCTTGTGGTAACGCCAAGGGGTGTTGAATAGCGATGGCATTTTTGAAAAATGTTAGCCATTTGGGTGCAAAATGTTAAGTGTCGCGATAAATGTTATGTTTTGATTAGGCAGTGTTTGG
The DNA here is from genome assembly GCA_947563465.1 of Archips xylosteana. Taxonomy (NCBI): domain Eukaryota; kingdom Metazoa; phylum Arthropoda; class Insecta; order Lepidoptera; family Tortricidae; genus Archips; species Archips xylosteana. Next base: position 11,528,163 of record OX387368.1, read on the forward strand.
AAAGGTCGGTCGGTGATAATTAGGATGGAAAAACAATACAATACTTACAATACGCTTTATTGCACACCACAAATTGTTAAATACTTGTCGTGCCACGCGCATTGTATTCCGTGGGCCAATATTCAGTCATCATCATCATCATCCCAACCTATTGTAATGAAAATTTTTCTAGTTGGTTCTAATAGTTGAAGGTTACCCTATGAGGTTGGGATTGAAATCCAGTTTCATAGACACAGTATTTATTTATATTTTTAATTAATCACTGGACAATACTTCCACGGTCTTAACCTCTATGTTAGTACTAAACTTAAGGAAGTTATCTTAAATTAAACATATCTTTACTCTAGGGTAACACTTATCTTAAATCGAAGGGGGGTAGAAATTAGTTGAATGTTTGGCTGATCACGTTTACTTAACTCTAAATTTAAAATAGTGATTAGACTAGGCTTAACTTTCGCCGGCGCCTTCAGCCGCGTCGTGCAGTTATACGGGGTCAGGAACTAAACCCGTACCAAACGAGCCCGTACCGTACAAGCCCGTACCAAACACCTCCTGGAATTGATCAGGGTCTCCGTTGAAGCAAGCGGTCCCAAAAGCGGGTGAACTCGATGCGTTTAAGCTCGCGGATAAAGGTAAAGAAAAGAGATCACGGAATAGAGTCCAGGCAAACGGCACGGCTAGGCATTTTGATAGCTGCTAGGTAATAGGTGACGGGGCGGCATGTTATTATACAAATGAAAGGTAAGTGAAATCTAATAGAAAAGAAAATGCCCGAATCAAGCCACGGCTAGTGCATTGCTGCAGGTGTAAAATAATCAAACCACTCGATAGTTAATTTTGAAATAGAAATAAAAGTAGGCGGAACTTAAAAGGAAATAAAATTCTAGGATTCCGCCACCATAAATGCATTGCAACAGGCGTGCGATAATTGGGCCATTCCTAAGGTATTGTAGAATAAAATAGGTAGGTGGAATTTCCCAATAAAAAAAAAACATTAAAATCAAGCCGTTGCAAATGCATTTCAGCAGGCAATGTAATAAAGCTAATCAGCAATGCCTTTAGAAATAAAATGAGGGTATGCCAAGTTTTCTATTATGGAAAGTACTAGAATCAAGGGCTTGTAATTACATTGCAACAGGCATAGAGAAATTAGGCTATTTAGTAATAAAAACCCATTGCAAAATAGAACAAAATGAGGGTTAACAGTTTATCTCTAAATAAGAATAGGTTACGCCAAGCTTCCGAATATGTACATTAAATTTTAAACAAAACCAATACGCTGAAAGTGCATTTACATAGGCAAAAGGTAATAGTATAATTAGTCAATAATTGTCCTCAATAATTAGTAGTGAATTAAATTTAGATTTAGCGGTCTATTGCAAAAATAAAAGTAGGGTACACAAAATTTCAGGGCACAGAAAAGATTGAAATTAATGAGTTATAAATGATTTTAAATAGGCAAAAGGCAATAGGACTATTTAATGATTTAATATGCACAAAAGGCAGCGTCTCCGGGATCATGCTGTGATTTACCGACGAGGCCGGCACCAATAATTTATAGAAAAATATGTTAGATTATATCACAATAAGTATAATACTATGAAATGCAAAGCCCCTATACAGATTTCATAGGAAACTTCGTCCATAAGGGCATTCCGGAGTACTCCGCCGGGGTTCGGGAAGTAATTAAAGAAATTGTGCATTAAAAAGGTACAAATTGGGTATGGCGGTGTGCTGTGCTAAGTTTTATGAGCATTACGCAGTCCCAGTAGCTGGGCAAGGAAATAAATAATAGGATTTATTGCCCAGGTGGCAATCACACCCTACCCTCAACACAGAAAAAAAAGGGGAAGCATCAATGCTTACTTGTTAGAGGAAAAACGTCCTGCGGAGCTTGGAAAGACGAATGTCAACTCGCAGTGCTGGATTGTGGCCGTTCGGAGCCGCTAAGAACGCTGGCTACGGCTTCAAATATGTCCACGGACGCTGCAATATTGTAAGAAATTAACCACACGATCGACACCAAAACCACAATTTGAAGATTAACATGGCAAGAAAGATGCTTACCGAGATAGCCGCTGACTAGCTAGCAGAAGGATTTCGGCCAAAGAGTCTTCAAAGTAATTAAGTCAGTATATAATTCGGGTATATATGTGTCGTACCGACGGAGGCTGAAAATACAAAACGCAACTGTTAAATTGTAGACAAATAACAAGGAAATCTCTCGCCACGTAACCAATTGCCGAAATACTTACAAGGGAGGTCAGAATAACTGACACGAATACTAGTTAGAAAGTGATTCTCTCGAAAATTGAGATTAAAATGGCCTCTGTTTCTGGTGTGGCAGTTTAAATACACCGAAACTGCTTCTCAAAGCAATGCGATCATTAAACTTGCCAGTTAACAGATGCCGGGATAGTGGGAAAATAGGACATCCCTGGCCATGACAGTTGATGTTCTTAAAATAAGAATAATCTGAGAAATTTTGACGTAACAAAGCATGCTGGAAGCCTGAAACGATAAATAAATTGACAAGGACGATGATGGAAACAATAAGACCTTAAATTTGTAGCGGATTCTTAATAACATACTAATATTATGACCCGACTTTTCTCGCTAGATAGGAGTTTAGGTTATTTGCCTGGCAACACCTTACCATAGATTGCAGCCTTTGATGGTTTGGGAGTGTTCATCTGTCAACGATGTAATGAATGTCATCCTACTGACAGAATGACCAACGTAACTGACAGTTGTTTAAGAGACATTGTGAGAATGGATTTTAAAATGTTTGTACAGTAGCTCAAACGTCACTTTTACTAGTCATCAGATGACAAGCTCAAATTGTAAATATTAACATAACCACAAAATATGAAGTGAAAATATGAAGTGTTTCGACGTTTGAGGTAATTATACATTACACACCCCCTCAACCGGGAGAATTTTACGTGGGAAGCAAGCTGAAAGAGTAAAATTCAAGCTCGCCCCCGAGCTTATAAAACGCAAAAAACAAAGAACCATGGCACTGGATCTCGCAGGTACAAAAATAATGGATACCATAGAAGCTGAAGCGACTCAGCATGCCGGCGTCAGGATCCGAAGTTCAAAGAAACTACAATAAAACATTGAGAAGTGCAAATGTAATAGTTCAAAACGAGGCATGGTAAAGCTGTTGGCCGATGCGAGAAAGAAGGGGAAACGATAATAAGTGGAAGGGTTGTCGATGCCTACGGAGTCGACAAATTAAATCACAAGTCGAGAATTAACTACACAGTTAGTACTGGTTAGCCAATTCCCCACCTACTACGAGTGTGTATTGAAATGATAACTGGTTTATACCCCTTAGTTAGGGAGGGACATAAGGGAAAAGAAATGATAATGTAGGGGTCGTCAAAGCCCGTGGGGTCGACAAGTGAAATCGTAAGTTGAGAATTAACTAGACAAGCATAATTGTTTATTTAATTCTCCACTCACTACGAATGTATATTGAAGTGTTAATTGGATTGTCCTTGTTCCAGTGGTAGGAAGCAAGGGGGAAGTAAACATTATGGAGTTGTCGTCTCCGCCTGGATAGGGGAAGACGTATTAAATCATGGGTTGGAGATTAAGCGTCCTAACGTGCAGCGGCCGACCTAAACTCCTTCCCACTACTACCTAAAACTAAAAAATAAAACGCAAGCATCACTAGGAGTCGTATACATAAAAAAAAGGAACCGGTTAGCAACATTTCATATGAAATAAGTGTAAAAAAAAAAAAGGTGGGGGAATAATATCGATGGGAAATCACCTTCGCCGAGTCAGGGGAAGACGTATGAAATCATGGGTCGAGGATCAAGTTGCCTAACGTACCACGGCTGGCTTAAACCCCTAGCCACTACTACTTAGATTTACTTGATGGGGGGGTTGTCCTTTTTTCCTTCCTCAATGTATAGTTAACTATTTCGGGATAAATGAGTTTTAAATCGTTATCTGTATCGTTGTTTCTATACACAAAGAGGAAAAAAAAAAAATGACAATCCCCAGGCACTGGTGCCAAAATTGAGGCGTGAGATGTTTAACCTCTTGTGCAGAAATAAGGACCGGTTGTCTTACTCACCTCTCCGAATAATACCAATGGGTATCACCGGTTACGGGGAGGCTTTAAGAGTAAGATAGTGGTAGCAATCCGGGCGGACCTGGCACAGGGTCCTACCACTGGCGCGTGGGTAAATCACTAAAATAAAACATGCATTCAACTATACCTACTAAGATGAGGAGTCCAAGAGTGTTTGAAGCTATTGTAAAAAAAATGTGTTGAAATTTCCTACGTCAGCACCGAAAACTTCCAATTTCACAATACAGTTGCTGAAACGAACAAACACTCGAAGATCCAACAACATTACCAAACTAAAGCTTAATAAACTATGACGAGGATTCTCGGCCCAGAATCACGGGTCCTGCAGTATACCTTGGCATCGATTGAATCCGCGTGGCCGACGCTGGAGACAATCGCATCGAGGCCTACGGTAAAGCAGCAAAATGGATACCAGACCTCCTAGTGATGATAAAACAATGCGCATAATTTTAACAATGAAACCGTTACAGTCCGGACAGTAAATGTTCCGGGCAACGGTTAAGTATTCACCAATATCGGTGATGGTAAAGATAAAAGATAGGCAAAGGAAAAAATATAAGTAGATAGTTCCAGAGGACTACAGAGTCCCAGGTCAGCAAAGTGAAATTAAAATGTAATACCAGGGTAATACCGGTACACGTTAGGATTAACCTATGAAAGTTCTAAGAATTGTGAATAAAATTATGTGAACACGTTATTTATGCTACAGTAAAGTTAGACTGAAGTACATCTAGCTATCCGAGCCGCTAACGTTTCGGCTTTACGCAAATGATGATGAAGAAATTATGATACAATGGGAAGACGTATATAGAGATAAGACGTCACCTATGTAGTGAGTGCAAAAGGTATAGAAACAAGGCTGAAGGGAGAGTTGCGTCCCAAATTGTTTCGTTCTTAAAGTCAAATGTAGTTAATTAGAGTTAGTGGAAGGCGGCTTGCAATCTTTGATGTGCCACTTCCCTAGCGGTTTTCCATTTAAGTCCTCTAACTCGTAAACTAGACGTGATATTTTGCGAAGGACGCGACACTTCTCATACTTCGGTGCTAATTTCGCAGCAAAATACTTCCCAGCGTTACTCTGCTTGAAAGTTCGTTTCCACACCTCATCACCCACATTGAACTCAATATCACGCCGCTTATCGTTGTAATATACAATGTTACGATCATGAGCTTTCTGTAACGATTCCTTCACCGTGGAGTAGATATCTCTGAGTACGACAATTTTATCCGCGTAATCGCGTCTCGAAGAGAATATAATCTCTTCCACGGTTTCGGGATCGCCATAGACAGTCCCATCTGGTACCGCTTCGCGTCCGTGCACCAACAGGAAAGGGGAGAATGAGGTGGATTCGTTAACTGAAGTATTTAGTGCAAACTGTATTTTTGAAATGTTCACATCCCACGTCCTGTGGTCGGATTCAACGAAACTAGATACAGCGGTCATTATCGTTTTATTGTACCTTTCGACTGTGGAAACCTGTGGACAGTATACCGGCGTATAATGAAGTTGGGGAATGTTATACGTAGCGAACAACTGATGTACGTCTCCACCTGTAAAGTAAGAGGCGTTGTCCGCAATGATAGTTTGGGGAATACCGTGGATCATGAATACGTGGTTCTCCAAACGCTGAGAAATAACCTTGCCCGTAGCGCGACGTAAAGGGAACAGCATACAATACTTGGTAAAGCAACATACGACCACCAACAGGTACGTATTCAGCTGTCTTGAAGGTGGAAGAGGTCCGACAAGGTCTATACTGAGGCACTGGAACGGACGACAGCAAGCCTTGGCGCTACCCATGAATCCTGGGGTCGGATGCTGACTGTGTTTGTATGCTGCACACGTAGAGCAGTTCGCGACAAACTTGACAACATCTTGGTACATGCCCGGCCAGAAGTAACGGAGTTTTAGCCGGTTGTACGTTTTTGCAGTACCCAGATGTGCGGCAGTAGGAACAGAGTGATTAGAGTGCAATATTTCTTCGCGGAACTGCTGTGGTATAACTTCCTTCCATTCGAAATCAGATTTGAGAATATTTTTAGTTTTAGTGTAACGGTATAGGCGCCCGTTCACTAACTGAAAGTTTGGCACAGACCCAGGGTTGGCCTCGCACCTTTTGTAAAGGCCCAGGTACCATGAATCTGTAATAGTATTAATGTCGATTGTACTTACGGGAACTGCTCTTGATAGAGCGTCTGGCACTATATTATCAGAGCCACGTCGGTGCTCGACTACGAAGTTGTAGGGAGATAATCGACAACCCCATCTTTCGAGGCGTCCCGTGGGATTTTTTAAGTTGAGGAACCATTTAAGGCTCGAATGGTCCGTTACTATTTTAAATTGGCGGTCCCCTTCGAGATACGGCCTAAAATGTTCAACCACGTTGACGACGGCCAAAGCTTCCCTCTCAGTAGCAGAGTAGTTCCTCTCCGGTGGTGTGAGTGAGCGACTGTAGTAAGCCAGTGGGTGTTCTTCGCCATCAAACTCCTGGGTCAAGGTTCCACCAATGCCAAAGTCCGACGCGTCACACTGCACTGCAAACGGCTTGGAGAAATCCGGGCAGGCTAGGACAGGCGCCGTCGTCATGGCTACTTTTAGTTGGCTGAAAGCTTGCTCTGCCTCAGATGACCAACGAAAAGGGGGAGCGCCTTTCCGGGTTGAAGTCAACTGGTTAAGAGGCCCCGCAATGTTGCTAAAGTTCTTAATAAAACGACGGTAATACGATGCGGTACCGAGAAAGCGTTTAACATCCTTGCGGGAAGTTGGTACAGGGTAATCAATTATGGCTTTGACTTTGTCGGGGTCCGTGCGTAAACCATATTCGTCCACGACAAAGCCCAAGTATTTAAGTTGTCTACGAAAGAAATTACATTTAGATAAGTTTATTGTTAGGTTAGCATAGCGAAGGCGATCAAGTACTGTACGTAGTAATGTGAGATGCTCGGCAAAAGACTCTGAGACAATTATAATGTCGTCGAGGTAAATAAAGATACGTCCATTGTGCTCTGGACCAAACAAGATGTCCATTAGGCGTTGTTGTGTAGCTGGCGCGGATGTAAGCCCAAAGCACATCACCTTAAAATGGAATAGGCCGCGACCAGGAACTGTGAAGGCGGTCTTCTCCTTCGATGCCTGTGAATCGAGTCCTATTTGCCAGAAAGCAGACTTTAGGTCTAAAGAAGATAAGAACTTGGCGTTTCCAAGTTGATCCAAAATTTGGTTTATCAAAGGTAGAGGGTACGCATCATGTTTCGAGACCTCGTTCAATTTCCTACTGTCTAGGCAGAACCGTAGGGTACCATCCGCTTTAGGAGCCATAGTAACCGGGTTATTCCACGGACTACTGCTCGGTTCCACGACATCCAGTTCAAGCATCTCGTCGAGCTGCTTGTTCAGCTCGGCAAGTTTGTAAGGTGAGAGCATGTAGAAACGTTGCTTTATGGGTTTCGCGTCACCGGTGTCAATGGTATGAGTAAGCAGATGTGTCCGTCCTAAACCTTTTTTTTCCGAGGAAATAGTTTCAAATTCTTTAAGGATGTTCTCTGCTTGAAGTTGTTCCTCGTACGACAATGAATCTAAACCTTGCAAAAATCTCACCTCGGAGTTTAATGTATTAATGTTATCTTCGTCTGGCGTCACACAATCGTTATCTAATAATGATAATACGTCGGGAGCTATGTTAAACGCCTTCCAGAAGTTAATTCCTAATAATAGTTTGGTTGGTACGTCTGGTATTACATAAAATTTCACTGTTGCGGTTTTATCACCTACAGTTACGGGTAAAAACACATAGCCCTTTATAGGGGAGGACGATCCGTTCGCTGTCACTATGCGACTCAAATCGTAAGATTTATGTATATCAACTAAGTTTCTGAAATACTCTTGCGTATTCCCACCAACGATTGATAGTTCTGAACCAGAATCCAAGAGCCCGGTAAAAGGTAAATCGTAAATCTTTACTTGAAGGTAAGGGCGCAAGTCATGACCCTCGATGAGGCTATTCGGTTTCGATTTATTTTCACTTCGCTCAAAGAATGATTTCACTGTCTGCAACCAGGACTGCCAGTCCTCCTGAATGGCGACGGCCGAGGAGCGGGTTTCTATGGCCGACCTGTCTAAGGGTCGCCTTATGTTAATGGTGCTGTTCAAGCTAACTCGTTTCAGTGACATGTTTGTAGTTTCCATTTGTGGCGTAGAGGTCGTTTCTGGTTGAGAGATGCTATTTGTAACATTATTATGTGGTTCAGATATGCTATGGGATTGAGTAAGTTGAATATCGTTGGTGGCGGAATTTTGGCAAAGTTTGTTATTATTGCAATTTATATTAGAGCAAGCTAGGTTATTTGTGTTAGGTAAATTATTTGGGTAAGGTAAAGTATTTGGGTAGGGTAAACTGTTTGGGTAGGGTAACGTACTTGGGTAAGGTAACGTACTTGGGTAGGGTAAAGTACCTGGGTAGGGTAGAGTACTTGGGTAGGGTAAAGTATTTGGGTAGGTTAAACTGTTTGGGTAGGGTAGCGTACTTGGGTAGGGTAACGTACTTGGATAGGGTAAAGTACCTGAGTAGGGTAAAGTACTTGGGTAGGGTAAAGTACTTGGGTAGGGTAAAGTACTTGGGTAGGGTAAAGTACTTGGGTAGTGTAAAGTACTTGGGTAGGGTATGGTGTTATTATTGGGAAACGTGGGGCTATGGGGTGATAAGACTGTAGGAGCTTTTGGTACTTTAGTATTAGTGGGCAAGGCCGAAAATGTATGGGTTTTATTTAGAGTGGGAAACGTTTTAAGGGTATGTTTCGTTGTTGGTATGAATATTCTACTTCTATATTTAATTTTAGATTTTGATTTGATTAAGACCGGGTCAGCCATACCCTGACTCGGACTAGTTAGTTTTTTGGGGTGGGTTGCACTGGAGTACATTTCCTACATGTCTTAGCAGTAACGTCCTCTTCACCACAACGGTAGCAAACGAGTCTAGGTTTGGATTTACAATCCTTTAACGTGTGTCCATTCACACGGCAACGAACGCAAAAGTTGGTCACAGTCTCGACAGTGGAAACATTCCTTGATGTAGTTGGAGCGTACACTAAATCATGAGCTAAAGACTTGCTAACATCCCGATTGGGTTCCGAAAATCGTTTTGCACGCTGCGCGGCTGCTTCCAGCTGTCGGCAGCGATCCTTAAGGTCGTTAATACTAGTAATAGGAAACAGAGCCAGTTGCTTTGAATAAAATGGCCTAATATTTTGTAGCAATATATCAAGTTTCTCCGACTCGGACAAGCGAGTCTCTAAGCGGGAGTAGTAATTAAGCATGACGCTAATGTAATTAACTATTGATTCGTCAAGACCCTGTGTTCTTGATCTAATCTCAGATAACAACCGTTCGTTATAATCAACTGGTAAATAATCACGGACCAGTAAATTTTTTAGGTCCGTCCAGCAGTGGACCTGCTCGCAGACCCCATCAAACCACGACAATGCCTGGTCTGTGAACAGTTCGCACGCTGAGCGGAAAAGCGTGGCATCCGAAATGTCACGTGACGCACGCACCTGTTCCAGCCTCCGCAGAAACGCTTTTACGCAAGTTTTGCCATTATATTTCAAGTCCAATTTGTGAACTGCGTTATACTGCGTTTGTGAATTGGCTGGGACAGCTACCTGCGGCGACGCGGTGGATGAGTTGCGCTCGGGGTCAACGTCCGGTGACAACGCACTTTTAAAATTAACCAATATATTGTCAAGTCGCGTAAGCAACTTGTCCAGTTGATCACTTAATACAACGTGCCTCGTGGATTCTGATTCAGACGGCGTCAGGCGGGTTAATCGATGATAGAGGTGATGAGCGGCCGCCTGGATACGATTGAGCACCTTTAATGAAGTACGTGGGGCGGTTGACCTTTGTATTAAAGCATTAATTTCTACTATTTTAGATTCTATAGCACTGAGTTCCTCGCCGACGTCGCACTCGTAGTCAAAAATTTCGTCCGCAGGAATTTCCTTGCTCAATTTTCTCAACTGGCATCGCAAGTCCATGACCGAGCCTTGTGGAATTGCGTGTCTGACTTTAATCTCATACTCGAGTTCATCACGCGTAAGCAAGTTGTAAGCGATAGGGCGTTCCTCGACCGAGCTTGACATTTTCTAAGCAATTAAGAGCAGTGACAGCGAACGAATAGTACTATAGTAAAAATTGTAATTACAAACGGCTGTGTAAAGTAGTAGTTAAGGTAGATAAAGTTTAAGTTAGCGAACGGATTTATCAATAGCAGTTAAACGGTAGTTAAGTTTAAATATGGACGGTATAAGCCAATGATGATGAAAGGCGGAGGAAAAAAAAAAAATTTAATAAAAATAAATTAATAAAAAAACCTCGAGGACTAGGTTGGCGCCTCGTATGCTGTGTGATAAACCGGGATATCTCACCCTCCAGACCGGAACACAACAGTGTATCGCTGCTGCTTAGCGGTTGGATTAGCAGGCAAGACGGTGGTAGCGATCCGGACGGACCGTGCATAAAGGTCCTACCACCCGCAATGTAATAGGAGAGGTAATAGTAGTAGTAGTAGGTAGTAAATAGCAACAATAGTAGCAGTAGGTAGTAGTAGTAAGTCCACACTAGTGAAATTTTCTACAAAAAAAAAAAACGTGATCTGCCAATTACAATAAGTAAGGTAAGTAGGTAGCTACTTATTATAAGCTTATGAATAAATATAAGTCCCCTCAGAGCCGTCGTTTATAATAGGACACAAATATTCAAAGGTAAAAAAAAAATTAAAAATACACAGATGGACGTGACCAGCCAATGATCCCTTCGTTATAATTAGAGTTAACCATTAACATTCAACTATACTGCTCGGGCGCCAATGTAATGAAAATTTTTCTAGTTGGTTCTAATAGTTGAAGGTTACCCTATGAGGTTGGGATTGAAATCCAGTTTCATAGACACAGTATTTATTTATATTTTTAATTAATCACTGGACAATACTTCCACGGTCTTAACCTCTATGTTAGTACTAAACTTAAGGAAGTTATCTTAAATTAAACATATCTTTACTCTAGGGTAACACTTATCTTAAATCGAAGGGGGGTAGAAATTAGTTGAATGTTTGGCTGATCACGTTTACTTAACTCTAAATTTAAAATAGTGATTAGACTAGGCTTAACTTTCGCCGGCGCCTTCAGCCGCGTCGTGCAGTTATACGGGGTCAGGAACTAAACCCGTACCAAACGAGCCCGTACCGTACAAGCCCGTACCAAACACCTCCTGGAATTGATCAGGGTCTCCGTTGAAGCAAGCGGTCCCAAAAGCGGGTGAACTCGATGCGTTTAAGCTCGCGGATAAAGGTAAAGAAAAGAGATCACGGAATAGAGTCCAGGCAAACGGCACGGCTAGGCATTTTGATAGCTGCTAGGTAATAGGTGACGGGGCGGCATGTTATTATACAAATGAAAGGTAAGTGAAATCTAATAGAAAAGAAAATGCCCGAATCAAGCCACGGCTAGTGCATTGCTGCAGGTGTAAAATAATCAAACCACTCGATAGTTAATTTTGAAATAGAAATAAAAGTAGGCGGAACTTAAAAGGAAATAAAATTCTAGGATTCCGCCACCATAAATGCATTGCAACAGGCGTGCGATAATTGGGCCATTCCTAAGGTATTGTAGAATAAAATAGGTAGGTGGAATTTCCCAATAAAAAAAAAACATTAAAATCAAGCCGTTGCAAATGCATTTCAGCAGGCAATGTAATAAAGCTAATCAGCAATGCCTTTAGAAATAAAATGAGGGTATGCCAAGTTTTCTATTATGGAAAGTACTAGAATCAAGGGCTTGTAATTACATTGCAACAGGCATAGAGAAATTAGGCTATTTAGTAATAAAAACCCATTGCAAAATAGAACAAAATGAGGGTTAACAGTTTATCTCTAAATAAGAATAGGTTACGCCAAGCTTCCGAATATGTACATTAAATTTTAAACAAAACCAATACGCTGAAAGTGCATTTACATAGGCAAAAGGTAATAGTATAATTAGTCAATAATTGTCCTCAATAATTAGTAGTGAATTAAATTTAGATTTAGCGGTCTATTGCAAAAATAAAAGTAGGGTACACAAAATTTCAGGGCACAGAAAAGATTGAAATTAATGAGTTATAAATGATTTTAAATAGGCAAAAGGCAATAGGACTATTTAATGATTTAATATGCACAAAAGGCAGCGTCTCCGGGATCATGCTGTGATTTACCGACGAGGCCGGCACCAATAATTTATAGAAAAATATGTTAGATTATATCACAATAAGTATAATACTATGAAATGCAAAGCCCCTATACAGATTTCATAGGAAACTTCGTCCATAAGGGCATTCCGGAGTACTCCGCCGGGGTTCGGGAAGTAATTAAAGAAATTGTGCATTAAAAAGGTACAAATTGGGTATGGCGGTGTGCTGTGCTAAGTTTTATGAGCATTACGCAGTCCCAGTAGCTGGGCAAGGAAATAAATAATAGGATTTATTGCCCAGGTGGCAATCACACCCTACCCTCAACACAGAAAAAAAAGGGGAAGCATCAATGCTTACTTGTTAGAGGAAAAACGTCCTGCGGAGCTTGGAAAGACGAATGTCAACTCGCAGTGCTGGATTGTGGCCGTTCGGAGCCGCTAAGAACGCTGGCTACGGCTTCAAATATGTCCACGGACGCTGCAATATTGTAAGAAATTAACCACACGATCGACACCAAAACCACAATTTGAAGATTAACATGGCAAGAAAGATGCTTACCGAGATAGCCGCTGACTAGCTAGCAGAAGGATTTCGGCCAAAGAGTCTTCAAAGTAATTAAGTCAGTATATAATTCGGGTATATATGTGTCGTACCGACGGAGGCTGAAAATACAAAACGCAACTGTTAAATTGTAGACAAATAACAAGGAAATCTCTCGCCACGTAACCAATTGCCGAAATACTTACAAGGGAGGTCAGAATAACTGACACGAATACTAGTTAGAAAGTGATTCTCTCGAAAATTGAGATTAAAATGGCCTCTGTTTCTGGTGTGGCAGTTTAAATACACCGAAACTGCTTCTCAAAGCAATGCGATCATTAAACTTGCCAGTTAACAGATGCCGGGATAGTGGGAAAATAGGACATCCCTGGCCATGACAGTTGATGTTCTTAAAATAAGAATAATCTGAGAAATTTTGACGTAACAAAGCATGCTGGAAGCCTGAAACGATAAATAAATTGACAAGGACGATGATGGAAACAATAAGACCTTAAATTTGTAGCGGATTCTTAATAACATACTAATATTATGACCCGACTTTTCTCGCTAGATAGGAGTTTAGGTTATTTGCCTGGCAACACCTTACCATAGATTGCAGCCTTTGATGGTTTGGGAGTGTTCATCTGTCAACGATGTAATGAATGTCATCCTACTGACAGAATGACCAACGTAACTGACAGTTGTTTAAGAGACATTGTGAGAATGGATTTTAAAATGTTTTTACAGTAGCTCAAACGTCACTTTTACTAGTCATCAGATGACAAGCTCAAATTGTAAATATTAACATAACCACAAAATATGAAGTGAAAATATGAAGTGTTTCGACGTTTGAGGTAATTATACATTACACTATATACCGCAACTATAGGTACCGCCACGATATTTGAGGTCACCCACACAACAACATGACTGTCATGCAATGACCATTTAACGACCGCTTTAGCCTAGTTGGTAGTGACCCTGCCTACGAAGCAAGAGGTCCTGGGTTCGAATCCCGGTAAGGGCATTTATTTGTGTGATGAGCACGAATATTTGTTCCTGAGTTATGGATGTTTTCTATGTATTTAAGTATGTATTTATCTATATAAGTATGTTTATCGTCGTCTAGTACCCATAGTACAAGCTTTGCTTAGTTTGGGACTACGTCGATTTGTGTAAGATTGTCCCCTAATATTTATTTATTTATTTATTTTATTTATTAATGACAGCGGGATTTTGTCATTTATTTGTACCGATAGCAAGTTCAACAGAGAATTACAAGATTGACTAAAAATTTCTTTCACCTATTTCGTTAAGAATTATTTAGTAAATAAAATACATCTAGTTCAAACAAAACAAAAAATAAAATTATATTTTATTTAAATCAGATAAGCTTATTTTTCGTTATTTATAAAATAAGTACCGTTTTTTTTCTGTCGCGAATATTTCTTATCAGTTTCAAATTGTTTTATTTCAAAAATAGGTTATATTAAAAAAGAAAAATTATAATGCATAGTATTGCGTAGTTTATTTTATCATAACATCATATAACTAATTAGATGTAAGACAAAATGTGTATCAAGAGCATTCGAACTGCCAACAAACTGCTACGCAGTTTGGCAGTACAATTAATTTATGTAAAAATGTATGTGTCAATAATTCTGAAATAAACGATAATAATACAATACAATACAAATATTCTTTATTGATCACCAAAAACAGTACAGTAACATTACAAAAATAAAAATTCAGGTAGACAATAGGCGGTCTTATCGCTAAAAAGCGATCTCTTCCAGACAACCAATTACTCAGAAAAATAATAATAATAATAATAATATAACTCACATTTTCATTCACTCATTTCATTCATTCACTACTTTTTTGCAATCAGTACTTAGCTGTGTGTAATTATTCGCCTCAACTCTTGTGGCGTTACCTATAACGCGAATAATCCGGCACTTACTACGTTAGGACTTCAGGCGCTAAGTACAAGGCTAACATAAACATGAATCATCTCTATTTAAAATGTTTGCTTGTCTATCCGTCTGTCGGTCGTAACGATTGAGTCAGCTTGTTTAAAACTCGTGTCAAGAGTCTCGAGAGCTCTTAAGTGTGATTAATTTAAAGTGTTTGAGAACTTCCAAGGAATGCTACGTAAATATTTCGCGCTAGGAGATAACTTCTCGCTCTCGTTTTAATCCAACCAACATTATAAACTAGCGTCTGCCCGCGACTTCGTCCGACAAATAAAATTTATAATCAACTCCCGCGGGAAATTCCAAAAATCCCTTTTTACTGAACCTCTGTGATCCTAAAGGATTGATTACAGAGATATAGGGTCCTATTGAATTTAATATATAAATACCGTTTCTTACTTTCTGAAAATCCTGAAATATTTTTTTACGGACTGATATAAATCCCATTTATTCCCTGTCCCGTAGGAATTTCCGAAAATCCTTATAACTGTTTTTAGATGTTACTTTTACCTACTTGCATGCCAAATTTGAAATCTCTAATGTTTATACTTACTTAGTTGCTGAGATAATTAGGGCCACTTTGAAGCGAAAATGTAAAAACCATTCCCTATCCCGTGGGAATTCGGAAAAATCCCTTCTTAATGTATCTTTATGATAATTAAGGTAAATATATGTGTACCAATTTTTTTTTACTTTTTTTTAAATTATTTAATTTAGTTCTATGTGTGTCATTAGGTGCAGCGGTTTGGGCTGTGCGTTGATATATCAGTCAGTCAGTCTGTACTTTGAATTTTATATAGATGAAGAAGTGTGTGAATTTGTTTAGATTTTTGGATATTAGATGTAAGTCAATTGCGCAATAACGGATGAACGGAAAAAAAGCCGTGATGGCCTAGCCTAGAGGCTTGACCTATGGCCACTCGATCAGAGGGTCGTGAGTTCAAATCCCGGCTTGTACCTCTGACTTTTTCGGGATTTATGTGCGAAATTACATTTGAAATTTACCAAGCGCTTTACGGTGAAGGAAAACATCGTGAGGAATGCATACTTACACCTGCGAAGAAATTCAATGGTGTGTGCACTGGGCCCGGGTGGGAACTACGGCCCAAGCACTCTCATTCTGAGAGGAGACCGGATGGACGGATATGGATGAAATTTTGAATAACATATAGGATACTTTTATCACGATAATTCCCACGGAACCGGAATGAAAATGCAAAATTTCAACTAGGTACTACTACAATTATAAATTAACAATATTCCACGATGTAATTTTCAAGAATTCCCGGAATTTCCATTCAAATGCTAGACAAAGCCGCGAACAGAGACTAGTAGCACATACATTGACGTCAGAACGCTTTAGAATCGTATTAGAATTAATTCTTATTTATTTCCTGACACCATTTCTCCCATGAATTTAACAAAGGAAGGTGCAGAAATTATTCAGCAACCCGCTTATTATGCTGATGTATGTATGTATGGATGGATGCTATGGTTATGTTATGTGTTATGTATGCTAATCGTTTGGGTTCGGCGGTCGTACGGACGCGTTTTAGGCCGAGGACGCACTGGTAAGGCGACGGGCGACGCGACGCGACGGCGACTAAATCAAACATAGTTCGAGTTATGTGAGCGGCCTCAGCGGCCGCAGCGGCGACGGCGACTAAATCAACTATGTTTGATTTAGTCGCCGTCGCGTCGCGTCACCGGTCGCCTTACCAGTGCGGCCCCGACCTTAGTGTTCCATGGCCGAAATGGGGCAAGAGAACCCAAAATATCACGTGAAAATTCATACCAATTGACATCCAAAGTAAACAAAGCTTGTGTTATAGGTGCTAGGCAACGGATAAACATACTTCCATAGATATTTACATCATCATCGTCCTATTGCAGGGAATGAGAGGGTTTGGGACGTAGCGGGCCCAGTGCGGATCGGGAACTTCACACCACAATTTAATCACTTCATTACTTTTCTATCATACAATAGTTCTTGTAGTAAAAATGTTTTTTCTGAGATGTCACGTTGTTCTCACAAACGTGCGATATAATTATGTTTTATTAATTGTTATTGTTTCTTAATATTTGTTTTCTTTGAATAAAATAATGTATTATGGTAAGTAATTCAAGTTAGCGGTAATATAAACCACCGCACAAAAAAACTTGTGAAACGATCTGTTTGTTCGGCTGTTCCTTCAAGATCAAACTAATAAATGAATGAACTTAAACATGATATCCTCAAAGAAATCAAAGGGATGCGCAAGCGCATGCAGCACTTATGACCGGAGTTAGGGATGGCGATCTAAGATCGATTAATCGAAGAATCGATTTCTTAGATCGATATGTAGCACTGAATCGATTCAGTGAAGCGATATTTCACCCAAGAAAATCGACGTTCGATTTTTTCATAATTTAAGCCTCAAGGCAGGTGTATTACTTTATTTCTGATATGTTGGCAGGTCACAGGCTTCCTCTCAGAATGCAGTCAAATCTGCAGTCAACTCGTAAAAAATGTGACCACGAAAAAGAACCGGCTGCCGGCTGAAACTATTAAATGACCCATAAAATATAATAAGTGATACAAGAATAAGCTAAAGACAACTCCCGTCGTTTAGTGCTACGCGGCGCTGCGTGATTTTCGGAGTTCCTGCGTGTGCGCAGCGCAGATGTGAGGCTCGACGCGCGCGCGCCGGCCCTCCGAAGTACAGGGTGATCACGTCGCTTTGAAAATTCTTATCAAACTTCAAAAAGCTAAAGGTTAAAATTTTTGAGGCTTTCGCGATTTTCGCATGACTACATCATAATTTTGACAATAGTCATAATAAAAGTGATGATGAAAACGTGGTGGTGAAGCGAAACTGGGGTTACTTTAGGAAATTTTGGGGCTACTTTGATAGATTTAAAATGGTTATAAAAACGCAAATATTCATAGCTCGATTGAGCAAATGACGTAAAAAGTTAGGTAACTTATCAAGGTAGTTATTTCACTGCCACAGATGGTCTAAAAAAATAAGGACACGGCGTAAAAACTGTTTTCCAAAGTAGCCCCTGCATTTTAAAGTAACTCCGTTTTACGGTACATATATCATACTAAATACAAACAGACATGGATGCACAGAAAATCCCAGAAAAAAGACCGAGCGCTGGCCCTTTTTCTGGGTTTTTCTATGCATCCATGTTTCAGTTCGTAAATGTAGCAAACCGGATCAGCCTGTAGCTTAGTTTTATTTTTACTCGCTGATCGCTGGCTCTTTTGTTCTTTGATGTGCGTAACACATGGCCTTCTAAAAACAGCCGGTTTATAAAGAATCGTAGCTAATTTACGAATAAGCGCAGCCGGTAGGCGCGTTTTATACTGTGGCAAACGAGCAAGAAGGTCTATTCAATAGCCTGGCCTTTTACCTACGGGTGTCAACTATAGGTTGACAGTGTCATCATCATCATCCCAGCCTATATACGTCCCACTGCAGGGCACGGGCCTCTCAGAATGTGTGTTTAATATAAAATAGCCTTTCTGCGACTGCTGTTTAGTAGAGAATTCATATTTATTCAGATTATGCCCGTAGGCAAAGGGCTAGTGGATGTACAGTCAACCAATTTGATTCCTAGGCCATAGAATCGTGTCAAAATGAATCAATTTGTTTATCTTCTACGACAGTGATTATTGCGTGATGTATGTCATGATGACAAACTCGATCTTTGCGAACATGTGTCAACGACAATGAATAGAAAAGGAGTTTGCTTGTGTATTAACAACTTGAATTGTTACTGGCCGTCTGTCAAAACTTCTTTTTCCTCTCATGTCATGGAGCGAAAACGTTTATAAAACCTTTACGTTTATTGCAACTATTGGAGGTTGTGTTCGAAAAGTTGATAATGCTTTGAACAGCAGCACTGACGTTTTAATTGTCTAGTAGTTAATGCGACAAGGTTCTATAGTGGCCTAGGAATCAAATTAGTTGACTGTACGTACGAGAGCTCTTAACGGCCTACACTTACCTAACGGCTTTAAAGTAATAAATTTTAGATTTTGTTGCTGACCTACATCTCACTCGAGGAAAAAACACACTAGTCGCACGCTATACCCTATAATATAACACAGTCACTGTCAATAAAAATTAGGATTGGACTTCATCAAGGATTCAAAATCACCTTGCATACTGATGTATATTGCTATTACCTACTAACAGTATTTAAACAAAACCTACAATTGTTCGCACCACACAAAATCTTCTTTCTTCAACAAAAACTCAAGGAATTAAAAATGGATTCCCAAACCAACAATGGTTGGATCTTAATCCGAAATTGGTAGGTATTATTCCTGCAGCTTAGGGGTAAACTTTCTGAACGCCGTCCGAGGAAGAACGGTGATAACTGAATATTCATCTGTAGGTACTTTAATGGGTGAGGGATTCCGGCTGCCACATAAAAGCTACCGTCTTTTCCATAAGGACTCACGGGGCCCCAGTGGCGAAGGGTACTAATTTCCCGATTCCGCCGAGTTGACTAAACTATTGAAGTTACCAAACGCTTCTCTTCCATTACTGCACTTTCGAGAAGATGACAAATGGGGTTTTTATGTTTTTTGTTCCGGCTTGCCCCGATCTTACGGGGCCCCGAAAATCAGATATATTCATTTCATCATGCATGATCATGATCAGAAGACAGTATTAGGAAAGTACCTAAACCTTTATAGTAATAAACGAAATATAGGCGAAAAGTCGTTTTTAATGTTGCGTAAAAATGGGTGATGCGTTAGAACAGTTTTTTTTTTATAATCAAATTGTACGAGGAAGCGTCCGTGCGCACCAACCTTAAAAAGGGGGAAAGTGTGTCTGTTTGCCTGCGATAACCCACTTACAGCGTGTTTAGGATTACCGGCCGTTGTGACGTCACCGTTCTGTTTTACGCTTACTTTGACGAATTGTTCAAAGGAATTGGAATTAAATAAAACAGAGGCCATTATTGTCTAACGCGCGGGCGCGAGCTATCGCATACGCCATCTCTTTCTATATATTGCCATCTTATCGTCATCATCCCAGCCTATATACGTCCCACTGCATGGCACAGCCTCCTTTCAGAATGAGAGGGCTTGGGCCGTAGTTCCCACACGACCCAGTGCAGATTGGGAACTTCACACACACACTACTGAATTCCTTCGCAGGTGCATGCAGGTTTCCTCACGATATGTCAAATGTAATGTTAAGTAGTGTTAGCTGCGGCACACACACACTATCCCATATGTAGTATATAATAGTCGTAAGCATTTTAGAATAAACACAGTATTTACTCAAAACTAATAGTTGTTTCAATAGTCCCACTTACATTTATTATGAATTTATGTCGTCGTCATCGGATTAGGTGTTATTCAGGAGTTCCACCTATCTACAACTCCAACCGAAACATTTGCGTCGATACGACAAGATACAATATACTCCTCAATATCTTCAAGAGCGTTTTATAAGAATAAGAATAAGAATAAGAATAAGAATAAGAATAAGAATAAGAATAAGAATAAGAATAAGAATAAGAATAAGAATAAGAATAAGAATAAGAATAAGAATAAGAATAAGAATAAGAAATCTTTATTTCGCATAAGTAACGGTACATGTTAAAAAGAAAAAAATAAAAACAATAATTGAAAATAGAGATAAACTACTTATACGAAAAAGGAGTCCACTCAGCACTCGTCGGGTCACTAAGGGTGGCTCGACGCTGATATTATGTGGATCCTGGTTAGCATCCGATACAGAGCCGCACGGCACACATGCTCCCACAAACTCTCCCAATATGATTATAAATATAAATAAATATTCTGTCTCTCTTTATTTAACACAAATTCATAGATATACAATAAAGAATTTCACAAACATACATAAGTTACATAACACAAATTGCTCACACAGCACCCCACACAAAATTATTGTAGCCTGGCGAAATTGTGACTCAAACCGCAACACGGTAACTCCAACCAGCAACAGGGCGCTCTCCACCCTCAGGTACAAGAAACTACACATCATAATCTTATGGTGGTTACACAGTTCATGTCCTCTATTCGCTCTGCACAACATTTTCTTCTTACCGTTCCTCCTTCTTCCTCCAAATTCTATCATAACTCCTTTACTATGACCGCCATTCGTCTTTGGAATTCTCTTCCTTTGGCGTTAAGGCAAGCGAAATCCCTTTCCATTTTTAAAAACCTTCTAAAGGCTCACTATTTGTCACTAACGTAATCCTCGGTCTTTGACCCTTCTCTGTTATTTTTGTTTTTAGGGTTCCGTAGTCAACTAGGAACCCTTATAGTTTCGCCATGTCTGTCCGTCTGTCTGTCTGTCTGTCTGTCTGTCCGCGGCTAAGCTCAGAGACTGTTAGTACTAGAAAACTGTAATTTGGCATGAATATATATATTAGTCACGCTGACAAAGTGGTTAAATAAAAAAAATAAAAAAAAATTTTTTAGGGTACCTCCCATAGACGTAAAGTGGGGGTGATTTTTTTTTTCTCGACTAACCCTATAGTGTGGGGTATCGTTGGATAGGTATTTTAAAACCATTGGGGGGTTGCTAGCATGATTTTTGTATTCAATGATTTGTTTGCGAAATATTCAACTTTAAAGTGAAAAATTTCATTAAAATCGACCGTCCCCCCCCCCCCCCTCTAAAATCTAAACTGTTGGGTGGAAAAATTTGAAAAAATTCAAAATGGTAGTAAATGTATTAAATTTACAAGGAAAATTATAGCGGCTAAGATTGCTTGGGAATTATTTGTAGTTTAAGAGTAAATAGTAGCCTAAGGTATTAAACATACCGTAACTACTTTGAAAAACTCGTATCTCAAATCAGCATGTAAACAAAACTGAACCTTGATTACGCGTAATAAAGTTCACTTTGCCAGATCAACGATTTTGAGATACGAGCTTTTTTCAAAGTATTGACGTTACCTAACTTGGAAGATTCCGTACACATACGAAATCCTTAGCAAAATATTACTTGATTTTTTCGTAATGGCTACGGAACCCTATCTTGGGCGTGTCCGACACGCTCTTGGCCAGTTTTATTTGTTTATATTGTTTCTTTAATTTCCTTTTTAAATCCTTTTCTCACATGCGGCCTTTTGACATTTTTCCATTGATATTTTGTATTAAGTATTGTAGTGTATAAGTATTATATTGAATATAATGTGTTTATTTATAAAATTTATTTTATATTTGTATTGATTTTATTGTTTATTGTCTATTAATACTACGTTTCTCTTGTCTGTTATTTCTGCCACCTACATTAGTCTGTTGACAATTATTAATTTCTGAGTAATTGGTTGTCTGGAAGAGATCGCTTTTTAGCGATAAGACCGCCTATTGTCTACCTGAATTTTTATTTTTGTAATGTTACTGTACTGTTTTTGGTGATCAATAAAGAATATTTGTATTGTATTGTATTGTACAATCTAGGTACACTCAGCTGCAGAGAAACGTGACCCCACTGCATAAAACTTTGGATGCAGGGGGCCACGTTTCGCAGCTGACTGTACATAACAGCTGCACGTACCTCTAAAACTTCATCATCATCATCTTTATACGTCCCACTGCAGCCCACATGCCTCTCAGAATAAGAGAGCTCGGGTCATAGTTCCCACGCGGGCCCAACGCGTATTGAGAACTTCACACACACCCTTGAATTTCTTCGCAAGAGTGAGCGATTCCTCACGATGACTCTCCTTCACTGTAAAAACTCATGGTCAATTTTTAATGTAATGTCGTACGTTTCGAAAGACTCGCGCGAGCCCGGTCAATCCACTAGGCTACAAACTTAACACAAAAATACTCATAACCAACTCATTATCACAAGTATTAACACAACCCACGTGTGGGCACTGGGCAGTGACTAAGCGGCCTCCAACAGGTGTTTAGCAGATGCATTGTTTACGGTAACGTCAGTAAAACGTGCGTAACATAAACTTGAGTATTTTTAATCATTTAGTCATACACACAGTGATAGAGAGCGTAGAACCACTTCTGTTATGTATGTCTATGATTCGAAAATGGAGGGAAAGAGTGTTTAATAAATAAATAAATAAATATCACGGGACAATTCACACCAATTGACCTAGTCCCAAAGTAAGCTTAGCAAAGCTTGTGTTATGGGTACTAGCCCTTTACCTACGGGCACAATCTGAATAAATATGAATTCTCATCCTAATGACAGTGACAGAAAGTCTATTTTTTACTAAACATACTGTCAACTATAGTTGACACCCGTCGGTAAAGGGCTAGGCAACGGATAAATATACTTAAATAGATAGATACATACTTAAATATATATTAAACACCCAAGACCCGAGAACAAACATTCGTATTTTCATACAAATATCTGCCCCGACACGGGAATCGAACCCGGGACCTCAAGCTTCATAGTCAGGGTATCTAACCACTAGACCATCTGGTCGTTTAAAAATAGAGTATGTTTGCCTAGTTTGAAAAAAAAAAAAAAAAAAAAAAAAAATGAAAATAATTTATTCAGTAACTTAGTTAACTAATGACAATAACTGTGCTGGTGTCTGTTTTTGAGTATCGTGATACTCGTACTAAGAGAACACCGCTCCTCCATGTTATGTAACTTAAAACTACTTAGGTGTAGGTACTCTAACTAGTTTGTTTGAGCCTATAAAGTTGCATGGAGTAATTTAAATCGAAATGGGATGTATTTCGCCACCTATGCTAATATAGAGCCGAAAAAGAAAACGAAACAAATTGAAGTCGTAACCTGTCTACTGTGGCAGCAGCACAAATTTTAGTTTTCCGCATGAAGAAGAAATTATTATGATTAATATAGTTTTACCGCATCCCACCTTGAATCTCTCGGACACCGTAACACAGATCTGCACCGAATCAAAGAATAACCGCACCGCACATAATATCCGACCGGAGCTAAAGGTGAGTGAAATACCATCAGTTTGATTAGATTATTTTCATACCGCTTTATAGGTAAACTACAGAGAGTGTTAGAACACCTAGATCTACCGTCCACTACCAAGCCCACACATAGTTGATTGATGCCCATTAAGAGGATACGATGCGCACCATTTCTTCATACAAACGTAATCCCCTGTTTCCTCCCTGGATAATAGCTTTAGAGCCAAATTTTTTTTACTGTGTAATCTGTATTTACCACAGCTAATGCCCCTAGGTTTCGTTTTTTTCCATATTTCAATTAACATAAGAAATATGAGCTTTCAAAAACTGGAAAAATTGCCCAATTTCAACGTCATTTTCAGACACTCATCAGAAAAGAATCCCTTATATTAGCAAAAAAAGGAAAACATATGGGCATAGCTAAATCTATCCTCTAATTATATTTGAAAAAAATAATTTTATTGGTCCAGTTTTCGAGAAGAAAACAGGGGATTACGAAATGTTGTTTTGATCAGTTTTACGCGCCTATTAACGGCCTGAGCTGCAGTCGTCCCGCTCTCGCTGTACTGACACGGAGGGGTTCGGGCGAGACAGCGACGTTTCATACCTATTTCTCAAAAGTATCTCAGCCATCGTACCCTCTTAATAATAATAATAATAATATATTTTTTGTATAAATAGAGGTACAGTCATTTATTATGGAATAATTTACAAGTTGTCAATACACATAATATACTTACAATAAAATAAAAATATAAAGTCAGTCAAATAAACCTCCCCGGATCGCACCAAGCGCAAAATGTGCCTAACACACTAACCGCATGGCCCCGCTGAACCGCGATGGACAACCTTTGCACCAGAAACGACCCAGAGCGATGGTCAAGACCTCTCTCACGAAGACGTCGCCCCATTTCTTTAAAAAAAAGTTTCTTTTATGTTAGAAAGGCCAGACAAACGAACTAGTGGGTCACCTGATGTTAAATGATCACCACTGTCCATAGACACCCGCGGCGCTTTACGCGATGCCAGTGCGTTGTCAAAGGAGAGGGAATAGGGGAGGGGGCGAGGTATTGGGCCCTCGGCACTCTCACTGACCGTACGAAACGCAGCAGGGACTACTGCTGCTTCACGCCGGTGTTCTGTGAGAGGGTGGTACTACCCCGGACGAGCCGGCTCATTCGTGATGCAGCGGCTAGCTACAACATGGCTCTACCACTACAAATACAAAGTAAATAATAATTCATTTATTTCGGATATTCTTTTAAAAAAAGTAAATAGATTGTTAGTATTGTAGACACTGGCCACCGAGACCGTGTTGCTGTTTCGTAAATTTTTTGTGGCTTCTAGAATTCGAATCAAGAAACGAACAGCAGACTGCAGACGGTCTGGGCAGCCATTTTTGGTTAGGCCGTGCGACTTAAATGTTGTTTGTATAATGTAATCCGAATAAAAGCCGTGTTGAAATACAAGTTTTCATTTGAATAGTTCAAGTTAGACATTTAGGCAGTATTTTCTCTTTCAGAGCGTATACCCCCACCACAGTAGGTATCATGCAGTATCTGTGTGGATAGGAAACTTAATAAATGTAAACTTGCTTTAAATTCTCTAGAAACTTTTCGGGAACTTCCAAAACTTTGCTGCTTTTTTGATAATTTTATGCAACTTGTACATTGCTAATTAAGTAAATGTCTTTTTTTAGTCAACCAACCCAAGTTTTTTGATCTTTAGTTCAAAGGTTAGAGTTACATTGCAGCGGGCGTGTTATCGCTGCAATATTGTAGAAACGTCGAGAATAGAAGCACCGAAGAATTTCAGTTATGTGTGAGAATCGCAAAAGTTTAAAACATTTTTAAATTTGTGTCCGTTTTGTTTTTAGGGTTCCGTAGTCAAATAGGAACCCTTATAGTTTCGCCATGTCTGTCCGTCTGTCTGTCTGTCTGTCTGTCCGCGGCTAAGCTCAGAAACTGTTAGTACTAGAAAACTGTAATTTGGCATGAATATTAGTCACGCCGACAAAGTGGTTAAATAAAAAAAACTAAAAAAATTTTTTTTAGGGTACCTCCCATAGACGTAAAGTGGGGGTGATTTTTTTTTTCTCGACTAACCCTATAGTGTGGGGTATCGTTGGATAGGTCTTTTAAAACCATTGCAGAGTTGCTTACATGATTTTTGTATTCAGTGATTTGTTTGCGAAATATTCAACATTAAAGTGAAAATTTTCATTAAAATCGACCGTCCCCCCCCCCCCCTCTAAAATCTAAACTGTTAGGTGGAAAAATTTGAAAAAATTTAAAATGGTAGTAAATATATTAAATTTACAAGGAAAATTATAGCGGCTAAGATTGCTTGGGAATTATTTGTAGTTTAAGAGTAAATAGTAGCCTAAGGTATTAAACATACCGTCAATACTTTGAGAAACTCGTATCTCAAATCAGCATGTAAACGAAACTGAACCTTGATATGCGCGTAATAAAGTTCACTTTGCCAGATTAACGATTTTGAGATACGAACTTTTTTCAAAGTATTGACGATACTTAACTTGGAAGATTCCGTACACATACGAAATCCTTAGAAAAATATTACTTGATTTTTTCGTAATGGCTACGGAACCCTATCTTGGGCGTGTCCGACACGCTCTTGGCCGGTTTCTTTCTTTCTATTTATTTTAATGTCTCAGCTTTCTGTGCCAACGGTACATATTGCATAAAATACTTATAGAACAGTACAGATTAGATACAGTAATCTGTGGTCCTGATTAAAACGGCCTTGCTGTCCGACTGTCTGTGCGTACAATCACAATTAACTCTTTGTTCAATCGCTATTGTAGGCAATGAAGTCTTGTTCGGTTTAGCTTCTACGCTGTGCGAAATTGCGGTCATACAATAATCATCATTAACTTAGCCTATATACGTTCCACTTCAGAATGCCTCCTTTCAAAATGAGGGGTTGGGCCATAAGAATAAATAAGAACATAGGTAGAAGGGAAACTCCCGCTACGGCCGGATTCCCTCTAGTTGCGGTAGTTCGGTTGATTTGTCCGGGACCGAACTGCTGCAACACTTTTTGTCTCAGTAGTTCGGTAAAGACTTCAAACCGAACTGCTGGGAAACCTTTAGTTGCAGTAGTTCGGTTGATTGTCTGGGACCAAACTACTGCCACACTTTTAGTCTCATTAGCTCGGTTGTGACGTCAAACCGAACTACTGAAAATTGAAACTACTCAAAAGCGCGATTAAAAATATAGCTAAATACACAATCCATGAAAAATAAGAGCTAGTTAATTTTATTTGCAATGTTGCTACTTATTTCATTTCCTTGCAATCGAAGTGAAAAGAAGAGTGTACCAAAAACTCTAGCATTAAATTAAATTGACCAAAATGGCTCGTTTTATGCTCTTGTTGTACAATCTAATCCTTAAACGTCCTTTTGAGTCGTTTCAATTCTCAGTAGTTCGGTTTGACGTCATAACCGAGCTAATAAGACTAAAATTGTGGCAGTAGTTCGATCCCGGACAGTCAACAGAACTACTGCAACTAAAGTCTTCCCAACAGTTCGGTTTGACGTCTTAACCGAACTACTGAGACAAAAAGTGTTGCAGCAGTTCGGTCCCGGACAAATTAACCGAACTACTGCAACTAGAGGCCGGATTCAAAGGTCACGATATTAGAGTTCTCGCTTAGCGAATACTCTACCTATAATTTCTTAGTTCTTATTTATTCTTATGGTTGGGCAGTAATTCCCACGCAGGCCCGTGTGTAATGGGAATTTTAGATACACCACTGAATTTCTTTTCACCTCACTAGCTCGGAAAGCCGTTTTTGTTTGTTTGACGTCTATTGAGAAAATCGCTTTTTATCCACATGTGAAGAAAGAGTTTTGACATTTGAAGGCAGCTTAAGTGATATTTGACAGCTAACAAAACGTAAAACGTTAAAAGTGCTGAATTTTTAACATCACAATTAATGAATTGCATCGAGTTAAAAACACTAAATACAGTCTTACAACTTTATTTTAATTCATAAATATCTGCATTCAACATTAACCTTCATTCTTCTTGTAAAAACGAATAAAATGTTATGACAGTCCAAGTAAGTCAATGTGCGAACAAAACGCATCCGAAATAATAAAAAAAAACTTAAGTCAAAACTTTTCAAGTCGACGTTAAATATTTGCATGTTTTTCTATTTATTTTGTTATTAAAAATGAGTGATTCGAGTGACCAAGACGTATTAACACCTGTGGAATTACGGGAAACCGTGCAAAATTTGGAAATTTCAATATAATTTATTATGCTAATCCATTTGTTACTAGAATGTTATGATTGTATATGTTGGTATTGGAGTAGTTCCATAAAGGCTGGATATTTTTAGGCTATTTTGCATTGTTTTTGATTTTACCAATATTTCTATAGTACAAACCCTTTTTCTTATTTTCCTCGCTGTAGTGAGGTGAAAAGTTTTGTGTTATACACGGGTGAAAAGTTATTTTACGTCTCGTGTGTTGAAACACTCTCTATCGAAAGGATTCTATATTTGAACCACTCGCTTCGCTCGTGGTCAATCATAGAACCATTTCGATGGCTCGTGTTTCAAATGAACACTCGCAGGTAAAATAAAACTTTCCCCCCTTGTATAACAAATAACTATTGTAGGTTTGTATAGGTTTCCTACGATGTTTTCCCTCACCGTATATCGTTGGTAAATTTCAAATGTCATTTCGCACGTACATTCTGAAAAACTCAGAAGTACGAGCCCAGGCTCGAACCCAAGACCCTCTGCTTGAGAGACCATAGGTATGTTAATAATATATTATAACTATTCATTAGATCTAATTTTAGCATTCTGAATTTACATTTGTATCTAATTTCACTAGTCCTAACATCAAAAAACCGAAAAGGCGCTTCGCCGGCCGCTACCGCGGCACGCTCGCTTCACTCGCTCGACTCGCGCGCTGTTGTGGTCGTAGTTTTAACCTAACCCAATCTATACTTCGTTTTTATTAGCATTAGAAAAAAGTTAAGCGATCTTGACGTGACTTTTTACTGAAAAACACTTTAAAAAATAAGTCATAGCAAATATGTAACAATTAGCCAGGACATAAAGACATTTACATTTTTTTGGTTTCATAATTAATAGTTACTATTTTTTTAAAAGTGTTTTTCGATAAAAAGACTCGTCAAGATTGTTTACCCTATTTCTAATGCTAAAAAAACGAAACATTTAATGTAGCTTGTAAGAAGTAAACCTAACTTTCATTTAGCATATGTGATTATTAATATTAGTAAAGATTAGGAAAGTTCACCTTAGGACTAATTAAAATTATATGAGATAATATTAGGGCCAATTTATATTTTGTTGTCAGTTTTGACTTTTTTA
This sequence comes from Archips xylosteana, assembly GCA_947563465.1. NCBI lineage: Eukaryota > Metazoa > Arthropoda > Insecta > Lepidoptera > Tortricidae > Archips > Archips xylosteana. The sequence continues at coordinate 11,557,290 of OX387368.1, forward strand.
AATTTGGAAAATTTTATGTGATTTCTGCTCAGAATCGCGAGCTTTTTCGATCCTACCAGGAGAAAAAAAGTGTCCCCAAACTTCCATATGATTTTCGATTCATCCATTTAGTTACGGTCATTTAAAGTCCATGAAAAATGGTAGCTAAACGGGAAAAAAACTCTGTACACTTTTGTTCTCCTAGTAGGAACGAAAAAGCTCGTGATTCTGAGCAGAAATCACACAAAATTTCCCAAATAACAAAAGAATCAAAACACAACAAAGTATAAATTGGCCCATTAAAGGCTAATAATAATTATATGCAACGATACATATTTAAGATTACCGACTCAAGGATTTGCCACACTGTATGCGTTCTGCGGTCGCGGTCAGGTCAAATTGAACGCAGCTCGCATTATGTATGAACAACATTGTCGGTCTCTATATATTGCGCGTGCGTGCGATCAGACCGCACGGTCAGATCGCATATCTATACAAAATATATAGAGACCGACAATGTTGTTCATATAGTCGGGGTAAGAAAAGGTTCGTCACTTTTCGACTCTATGTCAACGAGTTAAGGTCGAAAAGTGACGAACCTTTTTTTACCCCGACTATACATAATGCGGGCAGAGTTCAATTTGACTCGACCGCGACCGCAGAACGCACCCAGTGCGACAAATCCATTAATAGTTACTAACGTTCTTAGGGCAAGTAGAGGAACCCCCTTTTTGCGCGATTGAAGGGGCCAATACCCGTGATCAACAAGTCGATCAGATCGACCGGTTGGCCACCTCTGGTACAGACTGATGATACTTTATTTAGAGGCAACGACCTTTCGATTCCTTTGAATCTGAGTGTACGTCGAGCGTCAGATGCAGGAAGCGCACGTGGCCGACTGTACAGTAATTGAGTGACGAGTGCACGGGAAGCACAATCGCTGCCTTTGTTTACGTTATGGTGCTAGCAGGGGTGCGTAACCTTTGGATATTTTATTATTAAATTTAATATTTTGTATCATTAATGCATTTTTAATTTTCTGTTGCCCGCGACTCCATCTGCGAAGAATAGGGGAATAAAAAACACCCTACGACATATTCTCAGACTTACAGAATATAGAGAAAAAAGTTTCATAAGAATCGGTCAAGCCGTTTCGGTGGAGTTCGATAACAAACACCGTGACACGAGATTTTTATATATTGGAGGAGAAGAAAAGATATAATTGTTAATTTATTTGAAATTCATTGTTTATAAGCACCTTGTTCAACTGGATTTTATTAAAATAAATAGTTGCTGTCCGATGGGACAATTTAGCCAACGTCAACGTTGAGCGCTACAGGTGATTGATGCCAAGATTGCGCTAACTCAACATTAATTTATCTTTATCAGTTTGACATTTGCCTTTGGAAGGTGTCACGGTAGGCGCGAATCTCTAGGTGAGTGGCCCGCTTTATTAGTTAGATGGCAACCCTAAACATAAAAGTTATATCTCTGAATCTATGATTTTGTACTGGTTGCAAAAATGGCGACAAAGTGAGACAAGTTTTAAAGTTTGTTCCTGAAAATCTTGAAACTGTAACTACAGGATCTTCTAAGAGGAAAACTAATAAGAGCTCATCCCTAAATCCAGTCCCTATCCATCATAATCAAGTTATTTCGCGACAGAAGGCACAGACAAAACATACCTCTTTCTCCAACAGAGATTAGTTATCAGGCAATCTTTCATAAAAGCACACGCCAAGGCAGCTGCCCCAAAAGCGTACTATTTACCTTACTGTTGAGGTTACTAAACTGTGCATCAAAGTCAGAGTACATTTTTTTTATTCAATTTAGGCTTCAATTGAAGCTCCTATGAACGTCGAAGAATCTACCTCCGGTTCGGAAAAACCCTGTTGAGAATAATCCGACAAGAAACTCAACAAGGTATATGTTTTACAAACAGATCTATAGATAATGTTATTATGTTATTAAATTCGGTTGCCTATTTTCTCCCATAAAATTTTAAGTCATAAGGGGACATCCATAAATTACGTCACACATTTAGGGGGAGGGGGGGGGAGGTCAAGCGATCTGTGGCACTAGAACAAAATAATGGCGATTTTCATAGTAATAAGTGTGACAAGGGGGGGGGGGGTCCAAATTGATCGAAATTGGTGTGATGTAATTTATGGATGGCCCCTAATGTAGGTATCATTAGTCATCATAATCAACGTTAATCATACAGTGATTTATTTCTGAAACGGTATTTTTTTCAGGACTTTTTTAAATGCCATCTTATAGAATGCAGTAGGTTAGGTTAGATTTGTTTTATAACAATTCCGAAAAATAAATTGTTTCAGAAATAAATCACTATATGACTAACGTTGATTATTGACTAATGATACATTATGACTTAAAATTTTATGGGAGTCATTATAGACCCTATTAAATTACATACATCTAAAGTATTTAACACAACTAAATTTTTTACCACGGTAGATATACGCCTATTTAAGACTAGGGATAGCCAATGCGGTCGGAATCTGTTTCCAAGCATCCCTGTCCATGATTATAGTCATTAATTTTATAGTACGACTTAGATATTATTGTTTTCTTCACAATGGATTTGAATTTTGTATCCGTTTGGTCGGTTATTGTTTAATCATGAATCTCATTTAAACAATAGCAATTTGGGAATTCATATTTTAACCGAATTAATCTGTTTGTTACCATTCGAATGTCAGATATAAATGTACGCAAGAGCAGCCGCGGTTAAAAGCTAGTACTTAATAATTAATCTTCTTCTTCTCCTAATCTAATATTATTATATAAAAATCTCGTGTCACGGTGTTTGTTATCGACCTCCTCCGAAACGGCTCGACCGATTTTAATTGTTTTTTTTTTTTTTTTTTTTTTTTTATGTTAGTGAAGCCAGACAAACGAACTAGTGGGTCACCTGATGTTAAATGAACACCACTGTCCATAGACACTCGCAGCGCTTTACGCGATACCAGTGCGTTGTCGGCCCTGCAGAAAATTGTACACTCGCCTCTTAAAGGCACCCAGGTCGTAACTCGATGGGAAGATCCCGGCGGGAAGCTCGTTCCAGATTTTTATACAGAATTAAACTTTTTTCCGTATTCGGTAGGTCTGAGAACAGGTCGTCATTTATTATCACCTAGGTAATATATGGCAAAACAACGTTTGCGGGGTCAGCTAGTAAATTATAAATTGTTCAGGTTCCCAACCGCTGTCTGATGTTTACACGGCACAGATGCGGCGCACGTGCCGCGCTATCGCCGCATCTACACATTGTGTGTTAATCTAATTAAGGCACGGAATTTTTACTATTTATAGATGGTTTTTTAATTAGAGTATTATGGCAACCGGAGGCGTCAAACAGGCCTCACTTACAGGAACGTTTACGACTTGCGCTCTCGTCGGTAGAGTATTATAATAAGGATTTTCTAACAAGTGGAATACCAGAGTAACGGTTGGAATCAGAGGTCGGAATTTTCACAGCAAAACAAAAGACTGTCGCAATCAAAATAGTATTAGAAACATTTTTTATCGATATCGATAGTTGTGTAATGGAAAAAAAAGGCCCACCAAATGAATAAATTATAGTATAATAAAAAATACGTACCTAAGGTTTGTATAAAATTATATAGGTACTTACTTACCTATAGAGATAGATGAAATTTCTTCTTCGAAATCCACGTCAGTATAGTCGGGGTAAGAAAAGGTTCGTCACTTTTCGACCTTAACTCGTTGACATATTGCTGCAGCGGATGATATTTTATTTGGTTTGTGATAGTGACAGGAGTAGATAATCATTAATTTCTCAATATTGTCTGGGAGTAGACTGTTTCGTTTTATCACTATAAGGTCATTTATGTAACTAAATGAACGTTCAACTTCTCTCGACATCAAGGAAGCAAATGAACTGCAAATTTCATTAATAATAATAATAATTTATTTATTTGCATAGAATATGGTTACATAATATAACTTATGACTTCGTTCCTCGACTTATGATTTCGTTCCCGTCGCGGTTGAGACGGCTGGGCCGTGGGGCTTCGAAGCGCGGGAGCTTTTTGGTGACTTGGGTCGCCGTTTAAGAGATCGTGGTTGTGACGCTCGTTCAGGATCGTGGCTTGTTCAGCAGATCTCCATAGCCATCCAGAGAGGCAATGCTGCGAGCGTAATGGGTAAAACATTTGTTTCCAGTTCGTCGCGGGGAGGGATTTTTGAGCCAACAAGCTTAATTTAATTATTAATAATTTTAGGATAATTTTAGTGTATATTGTATGTTTGGTGCTGTACTAACTTAGTTTTTAAGAGTTTTGATTTTTTTACTAACCAATTTTGTTGACATTTTGATTAATTATGTAATAAGTATGATTATATGGATGTTAATAAAATTTGTTGTCCAGACATATTCTGCTGCACGCACATGCAACATACAAATATTCAAAATTTATCTTATAGTCTAAGGTTACATTTAATGTCAAACTGGTTTTAATATAGATGGGGGAAAAAATATTTAATGAAAATAATATATAATGTCAATAGGAACTATAATGGATATACGAGTATAATGTCATTTTAAAGTAACAGTCGCGAAGATTATAAAATATAAAATAATGTAATGCATGATTTATAAATAATACTCTATATCAATAAAGACACGTTCCCAAATTAATAAATTATAAATTCCGACTCCTGGTTATAATTAGTAAGCGTGACACCTCCGGTTGGTTTAATGTTCTTGGATATTTTACAGAGGGTTTTCTAATTAGATGTGTTGATGGGTTTTTTCTAAGGGGTGTCAAGGTGTGTTTTTTTTGAGGAATTTGTAAAATTTTGTCAGGTTTGTTTGTGATAAAGTAGTCGTAATTAAAATTATTCATTAAAAATAACTACAAATTTCCATACATTTACCGGTATCGATAGAAAAATGTTTAAATATTCTTCATTGAATTATTAAATTCATATTTGGTAGTCACTAATAAAATGCTTCGACCTTGAAATAGTCATTATAAAACTAAATAAAAACTAAAATATCATCATCATCATCATAATCTCGGCCAATACACGTCCCACTGCATGGCACAGACCTCCCAGAATGAGGGAACTAGAGCCGTAGTGTGAACTTCACACACATATATATATATATCATTGAATTTCTTCTCAAGTATGTGCAGATTAATTACCTTACGATGTTTTCTTTCACTGTAAAGCTTATGGTAAATTTCAAATGTTATCCCGCACATAAATTCCGAAAAATCAAACGAAATAACTTACTTAAGTATAATAAATAAATAAATATCACGGGACAATTCACACCAATTGACCTAGTCCCAAAGTAAGCTTAGCAAAGCTTGTGTTATGGGTACTAGGCAACGGATAAACATACTTATATAGATAAATAAATACTTAAATACATATTAAACACCCAAGACCCGAGAACAAACATTTGTATTTTTCATACAAATATCTGCCCCGACACGGGAATCGAACCCGGGACCTCAAGCTTCGTAGTCAGGTTCTCTAACCACTAGGCCATCTGGTCGTCTACATTATTAAGTATACATTTCTATCTTATAATCGACAAGGGAAGCCGTGGTGGCGTAGTGGTTTGTCCTATTTCCCCTCAAGCAGAGGGCCGTGGGTTCGAATCTGGGCTCGCACCTCTGAGTTTTTAGGAGTTCTTGTGCGAAATTATACTTTAAATTTACCATGAGTTTTATGGTGAAGGTTAATATCGTGAGGAAACCTGCACACACATGAGAAGAAATTCAATGGCGTGAAGTTCCCAATCCGCATTGGGCCCGCGTGGGAACTACGGTCCAAGCCCTTTCATTCTGAGAGGAAGCCTGTGCCCTGCAGTGAGACGTAATATAGGCTGGGATGATGAATCGACAAATGGTAAAATATTTATGCGTTAAATTGACGTTTGAAATCATTCCTAGTCTGATTGCGGATCTATAATTCTATAATATTACAATACTAACCCATAAAACTTTCTTATGAACCCAGACTAAGTGATTTAAATATCATTCTTTTAAAATCAAGATACATTTTCTTTTGTATAAAAAGTGGGTTGAATACGAACGTAAGAATAAAGACAGATAGAAGCGACACTCGGTCAATTGTCACTCAAACGCACCAGGCCCCTTTGTCACCATCACCAACATGACAACTATCAGTGACATATGAGTCACAGAGAGTGAGAGTAGAGTGAGAGTGTGAGTATAGTGGGTCCCACTGAAAAACAGCGTAATAGCGGCTTGCCGCAAAATTATGCTGAGTGGGGCCCAATTTATACTATTCGATGATTTTTATTTGTAGCTTTTCCTGTCAACTGTATTTCCTGTGTATCGAATATGTGTAAATAAACACCTCTCTCTCTCTCTCTCTCACTCATATGTTGAGCGACATAATATGATAACTTTTAAAATTTAATGACAATAATGTTGTGAAACAAGAATCATTTTTCCTAGTCGACATATTGTAGGGCGTCCTAGTGTAAGAGACTTTGTCCGCCTGGTTAATATCATGTTACTAGCTTATTACCCGCAATAGAATTCGTTTACCGTTATCCTGCGGGAACTATCCAATTACCCGGGATAAAACTATCCTATGTTATTCCTAAGGTCTTAAACTATCTCCATACCAAATTTCATGTAAATCCGTTCAGCCGTCATTGCGTAATTGAGTAACAAGCATCTAAACATCTTCACAAACTTTCACATTTATAATATTCGTAGAATAGGGATACCCATGTAAAATTACAGCTTCCTAGCATAGACAGCCTCTAAAATAAGCCGCAAACGGACAGTCAGACAGACAGATGGACATGGCGAAACTAGAGTTCCTTTTACTGCGAAATTCTGAAAAAAATTTTGGTTTTTCTGAAAACATTAAAAATAAAAAACCGGCCAAGTGCGAGTCGGACTCGCGCAAGAAGGGTTCCGCGCCATTATCTATAAAAACGGCAAAAAAAATCACGTTTATTGTATGCTTACAATAAACGTGATTTTTTTGCCGTGGGAGCCCACTTAAATATTTGTTTTATTTTAATTTAATTATTTATTTTTAAAGTGAATATATAACTAAATCTTCTGTGAATATTTGAAGCGTCTACCTGCCGCCGTTATCAATATCGATATTGATAGCAAAAACGAGCAAAAAAATCACTTTGGTTGTACGGGAGCCCCCTTAAATATTTATTTAATTCTGTTTTTTAGTATTTGTTGTCATAGCGGCAACCGAATATCATCATCTGTGAAAATTTCAACTGTCTAGCTATCACGGTTCATGAGATACAGCCAGGTGACAGACGGACAGACAGACTTTCATCATTTTTCCTAGTCGACATATTGTAGGGCGTCCTAGTGTAAGAGACTTTGTCCGCCTGGTTAATATTATGTTACTAGCTTGTTACCCGCAATAGAATTCGTATACCGCTATCCTGCGGGAACTATCCAATTACCCGGGATAAAAACTATCCTATGTTATTCCTAAGGTCTTAAACTATCTCCATACCAAATTTCATGTAAATCCGTTCAGCCGTCATTGCGTGATTGAGTAACAAGCATCTAAACATCTTCACAAACTTTCACATTTATAATATTCGTAGAATAGGGATACCCATGTAAAATTACAGCTTCCTATAGTAGAAATCTTCCCAGGTGAATTTTTAGCTTTGAGCCCTTATCTTTCAAAACAAACTTTATCGTCATAGTATTAAGGTTCAAATTTAATGTAACGTCTCGAAGCGAAAAATTCACCTGGGAAGATTTATACTATAGCATAGACAGCTTTTAAGATAAGCCGCGAACGGACAGTCAGACAGACAGACGGACATGGCGAAACTAGAGTTCCTTTTACTGCGAAATTCTGAAAAAAATTATGGTTTTTCTGAAAACATTAAAAATAAAAAACCGGCCAAGTGCGAGTCGGACTCGCGCAAGAAGGGTTCCGCGCCATTATCTATAAAAACGGCAAAAAAATCACGTTTATTGTATGCTTACAATAAACGTGATTTTTTTGCCGTGGGAGCCACTTAAATATTTGTTTTATTTTAATTTAATTATTTATTTTTAAAGTGAATATATAACTAAATCTTCTGTGAATATTTAAAGCGTCTACCTGCCGCCGTTATCAATATCGAGCAAAAACGAGCAAAAAAATCACTTTGGTTGTACGGGAGCCCCCTTAAATATTTATTTAATTCTGTTTTTTAGTATTTGTTGTCATAGCGGCAACCGAAATTCATCATCTGTGAAAATTTCAACTGTCTAGCTATCACGGTTCATGAGATACAGCCTCGTGACAGACGGACAGACAGACTTTGGGTACGGAACCCTAAAAATTGCCTTAATATTTTCCAAATTGAGGATCAGGAACTTAACAGAGCAATGTAAAAGGTACAAGTATGGTAGTGATTGTGGCCAAACGCAAGCCTATATGTATTAAAAAAAAATTAAAAAGTGTCGCTTCTAACGGTCTTTACTCTTGGATAGTATCCTAAAGATCTAAGTAGATCTAGTGCAACAGCATTATTAGACGCCATTCAGCCATCGATCTAGTCCGGACAAACGTCCGCTACAGCCTTTTGTCTGGATCTAGGCTGCTAGTGATGGGAAAGCGGTTTTGGCTAAAACCAGGCCGAGGGAAATTTCGGCGTAACTTTGGCTATGTTGGTAGTTATTTTGGTGTCATTTTGTTTCCCATAATTTCATTTGTGATAATTTTACTTGCCATACCAACTAACACTGGCCATAAAATTTTCTTCTTTCTTCTCTAATATATAAAAATATATAAAATACTTAGTGTTTGTTATAGAACTCCTCCGAAACGACATGCCCGATTTTAATGATTTTTTTTTTCTCTACATTCGGTAGGTCTGAGAATAGGTCATAGGCTATAATTTATATGGCAAAACAACGTTTGCTGGGTCAGCTAGTAAATATACAGGAATTGGTCGTTTAAAGCCAATAAGTGATACCTAAATAAAGTGGAGTAATACAGTGGATCGCGGGGCAACGATGCGGCCGATCGACTGGCGAGGGAGGGATCGGAGTTGAGGGTCTATGGACCTGAACCCATTCTGCCCCTGCCTTTTGGATGGTTGCGCGGCTAGCTGCGCCACAACACCAAGGTAATGCACCAAGAATATTGGACAAACCTAGTAACCTGCAGGCAGACCAGAGAAGCTCTTCCGAAGATCAACCCCGGATTATCCCGCAAACTTCGCGGTTATGGAAGAACTCAGCTCCGACTACTGGTCGGGGCTCTGACTGGACATGCCTTGCTTAACAAACACTTACACAATTTAGGTGTTACAGACAGCCCCCTATGCAGAGCGTGCATGGAGGCAGAAGAAACGGCCTCACACATCCTGCTGGAGTGCGCTAGTGTGGCGAGCTACAGGGCACTGCACCTCGGGACACCGAGGTCGCTCCAGGAAGTCGTCGGCAACGTGAAGGGTCTGATAGGCTTCCTTATGGAGTTGGGCTGGCATGAATAGTGTCTACAGACAGTTACGCAAAATAGGCGCGTAGAAGACGTCGAGTTGCGGAAATTAGGGGTGCGTCCCACGAGATATAACTACAAAATATCTATTTTCATTTTAATAACGTTCAGAAGATATAATGAACGTTAGCTATAACAACAAAAAGTATAATTTTTAAACCTATAACGCTTAAATTATGTAACGTTATTTTTATATAACTTCAATTTGTATAAGATTAATATGGACTAATTTCTTTTAACATAACAAACATTAGGTATAACAGTCATGATATATAATAATATGTGTAAATGTAAAATAATAATAATAGTAATAATATGTGTAAGTGGCGCGAGCGAGCGAAGCGAGCGAGCAAGACTTTTCGGGGCAGAAGCGACTTGGATAGGTTTGGTTCAGAAGGCTAAGGCGGGAGCGAAGCGTAGCGTAGCTCCCGCCTTAGCCTTCGATGTTAGGTTTTTTTTTGTAACAGAGCGGAAGAAATGAATGGATTGCTTGATTGTTTGCTTGCATTAAAGTTTTTAATGAATTTATAAGTTTTAAATCTTAGGTGTTATGAACATTATACGCTTTGATCGTTATATCAATTGATATTATATTTAAACAACGTTATACATTACAAAATTAGATATTTTATGATTATACTTTTCGTTCATTATATCCAGTGAACGTTATACTAAACGAGTTTATATAAAGTGAGCGTATATATTATGAATATTAGATAATAAGTTGTTATATCTCGTATTACACACCCGGAAATTAGCCCGTTATTACCAAAAAGTGGAGTAATGTTGCTTCAAGTTTTTACAGCTTTTGCTCGAGAAAATCACGTGAATTACATAAAACAAATATAAAATGTTCACCCACTGCGGCTAATCCAAAAATGTAGTAAGATGGTGTTTTTTTTTGTTGGTTTTTTTCCTACCCAAAAGGGTAAAGGAAATTAACCTATGCCTGTGTTTGTATTTTGAAAATGTTGCGTGTCGGTTTCTCTGATAGTTCCAAAGGACGACCAGCACCAATATAGCTATGCTGATTTTGGAGCATTTTTTGACACACGTACATATTTTTTGCGTTGGACCGACGACCTTGTTAGAGTGGCCGGAAAGGACTGGATGTGAAAGGCGCAAAACCGGGAAGAATGGCGTGCATTGGAAGAGACCTACACTCAGCATTGGGTGGTGAAAGGTTGAAAAAGAAGAATAAGATATTTTTTAAAAGTTTTCCTTTTCCGTGACAAACAATTATTTTCGTTCTTTCTACTTTTAATTTATCTAAATACCTGAGCATTCAGTTTCGGCTAAATAAGTCCTATTCGCGCCACAGTCAATGTTGTCTTTGTTTTATCTGTTTAGTTTTACATTACTATCGAACAACCACGCACAGTAAAATTGTGGAATCCACTCCCGTCTACGGTGTTTCCAACTAACTATGACATCGGGGCCTTCAAGAAAAGAGTGTATTGTTCCCTAAAAGGCCGGCAACGGACTAGTGACCCTTCTGGGGTTACTGGTTCTCATGGGTGGTGGTGATCGCTTACCAACAGGTGAGCATTTTAATGAACAGAACTACAACATTATACTCTGCTATTCCATAAGCACACGTGCCAGATAGCTTCGTCTGGGTGGCGCATACACGTTTTCATCGGCATCCAAAATCCTTGTCGTAAATTAATGATGATGACTAATCCTTAGATAATAAGACCCTTGTATTATTTACTAGCAATCTATGGACCCTGTATGCTTATTTAATTGTCTAACGTGCTAATGCTCACTTTCGCATTCACTATTTCTTTTTATCAAACGGTATGAGATGGTGGCAGAAAGAGATGGTGAAAGCGAAGGCAAGCGCCGCGCGTCAGACAACACGGCCTCTGCTCTGCAATAAAGCATTTTAATTTGAATATCCCAGCCAAATTACAGCTTTCAAGGATATGAAACTACGCAAAGCTTGCACTATGGGTACAGTCAAGGACTTTAATTCATGAGCCACCATGGAATCTTTTCAAAGGAAAAGACATTACGATTTTCCTTGTTAATTAATGCTATGTGACTATGAAGTTTACTGCTACTTGTGCTACTTGGGCTGTGAAAATAAATGGTTCCATGGTGGCTCATGAAGCTAAGTCCTTTACCGCACCAGACAATATATAAACATTTTTATATAGATAAACCTTATTTTTAAGTTTTTAAATATTCGAGTATATAATTATTTTTTCGTTCTTTTTCGTTATTTTAAGTTATTTTATTTTAGTACTTAATGTCGCAGTGTGACTTGCTAGGCACAAATAATTCTTTGTTTTTTCCCATGATTTAAATGTGAGAGGCGCTGCGACCGGCCGTCCTCACAGGGACCAGCCTGAAAATCAGCGCTGGGCAACCAAGCCCAGCACATGCTGAGACTGGGGACCCATTGTCAATACTTTTTGAAATGTTTAATAGTTTTTATCAATGTCTAGTTTATAAGTTATGGCAATAAAGATTTTTTTATTATTATTATAAACTAGCTTTTGCCCGCGACTCCGTCCGCGTGGAATTAGTAATTTGGGCAGCTTATTTTTTTTTATCAATTTGCTTTTTCATCAATTATGGCTCTCCTTAGTTCCTCGATATAAACCCCCCCCCCCTCACCGAACCCCCCCCCCCCCCCCCCCGCACACCCGCGCTCACATTCACCACCGTACCTACTCCCAAGTCAATACTTCTAAAAACTGTTCTATAAATTCTTAAAATAGACGTATCTTTCTTATTTGTGAACCGATTCAAATGAAACAAACACTAAATGTTAATCCAAGAAAATACCAACATATTAGTGAAAACCGCATCCTTCTAGGTTAAGCCGTTTCTGAGATTAGCGCGCACAAACGCACAGACAAACAGACAAACAGATAAACAGACAAACAGACAATAATTCTAAAAAACATTGTTTTGGGTTCTATTGCGCTAGTAAATAGCCCTAGTGAGAGTTTTTCTCAAATCTCTTCAATGTACAGACACCAACTTGTTACAGATTTATTATATGTATAGATATAGATAGATAGATAGATAGATAGATACATACTTAAATATTTATTACACATCCAAGACTCGAGCACAAACATTTGTATTTTTCACACAAATATCTGCCTGGGAATCGAACCCAGGACCTCAAGCTTCGTAGTCAGGTTCTCTAACAACTAGGCTATCCGATCGTCAAACATGCCCGAAACATGTCGAGGTAAACTCTATCACAGACGTAAGTTATCCGTACTTTTTCACTATGAGCTTTCTAGGACTTTTTCCAAGCTAAATCATGGACTGATAGACATGGCGAAACCATAAGCGTTCCGTTTCCATCGTTCTGGCTACAGCTAACGAAACCCTGAAGAATTTAAAGAAATATAGCTAGCTAGGTATCCTGCCACCCCAAGTAACCTACATATTATATTCCGCCTTAATTGATTTCTACCCCCACTGCGAGGAATGCCCCCCTCTCCTTAGTATGAGCATTTCAAAACTCATTTCGTCCAAAACAAGTGTACCTAATTGATTTAAGTGGAATTGTTTGTTTCGATGCTTGTGGTTTAGATAGGTAATAAAAAAACAAGTATGCAGGCAACATATTATGTATATTATAAATCTTCCCAGGTGAATTTTTCGCTTCGAGCCATTACATTAAATTTGAACCTTAATACTATGACGATACCGTTTGTTTTGAAAGATAAGGGCTCGAAGCTAAAAATTCACCTGGGAAGATTTATACTATAGCGACTCCTTTTCTTCATTACGTTTATTTTCTCGTGATGTAATTTTCAAGTCGTTGTGACCTAGTGGTTTGACCTATGGCCTCTCAAGCAGAGGGTCGTGGGTTCAAATCCCGGCTCGCACCTCTGAGTTTTTCGGAATTTACGTGCGAAATTACATTTTAAATTTATCAAGAGCTTTACGGTAAAGGAAAACTTCGTGAGGAAACCTGCATACACCTACGAAGAAATTCAATGTTTTGTGTGGGAACCAAGCCCTATCATTTTGAGTCTTGTGTCTTGCAGAGGGAAGTACGGTATATATGTATGTATGTATGTAAACTCTTTATTGTACAAAAATAAGGAAAAAAAAGAAATACATTATTGACAACCGTTGAAATGCATGTACAAAGGCGAACTTATCCCTTTAAGGGATCTCTACCAGTCAACCTTTGAGTGGATGAAAGGAGCATTTAGTAAGGGACCGACAAAGAGTACGTAAAAATAAGACAGTCGGACAAAGCAAAGGCTACAATACAACTTTTAGTAAATACAATACATAAACTCATAATATAAAGAAACCTAATAAAAATATACTACCATATACAACATATATATGCAAAATACATACAATAAATAAGCAGTGTTCTCAATATATTAAAGAGATGGTGTGAGCCACATCTTCTTCAAAGCTTCCCTGAACGACACCACGGAGGGAGATTGCCTAATGGAGGTGGGTAACCGATTCCACAGTCTAGCAGATTGCACAGTAAAAGATTTTGAGTAAATTTTGGAAGAAGTAGAAGGACAGGCCAAAAGGAGATTGGTACTCGACCGCAAACGATGCTGGCTTCCTTCAGCCAAGTAGCTGAAACGCTCGGAAAGGTATAAAAGGGCGGAAAGATTAAAAAGAGTGTTGAAAAGCAATGACAGAACGTGGATGTTCCTACGCTCCCTGATGGGCAACCACCTCAGCTGTGCGCGAAAGTGAGACACGTGGTCGTATTTACGGAGACCAAAGATATACCGGATACACACGTTTTGAAGGCGGTCAAGCTTGTCAAGCAACCCCTCAGTAAGGTCCAAATAACCAACATCACTATAGTCGAGCAAAGGAAGTAAAAGAGACTGAGCTAGGGTAATTTTGGTTTGGAGAGGCAGGAAATTTTGCAAGCGTCTGAGCGAGTGAAGCGAGGCAAAAAGTTTACGGCTAACTTCAGCTACCTGGGCCGACCAAGAAAGCGTTTGGTCCATGATAATCCCCAGATTTCTGACGGTAGACGAGAAAGGAATAATTGTACCATCAAAATACAAATTTTGTACTACCATATCAGACAACTGGGAAATAAAATATGGACTGCCAATAACGATCGCTTGCGTCTTTTTCGCATTTACTTTGAGGCCGAAACTCGCAGCCCAGTCGCGAATCGTGATCAGGTCAGCGTTGATGCGATCAATCAGTAGAGGAAAATCGTCAAGACTACCAGCAGCATATATTTGCAAATCATCGGCATACAGGTGGTAAGAAGAGTGCAATGAGGAGGTAATACCGTTGATAAAAATAGAGAAAAGGAGAGGGGAAAGTACACCCCCCTGAGGGACACCAGCGGCCAGATCGCACCAGCTTGAAAAAGCGTCCTCGACCTTGACTCGCTGTTGCCTCCCACTAACATAAGAACGGAACCAGGATAAAGCAGTTGAAGATATATTCAGGGAGTTGAGGATACCGAGAAGTATGTCGAAGTCAACGGTATTAAATGCACTACTGAAATCAAGTAGAACCAAAACCGTCAGCTGCCTGTTCTCAATATTGAGGCGAATGTCATCAGTGATCTTGACAAGAGCAGTGACAGTGCTATGCCCAGGGCGGAAACCAGACTGGAAAGGATTTAAAATATTATGTGCGTTGAGATGGGTGGAAAGACGTCGATATATAAATAAATATCACGGGACAATCTTAAACAAATCGCCCTAGTCCCAAACTAAGCAAAGCTTGTACTATGGGTACTAGACGACGATAAACATACTTATATAGATAAATAAATACTTAAATACATAGAAAACATCCATAACTCAGGAACAAATATTCGTGCTCAACACACAAATAAATGCCCTTACCGGGATTCGAACCCAGGACCTCTTGCTTCGTAGGCAGGGTCACTACCAACTAGGCTAAAGCGGTCGTTACTTTGATCAATTATAACTGTAGATCCACAGTCGCGCGCCCGAAAATGTCCGAGCCAAATGAGCGCCACTTTGATAAAAGTGGCCTTCTTTTTTCTCAGAACGTTGCGTGAAATTGTCAAGTTTAGCTGTCAAGTGGAGTTTTGCCGCTACCGAAATTCGACTGTAATGAAGTAAAGACTAGGTTCAAATTTCTGTGTAGGTGATGATTTTATTTATTACGCAACCAAATAAAAAAGTTCGGACATTCTTTGAAGGGGATTTAGTTCGGAAATGTGTATCTACAGTTATAATTGATCAAAGGGTCGTTACGTTAGTATACCGTACTTCCCTCTACAAGACACAGGCCTATAGGCCTATAGGCTAGGATGAATAATTTACCACAAGATTTACGGTAAAAAAAAACCCCGTAGACCTGCAAAAAATTCAATGGTGTATGTAATGTTCCCAATCCACACCGGGCCCGAGTGGGAACTACAGCGCAAACCCTCTCATTCTGAATTAGGCCTGTGCCTTGCACTGGGACCTAACTGGGACATTTAATTTTAGTTTTGGCAGAACTGAGCAGGCCATGTGGCCTATATGTGACGCATAGACAAAGCTATGGTGCGCAGATGACAGCGCTGCCGTGCAGATTTTAAAACGCAGTAAGTGGTATTTTGAGTGATTTCTGTTTATTAGTGATTTGGAATCAGTGCATCGAAACGCACACATATATGAAATCGGTTTTTTGGTCCGGAGCCTCCTTCGAAGCCTCTACGAGCAGTATGTCAAAGTGCTCAGTAAATAATACACCGTAGCACTAACTAAAATTCAGTAAGAAACAACTTACTTTATTGGAACTGTAAAGATACAATTTACGCTCATCTGTAATGCCATTTAAAATGCAGTGATTAGGCAACTTACTCTTTGTTAGTCAGTAATCATTGAATAATAAAAATAATATATTCTATTTAAATCGCAGTATGCGTCAAACTTACTGCGTTTTACTTTGTAAATGAAAGTTTTTTTTACCTTGTACTGCGATTTTCACGGCGGATAAAAGTTTTACTGCTTTTTAGTCGGTATTCGCTAATCGTACGAATATAATAAGTCTACAATCTAAATCGCAGTATACGTTGACTTGCTGCATTTTAGCTGGTAAATCAATATTTTTTAATGTTTGTACTGCGTTTTTGGCCTTACTTACTGCGTATTATTTAGCAATTGGTTGCTCAGTGGAGGCTCGGACGCCGTACGAGCAGGATAGTCTAGGCGTTTTGTGATTCGAGGACTGCCCATTCGAGGTAAGTACATAGGTACACTTGAAATTCAGTTATTTACATATTATTAACGCCTTGATTTGTATTGTGCACGTGTTATATGATTGAAAACATGAAACATGAAACTATCGTGAGACTCACTCATAGTGAAAATAAACGGATCGCTCGCGTCTTGAAGCGAGTTTGGCTTGACATGTTTCGGGCTGGTCCGTGGCCCTTCTTCCCGGTGTCCCCGGAGTGTGTGCGTCTGGCAGCCGCCGTGACGTGTTACTCCGGGAAGAGGGGCTGCGGATTGGCCTGAGGCATGTAGAGTTGGACTCGTTTTGGGACGTTTCCGTTTATTTTAACTATAAAAAATTGGTTATTTAAATAACACTGTAGTATATATGCAATGTTAGTACATAAACTACACATATTTAAAAAAAAATCTTAGTTTTAGTTTTAATAAGCGAAAGCTTAATTTTTCTAATTGTGATGTTTGATTTTTACAAGATCATGTAGATTTTTTGTATCTTTTAGAATTTTTAAGATTTTAAAATGAATGAATAATATGTTATTCATTAAGTCTGATCTCAGAACTAAGTTCCTAGTTTTATTTAGGTCACAATTGTTTTGTTTTTTTTTTTTATATAAGTAAGCAGTATTATTTTAAAACAATGTACCTATCATTGATGTCAGTAAGGCTGATTGTTTAGTTTTGTTACTGTTTTAATTATACGTAAATAAAAAGTTATAGAAACAATTAAACTTTGTGTATTATTTTGACTTTATTCTCAATTAAGACTGAAAGTAATTTAAAGTTTTTAATGGTAATCATTCATTATTAGCCAAAAATAAAATGTTATACAATGAGTTTTATTTATACATAATGATGGTGACTAATGATACCGGTAAAAATATAATTGTAGAATGTGAATTTTACTCAGTCATTTTATACATTTTTACGTTCAATTTCCTTACAATAAGCAGTAAAATAACTCGTAGCATTTCAAACGATTGCTACGTTCTAACTAAAATGCAGTAAACATGATGAACTTACTGTACTTTACTCTGCAAACACAATTCAACTATTGCAGTATCAAGCTTTTATACTGCGTATTATTTGGTATTCTAAAAGATTTTTAGTAAAAATATGTCAGCAGTAACAGCTCAGACTTTCTTAAAAACCTCCTCTCATGCGTAATATAAGTCTGAGGATGTTCTTTTTTTTTCGTAAATAATCCTTGTAACATTTAAGCTACAGTTAAAGTGTAAATTTAGAAAAATTCTTCGAAATAACGAAAAAAACGAAGTTTGAAGTAGTTTTTTGCGTTTATCTCGAAACAGCATTTTTGCACTTACTGCGTTTTAAAATCTGCACGGCAGAGCGGCAAAGAGAGGACAGTACATAGATACGCTATTTAAGACTATGGATAAGTAGTCAATGCGGATCGGAATTATTTCCAAACATTTCTGTAATGCAGCACATCTATATATATAAAATTCTAAACTGACTGACTGACTGACTGACTGTTGATATATCAACGCACAGCCCAAACCACTGGACCTAGAGACTTAAAATTTTGCACATAGATTCCTTATACAATGTAGGCATCCACTAAGGAAGGATTTTCGGGAATTCCCACGGGAACGGGAAAAAACGGGATTTATATATTCGATTCCGAGTGACCGTATCTCTGTAACTATAATAACTAGACTCTTCAAATTTGATACACAAGTAGGTATTACATTAGTTAAAACATCAATTTCAGGATTTTTCAAAATTCCTACGGGATAAGGAAAAAAACGGGATTTATATATTCAGTTCAACGGAATCCTATGAACTATAATTACTAGACTCTTCAAATTTGGCACAGACGTACCTAGGTAATTATAATAGTAAAAAACTGTTTCAAGGATTTTCGGAAATTCCCACGGGATAAGGAAAAAACGAGATTTCTCGTTTTCTGGTCGTAGAAAGCTGAAATTCGGCATGTAGGTTGCTTGGGGAGTGTAAAGAAGCCTTGAGAGAGGACTTTTCAAAATTCCCACGGGAACGGGAAAAAACGGGATTTTTCGTCTTACTGGTCGTAGAAAGTTAAAATTCGGCATGTAGGTTGATCGGGGAGTTTAGAGGAGCATTAAGAGAGGACTTTCCAAAATTCCCACGGGAACGGGAAAAACGGGATTTTTCGTTTTACTGGTCGTAGAAAGTTGAAATTCGGCATGTAGGTTGCTTGGGGAGTGTAGAGGAGCATTGAGAGAGGACTTTCCAAAATTCCCACGAGAACGGGAAAAAACGGGATTTTTCGTTTAACTGGTCGTAGAAAGCTGAAATTTGGCAAGTGGGTAGGGGAGTGTAGAAGAGCATTTAAGAGAGGACTATCCAAAATTCCGACGGGAATGGTAAAATCGGGATTTTTCGTTTTACTGGTCGTAGAAAGCTGAAATTCGGCATTTGGTTGCTTGGAGAGTGTAGAGGAGCATTGAGAGAGGACTTTCCAAAATTCCTACGGGAACGGGAAAAAACGGAATTTTTCGTTTTACTGGTCGTAGAAAGCTGAAATTTGGCAAGTGGGTTCCTTGGGGAGTGTAGAAAAGCATTAAGAGAGGACTATTCAAAATTCCCACTGGAACGGGAAAAACGGGATTTTTCATTTTTCTGGTCGTAGAAAGTTGAAATTTGGCAAGAGGTTGCTTGGGGAGTGTAGAGGAGCATTGAGAGAGGACTTTTACCGTATTAAGAAAGTATTTTCCGAAATTCTTACGGGAACGGGAAAAAACGGGATTTTGCGTTTTACTGGTTGTAAGCTAAAATTTCAAAATTCAAGTTTACACTGTAAGTAGGCCGCAAAAGGCTCTTTAACTGACTTCAAAAAAAGGAGGAGGTTACGCATTCCATTTTATGTATTTTTTTATGTAGGTATGTTCACCGATTTCTCGGTCAATTGTGGACCGATTTTAAAAATTTTTGTTTATTCAAAAGAATATAATATACTCCTGAAATGGTCCCATTGTCACGCAAGCAATCTTGCTTGCATGATTGCTTGCATGCTTGCATACTTGCTTGCTTGCTTGATATCTTGGTTCTTTGGAATTCTCATGGTACACGCGAGCGAAGCCGCGGGCAAAAGCTAGTCATTTATATTTTTAAAAGCTTTTTATTATGTATGTAATTGTATGTATGCACGGGTCAAATCTTGGAAGTTAAATTTGACCCACTTCCAGTGGCAGGATTTACTTGAAATTTGGTATACTTACCTATGTAGGTTGGATGACAATGCAAGTACAGTCAACAAAAAGTACCGTCAGCGAAAAAGCTTGCATTGAA
The DNA here is from genome assembly GCA_947563465.1 of Archips xylosteana. Lineage (NCBI taxonomy): Eukaryota > Metazoa > Arthropoda > Insecta > Lepidoptera > Tortricidae > Archips > Archips xylosteana. The sequence continues at coordinate 11,577,263 of OX387368.1, forward strand.
AATGAAATTTTTAACAAAAACTTATTTATTTCAATTATGTATGTCATATCTAATTACGATGTTGGACAGTACCCACAGTAAATGTGGTAAAATCAATGAAAACATTGACAACAAACGTGGTTGCTTGGGATGTTAATAATTGAGGAGTATCGACTTTGGGGAGGTCGGTAACAGCTGAGACTTGTCTTGACAGCTTATGGGTCAATCGGAGAAAGTAAAACTCGTTAAACTAAACGTACCTATTAACTGACTATCTTTTGCCCGTGGTCTCTATCTTGCAGTAAAATTCCAAAAATCCCTTTTTGACTGCTCTTCTATGATCCTAAAGGAATGGTTCTGGAGATAGGGTCTCACTGAATTGAATATACCTATAAATCCCGTAGGATTTTTCTAAAATGAGATTTTTTTTTACTGTTGTAATCACCTACTTGCGTGCCAAATTTTAAGTCTCTAATAGGTAATTATAGTTACGGAGATAGGGCCACTTTGAAGCGAGATTATAAATCCCATTTATTCCCTACCCCGTGGGAATTTCAAAAAAGGTCTTCTTAATGTGCCACTGTGACACTCAAGGTACATTTGTGTATACGTGCCTGTTATTTTAGACATAGAGAGAGAGAGAGAAAGATAGAATGGCATTATCAGACATCTATATACTAAAATTATAAAGCTGAAGAGTTTGTTTGTTTGTTTGGTTGAACGCGCTAACCTCAGGAACAGTAGCTCCGACTTGAAAAATTTTTTCAGTGTTAGATAGCCCATTTATCTGGGAAAGCTATAGGTTATAATATCATCACGCTAACACCAATAGGAGCGGAGCGGAGCGGAAGAATGTTTCAAAATCGGAGGTTTTTGAAGTAAAACTTCTATAGGCACGCTTGACTTGGGACTACGGTGGTGAATGTGAACGCGGGTGTGCGGGGGGGATTGCGGGGGGGGGGGGTAATTTTTTATATCGAGGAACTAAGGAGAGCCATGATTGATGAAAAAGCAAATTGGATTAAAAAAAAATCCACGCGGACGGAGTCGCGGGCAAAAGCTAGTAACAAAATAAATCAAATCGGAGCCGGACAGGTGGGCACCTTTCCTTGTAAGTCAGTGTTGGAAGAACTTCCTTTGTTCAAATCTAAAAACAAATGATTCTAAATACCTACCAACCTCCAGTGTCCTCGTACTAACTAGTAAGGGAGCTGCGTGAAATAAATTCTATTCAATATGATTTGCAAGAATCGGAAAAATGCCCATCATTTAAAAAAAACTTTCCCTCTTTCTTATAGTAGAGACATCCTAACGATGTTACAATATGATTTAATGACATCCGTAGACGGGAAACGAACCATTTTGACGCCTAAATAAATCCTAAATTGAGGTCGTTATGTATCTCAAGTGAAATGATGGGCATTTATCCGACCATTGATAGTTTTTTCATGTAGAAGACACTCAAGAATCACGTAAGCACTAAAGGAGCATCTATGGGGATCTTTGCTTAGACTGCTTTTGGTGATAAATATAGACAAGTCAGATATGAAGTATATTTTTTATTTATTTTTCAACTTCATTTTTTATTACTTTTACGGTCATCCCATGAAACCATATATTTCAAACTAAATACAAACTGAAATATAGATGCACAGAAAAAACCCCAGAAAAAAGACCAATGCTGGGAATCGAACCCAGGTCCTCAGCGTTCCGTGCTGCGTGCTTACCCCTACACCATCACTGGTCTAGAGGTTAGCGACGAATTTTTTTTCCCATAACAGACTGAAATGTACGATGTATGGGAAAAATTCGTCGCTAACCTCTAGACCAGTGATGGTGTAGGGGTAAGCACGCAGCACGGAACGCTGAGGACCTGGGTTCGATTCCCAGCATTGGTCTTTTTTCTGGGGTTTTTTCTGTGCATCTATATTTCAGTTTGTATTTAGTTTGAAATATATGGTTTCATGGGATGACCGTAAAAGTAATAAAAAATGAAGTTGAAAAATAAATAAAAAAGATACTTCATATCTGACTTGTTTAAAGTTGCACAGTAGTAGCGCCATCTCTTGGTCCAGGTGGGCGGTTAGCTCCGAAGGAGTGTTAAAGTCTCTCGGTAGAGGGCATAAACATAGATGAGTGCTTTATCACTGCATAAGGTGATTATAACAGACTGAAATGTACGATGTATGGGAAAAATTCGTCGCTAACCTCTAGACCAGTGATGGTGTAGGGGTAAGCACGCAGCACGGAACGCTGAGGACCTGGGTTCGATTCCCAGCATTGGTCTTTTTTCTGGGGTTTTTTCTGTGCATCTATATTTCAGTTTGTATTTAGTTTGAAATATATGGTTTCATGGGATGACCGTAAAAGTAATAAAAAATGAAGTTGAAAAATAAATAAAAAAGATACTTCATATCTGACTTGTTTAAAGTTGCACAGTAGTAGCGCCATCTCTTGGTCCAGGTGGGCGGTTAGCTCCGAAGGAGTGTTAAAGTCTCTCGGTAGAGGGCATAAACATAGATGAGTGCTTTATCACTGCATAAGGTGATTATAACAGACTGAAATGTACGATGTATGGGAAAAATTCGTCGCTAACCTCTAGACCAGTGATGGTGTAGGGGTAAGCACGCAGCACGGAACGCTGAGGACCTGGGTTCGATTCCCAGCATTGGTCTTTTTTCTGGGGTTTTTTCTGTGCATCTATATTTCAGTTTGTATTTAGTTTGAAATATTGTAGCGTTTTGCGCTGTTTACTTACCGTTATATCATGTTTTAGCTCACTTATCGTATCTTTTTCACGTCCTGTCGTCGATCTTAATATCAATAGAATCGCGTCACCTTCATTTCTGCAGGGCCCTGCGAAATCACAAAAGCTAAATAACACAGTTTCACTTGGTACGTATTTTCACGTTACAATCACTTTTTGATTCGATGAAAACGGATACTAACTTTTTCGGTCTTTTTCTATGTGTTGCGGTTATGTTGGAGATTCGGGCTTCGCACGTGCTGATGCGTGACATTTTTTCCTGCGTTTTTAATCTAATAACAATTATTTTCATGGCTCCTTAAAATTGTTATGCTCGTTAATACAAAAACTGACATGTTATGACAAGCATGTTTATTCGGTTGTCATGACAAACATTTACGTTTTTCATGTCAGAAAAACAATATTTTAGATTAAACCTCCCTCTAAAATGAATAAATATATTTGGCCACTTGTACAAATTTACGTTTAATTTAAAATTTCATACGTTCTGTTTTCCGAGTCGCCCTCGGGAGCGGAGCTCCGCCAGACGGCTATATAAGCCAGTACAAATTCCGACTTTGGTCAGTTTATCGTCAGCTTCCTAATAAGGAACAAGTCGAAAAGGCCTAATCCCGGGGCCGAAGTGGTCCCGGGGTCCTGCTAGCCTCGCGTCATACGACAAAGTCTTGTCCGAAGTCTCCGCGTCCTGTCCAAAGTCTCCGTGACCTGTCCGAAGCCTCCGCGAGTGCCAAATCGCCGCTTGCATCAAGTGCTGTCACTGTCTACACTAGACGCCACCTCCGCCATCTCCAGGCGTCGTCTCCACCTTCACCAAGCGCTGTGTCCGCCATCTCCAGGCGTCGTCTCCACCTTCACCAAGCGCTGTGTCCGCCTTCACCAGGCGTCACCTCCGCCTTATCCATCTGTATCCGCATCTGTGCCGTGCACCGTTCGTGCCCACCCATGCCTGCTGCCTGCACCTTGTCGGTGCGTTGCTTCGTCTGCAAGCCTGCTGTCCTCCGTGTATTGCTGACCGCGGCTGACCTGCGCGCTATCACGCCTAGTTCGGGCACTGCCCGAACCTACTCCGAGAGTCCTGCTCCTGCTCTGATTGACGCTCATACTCCGTGCCTGCTGCCACATCGTGCGCTATCAGCGCAGCCTGCCCAAGCGCCAACAGCGCTTTCCCCGAGGCTGCCCTTCATCGCCACTGGAATCCCTACATCTCCACTCTTACCGACACACATACTCATCCACATACTACCGTACACCACTCTACACCCATCTCCTCCTTTTATACTCGTCTGTAAATATCTTTTAAATATACTGTAAATAAAATTTCAATTTTTAAAATCTTATTTTTTCATTTCATAGTTTAGGTTAGGTTTCTTTTCATTTTGACTGTCGCTTCACGACAATATATGATAAATATAGAGCACGGGGAGAGGTTCTGAATGGTGATTACGTCAGCGACGATGTTGGGATGTTTAAATGCATGTTAGTCAATAATTTAGATGAAATTTGGCGTACAGAAGGACAAAGATCTGAATTGAGTCATCATATTTTTTTTGATATACAGATGATTTATTTAAAAAACAAGAAGATTTTGGAAAATTAAAAAAAAACATGATAATTAATACCCAGGCAATGAATTCCCGCGGGATGATGTTTTTAACCAAGAATAGAGACTCCTGTCCATGAAAGCTGAAGTGAAGGCTTTCAAAATGACGTGTTAACTTCGTACACAATCCATACCTAAATGGCGATGATAGAGCAAACGTTACGCTTTAATTTTACCGTAACCTTTTTTAGCATAGCATAGCGTACGGTTGTGGTACCAACTCTGAATATGAACTCTGGTTGGGTTCGAAACGCGTCGGTGTAGTTTGGTGGTGGTGATGGTTGGGTTTGTGTTATTTGTGTGTGTTCGTACAGTGTGGAGGTGGAGGAACTGCATGAACACTCATTTCTTATATAAACGTAACTATCGTAAGGTCGCGGATGAGCAAAGTAATTGTTTCAGTACATTAAAATACGGGCATAATTAAATCATGTAATTTTAATAGCAGCCAGCTCCCTAACTAAGTATACGATACAATTTATGAAAGATAATAAGAAACGCGTGCGAATGCCATAAATTTGTCCGGCGATGGATCCCATAAGCAATACGGATAGCGTGTACGTGTTACTCGTAATATTTCGTAATAAATAGAGCGTTAGCTTACATTGCGGCGTTCGATCAATCAGTAATAATTCGATAGCGCGGCAACTACACATCATTGTAGTGTTAGGGCCGGCGCCCACTGCCGGCACGGCATGGCATGGTATGGCAAAGGATTTTATTACTAATCAAGTTATTTTGAATCTTGTTACAATCAGTTTAGAATTCATGTTACTTTATTGCGATACCACGATGCCGCGACGTGCCGAGGGATGCTGCGGTATGACGCGACGCGCCGCGGAATGCTGCGGCATGCCGTGTCATGCCACGGGATGCCGCGGCGTCGCGCGAGACGTATCGTTCACTTTATGTCGAGGAATTATGATTGCTAACTTTCAAATTTTTCATAGCCCATTCTGTAATAATAATAGAATTATCGCATGTCGTATCTCAAATCATTAAACAAGTTGCCGAATTCACCTTTTGTAGATCTTGTTCTCCAGCACCCAGAATCGTCTTTTCGTCAAATTAGCAGTTTTTATTTGTCTCTCTTCGCTAGAAGTGCTATTAAATCCCAGTCAACCATAACGACACAACCAACTTTGAATCCGCGCGGAGCAAAACTGATTGATGCCAGAGTAGCTGGGCTTTCAGCAGGCTGCCACGGCATGCCACGTCATGCCTCGGCATGCCACGGGATGCCACGTCATGCCACGGCATACCACGGGATGCCGCAGCATAATCTGCCATGCCATGCCGTGCCGTGCCGGCAGTGGGCGCCGGCCCTTACTTAGCAGAAGTTATCGCAATGTTCGGGAGTCCGTTACCAACAAAGTTTAACTCAATCAGTAAACTAGTTTTAAGTTCAGAATACATGATTCTGGAGGCGTGAATAAGACCCCTTACTAACTCAGTTAATTATAGGCTAGCATTTCGTAGCCGTGGCGGCCTAGTGGTTTGACCTATGGCCTTTCAAGCAGAGGGTCGTGGGTTCAAATCCGGGCTCGCAACTCTGAGTTTTTTGAAATTTGTACAATACAATGACTCTTTATTGTACACCACAAAGAAAACAATACAGAAAAACAAGTACATGGAAAAAATATACAAGGTAAGTAATAGGCGGCCTTATCGCTTCGAAGCGATCTCTTCCAGGGGGTATGTATTACAATACCGAATTACGAAAGACCGAATGTATTAAAACATCGAATGGGTCAAAAGACCGACACGATTTTTTTCTGAAACCGTTAACTTTTTAAGATTGTTATAAAACTAACCTAACCTAACCTAATGGGTTCTGTATGATGCCGTTTTAATAAATTCTGAGAAGTTTACGGTTTCAGAACAAAATTGTGTCGGGCTTTTGACCCATTCGATGTTTTAATACATTCGGTCTTTCGTACTTCGGTATTGTAATACATACCCCTTCCAGGCATATGTGCGAAATTACATTTGTAATTTATCATGAGACTCCACGTGACATTTTCTCGAATACAGCACACTTTTACATGAAACCAACAACTCTCTAGGATCCCTAGGCCTTAGGTTTAGGTTGGTTCCTGACTTGCTAAAGAAAAACGGATAGCTGGCGACAAAGATACAGGTTTAAATCGTAATTTCCTTGCAGCAAAATTTCCGTTCGCAGATTTTCCCAAATGCTTTTTTTCTCACCATAGTTTTTTTACTGAAGCTTATTTTCACAGTTTCAAATGTGTCGATTCTATCACAGCTTAAAATAAAAACCCGTCTGTCCACGATATGCCACCAACGAATTCTTTCGTATTTTGGCCACATAATGCGAAGAAGTAATGAGAGCCTGGAGAAATTGATCGTAGTTGGGAACACAAATGGCAAGCGAGCCCGAGGCCGATCTCCTACCAGATGGACCGGCCAAATAAAAGACTCCAGGTCCCCGAGGTTTAGCTCCGTCGTCAGGGCCGCGATGGACAGAAGCCGATGGAAACACAAAGTTCATTCCAAGTGTGGACTACTTGTTGATGACCACGATCCTCAGTCATGAGGGAACGACTAGAGAGAGAGATTTTCACAGTAGTGTTTTTTCCCAATTTGAATTGACAAAGAAACATAGGTAGGTTTAGGTTATGTTAAGTTTTCATCGGCCCGAAGGGCCAAAAGCACACAGAAGAAGCGCGCGGAGCTCCGTCGACATTGTTCCTTTGTCAATTCAAATTGGGAAAAAACGCTACTGTGAAAATAAGCTTCAGTAAATAACTATGGTGAGAAAAAAAGCATTTAGGAAAATCTGCGAACGGAAATTTTGCTGCAAGGAAATTACGATTTTTGGTAAATTGCTCGAACCAGTCCCAGGATTTCCAACATTTCCATGTACAGTCAAGGAATTTAATTTCCAACCCACCTAAGTTTGAATATCGTACAGCAAACTGTCACCATAAGAGCTGGCTACGATGTTGTTTTGACGAGTTCCAATTGACATTTCGACCTTTATGCATTGCGAATATTACTCGACATTTTTACGAAATGGGTTGGGAATTAAATTCCTTGACTACACTCGCCTTTTGTGTCTGTTTCGTAATTCCCAAACCAACTTAACATTTTTTTTTCTAAATGAATGGTAAAGGCTAGTTATTATTAAAAGTTAGTTATAACTCAGATCTGCCAGCTCATCGGGAGTTCATGTATCTCCCTTGTCATCGTCTGAAGTCACGGAGTCCACCCTACCAGTCGGCTCGGAGCCTGTTCGTTGAACCGTTCGACATTAAAATGAGATGGAAGGACGAATGGCGGTCTGACCCTCCTAAAGCCGCCCTATCAGATCACGACCCCACCCAAAAACCTTGGGGGTTCTCTGGTCCAAGGCGAGAATGGTGCCAGTTAAATAGGCTCCGGGAGTACATGTTCAAGTGTGGTTGGCGAGGCTCTCCGGCGTGCGATTGTGGTGCACCTGTTCAGTCCATCCACCACATCATTCATGACTGCCCAAAGAGGAGATATGCTGGAAACACCCTGAACCTGTTCTCTCCTGATGCGAACGCAGCCCTATGGGCAAAGAACTTAGATATTCGTTTGTAGTATAGCTTTTTTAGTAGATTAAGTAATTGTTGTTAAGCGACTCTGTATATCATAAATTGCTTGCCATACGATTAAATAAATTAAAAGTCGCCCTAACGATAGTTTAATCAACTCTGTCTCTCGAATCGCAAGAATCGAATCGTCTCCAGAAACCTATTTTCCTGCTAAGCTACTGGGGACAGGATAATCCATCGTTCTGACCCACTTGTTGCGCTCGCGGCCGCGACCCGAATAAGAAGTAGGGCGAGCGCTTGACTGCGGTGGGGAGATACCTTTACAGTGAATCAGGACATCGTAAGTTTTTTGTGTTAAATAATCCTGGGTGTTGCCTATAACAGAAATAATAAATTAAAGTCAAAATCGCGTATGACTGTCGAAGAATCTAATCTACCACTGGTTCAGAAAACCCTGTTCAGAAGAATCCGGCAAGTAACACAACAAAGAATAGTTTTTTCAAACAGATCTATTAAATTAAATTCATCTAAAGTATTTAACAGACTGTTAAGATCAATTTACCAAAATTGTTATTTCAGAGTAGCAAAATTTGCATTCGCATTTTTCCCAAATGCTTTTTTTTCTCACTCTAGTTTTTTACTGAAGCTTATTTTCACAGTAGCGTTTTTTCCCAATTTGAAATGACACAGAAACAGTGTCGACGGAGCTCCGCTCACACGGAGCTCCTTCTGTGTGCTTTTGGCCCTTCGGGCCGAAGCAAACTTAACATCATCATCATTTCATCATCATTTCAGCCGAAAGACGTCCACTGCTGAACATAGGCCTCCCCCAAGGCTCGCCAAACAGATCGGCCCTGCGCCATCCGCATCCAATGCGTTCCCGCTACCTTCACCAGGTCGTCGCTCCATCTTGTTGGAGGCCTACCTACACTGCGTCTTCCGGTCCGCGGACGCCACTCGAGAACCTTTCGGCCCCATCGGCCGTCAGTTCTACGGGCGATGTGCCCTGCCCACTGCCACTTAAGTCTAGCGATTCTTCGAGCTATGTCCGTGACTTTAGTTCTTGCGCGGATTTCATCATTTCTAATGCGATCCCGCAGAGAAACTCCAAGCATAGCCCTCTCCATCGCCCTCTGAGTGACCTTGAGCTTGTGAAACTTAACATACCCTACCTATATACCCTACCTATATAAACCCACCTATGTTTCTGTGTCGATTAAAGTTGGGAAATAACGCGATTGTGAAAATAAGCTTCAGTAAAAAACTATAGTGAGAAAAAAGCATTTGGGAAAAAAAAGCGAATGGGAATTTTGCTAATAAGAAATTGATCTAACGAGTCCATTTAACAAAGCTAGATTTTTTTAATGTACGTATTTGAGTCTAAGGGTTGCCAACGCAAATAGGAATTATTTTTAACGACCGCTTTAGCCTAGTTGGTAGTGACCCTGCCTACGAAGCAAGAGGTCCTGGGTTCAAATCCCGGTAAGGGCATTTATTTGTGTGATGAGCACGAATATTTGTTCCTGAGTTATGGATGTTTTCTATGTATTTAAGTATTTATTTATCTATATAAGTATGTTTATCGTCGTCTAGTACCCATAGTACAAGCTTTGCTTAGTTTGGGACTAGGTCGATTTGTGTAAGATTGTCTCGTGATATTTATATATTATTTATTTAATTTCAAAAATCCCTGTCCATAAGTCATTAAGTAAAATGATGGAGCAAGACCGGTCTGTTTGACGAACCTTGGGGGAGGCCTATGTTCAGCAGTGGACGTCCTTCGAGTGACACGATGATCATGATGAGTACCTAATATATCCCTTCAGCAATGAACCCTTAAAATTAAGAACAAGCTACAGCGTGGTTCTTGACTGTCACTGTTCTTATAATGTATGGCAGATTTACGTAAGTGTCACATAGAGCACATTTTGCCGTGCGCCAAATAGTAACTGGGACTAAACAGGCACGTCATTGTTCTTGTTTCAAACAAAGAGGATCAGTGTCAAAAAACAATTAAGTCTAGACGATAGATGCCACACAAGGGCTGTGCAAAACAATCTGTTAAATGAAAATAAATTTTCATATAAACAAAAAAGAAATAATGTTTTTAAGGTAGAAATATTTAGGTATAGTCCTCCCTAAAAAAACCTTTACTTAGTAGCTTACTGGTATCACGTAAGGCCTCTCAAGGAGAGAATCGTGGATGTAAACCCCGGCTCGCACCTCTGCGTTTCGAAATTTATGTGTGAAATTACTTTTAAAGTACCATGAAGTAAAGCATCGCGTGGAAACTTGCACACACCAGCGAAGAAATTCAGTTGTGTGTGTGTGTGATGTTCCTAATTTGCACTGGCCTCACGTGGGAACTAGCCTAGGGCCCAAACCCTCTTTTCCTTCACCGTAAAGCTCATGGTAAATTACAAATGTAATTTCGCACATAAATTCCGAAAAACTCATTCATACCACTAGGCCACCACGGCTACGTAAGTATAGTTTAATGAAAAGTAAAATCAGCAAAAACTAATATGGAAAAATATTTTCCTTACAAAAACTTTAAGGCTAATGTCACATGATCACATCCCTACATGTAAGGAGCATTCATAATTACGTAAGGGACATTATGATTTATGTAGTTTATGCAAAAGCGATTTAGCGAGTTGCGTTTAATTTGTGAATTTCGAAATGGTACGCTATTGTAAAAGGCTGAGGGTTCGTTTTTGGTTGTATTGGGAAACAAACATTTCAAGTATCAAGACAGTATAATCGTTGGACAAATCAAAACAAATTATTATTTTTCGTTCATTTTCTCGTTATTCAATTCATTTTATATGTATAAGGAACTGGCAAAGAGATCAGTCGATATCACAGGAGACCGAAGAGCTGGCTACCTTGGACAAAGAAGTAGCTTCAGAATCAGATCCTTGCCAAAAAGGACTCCTTTTCATAATGATTGATTGAAAAAAATATACCTTGTTGAGTTTCTTGCCGGTTTCTTCTCAACAGGGTTTTTTCCGAACCGGTGGTAGATTTTTCAACGTTCATAGGAGCATCAATTTGATGCCTAAATTGAATAAAGAATTTTGACTTTGACTTTGACTTTGACTTTGAATGTATTTTTTATTTTATATACCTATTTTGAGTTCAAGATAGTTGTACAAACATCATAATTTACATTATAGGCTCACTAGAGTCATTTACAAAAAAAAACCGGCCAAGTGCGAGTCGGACTCGCGCATGAGGGGTTCCATATAGCTTGTTGCTGTATGTCAAATGCGGTGGTGGGCGCGCCATTTTAAATTAGACAAGCTAGAGCTTTTATCTATAAAAACGGCAAAAAATCACGTTTTTATAAAATCACGTGTTATATTCTGTTAATATTGCAAGCGTCTACCTGTTGCCGTTATGAATATCGAACAAAAACGAGCAAAAAAATCACGTTTGTTTGTTGTATGGGAGGTGGAAGCCCCTTAAATATTTATTTAATTCTGTTTTTTAGTATTTGTTGTTATAGCGGCAACCGAAATACATCATCTGTGAAAATTTCAACTGTCTAGCTATCACGGTTTGTGAAATACAACCTGTACCTCTACCATGAGTTACACTAGTTTACAGTGACCGTACTCGCTAGCGACGGCGTAAATGATTTGTATGGAGAATTGTGTACAGCGCCTCTAGCGGTCACTTACGGAAGTACAATTCTCCATACAAATCATTTACGCCGTCGCTAGCGAGTACGGTCACTGTAAACTAGTGTAACTCATGGTAGAGGTACTGGTGACAGACGGACAGCGGAGCCTCAGTAATAGGGTCCCGTTTTTACCCTTTGGGTACGGAACCCTAAAAATACAAACATCCAAGACTCGAGTACAGCTTGTCTAATTTAAAATGACGCGCCCTACCACCGCATTTGCCACTGTAACCGGCTAGCCGGTCGGAGAAATAAGAAACTATGTAGTAAATAAAAATATAATACAGTATAAAATATGTATATACAAATTGTTCCAGTCAGCACTGCTCGTCAATAAAATAATAAAAAAAACACTGGCCTAGGTTTTCTGGACAGGTGGGAAGGCAGGGCAGGGTATTCAAGTAGCCTCGGAGCATCCAATAGGGGGTTCAGGCTTCACCGGCGGTCTGCTCCGAGGCAGTAGAACAGATCGTTCTTGGGTAGGTTGGAGCGTGGAAGCGTAGGCATTTACGCCCAAGATTTTTCATTGATTTGACGATCGTGATGTTGCAGACTGACCAATCTGATCATAGTTCACGGAATAGTCGACGCTCCCAAATAGATGAAGAGTCGTAATTAATATTTGCACTCACACATCAAAATCAACTGATTCAGTAGAGGGGCGCGCGTCATTTTAGCTTAGACAAGCTCTACAAACATTCGTATTTTTCACACAAATATCTGCCCCGCCCGGGACTCGAACCCGGGACCTCAAGCTTCGTAGTCAGTCTTTAACAATAGGCTATGCTGTCTATACCAAAGCCACTATTGTTTTAAGACGTAATATAACTTTTTTAAGTCCGTTACGCCCATCGGGGTAGCGTTACGTCATTAGTGTCAGTCGGGGTGTGACGTCACCGGCGGAATGAGCCCCATTCGAATTGGGGCGCGGCGGAAAAGTCTAGCTGCGTCGAGGTGGCGGTGGCACTGCCTTATTAACTGCAGATTAACGCGATAAACTAAGTACCGGCAAACTGGGGTTACTTTAGGAAATTTTTGGGGCTACTTTGATAGATTTAAAATGGTTATAAAAACGCAAATATTCATAGCTCGATTGCGCAAATGACGTAAAAAGTTAGGTGATTTATCAAGGTAGTTATTTCACTGCCACAGATGGTCTAAAAAAATAAGGACACGGCGTAAAAAACTGTAGGTAACTGTTTTCTAAAGTAGCCCGCATTTAAAAGTAACCCCAGTTTACAGTACTTACTAGATTAACAACCGAACTAAATAAGATAGTAAAAATAGAGAGAGAGATATTTTTTTACATAAAACTGACCCGTGATTGACCATTATCTCACCTGATGAAAAGTACAGATGAGGCCAAGGGTGTATGTATCTCACTGGTTCAGTAACAGCCTATTCACTCTAGCCTTGAAGAGCCCTAGGTTGTATTTATGTGGAAATACAGACGACGGGAGCGATTTCTGTTATTAGCAGTTTGCATTAGGAATGATGACGTGAAGCGCTTCGTACGGGCTAATGAAATACTGACCACATAAAGATAAAGACGCTCCCCCGCCTGGATGTCTGTTGGTAAAATGGAAATGGATGAATTAAATTATTTATTTATTGAACAAAAATATATAAAATTATGGAATTCCTGCGCACACTCACACTCACCAAAATGTATCCGATAAAAACAGAAATAATTTATTGAATCAGGCGGGGTACGCATCAAAATATATAAAGTTTAGAGAGAGAGAGAGAGAGAGAGAGAGAGAGAGAGAGAGAGAGAGAGAGAGAGAGAGAGATGTTTATTTACACATATTCGATACACAGGAAATACAGTTGACAGGAAAAGATACAAATATAAATCATCGAATAGTATAAAACAAATAATGGACGAAATACATAATGGTCATAATACATACTAAAATTTTCTATGAAACTATTGATAAAACGAATTTTTTTAATCGTGTAATCTACACATTGGTTTAGGTTAGGTTAGGTTTATTTTATGAAAATCCTGTAAAGTTGAGAATTTCCAAGCAAGACATTATATCAAATGACCATTATGTATTTCGTCCATTATTTGTTTTAAACTTTATATCTTTTGATACGTACCCATCAGGCGTTACTTTGCGGAGGTCCAATTCAATGAACTGAAACAATTATATTGATTTTTATTTGATTATTATTATATTGAAATAAACAGTTTGATTTTTTTTCTTTTTAATTAGTTTGCCACCCGCGCGCGACCTTAAGGGTCGCTTTTTAAAGGTCGCGGGTAAGCAAAGTAATTGTTTCAGTTCATTAGAAGCAGACATGTTATTGTATGTATATTCCTTCCACAATAATGCCAGTTTTTTGCCTATGAGTCAATGAGCACACGTTTCTTCGTGTTTTTTACAGATTTTAGTACGGTACAAATTAGATTTTTTGTCACGAAAATTGCTTTGTCGCGAGATAACGATGGCAAATTTTTCACAGACGAAGTCTCGGGCAACAGCTGGTTACTAATAAAAGTTACACTTCATTTAATTTAGAATTGAAAACCACAACATCATTATATTTCGGCTCGTCAACTATTTCTTACCTAGCAAATAGTACAGTACCTACAATAGTCTGGGAGCCGCAAAATAAAATTGCTTTAATGTCACTTTATTTGCGCGTCGTCAATTGTTACTCTAGTACAAATTGTAAAGAGATTACAGTTCACGAGCCGCAATATAATGTTGTTGTGGTTTATAATTCTAAATTAAATGGAGTATAATAAGGACTAGGACCTTTTTCAAACTAAATTTAATAATTACTTAATCCACAGTTAGCACTGTAACACCGACCCCGCCCCAGTGGATGAGCGGAGCCGAGGAAAATGCCATTTGTGTGCGTAATCCCGTGTACGTGCACGATTACGCGTCGATGTGTGCGTTGAGCGTACTTTATGTATGGATTAAATAATAGTTTCAGCTGTGTGGGTAGATGTAATAATTCTAGATACGGGTACAAATAAGGGTACAATCCGCACTGGGCCCGCATGGGAACTACGACCCAAGCCCTTTCTTTCTGAGCGGAGGTCTGCTGTCCTGAAGTGGGACGTACGGTCGCGTGCTTTAATTTGGGACCCATTTCGAAAAAATATCCTGTGAATTCCTATACTCGTACAATAAATATGACAGGACTGTCAACCTCAAGTGGGTCCCAAATTAAAGCTCGTGACAGTATATAGGCAGGGATGATGATGATGATGACAAATTATAACTAAAAGTAAGTGATGCACCTAATTCAGTCTGTACCATTTGAGAGGTACAAACCTGCTGAGCTGAACGGTGCATTTTTGTTAGTTTTTCTCGATTATTCCATAAAAATTGAATGAAAATTAAAAATGTTTTGTATACAAATTGTTCTAATATACAAGTTAATGTGTCTACTAGGTTTAGGTTTAAAGACATTTATTCCCATATAAGACATTACATCACTTTCATGAGAACAATAGTTCAAATTATCACTAAGTAATTATGAAATATAAGTAACAAGATCGGTTCGTCGGTAAAAGTTAACATAGTAAGTAGGTAGGTAAGTACATTCGTTCAACAATTAATAGGTAGGTAGTAGCACGCGGCGGACACGACGTACAAATACGCGTTCTTGAATCTACATAAGCACGACGACGTCTGTACACGCGTACGCCTACATACATCGCGCGCGCACTCTTCTGGTTTCTGGCGGTTTCCGGCTATCTGCGCCTTGAGGGGTGGGGTAATTCGAATCGGTGCGGGGCGGACCGTTTCCATTCTGTACGTCAGTACTATTATATATTCTGTGGTAGTAGGCAAATACTTGGCCGTTCAACTCATTCTTTGACGTTTTACAATAGTAATTTATTGTCAGTAACATACTGGGCAAGTTGTTTTTTGAATGAGTTAAACGAGTTTGCTCTCTTTATAAATAATGGTATCTTATTGTACAGGCGCACACCTTCACAAGTAATTGTCTTTCGACCATAACTTGTTCTGGTTTTAGGTAAAACAAGGAAGCTGGCGCGGCGCAGGCGAGTTCAGGGATTACAAACATTTTTAAGCTTAGTAAATAATAGGTTAGTGTAATAATAATTCGTGATAGACTTTTATTTTCTTTGAAAACGAGATGGAGCGACGACCTGGTTAAGGTTGCGGGATCGCGTTGGATGCTGATGGCGCAGGACCGATCTGTTTGGCGAGCCTTGGGGGAGGCCTACGTTTAGCAGTGGACGTCTTTCGGCTGAAATTACCATCTAAATTTTTTCTTTCACTTTTAAAGAAATGGTTGCTATAGCACCTAATAGTTGACTAACTTTCTAGCCGCTATAACCCAAAAGGATGCTTAGATGACTAGACATGTTCATTCCGTGTGACTTTATTTCTTTTCTTCAGGGTTCCGTACCCAAAGGGTGAAAACGGGACCCTATCTGAGACTTCGCTGTCCGTCCGTCTGTCACCAGGCTGTATCTCATGAACCGTATTGTATTGTTTATTAAATGCAATTCACATGTAAATAAGTACAACTCCATCATATGAAACCCTGAAGGGCGCAGCATTTTTGAGTGAGAGATATTCTAAAATGAAATGAAGATTTAACAATAAAAGAGAATCAAAACATAAAATTACAGAATAATTAATAATAATTTACAATAAAAAATAACAATATTTAATTACAGAATAATAATCATGCAATTAAAATAGTAATATAATGTCAGAATATTAGAATTATGTTACAAATTAAAATGAGTCAATACGATTACAACCGTACAACCGTGATAGCTAGACAGTTGAAATTTTCACAGATGATGTATTTCGGTTGCCGTTATAACAAAAAATACTGAAAAACAGAATTAAATAAATATTTAAGGGGCTTCCACCTCCCATACAACAAACAAACGTGATTTTTTTGCTCGTTTTTGTTCGATATTCATAACGGCAACAGGTAGACGCTTGCAATATTAACAGAATATTTTAATTATATATTCAGTTTAAAAATAAATAATTAAATTTAAATAAAACAAATATTTAAGGGGGGCTCTCATACAACAAATGTTTTTTTTGCCGTTTTTTATAGATAATTGTACGGAACCCTTGGTGCGCGAGTCCGACTCGCACTTGGCCGGTTTTACAATAGGCTTGCGTTTGACCACAATCACGCCTGATGGAAAGCGAAGATGAGGCCTACGATGGAACAGCGCTTGCCTAGTAAATGCTCATTCACCCTACACTTGAAAGCGGCCAAATTGTAGTGTTCAGGGAGCACAGTCGCAGGCAGTGTTTTGTAGTGGTAGAGCCATGTTGTAGCTAGCCGCTGCATCACGAATGGGCCGGCTCGTCCGGGGCAGTACCACCCTATCACAGAACACCGGAGTGAAGCAGCAGTACGTACTCCTGCTGCGTTTCGTACGGTCAGTGAGAGCGCCGGGGGCCCAATACCTCTTCTCCTCCTCTATTCCCTTTCCTTTTTCCTCTCCCTTTTCGGAAAAATTCAAAATGTGTTCGAAACGCTTAAATGTTGGTTTCACGCTAATGGCATTGTTCTAAATCAGTGTAAATCAAATTTGCTCACTTACAATTATAAATCCACTAAGGACATGGAAATATATACAGACTTGGGTTTGAACATCGTTAAGGACACAACTTTCTTGGGATATAGAATTGACAGTAAATTGAGCCATTCACTTCACATAAACCATGTTTGTAGTAAGATAGGTAGGGGTAATTTTGCGTTACTAAACTAAAACCGCTTCTAGATAGAAAATCTCTGCTAAAGGTTTACTATGCTATTATTCATTCAAATCTTAGCTATGGTGTAACAGTTTGGGGAAATGGATGTGATATTCAAAAACTGCTTATACTACAGAAAAGAGCTGTGAGAATTATGAATGGTCTGCGTAGGTTTACATCAGCGAGAAATTATTTTGTAAAAGACAGTATTATGACAGTAATCTCATTGTATCTATTTATTAGCCTAGTAGATGTTCATCAGGAAAAGGGAAATTTAAAAAAATGGTCAGATGTACATAATTTCAACACCAGAAACAAGAATAAAATTTATTTGCCTAAATCGAAGTTAAGGAAAACATTTAAACAAGGTTTGCCACTAAAAATATATTTGTATAATTTAATTCCTTTAGAAATAACATCATTAGAGTTAAATAACTTTAAAAGAAAATTGAAACAGTTTTTTGAAATGCAACCTTTGTATACAATAAATGAATTTATAGACTTGTTTAGAGGACGATCCAAAAATCATATCTTAGAAATGTTTAATTACTTAGATTAAAGTTGTTCGCATGTATTTAGTATTAATGACTTGCTAAATGTGACTGATGTTACTTGGCCAAATAAACGAATCTTGAATCTTGAATCTTTTAGGGCCGACAACGCACTGGCATCGCGTAAAGTGCTGCGGGTGTCTATGGACAGTGGTGATCATTTAACATCAGGTGACCCACTAGTTCGTTTGTCTGACCTCTCTAACATAAAAAAAGGCAGGGAATTCCACTCCTTAGCTGTGCGGTTGATGAAGGAAGAGCGAAAACGCTTGTGCGGATTTTGGGAATACTGACGACATAAGGGTGGAGACCCCGCCTAATTCTGGTTGACCTGTGGAAGAAAGGAGCAGCTAAAAAAAAAAAAAATATTAGGGGACAATCTTACACAAATCGACCTAGTCCCAAACTAAGCAATGCTTGTACTATGGGTACTAGACGACGATAAACATACTTATATAGATAAATAAATACTTAAATACATAGAAAACATCCATAACTCGGGAACAAATATTTGTGCTCATCACACAAATAAATGCCCTTACCGGTATTTGAACCCAGGACCTCTTGCTTCGTAGGCAGGGTCACTACCAACTAGGCTAAAGAGGTCGTTAGGTGGAATAAGGTCGTGCAGTTCCGAAGCACATTCACCGAAATGTAGCCTGTAGAATACTGATAAAGAAGCCACTCTTCCGCGATGACGAAGGATCTGGCGACAAAGTTACCCTTTATTTATATTTCAAAATAAATACAGATATGATGGCGCTGTATCACTGCGTAATGTGATTAGTTAAACGAACTGATATGTGAGATAGGTATGGGAAAAATTTGTGTTTAAACTCCTGACCAGTGGTGTTGTAGGGAAATGGCACGCGGCACGGAATGCTGAGGACCTGGGTTCGATTGCCAGCGCTGGTCTTTTTTCTGAGGTTTTTTCTGTGAATCCATGTTTCAGTTTGTATTTAGTTTGAAATATATGGATTTTACGGGATGTCCGTAAAAGTAAAAAAATGAAATTGAAAAAAATAAAAAATACAAAAAGATACTTCATAGCTTGTTATATATAATTCATTTAATTTAGAAATAGTACAGTACAATAGTCTGGGAGCCGCAAAATAAAATTGTTTTAATGTCACTTTATTTGCGTGTCGTCAATTGTTACTCTAGTACAAATTGTAAAGAGATTCAGTTCACGAGCCGCAATATAAATGTTGTTGTGGTTTATAATTCTAAATTAAATGGAGTATCTTATGGCCGCGGAGCGTCTCGACCGCCAGTACTTTTATGTAACAAAATACTGGTAAATAAAGTGAATATGCCACTGAGTTTTACAATTTAGTTAGATGGAATGCATCTTTCCGTATTTTCTTTCGTACTTTATGAATCTTTTTACTTACAATGGACAACATATAAGTGCAGCGGTTGAAACGCTCCGCGGCCTTACCCAGGTACCCTTTATTTATTTTGTTAACGTGTCTAATAGAGTCCACATCTATCGGAGTAGTCTGAGCGGCTTGCGTGGATTCAATACAGATCGCCTGATGTGCTGGCCGTCCATTGGAACAGACAGTTTCCAGTTTCACAATATAACCTCGTAAGGCCCACTTACAATTTTGACTGTCATAATTTGAAACTTTTCTAGAATTTAGAAGGCAGGCTAAGAAGGCCTAGTTCCCACGCGGATCCTGCGTGGATTTAAAACTTCATGCACACATCATAGAATTTCTGCGCAGGAGTGTTACGGTTTCCTCACGATCTATCTGGCACGTATGGCACAAATGGTTATGGTTTGTCTAACATTTGGTAGCATAGCGAACGGTTGTGGTACCTACTCTGAAGATGAGCTCTGGTTGAGTTCGAAACGTATCAGTGTAGTTTGGTGGTGGTGATAGTTGGGTTTGTGTGATTTGTGTGTGTTCGTACAGTGTGGAGGTGGAGGAACTGTATGAACACGCATTTCTTACATGAAGGATTTGCCACACTGGATGCGTTCTGTGGTCTACGGTCAGGTCAAACGGAACGCAGCCCGTATTATGTATGAACAACACTGTCGGTCTCTACCAGCGGTCTCTACCTATTATATTTTGTATAGAATATGCGATCCGACCTTACATAAACCTAACTATCATAAGGTCGCGATGAGCAAAGCTTTGATCAATTATAACTATAGATCCACAGTCGCGCGCCCGAAAATGTCCGAGCCAAATGAGCGCCACTTTGATAAAAGTGGCCTTCTTTTTTCTCAGTTCGTTGCGTGAAATTGTCAAGTTTAGCTGTCAAGTGTCAACCGAAATTCGACTGTAATGAAGTAAAGACTAGGTTCAAATTTCTGTGTAGGTGATGATTTTAATTGTTATGCAAACAAATAAAAAAGTTCGGACATTTTTTGAAGGGGATTTTGTTCGGCAATGTGTATCTTCAGTTATAATTGATCAAAGGATCAAAGTAATTGTTTCAGTTCATTAAGGCGAGGTACCTCTAAGAAACGTAATTTTTAATTTCATTTTATTTAGAAACGGTAATGATTAAACACGTGAAAAAAATATATGTTGCTTTTGAGACCTTTCTGTAAGTACGTCGGGCACTCGTTACATAATTGGACAAACTTCGCTCGATAGAAAAAAAATCCAAACATACCCCTATTTTGTACCTTTAAACTCATTTCATTTCAATATTATACTACTTGATGTATTGAAAGTCACATCAAAATAAACGTCTGTAATGATGTAATGTCCGTCGGGTTTAATTTTGTTAATTTTGTAAAACATATAATTTTTAACCCAATATTAACGAAGTTCACGGCACGATATACTGGCGCCCCGCTGCCAGCCCGCCGCTCAGTCCCGAGCGGAACGTGTTGGAGGTCGGACGCTTGCCAATTTTTGAAGCGCTCCACATTACGACTAAATATCCTTGATGTGGGTAGTAGTATCATCATTTATTTCTGTTATTTACCACTATTCAATGTAACCGCCACACACAAAAAGAAACGCCCATCCACGCAACTATACACAGTACACAGTGTACAAAGAAAAACAGTACGGGCACAGAGTAAAAATGTAACCAGTTATTCAACTTCATACTAGAGCGCCCGAATCGACGCACGCACACAGCCAAGCGTATTACACGGCCGCTAAGTAATCTTCGGAATACAAAACAATGCTGCAGTCCCACGCGGTGCGCCGTCTATGACGCTTGGCTGTGTGCGTGCGTCGATTCGGGCTCTCTAGTATGAAGTTGAATAACTGGTTACATTTTTACTCTGTGGTACGGGTCTATCAAATTTTTTACAAGTGCCTGAAATATAAATTCGCAATTATTGACAAAATTGCCACAGTACAAAGTTTACTAATGTTACCGCTGCAATCGCCGAAATGATAATTCTTTTTATTTCAGCATGAAGGTGACAAAGATGACTGTTTCACACGTCTAAATATACACGATGATTTTTAATCGGTGAGCAGGAGTTGAAAAATCTTGATCCCTAGACAAAATGGAATTTAATAGATGAGATCTTAAAGCAATGAGGTCTCTGGTTAATTAATAAATAAAAAAAGATGTTAAAACTTCTTCCATCCACCGAATGCATGGTCATCCTACATTTGTTTTAGTTAAGTAGTTCCGTCAAGTGCCATCGCTTTGGCGGGAAATTTGACAGGTCTCACGTCAATGTTTCTTAAAGAAACTGACTTGTCAAAGAGGTTTCAGGCTCATAGACTAAACCATGCGTAGGGTGACAATGATTTTAGTTAAAAAGTGATTTTCCAAATAATTATTGTTTAAAAAAATTGATGGATTTTTTCGTGTAACTGCGACTTAAACGTGGTCGCCATCGAATACTGATCTAGAAAAATTGGTTCCTGATCACCGATTAAAAATCATCGTGTATAAAAGAAGAAACTGACTGACTGACTGACTGACTGAAATATCAACGCACAGCCCAAGCGGCTGGGTCTAGAGATTCCAAATTGCCAAAAGGTTCCTTATAAGGTCTAGAGGTGCACTAAGAAAGGATTTTTCAAAATTCACAACTTAAGGGGGTGAGACGGGGGTCCGAAGTTTGTATGGGGAAACAAGATTAGTTAGACTATTTTATTCGAAATTTTTCAGGAGTACTAACGATAAATGAGTAAACACGTGTTTCAGGTTTTTTGGGAATTCAACCCCTAAAAGAGGGAAATGGGGTGACAAGGTCTGAAAATCAACATGGGTATTGTTTCTATGGTTTAGGGACCTTATCGGGTCGCGCTGATTACGAAAACAACAACAATTTTAAAATCCAACGTGGCGGACGTGAAATACCATCCCGGTGGGGTGCAATGGGGTTGAAATATCTAAATATCAATATGGGTGTCGTTTTTATGTTTTTTTTTGGGACGTTAATTACGAAAATGACATCGATTTTGAAATTTAATATTGTGGACTCCTGACACCTATCATTTTCCTAAAGTTTATAATCTCAGTGACGTTTAGGTTATAAACAATATGGAAATGACAGGTGTCAGGATTTACTTCTTAACTGCCGACCACTCATTTCATACGCTCATTTTTTCATAAATCTCAAATTCGGTTTTTAAAATATTGACTTAGACCGCTGACTATCGACAGAATGCCACTTTTAGCAATTGTTGTAGTGTGTGGGAGCGTGAGAAGTATGGCTTACGAGGCTCCTGCGAGTGTTTTCATATTTTTGACCACTTGATCCGTGAAGAATGACCGACACCTACCGTTATTTGTATTTTAGCGCCATATGTATATAGTTTAGTTTTGTATCTAACTGAAAATCTAGAACTGTACAAGTTGCGGACAAAGAAGTATCCACTTCGAAAACGTTTCATATTTTACATTTATAACACAAAAGTAATCTAAGTAATTGCACCTAAACATTTAAATTACAGCGTGATCTTGGTCTCGGTTGCAACTTACAGTACTGTAAATTATATTACACTGTTGCTGGCAAGCTTGACCTCCGTCGGCGAGTTCACGGCGCGCGCGGCGATCGTAGCTTTTGCGCGGGCGGGGTGCGGGGTGTAAATTAACGTGGCGCGCTTCAAGAACCTCGCCTTAATATGGACCTACGCAAAGTAACGCTAGATTCAATAAATTAAATATTGGCAATATTCTTGATTATCATCCTTGCACGAGCAAAGCTGCGGGTTGAACTTATAAATAAATAAATATTTTTTACAGTGGCGAAGTGCATGAATATCGGAGTGATACCGATATCCACCCTCTATTGACTCAGGTGTACATTGACGTCAATCGATTCTAATGGGGTTCATTATGATGTGTGAACTGAAAGCAATATTTTTCTAATCATTTTAACAGAACATAAATTCATCATCATCATCATTTCAGCCGAAGCAAAAAAAAAGAAAAAAATAAAATTATTTACAACATCACAAGACATAAATATTTTTGCAAAAAGAACATCACGAAGGCTGAAGATAGGATGTGTCATTACAGTTGTAAATCGGACACTGGCTCAGCATGATGCTGAGGCGTTTATAACACCCCAGCGCTGATCTTCAGCCAGCACCGTTGGTGATACCCGGATCGCTAATATACTTGATAGATAAAAGACTTCCACTGCTGAACATTATGCTTCCCCCAGGGCTCGAAAAACAGATCGATCCTGTACCATCCGCATCCAACGGATAACTAAACACAATGAATTCTGCACAAAAAAAAACAAGGCGTTTATTCTTCAAGTAGTCTACAAAGGACTCTTTTACAGGTTAATTATTAGAGTTCCGTACCCAAAGGGTAAAAACGGTCCGTCCGTCCGTCTGTCACGAGGCTGTATCTCATGAACCGTTATAGCTAAACAGTTGAAATTTTCACAGATGATGTATTTTGGTGCCGCTTAAAACAAATACTTTAAGCGTTTGTTTTAAGCGGCACCAAAATACATCATCTGTGAAAATTTCAACTGTCTAGCTATCACGGTTTGTGAAATACAACCTGTACCTCTACCATGAGTTACACTAGTTTACAGTGACCGTACTCGCTAGCGACGGCGTAAATGATTTGTATGGACACACAGATGCTTTACAAAAATGGGTCATATGATACAAAGGAGTCAGAAACACTTGATAAAGGAAATTCTTTGAGTAAGAACGGAAAAGCTACTACAAAGCATAGAGTGATTATTTTTAGCGATCAATTCGGCAAGGGAATTCAGAGGGTGCTGCAAAATTTATTGGGGGACAAGTATGGCGTGTCAGCTATCGTTAAACCCAATGCACGTTTTGAACAAATATTACTAACATGCGAAAACATATGTAAAGGTTTAACTCTGTTAGATTACGTAGTGATCATTGGTGGATCAAATGATGTGAATCCGACTAGTTTTAAAAATATTCTTCACAACAGCCTGTCCTTGCTGTCGAATACGAATGTACTTGTTGGTGAAATAAGATATAATGAATACTTAAATGTTCACAGTCTTAATAATGTGATTCGTGCGGCTTGTTCTAGGTCTACTTTTGCAACTTACGTACCATTTGAATATGACAATACTATGCAAAAATGTAAGCGCACTGGTACGTGGTTGTTAAGAGAAATTCTACGCATTAGTTATAAGAATGGTATTTCAGAGCACATGTTTATGCGAAACCAAACTGTTGTAGCAACAAATCATCGAACTCACATGCAAATAAACCTGCTCGCAGGACACTACTTGAGTAAAGATGGAATTAACTCTGTACAAACCGAGAAGCTGAATGAACAAATAGGTTCCCCCCCTAGAAAAAAGTTTTTTCGCAAACAAATCTAATTGTTCTAACAATAGGTTAAAGAGCGGCGGGTTCTTTTTGTACAACTACATTTGTGTGTTTCACCAGAATATAGCAGGTTTATTAAATAAAGCTGACTCTCTATCAGTGTATTTGGAGGAACTTGAAGCCAATAATATACCAGTTGATGTGTTATGCATTACAGAGCATTTTCTGCTGGACGGTTTAGAGAATCTCATTACTATTCCCAATTTTAAACTCGTTTCTAGTTTCTCTCGTGATAAACGTAGAGGAGGCACATGTATACTAGTTAAGCAACATCATGCATGCAAAGAATTATCATATGTTAAGAGTTTGTCTTTGAAGTGTTCTGTAGAATGCTGTGCTATTGAGCTAACCCAGCACAACATTGTCATTGTATGTCTTTATAGAACACCACAATCGAATGTTACTATTTTTTATGAAAAAATCGATGAACTCCTCAGAAATATATGTGATAAGAGTAATAATAAGAGAATAATATTGTGCGGCGATTTCAATATAAACACATTACAGAGAAATAACAAAACTATAGAATTTGAATGTTTACTGTTGAACCATAATCTACAATTGGCAATTGGGGAAGCAACTAGGTTAGTCAGCAATTCCTGTATTGACAATTTTGCACACAATATCAAAGGCTCAAGGGGAGAAGTTATAGACTTAGGTTTATCGGATCATACGGCCCAGATATTAAAATGTCCTGTGAGGAAGACCTGCGTTGTTAATCGCTGGCTAGTAAAACGGCGCGACATTAGCTCTGAAAATTTAACGATATTTGAAGAGTCTCTGAGTAAGCTGTCTTTCTCAGAGATTTTCGAATCCAATGACCCTAATATAGCTTTGGGATTGTTTCTTGATGTTTTTATCTGTTTTTATAACCTTTGTTTTCCGTTTAAGACTACATGGTTCAAGTCCACCAAGAAACCTAAATGGATCTCTCGAGGAATTAAACTTTGTAGCAAAAAAAAGAGAATACTGCTATGGAGATATCGATTCTGCCAAAGCGTAGCCAATAGAAATATCTTGAAAGTGTATAGTGCAAAGTTTAGAAAAATAATAAACCTCACGCAACGCGCGCAAAATGACCATTTTATAAAATCGGCATCCAATAAATCAAGGGCTACCTGGCGAGTTATAAATAAAGCGAGGCAGGTTTTTCCAAGGGAACCCATACTGAGGTTAGTTACAGAAGACGTGACTATTAGTGATCCGATTGATATAGCCAATACATTCAATGATTTTTTCATTGACCAAATCAAAACTGAAACCTCCAATGTACAATGTACCAATAGTCACATTGGTAATTGTTGTCAATCAATGTACATGAGGCCTACTATTCCGCATGATATATATAATATTATTATGTCCTTAAAAAATACAACTAGTGTTGGGTATGATGACGTCTGTACTAAAGCTGTAAAGCGAGTATCACACATAATTGCTTCTCCTCTGAGCCACATAATAAATCTTTGTATAACTTCGGGTATATATCCTGATAAGTTAAAACCAGTTATCATAAGGCCACTATACAAAAAGGGAGATAAAGCGAGTGTTTCAAATTATAGACCTATTGCGCTAGCAACAATTTTTTCGAAAATTTTTGAGAAGGTTATTTATAAAGCACTATATGATTATTTCGATAGGCATAATATATTTGCAGATGAACAGAAAGGCTTTCGTAGACATAAGACTATTAATATGACTCTTTTTGACCTTATAAATCCCGTAATTGATAATATGGATAAGCGCAATGATATTTGTGCTATTTTTATGGACTTGACTAAGGCGTTCGATTATGTGGATCATTCAATACTTATCAATAAACTTAGTAACTATGGAATTCGTGGCAATATCTTAGATTTATTAAAATCGTATCTTAATGGACGATATCAATGTACTGAACTCTCTCAGATATGCATGCATACGAAGCAATTAAAATCATACCGATCCATAAAACGAGAAATCACGTGTGGCGTGCCGCAGGGTAGCGTGCTTGGTCCCTTGCTCTTTATTCTTTATATTAACGACCTCCCTCGGCACGTCAAACACCCTATGGTTTTGTTTGCTGATGATTGCACAGTAGTAATTGAACGAAAGGATAGTGTAAATTATGAAAAAGATATTAATGATACTTTTAGAGATGTAATGACATGGTTAAACAGCAATAAATTATTGGTAAACCTTGATAAAACAAAAATCATGCATTTTTATCAAAGAAAAATGCCTTGGCCAATTGTATGTGGTTATAACGGAAAAAGTATAGAATCTGTCACAAATACGAAATTTTTAGGTGTACACATTGATTTTCATTTAACATGGAACACTCATACAGAAGAAATATGCAAAAAACTTAATAGTTATTCCTTTGCTTTGTATAAACTTGCCAAACAAGCAAGTCCTGATGCTGTGTTAGCTGCGTATCACGGATTTGTGGCTTCTACTCTGCGGTATGGTATTATTTTTTGGGGCAACTCGTCAAACCGAGAGATAGTCTTCCGAGCCCAAAAAAGATGTATAAGAGCTATGTGTGGGCTACAGCAAACAGACAGCTGCGCAATACATTTTAAAAAAATGAATATTTTAACAGTGCCTTCTATGTACATTTTTGAAGCAGTAATGTTTATAAAAAATAACCCAACTGCGTTCAGAAAACCTATTGTTACTAACAAGAGCTTGAGACAAAGGAGTAATCGAGATATTTATGTACCATCAACAAATACGGCACTGATGCGAAAAAGTGTTTATTATCTGGGGTGCAAGATATATAACATGCTTCCCTTTGACATAAAACAGTTACCTATGCCGCGTTTTAAACGGGAACTGCTGACATTACTTATTAATAAATGCTACTATTCCATTACTGATTATTTAAATGACAATTTTGAGTAGAAAATTTTAAACCATGTATTAATTTGATTTATTTATTTTAATGTACCTAATTTTGTTTGATTTCATTTGTTTTTTATTTAGTTTAATTTAAATTGTTTTTAATATTATTTGATTTGATTTAATTTTGTTTAATTTGTTGTAATTTTATTTTATTTATTTTAATGTATTTTGACTTAACTTGATTTGCGTAGTCTGATTTAATTTTGATGTTGCATGTTCTTTTTTTTTTTAATTTTTAAGTTTATATTAATATATTTGTACGCCTCACGGCAAAATATAGCGATCTAAAAGAAATGTAACACCTTTATACCTATATTTTACAAATGAATAAATGATTATGATTATGATTATGATTAATGGAGAATTGTGTACAGCGCCTCTAGCGGTCACTTACGGAAGTACAATTCTCCATACAAAACGTTTACGCCGTCGCTAGCGAGTACGGTCACTGTAAACTAGTGTACCTCATGGTAGAGGTACTGGTGACAGACGGACAGCGGAGCCTCAGTAATAGGGTCCCGTTTTTACCCTTTGGGTACGGAACCCTAAAAATACAAACATCCAAGACTCGAGTATAGCTTGTCTAATTTAAAATGACGCGCCCTACCACCGCATTTGCCACTGTAACCGGCTAGCTTCTATAACAGAATAAAATAAGTATTTAAGGGAGCCCATACAACAAACGTGATTTTTTGCTCGCGGTTTTGCTCGATATTGATAACGGCAACCAGTGGCCCCGCTTGCCCTATGGTAGCTACGCCACTGACGGCAACAGGTAGCTTAGACGCTTGAAATATTCACAGAATATTTAGTTAAACCTAAACTAAATTTAAAAAAAATTATTAAATTAAAATAAAACCACGAAGTTTTTTAGACGACCAGATGGCCTAGTGGTTAGAGACCCTGACTATGAAGCTTGAGGTCCCGGGTTCGATTCCCGTGTCGGGGCAGATATTTGTATTAAAAATACGAATGTTTGTTCTCGGGTCTTGGGTGTTTAATATGTATTTAAGTATGTATCTATCTATATAAGTATGTTTATCCGTTCCGTAGTACCCATAACACAAGCTTTGCTAAGCTTACTTCGGGACTAGGTCAATTGGTGTGAATTGTCCCGTGATATTTATTTATTTATTTTATTTTAAAACAAATATTAGGTAATACGCGGCTCCTATACAACAAACGTCATTTGTTTGCTGTTTTTTTCTTATAGATAATGGTATGTACGGAATTTAAACTACCAGCGCTTTCGTAAGGGCCATCATGGCCAAGAATACTTAATTCGCCGCAAGAAACTTGGCACGGATGAAGTCGCGGGTAAAAGCTAGTAAACGGATATGTAGGACTCGCGACTCTTCGAAGAACTCGTTCATCGCTTTCCCACGGGAATTATACAATTTTCCGGGATGATTATCCTATTGTTCATTATCATCATCATTTCAGCCGAAATAAGTCTTCTGCTGAACAAAGGTCTTCCCCAAGGCTCGCCAAACAAATCGGCCCTGCGCCATCCGCATCCAATGCGTTCCCGCTACCTTCAGCAGGTCGTCGCTCCATCTTGTTGCTACATCCTATTGTTAATCCAGATTAATAAATGTCCGTGTCTCACGGTAGGCCGTTTTTGTAAAGATGGAGAAAGACCACACACACACACACAAATTTATTTGTTCACTAAATAGATAGTGAAAATTTGTTGGAATTAGTTTTTAATTAGATTAAGTAAAATAAGAATAAGTTTGTTTATTAACAAGATAGTCAATTGTAAGTTTTCAGCTCAAGCTATTAATTGTACAATACAGGGAGTAACTGTTATTGGCCTTATGTATCAATTTTAAATTAGAATAAGTTTGATTGTAACGCTATTGTGCTCCTTAATAAATAAATAAATAAGACCACAATAGGGATCTTTTTTTTCTTTTTTGTCAATCCATCATCGTCATCCCAGCTTATATACACCCCACTGCAGGGCACAGGCCTCCTCTCAGAATGAGAGGGCTTGGGCCGTACCCACGCGGGCCCAGTGCGGATTGGGAACTTCACATACACCATTGAATTTCTTGTCAGGTAAACTCATAGGTTATTAACTGTGTGCCAAATTTAATCAGCGAATCAGCGTCCGCCAAACCGTTTTAGTGAGAAAATTAACAAACATACATCCATCCATACAAACTTTCACGTTTATTTAGTGGGATCGTCTGCATCGCCGTTTTGAAGGAGACGGTCTAGTTAATTGGTAGCGGGCGGAAGACTCTTGACCTGGCTTTGTGTGAATTCAGAATGCCAGGTATAGTCGGGGTAAAAAAAGGTTCGTCACTTTTCGACCTTAATTCGTTGACATAGAGTCGAAAAGTGACGAACCTTTTCTTACCCCGACTATACCTAAGTGTCTTCCAACGGAGTCCCGTGACAATCCGATCCCCACTGGGTTCCTTTAAAGGTTTAATCGACTTCAATGATGATGATGGTGAAGGAAAAAATCGTGAGGAAACCTGCATACACCTGCGAAGAAATTCAATGGTGTGAAGTTCCCAATCCGCACTGGGCCCGCGTGGGAACTACGGCCCAAGCCCTCTCAATCTGAGAGGAGGCCTGTGCCCTGCAGTGGGATGTACATATGTACATATGCTAGGATGATGATGATGATGAAACGGGACTTCTCACGCAAACAATAATTTACCTCGACGTTTCAGCCGCATTTTAGTGGTCGCGGTCACGAGTGGAGTCAACTCGTGACCACGGCCACTGCAAAGTAAAATTAAAAAAAAATAGAAATAGTTTATTTAGCAAAAAATACTTGTTACAAAACATGCGGTACATCTATCAGACTCCAAACTAGATTTTCAGTCTCAAAATATGGAAAGTGGCTGAAACGTCGAGGTAAATATTGCGTGCGAGAGAAGTTTCGTTTAGTGTAATAAATAGTTATGAGTGAAAATCACGAAAGTTTAAAACAGTAAATTTCAATAAAACGACAATGTACAAAATATACAATTTATTATCATATCACATTAGTCAGATAGGTAAAAAATACTGATGTCATCATAATCGCATCGTTAAAAAACCATTTACATCATAAATTATTTATTTCTCGAAGCTTTAGAGATCAAACTAAACTAGTAACTAAAAGAGTACAAATTGACAATAAAAATTAAAAAAACGGTAGCACCATTGACGAACAATTCCAAGATACAGTGTTTTTTTTTCATAACACTGACCCGTGATTGAAAACTATCTCACCTGATGAAAAGTGCAGATGAGGCCAAGGGTGTTATATCTCACTGGTTCCGTAACAGCCTATTCGATCTAGTCTTGAAGAGCCCTAGGTTGTATCTATCTGGAAATAGACATTGGGAGCGAATTCTATTCCTAAGCAATTCGTATTAGGAAATATCAATGGATGCTTTTAAAATACGTAGGTACATAATAATATCTACCTGTTTGAGGTTACTAAACAGCGTTGAAATAAATAAAAAGTGAATTTCGTCTGATTTCTCGTACAAAATCTAAGGAGGACGGCGTTTTGACAACTCATAAACATGTCAATTGATTGATGGTTACAAATACCTAACCTATTTTAGCTATATTCATAAGCGATTTAAATAAAAAAATGTTATCACACCAATCGGGCGATCGATGGTAGAATGGATTGGTCGACGTCGGTCGACTGTTTCTACTACACCTAAGCCTACTATACCAATCATTCGACGATGAACAGTAGCAGCGAATGGCTGTCGATCACTCTTTTGTCGACCAGGTATCCGTCGTCGATGATCGGTCGATTAGTGTGTCAACACCCAACTTCTGACGTTTACGAAGATACTGGCAACATTGGCGCCATCATTTAATCTCTATTGTCAAACTGTACATCTTTGTACCTCTAGGTAATTGACATGGTTCACATTTTACTATCGAAATACATATATCTTTTTGGTTCAATTATTTGCAAGCACCAGACTTAATCGTACAGTCGCAGGCATAAATATCTATATAGCGATCGCGTCAAAATGCAAACACCAACCTTATGGCGTAGCATAGAGTTGTATAGATTCTTGACGCCTTGGTAATGTACATATATTTATGACTTTGACTGTACCTACATACAATAGTTACAGTTCGTTGGGCCAAATATACTAACGAACCATTTCATTTCTGACCCAAAACAGATCGATCCCACAGTAAGTTTCATAATGATTGCAATGTCACTATGACTTTTCCTGTGAAAGGGTTCCAGCGGGTCACGATCCTGTTGGATCGATAGTTCGATAGTACATGAACAGTGGCACTAAAGATACATCTGTCTTCTTCCTATGTCGACGTTAAAAAGAGATGAGAGATGGGCACGGAAACTATTTGAGTGAACAATCTGTACCTACTAAAAAAAAACATGGCCATGAAAATGTAATCAGTATCAATTTTATTTCTAATTTATACAAAAATAAACATGAGTGGGACATTCTAATTAAGTATAGTAAAAAGTGTCAATTGCAAGTCTGACTCGTGTACCGAGGGTTCCGTACAAACAAATGTAAATAAATAGTTAGTAAAAGATTAATTGCATTTTTTTGTGATTGATCAACAAATTAACGATTTTCGGATTTTTTCCTTTACTTGTGCTGTAAGTCCTTTCCTCGTGCTAAATTTCACGACTCTAGGTCTATGGGCAGTACCCTGTAGGTTTTGATTCCCCTGCGATATATTAGAAAATAAGGCTCAAATGGCCGTAACTTTAGATTGCGTTAAGTTAGAAGCTTGATTTTTTTACAGCTTCAAAGGACTGTAGGCATAATTGTTTGATGCTAATTTCAACTTGATACCTCCACGCATTCCTGAGAAAAAGGGTCTTGACAGACAGACGGACAACAAAGTGGTCCTATAAGGGCCTCCACTTTTCTTATAGAGGTACAGAACCATAACAACGGTTGCAAGTTCAAATCCCAGCAACAACAAAAACATTTCTACACATGACCTTCTTAAACAAGTCGCGAGATTTAAAATGAAAGAGACGCAATCAATGTCTGTCTTTTCAAAATTATACTTATAATATGATATACAAAATAATGAAACTTAATAAACGCGCCCAAAATGACTAACATAGTAAAAAAATTGTATTTTATTTATTTATCTAATTACTTTAATAAGATTAACTATTAATATTAATTGATATGCAATTTGCCTAGCGGATTTGGATTTTTTCTTATTTTAATAATTATAAATAATGCCTATGCTAATTATAAAATAGCGCTTTCACTGCCACAAACGCATATATGCGATTGGTCGTTCTATTAACAGCCCTCGCCACATAAACCCGTGTTTTTTTTATTTCCGATAAATTCGACACGTTTACGAAGTGACGACACCTACATTAACAGAAACTACCTATATTGATTATTGTTAAAATCGAAAAAGAAAATGAAATCGCCGCATTTTCCGTTGAGATAAACACGACTATTGATACAATATAGTTACCAATGTTTACGAATATGACATTGATGTGACACATAATAAAAGAAAAGTATGTAATTTCGAATGAACTCGCCTCAATAATCTCCTTGTAGCGAATAGCTATGGATGGGAAACTCTTTACTGACGAAATTTAAAAGATAAATAATAATAGGACGTAATGAAGGACCTTTAACACCGGTTCAGCCATTACATTTAATTATTGAATATCTCAAAAATAGTAAGAGTTAAGACATTAGATTCATCGAGAAATTAACTCTATTTCCCTGAATAATCTTCCCTTAAAGTAAAGGGAAATCAAAAAAAAATCACAGTGTATATGGGTGTACAATACGTTTACTTTTAGTTTACCACTGACAGATGGCTTGCCTTCATTTCATTTCCAACTTTAACACCATACAAATAAAGTAGCTATTACAAAATCTGCAAACGTGGCTAACAGTATTCTAAAATTGGCTTTATTTGTAGGTCGTTAAAGTTGAATATGAAATGAAGGCAAACCATCTGTCAGGTGGTAAACTTTATGTAATTTTACTGTATAAACTTGCTATGGTTACCATAAGGTTACACAAATTTTGTCCCCTGGACAACCTAAGCATTTTTCTATGAAACAGTATGAAGATGTCACTTTGACAACGGGGACAGAGTAAACAACACGAAAAAGATACACAGCGTAAGTAACAAAAGTTTTCTCTCTTGGAGACATAAAATTAGCAACTTCGACTAAGCAGACTTAAATTTATTTAAATGGGCCGATGGCCAGGCCGCCGATGTAGACTCGACTAAAAAACATTGGCTTTAAACCAGGATTTCTTAAAGTGGGGTCCGTAGCATGTGTATCAGGGGTCCGCAGTAGGTCAGTTTGTAAATATATTTGTTAGGAAATTGTGTGGGGCGCGGGGCCGGACTTATATTTAATAACCAAAAACTTTTTTGACGGATAAATATGTACTGCCGTCTATTTTGAACACCTTGCCAGGTGAACTCTTAAACAAAATGTCAGCTTGTGAATACGAAAGAGTCAAATGTAAAAAACTAATTAAGAGCTATTTTATATGGTGCGGCGGGGTCGCGGATCTGTCCTAGCTGCGGGTAGGCCTGGGCGGGGCAGGCCCGCGGCGCCGGCGCACCCTACATTTAGTATTATTGTAATCGCGGACCGAACCGCGCGATCTCGCCATCTGTTACATAAACCAGTTATGGTTTTTAACAGTGGCTTGCAATGTAAAAATCTATTATATGAAAAAAAAATGAAAATGAAAATATGAAAATATTTATTCCAAAAACAAGACAGTTGTTTCTTAACAAACGATACTTATAAAACTAAAGTTTAATGGAATTTACATTTTAAACAGTTATGAAAAATCGGGCTTCACGAATAATGTCGTGAACCTGTAATTTTGAAAAGGTAAGTGTGTGTGTGTGTGTGTGTGTGTGTGTGTGTGTGTGTGTGTGTGTGGGTGTGTGTGTGTGTGTGTGTGTGTGTGTGTGTGTGTGTGTGTGTGTGTGTGTGCGTGTGCAAATGCCACAGAAACGCCAGTAACTTTGGACATTATGAACAACGGGATAAAGTGAAACTTTCAGGAGTAATTATATGAGTAAATAAACTAATAAATAAAAAAAAAATGTTTAAATTGTGAAAGGGGTCCGTGACTGCAAAAAGTTTAAGAAACCCTGCTTTAAACCCTGAGCTTTTGCCATTTCCACAGGAGGGACGCCAACAAACAATGTGTATGACCCGTGTGACTCCTTGATTTACAGCGTCGTCTCTTACCCTTAATTTAACGTATAAGATAGCAGTGAAGGCGTTATTGGAAAAAACATGTCATGAAAATAAACATATAGTTTTGTGAGAATAAAAAATTGGGAATACCTCTATATTCTCTTACTCAACATTAGAAATTTTACGAAGTTGTAATAACTACTTTAAGCCGTGCGTGTAAAGTGGTTATTCCCATTTAGTGAATTTTCATATACGAGCTTGAGTCACAGAACCGTCGATATGTGAATCAACTTTTTCATGGCACCCGCTTTGGTTACACAAGTTTTGTCCCTTGGCCAACCTAAACATTTTTCTATGAAACAGCATGAAGTGTCACTTGGACAACCCGGGACAGAGTAAACAACACAAAAAAGTTGATTCACCCATGTCACCCAAAGTAAGGCGTACTTAAATAATTTTTAGCACCCTTTTACATATTACTTAGTAGATTTAAATAATGATTCGCACTTTATAGGTCATTCATAAAATACGTAAAGGCCCCGAGAAGGAAGGAGCAAAATATGGGACACTATCAATGTACAATCGAAGGCATAAATATATATACAGCCATCGTGTAAAATATATGCGAACATCAACCTTATGGTTAATAGCAGAGTTGTATAGATATTTATGACATTGACCGTACATTTTTGACCCACCACTCTGCCCTTAATATTCCTTATACATATACACGTCTAATCAGTACTCTGTATCACCAATCTCAAGTGTTAAAATAGGTGTACTTCCGTTTGGCAAATTATTTTTCCCAAACTGATTAATTTGGCAAATGTTTAATTTCTCAAATGTTTATTTTTTCTGAAACTGTAAACTATTAGACTGTCACTACAAAGTATAAAACAAAGTCGCTTCCCGCTGTCTGTCTGTTTGTCCCTATGTATGCTTAGATCTTTAAAACTACGCAACGGATTTTGATGCGGCTTTCTTTAATAGATAGAGTGATTCAAGAGGAAGGTTTATCTAATACCTTTAAACGAGCAATTCTTGTATATATATATATAATCAGGATCTCGGAAACGGCTCCAACGATTTCGATGAAATTTGGTATGTGGGGGTTTTCGGGGATGAAAAACTGATCTAGCTATGTTTCATTTTCAGAAAATCGCTTTTACTCGTGTTTTCCGGCTATTTTTGTTTGCATTAGAATATAAAGCTAAATTTCGCCGACT
The DNA here is from genome assembly GCA_947563465.1 of Archips xylosteana. Classification (NCBI taxonomy): domain Eukaryota; kingdom Metazoa; phylum Arthropoda; class Insecta; order Lepidoptera; family Tortricidae; genus Archips; species Archips xylosteana. The sequence goes on from OX387368.1 coordinate 11,613,193, forward strand.
TCGAGCAGATCATAATGGCACATTAGAAATCGGGTGGTCGCGGATCCAGCCGACCTCGGTTCGATACCACGTTTTTTTTCAAGATTTTTAGTTTTTTTTTTATGTTTATTTTTTATGAGAAAACGTCAAGTTTCTTCTTTTGTGAGAAAAAGTTACTTTTTTGTGAAAAAAAGTTATTTTTTTGCAAGAAAAAGTTACTTTTTTGTTAGAAAAAGTATTATAGGGAACGTGCAGTAACTATAGGCGGCAGCACTAATGCGACAGAAGAGACACTATGCGGACAGTAAAACAAACTTATCAAGGTAAAACATTCAAATTGATGGCACCCTTATGGCACCAGTTGGCAGCACCGTCTATGTGCACGTTCCCTATTGGGAGCACACAGAACAGGAAAAGCCGGTTATCTGTAAAGTCGGTTTACGGACGATAGTTTAACGTAACTCACCGCTCCACCCCCTCCGGTGTTTTTGTCAAATATCTTGAAAACGGTGAATCCTACGGCAAAATCAATGAAATTTTCATCCCCCCTTTAATACCCCCGCGCTCCCTCTCCCGCATCCCCTCCCCCCCTCTCAACCCCCCCCCCCCCACCCCCCACCCCTCCGGTGTATATAATCAGGATCTCGGAAACGGTTCCAACGATTTCGATGAAATTTGGTATTTGGGGGTTTTCGGGGATGAAAAATTGATCTAGCTTGGTCTTATCTCTGGGAAAACGCTTGGTACCGAGTTTCTGCCCGAGCAGAGCTCGGTCGCCCAGGTACTATGTATAATACATGCATAATTGCACCCGTGCGAAGCCGGGGCGGGTCGCTAGTAGGATATATTTCAGGACTATTCTGTAGGTTAGGTTAGGATTGTTTTATAACAATCCTGAAAAGTTTACATTTTCAGAAAAAATTTACAGTTGGGAAATGAAACATATTTGCCAAATGAACCAGTTTGGAAAAAATAATTTGCGAAACATTAGTAAACCGTTAAAATATTATAGTATAGTAAAAATAACAATTGGTTTGTATTGAATAGAAGCGTCCGTTAAGTAAAAAATGTCATTATTAAGCTTAAAAGAGTCAAAAATACAGTAAAATAGTCAAAAAGTCAGATTATCACAATAAAAATAAAAAAGTAAAGATGCTCTCTTTATCTCTTTAACCGCAATCGTCGTTTACAAGAAAAGATGGACAAAAGGGGAGTCCTTGTGCTACGGCAAAATGACACGTATTGTGCCGGAAATAGAGTCTTCGATGGGAGCGCTAATCAACCTGAGTCCTGATAAAGTATAAGCTACAATTATTGTTCCCCGGAACTTATTCTTTTATTTAAAATCAAGTGCAGGCTAATTGTCTAACTCCCTCGCAATCACCATCGCGTTCATTTTGACAGTTCTTGTATGAGCTGACAATTAAAACAAACAGCCAGCCGTCACAACCATACAAAAACTGTCATTTCGATCCGATGCCAAGTGCCAAAATGCCCAGCCAGTTTGTGGAATACACTTAAGTAAACACTTTATGTTTAGTGCAGATAAAAGCAATTTACAACGCGCCTGTGACACCCTTAGTGTTGCGGGTGTCCATGGGTGGCAGTGATTGCTTCCCATCAGGTGACCCTGATGCTCGGTTTTACCCTTTCAAATAGGTAAAAAATAATTAAGTGTGTAGTTCTTTTTGGACACTACAACTGCTCACCCACATTTGTTGCTGACTACTATAAACATCCGACAATTTTTTTTTAGTACTATAACGTGATCCCCTTTTGAGATACAAAGGCAATGGCGGTTAAAGGGATGAAATAGAGGCGTTAAGCCCTCCGCAAACCGCAAATTAAAGCGACGGAGCATGCCCAGCGCGCTGCATAACACTGAATCATATACGCTATGTCGCGTGCCGGTGTGTGTCACCGTATAAACAATTCAGTGTTATAGAACGCCCCGTAATTTTGTTGTGGTGCCTTAATTGGTCGTGATTAAATAAATAACAGTGAACTATGGCCATAGATTATAAAGCTGTGGAGGTGACGGGTTTGAGGCCCCTGACGAGTATCGTGGGCGAGAGATCCTTCGTAAATTCGTCTAATACCTGCAAATAAAATAAAATATAAACACACACAATCACGCCTCCTTCCCAGCAAAGGGGTAGACAGAGACTTTTTGTTTCCCCGTGCTACAGTTTGCGTGATAAATCCATGATGATTAGGGATCGGAAATTCTGATACATAATTACCTGATTTGTTAGTTCAATTTGCTAGAATCGTTATTTCTTAGTAGAAAAATTTTCAGTGGTCGTTTTTCCCAGATGATTTTTTTCTCACACTGGATTTTTACTTATGGAAGGCCAAAAGAAACGCATATTCAAGTATTTAAATAAACTATTTGAAGTTATGTTCCATGTATAGAGGTACAAAATGTTATATTTAACTAGCTGTTTCCCGCGACTCCGTCCGCGAAGAATAGAGGTAGGTATGAAAAATAGCCTACGACCTATTCTCAGACCTACCGAGTGTGGAGAAAAAAGTTTCATAAAAATCGGTCAAGCCGTCTCGGAGGAGCTCGGTAACAAACACCGTGACACGAGATTTTTATAAAAAAAAAAAAAAAAAATCAAAACGTTTATTCTGCAAGTAGGCCGCAAAGGGCTCTTTTACATGTCATTTTTTTTAAACTACCAGCGCTTTCGTAAGGACCATCATTGCCAAGAAGAATGCGCCGCAAGAAACTTGGCAGAAAGTAATCTTTTCAAATTAAAACATAATAAATTACAAATTAAAAAAATCATACAAATATAGAATTAAGTAAATAAAAAAAAAATTATATAAAAAAAACAATACAGGGATGTATTGGGTCCCTTAGTTAAAAAACTAAAACAATACCTACATCTTGACTACATCTATGTTAAGTGGAAGTGTAGAATGCTTCCACCGTCAAAAAAAAAATTATATAGGAAAAAATAAAAATATTGGAGATGTCTTCCAATGTCACAATATATATTAGATTTACCTATAATTCATTTAACTATCTAAGTACTTATTAATCGCAAACTAACGTAAAGTTTTAGCACGTATTTCTGTTAAATAGGGAACTTAAACAAAGAGGTGGATGGATGACTAAAATTTAAATAAAATAATTTTTTTTAGGAAGCCAACTGTATATTGTACTTAAGCTCTTTCCGGGGTTTTCTCAACTTTAGGTAAGGCTGTGTTCAGACCAAACCGACTGTCAGCCGCCGAATGTGAGCAGGCTCACTGTGAGCCCCAGTGTGAACGTTTTTTGTACGGTATTTTATGTCGGCGACTACGCATAGCGTAATAGCGTATTGTCGGTTAGGTGTGAACGAAACAGTGAATATGTATGGAAATACAATAAACTGCGTAACGCGCGCTCACTTTCGGCTGCTGACAGTCGGTTTGGTCTGAACACAGGCTAAATATATATCCGACCTTCCGATCCCTAATTATGAGTGAAAATCACGAAAGTTTAAAACATTATATTTGCTATAGATTGTAAAGTGGCGAATCAACTATTTTGTGCTGTTTACTCTGTGCCCGGTTGTCTAAGTGACACTTCATACTGTTTCATAGAAAAATATGCTTAGGTTGTCCAAGGGACAAAATTTGTGTAACCATAGCAACGGGTGGCACTGAAAAGTTGATTCACCAATAACAAACAATTTACCTGGAGGTATGTTTCACACACGGCTTTGTCGGCCTCCGTAAGTCGGGCTTTCAGTTTCGGCGGCTCGGGTAACTGCACGAACGTGACGGCTGTCTCTACGTCGCTGCGACTCTTAATTATTTGGTTTACTCTTAAAAAGAAAAAAAACGTGTGGGTCCAGGACTGGATTTAGGAGAAGGCATTAACTCCATAGAATGTTGAGAAATTTATGATTATCTAGGGTAAATCGCCAATAACTGGCCATCGTTCAATAACTGGCCACTAGTGGCCACCTCATACTGCAATAGTTACTTACTTTTGTAAATAGTTAATAGGCACCCTTTGGTACAGGCTGTTGTCGTCCGTGCTGTCAGTTGTCCATCTACTGTTGTCTTCTAGCACAGGCCATTCTGACACCTGTCAAAACGAAGAACCATTGACAGTCAGTCAAAAACTGCTAAGTACTTAAGTTATAGTAGGGTGAATCAACTTTTTTGTGTTGTTAATTCTGTACCCCGTTGTCCAAGTGACACTTCATACTGTTTCATAGAAAAATGCTTAGGTTGTCCAAGGGACAAAAAATTGTAACCATAGCAACGGGTGGCACTAAAAAGTTCATTCACCTTTCACCCAGTAACTTTAGACGTTGATGGAAGATTATTTTTAAATAAATAAATATTATGGGACCATTAACACCAATCGCTCGTAGAACTGATGGCCGATGAGGCCAAAAGGCTCTTGAGTGGCGTCCTCGGACCGGAAGACGCAGTGTTGGTAGGCCTCCAACAAGACGGAGAGACGACCTGGTTAACGTTGCAGGAACGCTTTGGATGCGGATGGCGCAGTACCGATCTGTTTGACGAGCCTTGGGGGAGGGAGGCCTATGTTCAGTGGTCGACGTGAAATTATGATGATGATGATGATTAACACCAATGGATCTACTCCCAAACTAAGCTAAAAAAGCACTGTGGATATACAGATGAACATAAGTATGTGGCCAGCAAATTCAATTCCTGTTATTCGAAACACATATTATTGAATTTGTTTATGGCACCGAGGACATGGACATTTATGGTCGAGTGGTTGACATCAGTAATATGTTTCTATCCTCAGTCCAATCTAGGATCTCGGAACCTATTTATTTGTGGTTTAGAAGGTGGTAAGAATTTTGCAACGTTACCTGATCTTAGTTTTATTGGAAGACGCTTTTACAATCGCCATATTTGACATACCATGGTGTCGTAGGTGGTGCCATCTGTAGTCAGTCAGCTTAACTATCCCGATGGCTAGGTATCGAACTAAGGATTTACACAATCGTAGTGGTACGAAAGTACCGTAATAATCCACTAGATGGCGTCACCTGTGACATGATGTTACAATACGTTTACTTGGGTACGTATCAAAATATGTATAGTTTAAAACAAATAATGGACGATGTACGTACTAGCACGTACATCGCATTGCATTCACTGCGACATTGCCGTTAAGACTATTCACGCTTACACGCGTGACCTAATTTGTATATTTTATACTAAATCAGTGCATTAAAGACGCTCGTTAGCACCTAACGTGGGTTATTATTTGACAATCACTCTAACATATTGACATTTGCATCTGACTAGATAATCTAACAAGTTTATCATTGACATCCTGACAGTACGATCTATACAGAAAGTACATTTTGGTCCTTCGAACCGGATAGTGTTTTGTGAGTTTTGTGTGACTTCGTATCGGCTTAGTTGGCTTCCCACAAGCGGGTTCCACCGACTGAGTTGAGACAGACGTATCGGTCATACTCGAACTTCAAGAATACTATCGCATCGCATCAGTGACTTGTACGCTATACAAGTTCCACATAATATACAATATTTTGCAAGATTTGACAGTGACAGTGTTTTAGTGCATTACGTGCATACATTGACATTCTATCTACATTTAAAGTCGGTTGTGTACCAACATCAACGGAGCTTGGTGCGATACGAGGCAACCGCAGCAGTGCAAGGAACTCAATATTAATAAAAGAAGTATTGAGGTTAGTACAACAGTGACAGCAGCCAAGACATGGAAGATTTTTATGACATCTTAGAACGTCAACGAGTAATCGCTGACTCTATAACATCCGTAGAGATAAACTTCAAAAAGGACTCTGAGTCAAGAAAAACAGAAGAATATTTGAAGACACGAATTGACACTATTGACACTTTGTGGGAAGAGTTTGACAAGAACGACGGCAAACTTTCCGGAGCACCTGACAAGACGCACGAATATTTCACTAACGACGTTTATATGGAAATGAAAATTAGAGCTGACAAGATCCGTACCATGATTTCGTCTTATGCGTCTACGACCTTTGCGACTACGAATAAGGACAGCAAAGTTATGGAGCTATTCAACGAGCAAAAGGCTAACTTTAGAGCCTTCCAAAGAACACTAAATAACATTGACATTGACAAGATAAACGAGAAGTGGGAAATGGAAGACGAATTGCGTAACCTACAAACGCGATGGAACATCATTGATACTCTGCATCTTAAAATTGACAACCTCATGCAAGGCTCAACTGGAGACTACGAGAGCTCGTACGTCGTATACGAGAAGAAATATAGACTGACAAAGAAAGCACTCAATCAAAAAATATCAGCTACCAGTCACCTGCATCAGTCAACGCCTCAAATGGAAATACCAACTTTTTATGGAGATTATTCACAATGGCCAACGTTCCTGGATCTTTATAAATCTGCAATACATGACAACTCTATTCTCTCCAGTGCTCAAAAGATGCAACATTTAAAAGGCAAGTTAAAGGGAGAGGCTCAACGATTAATTCAGCACCTCAACGTGTCTGCCGAAAACTACCTCGCGGCATGGGATCTGCTGAATCGTCGCTACAACAACGATCACCTATTATTCACACGACATATTGAAATATTTTTGAATCAGCCATCTATCCAAAAGCAAACATCATCTGAAATTAAGAAACTTCATGACACAACCGTGGAATGCATACACGCAATTCATAACCTCAGCATAGACACAAATACCTGGGACCCAATTCTTGTGCATCTTTTGACGAAGAAATTAGATCCAATGACATTAAGCGATTACAAAGAGTCACGTAAATCACCACGTGACTTGGCATCTCTTGAAGAATTTATTACATTTTTGGAGCACAAATTTACTGCATTAGAGCCACTGGGAAAGAAGGAAAGAGAGAGCATACCAACTACATCGAAGCAGTTTTCATTCAAGCCTAGAGAATCATTTAACTTAAACCCCAAGAGATCACCGTATTTTAACAAGCCTATATCTTTTAATACTCATAACAATGCACATTGCGTATTGTGCAATACCAATCACGCATTGTACCAATGCAAGAAATTTGAAGCGATGCCACCAGAAATCAAGCTTAAAACAGTGACGAAAAATGGCATGTGCAAAAACTGTCTTTATGTACATGAACGTAACATTTGCAATTCTAACAAAACATGTAAAATTTGCCATGGAAGACATAATACCTTATTGCACGAAGCGGTAAATGATTTGCCTACGCCGCAAGAACCGAGGGCGATGCACTTACCTACACAGCAATCTAGAATATATTCACGCGAAACATCAAGTAATCATGTTACAAATGACAATGGCGAAACTTTATTGACTACGGCCTTGATACGTGTGCGGGCTATTGACAACACTTTTATGACATTAAGGGCACTATTAGATCAAGGCTCACAGATCACGCTGATTACCGAAAATGCTGCACAACGTCTAGGACTACCTCGACAGCGTCTCAACGCGTCCGTTACTGGAGTCGGTGTCAACGTGAAAAAAGGCAAAGGGAAGCTGCAATTGGAATGCAAATCCACTCACGATGATTTTACTTTCATGACAGACGCTCTTATTATGCCGCAGTTAATAAACAACTTGCCGAACAACTCCTTTGACAAAACTAACTACTCGCACATTCAACATATTCAACTCGCTGATCCAGAGTACAACATTTCGAAACCTATTGACATTCTGCTCGATGCAAGAGTCTACTCAGAAATCATCATGAGCGGTCTCATCAAAGGCACAGAAGAGCAACCCGTCGCTCAACAAACAAAATTGGGATGGATCTTATGTGGGAACGTGAAATCAACCATTCACTGCAACGTCGTCATTAACGATATTGAAGAAATCGCCAATTACTGGGAAATAGAGGATATTAGCATTGAATCTGACAACATGACAAGACAAGAACAATTTTGCGAACAACTGTACGCCTCCACTACAAGACGTTTACCTGACGGCAGATACGTAGTTCGATTGCCTATGCAAAAGGGCTTTGAGACTAAATTAGGCCAGTCCAGATCAAAAGCAATAGCGCAATTCCACCACTTAGAAGGAAAATTGACAAAAGATTGCAAACTACGTAACGATTACAGCAAGTTTATGAACGATTACATAGAATTAGGTCACATGAAGGTATGCGCCACCAAACTAGGACCCATGTGCTATTTACCACACCACGGTGTACACAAAGAAGATTCCACAACAACTCAACTGCGCGTTGTGTTCAACGCATCATCAAAAACATCCACAGGTTACAGCTTAAACGACTTGATGGAATGTGGGAAAAAATTGCAACATGACATTCAGGACCTGCTGATAAGATGGCGAACTTACCAGTTTGTTTACACTGCAGATTGTGAGAAGATGTACAGATGCATTCTTATACATGAAGATCAGCAGCACTTACAGAAGATCGTATGGAGAGACGACCCACATAATCTCCTTCGCGAATACCAACTATGTACAGTGACATACGGCATGAAAGCTGCCCCGTTCTTGGCTATGCGAACTATGGCGCAGCTTGCCACTGACGATGCTGAAAAATACCCCTTAGCTGCAAAAGTCTTACAAAAAGATTTTTACGTAGACGACCTACTAAGCGGTAGCAATACAATTGACGAGGCACGTGACATACAGCATCAACTTATTAATATGCTACAAGGCGCTGGGATCAATTTACGAAAGTGGTCTAGCAATACTCCACAATTGTTATCAGATTTATCTCCCGATCAAATAAACCAATCATCGCTTGACATAAAAAATGTAGCTTCAACTAAGGCGCTCGGTTTACAGTGGAGTCCAGTTACCGATACATTCAGATTTAACTATACTGACAAACATTCAGAACAAATTAAATGCACAAAACGAAAGTTATTGTCTGACATCTCAAAAATATTTGACCCACTCGGATGGTTATCTCCGGTGACCGTTAGAGCGAAGATACTGTTTCAAAACGTTTGGCTCGCTGGGATCGACTGGGATACCGAAGTACCGAAGGAAATTCAACATGAATGGATGAAACTACGTGACGACCTGCATAACATTGACAAGTTTCAAATTCCTCGTTGGATTGGCAACATGACACAAGCTTTTGAATTGCATGGATTTTGTGACGCATCAGAAAAAGTTTATGCATGCGTCATTTATCTCAAATCAATCGATAACGACGGGAAAATCACTACAAAAATTGTCGCTGCGAAAACAAAACTTGCGCCCAGAAAAAAGACGTTGACCTTGCCTCGGTTAGAGCTGTCTGGAGCTTTGCTACTATCAAAGTTAATGGCAAAAATTCTACGCGCCCTGCCACAAGAGTCTATTCCTGTGTATGGCTGGACAGACTCACTAGTCGTGTTAGGATGGCTGCAAGGAAATCCAACACGCTGGAAAACATTTGTAGCAAACCGAACAACGGAAATACTTGACATTATGCCCGCGTCATGCTGGAGACACATTAACTCTCAAAACAACGCAGCTGATTGTGCTACGCGAGGACTATGTACAAATCAATTGACATTGCATACCCTGTGGTGGGAAGGTCCTTCGTGCATCAAAAATGACATACCTACTGATATTGAGAAGATTGACATCCCAATAATTGAAGCCAAAAACCAGCCTAAGACATGCGCCGTGTTGACATCATCTACTATCATTGAAGAAATATTGGATAAATATAGCTCACTTTCGCGGATTATTCGAATCATATCGTACGTGTCACGTTTCATAACAAACTTACGCTACCGCGTGACGTCGCACTCGCAGACAGCCGGGCGCGCACACGATACTTTAGGTATCGTTCAAGAAAGTTCAATAAATACTTCATATCTGACAACAAGCGAAATTGAAAATGCATACAACATTATATCAAAAGTAGTACAAGGACAAGAATTCCAGCAGGACATCATTGACATCAAGGACAAGGGAAGGATTTCATCAAAAAGTCACCTTCTAAACCTAAATCCGTATTTAGATGACAAAAATATATTACGTGTGGGAGGACGTTTACAACATTCATACCTGACAGAAAATGCCAAACACCCTGTTATCCTGCCTAAGAATTCGAAACTGACAGAACTGGTCATTAGACAAGCTCACCTGCAGACGCTTCATGGCACAGCAAATCAAACTACAGTCGCTCTCAGACAAAAGTTTTGGATTATTGGTGGATTACGTACGGTTAAAAAATATGTAAACCGATGCGTGAAATGTGCTCGATTCAATGCAAGAAATCAGAGTCAATTAATGGCAGATCTGCCAAAACCTAGAGTGGTACCCTCCAGACCTTTCACACACACTGGAGTTGACTTTACGGGTCAAGTAGAATTAAAAGCTACTAAAGGTCGAGGTATAAAGACAACTCGGGGGTACATAGCAGTATTTGTGTGCTTCGCTACCAAAGCGATCCACCTTGAACTTGCGTCCGATTTGAGTACGCCGACATTTTTAGCTGCATTTAAAAGAATGTGTGCCAGAAGAGGCACACCCAAACACGTCTACAGTGACAACGGGACGAATTTTGTTGGCGCATCCCGTATTCTCAAACAAGAAAGCCAAGAGATACTGAAGGTCATCAACGTAGACTTTTTAAATGACATTAGTGAGATGGGAATAACCTGGCATTTTAACGCCGCTGCATGGCCAAGCGGGGGTGGAATTTGGGAAAATTCGGTGAAAAATTGCAAGCACCATCTCAAACGAGTGCTAGGTGAGCAAAAATTGACATTTGAAGAATTTTCTACCTTACTTGCCCAAATTGAAGCGTGTCTGAACTCAAGGCCGCTATATGCAATGACAGAAAATTCCGAAGACGAGTACTTGACACCGGGACACTTTTTGATCGGAGGTCCACTTCTATCTGTACCAACTACAGGTAACGATGCGATGAGTAGCAAGACACGATGGCAATTGACAGAAAAGATGGCTCAAGATTTTTGGAGGAAATGGTCCTCAGACTACCTACATCATCTTCAAACTAGAAGAAAATGGAACCAACCCATGAAAAACGTCGAGAAAAATGACATCGTTCTCATAAAGGAAGACAATCTACCGCCAGCGAAATGGGCCATGGGACGAGTGACACAGACACATCCTGGCAAGGACGGCTACGTACGTGTCGTGACATTGAGGTCAAGGGGAAAAGAATTCCAACGCCCCGTTATCAAACTAGCTCCGCTGCCAATACAAAACTCGGAAGAATCTAACGTAGCTGACACAGGCGTGACATCTGACACCGTACCGCAGAGAACGCGGAAACAATTTCACCGAAAAAAACCGGGCTTCCTGACATCAGTTTTATTATTACTTCTGACACTTATAACGCCATCTCTGCAACACATGGTTAAAATTGACACGATAGAAAACGACAATATGCTTTATTTTGACAAAATATCAGATGTAAAAATTGTCCAAGACGAGTGGAAGATGGTCATTTACTATAACATGACAACGTATTGGAACAGCATTGACATGATCAACAAACATGTAGATCTATTAAACCGATCCTGCAATAATAACCCCGCCTGTACACCGACTATTTCACAATTTGAACACGAATTGAAAGAGATACGTCACTATAATGACTTATTGACTAGTGACCATAGCAAAAGTAACAAAGAAGTCCGTGATCATGGAAATAGGTATACCATTGTTAAACAGAGATCAATTTGAGTTGGACGAAATTATCAACATACCACAGAAAAGAAGCAACTATACTATTTACACTACGACAGGAACAAGATATATTGCAATAAATCTGAAAAAAGATGCAGTAATTCCAATGACGGAGTCTGACTTATCAGCTTGCATTCGACATACAAATGACAAAATGTTGTGCCCATTAAATCATCCTATATACACATTGAAAGTCGGCGAATCTATTTGTGATATGAAACTAATGATAAGCCACAATAACAAACCTTACTGCGAGCCGGTCGCTAAGCAATGCACCGACAAATGGATCAAATTACATACACGTGACGCATGGCTTTATTCATGTTGTGCGGAGTGCCCTATTATCACGGTATGCCTGGACGGTGTTGACACACAGATACTGAAGCGAACGGGACTTATTGTCATACCACAAGGATGTGCTATTAAAGGAGAATCTTTTGTTATACACTCTCATTATGACTACAGGAGTCAGATGTATGTACAGCAAGATACGCAGATGGAAGTCCCTGTGATATCACCAATAAATCACATCATAAAGACATCATTGTCTACAGATATCGACATTGACACAGAAAACCACGATTCTGATTTTCATGACATCAGTCAGAAAATTAACTGGATGAAAAAACAAAACTTAGAACAGTTTACAAGTAACGTCAATACTCACTACATAACAGTTTATTCCATATTAGGCGTCCTAATATTGACGACAATGACAATCGTGCTATGCAAATTGAAGCGAAGATGGCAGCTCAGGACAGCGAAAACTGACGTACAGTTGGAAGAGGTGACCGCCGATGCTGCAGCCACCCCGACCAGGACGAGGCCAGAGCTACAAGCACCCACAACAAGCGGAGACACACAGCGCACGGCCACAGCTCCTACTCCTAATAAACGGAGTATTAGTTTTAGGGATATTTTAAGCTAAAAATTGTTATTAAAACTTTTACATATTTACAAATAATTATTTACTATGATACATTTGACATTGTTTACTATTAATTTAACTGATTCTGTTCTTGTTCTTTGCTTTTAAGAGTGGCAGTATGTACGTACTAGCACGTACATCGCATTGCATTCACTGCGACATTGCCGTTAAGACTATTCACGCTTACACGCGTGACCTAATTTGTATATTTTATACTAAATCAGTGCATTAAAGACGCTCGTTAGCACCTAACGTGGGTTATTATTTGACAATCACTCTAACATATTGACATTTGCATCTGACTAGATAATCTAACAAGTTTATCATTGACATCCTGACAGTACGATCTATACAGAAAGTACAGACGAAATACATAATGGTCATAATACATACTAAAATTTTCTATGAAACTATTGATTAAACGATTTTTTTTAATCGTGTAATCTACAGATTGGTTTAGGTTAGGTTAGGTTTATTTTATGAAGATCCTGTAAAGTTGAGAATTTCCAAGAAAATTGCATTATATCAAATGACCATTATGTATTTCGTCCATTATTTGTTTTAAACTTTATATATTTTGATACGTACCCCGTTTACTTTTAGTTTAACCTGACAGATAGCTTGCCTTCATTTCATTTCTAACTTTAACACCATACAAATAAAGTAGCATTACAAAATCTGCAAACGTGGGTAACAGTATTTTAACATAGCTTTATTTGTAGGTCGTTAAAGTTGAATATGAAATGAAGGCAAACCATCTTGTCAGTGGTAAACTTTATGTTATTTTACTGTACTCACGACATGCACGGTGGCGTTGATCCTGAGAAGCCGCAACAGCTGATCTAGCCTGTCCTCCACGGGCCGCCCTGGAGACAGGCTGAGCACGCTCGCGTCTAAGGCTGTGTCGTCGCCCAACGTCACTGTTCTGCCTGCTTCTGAAATTTATGATGAATAATTAACCCTTTCAACACCGCACCTCGACAAAACGTAAACCTGCTTTGAATCTTATGTCATTGTGTCAAGATCACTTTGACACTGTACTTTGTGACACCAATATGTGTCGTTGGCGTTGAAAAGGTTAAAAATAAACAGTAAATTAGACAAGACTGATTGTCTAACTAATGGAGCGGCAGTCTAAATCAATTGACTCACTAACTGACCGACTCACTAACTGACCGACTTATTAACTATCCACCCCACTAACTGAGTCACTAATTGACCTACTCACTAATTGACAGACTCATTAACTGACTGCAGCGGCTGTGGCATCGTCCTTAGAGAACGCGATAGCTAAGTACGTAGTGATGAAAGTGGTTATGATTCCGTGTTCGTTGGGACACCTCCTAGGCTCCTAGGACGATGGCTGTGGCTTGCAGAACACGCGCAGACGCAGATGCCGCCAGCCGCGGGCGGACCTCACGACCGCACTAAGATGTAGCGCGTATAGAGCGCATACAGTAAAAGCCCCGTGGCGAGGGGACAGGGGCTCCACTAGCCACACGTCTATGTAGTTCTGGGGGAGTGTTTCAATGATCGGCTCACTAACTAACCTGCCCACTAACTGACCCATTCAAATTAATAACTGATTGACCCACTAATTGACCGACTCATTAACTGACCCACTCACTAACTGACCGGTTAACTACTTGGCCTGCTTTCTAACTTGCCTACACACTAACTAACCGACTCACTAACTCACCGACTCACTAACTGACCGGCACACTAGCCTGCTTTGTAACTGTGTTAGGCGCTAACTGCGGTCAGTCATTTACAATCGCCTCATTAACTGGCCTACTCACTAATTGACCCACTCACTAACTCACCAGTGACTCCCTGCGGCGGCTCGGGCTTGCAGAACACGCGCAGGCGCAGATGCCGCCAGCCGCGCGCGGACCTCACGACCGCACTCAGCTGCAGCGCGAACAGCGCGCGCACAGTGAAAGCCCCGTGCCGAGGGGACAGGGGCTCCACTAGCCACACGTCTATGTATTTCAGGGTGGGCGATTTTCTGGAAAAAGAAACATCAAAACCGTTGGGGTAGAGTCTGAGTTTGTAAAATACGCGAAAAGTTTTTGACGGGACAACGTGTAATAAATCGATGAACGCCGGCTGCATACACGAAAAAGGATGACGCAATGTAACGTACATGGACGTACATGTACCTACAGAGCAGCGAAGGCCAGTATATACAAGAGAGAGCGGCGAACGACGCCAGGATGTACAATGCGGGGAGAGGGGGGGGGGGGGGGATGTGCGGCTGTATTAAAGAGGGTTTAATTTTTGTTTTTTGAATGTTTTTAAATGGGGGGGGGGGGGGTTCAAAGGGGGATGAAAATTTCATTGATTTTCCCATAGAATGCACAGTTTTCAAGATATATTTGACAAAACACCGGTTCTCGTCCGATCATCGAGGTTAAGCAACGTCGGGCGCGGGAGTAGGTACTTGGATGGGTGACCGCCTGGTTTCATTTTTGTTTTTTGAACGTTTTGTTATGACGTTGTCACGTTAAACTATTTTTTTTTTTTTTTTTTTTTTTTATGTAGATAGGCCAGACAAACGAACTAGTGGGTCACCTGATGTTAAATGAACACCACTGTCCATAGACACCCGCAGCGCTGTACACGATGCCAGTGCGTTGTCGGCCCTAAAGGAGAGGAAATAGGGGAAGGGGGAGAGGGAAGGGGTGAGGTATTGGGCGCCCGGCACTCTCACTGACCGTACGAAACGCAAGCAGGATTACTGCTGCTTCACGCCGGTGTTCTGTGAGAGGGTGGTACTGCCCCGGATGAGCCGGCCCATTCGTGATGCAGCGGCTAGCTACAACATGGCTCTACCACTACAAAATATATACTATTGTCCATAAACCGACTTAACAGACAACCGGTTTTTTTTGTTGTATTTTTTCGTATTAGTTAATGTACGTTTTCTTGGGCACCTCCTGCCACGTACGGTGAAACTGTGGAACCAGCTTCCGGCAGCAGTGTTTCCTGACAACTATGACATCGGGGCTTTCAAGAAAAGTGTTTATACTTACTTTAAAGGCCGGCAACAGATTGGTGACTCTCTTTGAGTTGTTGATATTTATGGGCGGTTCATTTTCCATCAGATGACCCGCTTTTTTTTTTATTTTTTTTTTTTTATGTTAGATAGGCCAGACAAACGAACTAGTGGGTCACCTGATGTTAAATGAACACCACTGTCCATAGACATCCGCAGCGCTTTACACGATGCCAGTGCGTTGTCGGCCCTAAAGGAGAGGGAAGGAATGAGGGAGGGAAGGGGTGAGGTATTGGGCCCCCGGCACTCTCACTGACCGTACGAAACGCAAGCAGGATTACTGCTGCTTCACGCCGGTGTTCTGTGAGAGGGTGGTACTGCCCCGGACGAGCCGGCCCATTCGTGATGCAGCGGCTAGCTACATCATGGCTCTACCACTACAAAAGCTCGCTTGCTCGCTTGCTCGTTTTCCTCCCTCACATAATAAAAAAAAATGCAACAACAACAAAATTCTCTGCAGGCACTAAAATAGGCTGAAGTTGAACAAAAATTGGGATGTACCAAAAAAAATAACCTATAGTTTTTATATTTTTTTTGGAAAGAATAGGATATTTTAAGATACCATTTTCATCGATTTTGAATTTGGTTGAGTTTTTAATTTTTTATAATTTTTTTAAGAAATTTGTTGGATGACGTCACAATGAGAGAGCCACGTTCCATTGCCTACAATAATTCAAGCCGTACATAACATAATCTGTGGCACTACTGATTTGTCTTGTCACTGTCAATAATACAAGCACGGCTTAGGGTCCTAAATGAACCATGACAAATAGTTTTATTTATTTATCTTCTTTTAGCTTCGATTATTCCTGTTTGTTTAATGGTGTGATAGTAAATAGATATTTTTTACTAAAATCTGTTATTTAAATTCTTTCATATTTACTTGTAACGTAGTAATTTAATAATTAAATTTGTAAAAATACATTGCGAGTATTGTATACATTTCGGACTTTATGATAAATGACAACTGTTTAAAGCCATGTGCGCATCATGTGATTAAAGTTCTGTCTTTGTCACTCTTTGCTATTATAAGCAGGACAGCAAAATTTCAAACTGTCAATTTGCTTTAGAGTGTAGACCTGCTTTATATCTGCCTATGTGACGATTCACTGCAGGGGTCAAATGAAGGTCATTACTTAAATTTTCTTTATTTAATTCAGTTTATCATATTTCTGGAATCTGATTTCTGAAAACGATTCACAAAGCCTATTTCTCCAAACGATTTTCGATTTATTATACGTTGTCAAAAATTGGGACATCCCAATTTAACCAAATTTAATTTACTTCACAGCCTGTACAATGTGCAAGTTTAACAAGATTCCTGACCGTGCCTTAAAGAAGAACCTTATTTATTACAATGGAATAAGAGCTATCGTGGCCCACGTATGGGGCACTGGACTGTGAACGTGTTAGTTAAGTAAAGGACCATTAAGGCCATTATTGGCGCTAAAAAAAAACCCACAACAAGAAGACAAGCCAAAGACACTAGAAGCATAGCGATGCCTAAGGTCCCATCTTACAAACTAGCTATAATTGAAGTCTTTTTTTACTTTTATTTAGCTTTTCTTAGTACTGAAACTAATCCAAAATCAAAAGCGACTTGTTAAAGGTTGGACCCTTTTCTTTAAACTACGTCCAAGTATCAGTGGGCAGGGCACATCGCTCGTAGAACTGATGGCCGATGGGGTCAAAAGGTTCTTGAGTAGCGTCCTCGGACCGGCGGTATGGCTAGGCCTCCAACGAGATGGAGCGACCTGGTTAAGGTTGCAGGAAGGCGCAGGGTCTGTTTGGCGAGGTCTATGTTCAGCAGTGGACGTTTTTCGGATGACATGTTTAGTTACCGTTCGACGGCGGCCATATCCAGCTTCACAGCAACGCAAAACGCAGCAAGAAAGTTGATTCACCCTAAAGTCATCTCGTCTATGGACGTTAATCATGAACATTTATTAAGCCCCATCGACCATCAGTTCTACGACCGATGTGCGCTTACTGCCGCTTGAGTTTGGCTAGGCTTCGAACTATGTTGGCAACTTTAGTTCTCGCGATACACCCGTCGAGCGTCCTGTGCGCACGCGTGTGCGCACAACAGCGGTTAGTTTTTTTTAGAGCCGGACGCTCCAGCCATCCGATAGTGTCTTAGCGTCGCAGTGTGGGTAGGCCTCCAACGAGATGGAGCAACCTGGTTCTATTTTCAGCAGTGGACGTCTTTCGGCTGCAATGTCATGTTAGTTACCGTTCGACGGCGGCCATGTCTAGCTTGTGGTAGTGCCGGCACAGGCACACGTTCTTGCCGACGCTGAGCACGTCAGCCACGACGCGCACGTACTCGGGCGCCGGCAGCGCGGGCGCGGCGCGGCGCAGCGGGAACACGTCGCCAGATTCCACGTCGAACTCGGTCGTGAAGTACGGCGAGTTGGGGCTGCGGGGACGAGAACTGGTCATCAAGAGAGTACCTGCTGAGCTGGCAACGATGCATTTTTGTTAGTTTTTCTCGTTTATTCCAAAAAAATGGAATGAAAATTAAAAATGTGGTGTATACGAATTGTTCTAATATATAAGTTAATGTGTCTACCGCAATAATTATTTGTGATAGACTTTTATTTTCTTTAAAAACGAACAAATTATTACCTAACGGTTTTTAAAGAAAATAAAAGTCTTATCACGAATAACTATTGCAGTAGACATATTAACTTATATATTAGAACAATTCTTATAGACCACATTTTTAATTTTCATTCAATTTTTATGGAATAATCGAGAAAAACTAAAAAAAAATGCAGCGTTGCCATCTCAGCAGGTATAAACACTCTTAAACGTAAACTTAAGCCGTGGTGGCCTAGAGGTTTGACATATAGTATTATAGCCTCTCATGCAGAGGGTCATGGTTTCAATTCCCGGCTCGCACCTCGTGTGTTTTCCGGAATTTACGTGCGAAATTACATTTGAAATTTACCATGAGCTTCACGGTGAAGGAAAACGTAAGGAATCCTGGATAAACCTGCGAATTCAATGGTGTGTGTGAAGTTCCCAATCCGCACTGGGCCTGCATGGGAACTACGGCCCAAGCCCTCATTTTCTCTGTGCCCTGCAGTGGGACGTATATAGGCTGTGATGATGATGATGACTCACTCTCTGAAGAAGTCCCTGGGCGGCGCGTTGTCTCTGAACCCCAGCAGCACCGTGTCCGGCTTCATGGCGCCCAGCCCGGACAGCCGTGTGAGGTGCGCCGCGCCGCTCCGGACGGACTGCGCTAGGCACAACTCCACGAAAGCTTTCACCTGACAAACGTTTATTTATTTAGGCACTTTACGGCAATGCTGTGTAGGGTCAACGTCATAAATAAGTGATCACTTTTGTACCTTGTCACTTTAACATCATGTTTTATTTTAATTTAATTATTTATTTTTATAGTGTAGTGACACATCATCAATATTTTTACAAAACAAAAGAGAACTGAAAAGCTAAAGATAGAATGTGTCATTGCGGTTGCAAATCGGACACTGGCTCAGCATAATGCTGAGGCGTTTATAGTACCGCAGCGATGATTTTCAGCCAGTAGGTACCGTTGGTTGTTATGTTAGTTAGGTAGGAGTTCATGGTAATTCGCCGTTGCTGTCATCAGTTTACGCGTAGATTGCGTGCGGAGCGCCCGTAACTTTCACCGTGAGTTACACGTCGTGGCAAAATAAACAGCTCACCTTGAGGTGGTCAATCAGTTTAAGCCAGTACTTGTGTTCTTCGGCCAGCGGGTCCCCGCTGCCGTCCAGCTCGCCCACTCTCACGTGACCCACCACGAACAGACCGCCCTGGAATTACAGTACAGATTTATATACATTAAATAAGTATTTACATTTTATATCTAACTAGCCTTCCGTCCGCAACATCGCCCGCGATAAATTAATTTTCCCGCGGTAAAAAGTAGCCATGTCACTCAGTGATAATGTAGCTTTCTAACGGCAAAAGAATTTTTGAAATGAGTCCAGTAGTTTCGGAGCCTATTCAATGCAAACAAACAAACAAACAATCAAATCTTTCCTCTTTATAATATTAGTATCTAATATATAAAAATCTCGTGTCACGGTGTTTGTTATCGAACTCCTCCGAAACGGCTTGACCGATACTTATGAAACTTTTTATCTCTATATTCGGTAGGCCTATTATATACCCCTATTTATTATACCCCTATTCTTCGCAGACGGAGTCGTGGGCAACAACCAGTATACATATACTACTATCCTAAACCTAAAAAACTTAAAGAGAAAAAAATATTGTTACCTTTTTCTGGTCGTTGACGAAGTCTATGAGCGGTGCCTGCTGCCTGGGGCAGGCAATCAATAGCAGCATCTGCGGTCGCCAGAACTTGACGTGCTCCCTCCGCGGATCCAGGAGCAACAGGTATTTGCGGACCTGTACAACATTATTGTTGGTATGGTCGCTGTACAACATGAGGTATGGACGGCTATGCGCCACATGCTATAGATTTTAAGGAACATTGGGGTGCGTCGTCCACATTCAGCGAATGCGCGGGGAAAACGCTAAAACTGCTGCCAATACCAACGAAACTGTAAGCGCGCGATCACTAAAGTTTAATATGAAATTAGAAATCAAAATGATAAACAAACGTGTTGCCATTGCAATAAAATTTAACCCGCGCAGTGGAAACTTAAAACTCAATGATTACGCTTAGTAAAAATTAATACATCTAATTTATAAGTAAAACAAAGCCAAAAACATTCGTGTAAACATTCGTAAACATTAAAATGAATACTTAAAATAAAAAGCGCATCTTTTTTTATCACAGTGTGTAGGTTATAATCATTCAAATGGTAACGTTCAGAAATTCTAAACATAATGGTTCGTAATTTAATCGATACACTTGGTTATTTTTATGTTGAATCGTTTAGTAAAACTGATAAATCGATGAAATATGAATCTCGTTCGTTCGTTGTGAAATAATAAAACAACTAACAGTACTTAAGAGCTTTCTAAATAGAATGTGTAATTTAAATTCATTAGTTAAAACAAAAGAATTCAACCTTTTGAACGCCACACATCGTTTTTGTTACGAACAAAATTGATTCTTATGCGGATGCAGGTAGGTTAATTTTTCTATTACCGTATTGTCGTCTATAGCCGACACTGGCGTTCAAAAGGTTAAATTAAAAAAATATATAGCTCCATCGATACTATAGATGATTCTGCCAACGTCGAGGTCGAAAAAGACACTATCGGTTGGTCGTTGTTCGGTAGCTTCGGTGTGCCGTTAAAACAAAAGAAAAGTTGATTACCCCTTGGACGTCACTTTGACATTGACAGTTGTTTGTTTACATTTTTGATCTCAAATATCATATGACATTTCACAGAAGACACATGAGTTGCTCTTAAGAGGCGCACCAAACAATTGCAGTAACGGCACGCGTGCCATGCGTGAGCGGCTCGCGAGCTGCGTATTCGCCACACATTTACCAGATGTGGACGCAGCCTTAGGATTAGATAGCTGAGCGCACTAGCAAGCTAAAATGGCACGTATGCCACAGTACTAACGCACGTCACAGCAATTCCGAGTAAGTTGAGCTCTGCTATTGCTTTTGCAGTTACTAACCGATTTGGCGACGGCACGGTTGGTGTATTTTGCTTACTTTAATAGCATCATTTCGTAGTCATTTTTAATTCATAAAGGAGGGCAATTACAGCGATTTGAAAGATAGGAACACGCGACTCTTTAAAATCTTTTTTTAAAGAAATAAGAGTAGGTAGTAGTATTTACTTTTCTTTTTTTTTCTCATTGATTTTTGTTTATTTTGTTTTTTTTTTGTATTTTTACTTTAAAGGCTTGTTGTTTTTCTTTTTTGTGGCAATAAATGTTATTTGAATTTGTAGGTATTAGAACCCTACTAACACGCAGGCTTCCCTATCCACTTTGACAGTCTTGGTTCTGAAGTTTAGTCCAGCATCGGAGCATCGCCAGTGATTCAGGGTCTGCGCTCCAATAAATCCAAAGCGGCTAGCTGAACGCAGCTGAGTGGCGTGCCATGGAAGAGCCCAGCGGTCCAGTCACATCAGGGCCCAATTGCATAACAAAGTACAACTAATATTACAAGCGGAACTCTCGCTTCAGTTATATTAACTAGGAAGGGAGTTCCGCTTGTAATATAAGTTGTACTTTGTTATGCAATTGGGCCCAGCCAGCCGGCAGTGGACAAAGGCAGATGATGGTACCTGGTGGAAGATGAGCGCCTGCGACAGGCTGCCCCAGCTGGGCTGCGCGGCGGCCGGGGACAGCGCGTGCAACGCCAGCACCAGCAGCGCGCACGCCAGCGCGGCGCCGCACGCGTGCGCCGGCCGCAGGGAGAACATCACGCCCGCGGTGCCCAGGAGCCCCGCGACGCACGTCACCCACGAGAAATGCTTGAACGACGGCCTGGAAACATCACAAATACGCTTTTACAATGCATATGCTCGGAAAGTGCCTCTTGACGCGAGTCAACATATCTATAGAAACTTAGTCATCCCAGCACACTTTCGCAAGTGTGAAAAAAAATTGTATGGATTTTACTTTCCACACGCGTGCGGAAAAGTAACTTTTTAAATTGCCAAATCCCAAAAAGTTGTGTCCAAACTAGTGTTTAAAAATAAGACTAGAGAGTTGTGTCTTCATAATTCAGCTTTGCACAAATAAGAAAATATTTGATACAACCAAATGAATATTTACTTATAAAATAATAAAACAGATTGTTTTAATATTAAAAAACACAAATTTTAATTTCGTCAAAAGTTTTGAAGTAATAAATTTAGTACTAAAATAACTCCTTGAGTCCATTTCGGACCGTACGACATCATGCGCGCGCAATCGAAATTCAACCAATGAGCTTTCAGTGAGCGCGCATGTCGTAACACGAACCAATCATGGTTACCCGTTCGCGCCTGTCAACCAATGAGCTTTCAGTGCGCGCGCATGGCGTAACACAAACCAATCATGGTTACCCGTTCGCGCCTGTCATGAAAACCCGCCACAGTAATGTTCATGAATTCAGTCCGGAGAATTAATTTAAGTTTAGTAAATTAAAATGGAGAGTTCAAGTGATGAATTTACATAGGACTTAACGCCGCCTGACGTCCTAGACCAAGCACAAAATTAAATGTGACAGCCTCCTGCTGACTAAACTGATGCTGAAATTATGTAAACATCTACGAGACTTTCCTTCAATGAAAGGTAAATAAGAACGCAACATCTTTTTCCGAAAATGTTTATGAGCGCGCGCAGACAGAGAGCGGTCTGGAGTTCCGAGTTCAGAGTTCTGCGTTCTTTCGAATGTACTGAGTCTCTTACGATAACGCACACAGCAGGCGACTGGAACTCTCGAGCGATGAAAACACAGTACGCTTAGTATAAGTTTTCCTTCACTTCAATACTTCTCGATCGCGTTTACGTAAAAATTTCAAGTCTATGGAAACATAGACGCGCGCGCGCGGAGGCGCTGTCCATGTTTCCCTAGTAATTGAATTTTTTACGTAAACGCGATCGAGAAGTATTAAAGTGAAGGAAAACTTATACTAAGCGTACTGAACTCTGAACGCGGAACTCGGTACTCCAGACCGCTCTCTGTCTGCGCGCGCTCTTAGCCCCAATTTTTTTCCTCGCTTAATGCATTGTAAAATGTTGTATGATATACGTGTCGAAAGTAGGAAATTCCCAACTCATGTCGGCTAAACAAAACTCGCTTCGCTCGTTTGTTTAGATCTCCGCCATTCGTTGGGAATAGCCTACTTTCCGCACTTGTATCATAAATAACTATTGTAGTACAGTGTAAATATTCAGCGTTTTACGGCGATTTTTCTCATTACCATTTTAGAAAATATTATTAAAAAGGATGTTTAGGGTCGCATAGGCCTTCAGGCTCGCCAAACAGATCAGCCCTGCGCCATATTCCCGTAACCTTAACTCTAGGTCGTCGCTTTATCTTGCTGGAGGCCTACCTACTCTGCGCCTCAAAAGAAAACTCAAATTCACTCAGAGGGCTAAGCTTGGAGTTTCTCTGCGGGGTCGCATTAGAAATTATGAAATCTGCGCAAGAATATACCGACACCGGTTCGGGTCCCGTTGGCTTTACTTGCATTTAGGCTTGGCGAGCAAAACGGCTCAGTAGCACACTAACCAAGTATGCAAAATGACTTTGTTATGCCATGGTTACAAAATTGTCTTAGTTTCAGGAAGACTTACATAGCAAAACGTCTAGGTCGTTAAATTCACAAGTAGGCAGAATGACTCAATGGGGATGTTGACACCATTAAAAAAGAATTTGAAGACACGACTCCAGTAAAAAAACGCTTTATTTCAGCCCTGAAAAGCCAGATTAATTTTCGATTAAATGCCAAATTAGATTTTTTGTTGCTTTAAAACAAATAAATAGTTAGTTGATTGAGTATGCGAACAATGACGTCATATGTCGCTATTGTCATTCAAACTCTATGGGAGATTGTGTTTTGACAGCTCATAAAAAGAACGGCAGTTGATTGGTGGTGTCAACATCCCTATTGTGTAAGGTCTTGGTTGTATTAAATAGATTTTCGAGACCAGACCAGACCATTTACTTACTAAAACATTATGACATTAAGTCGTTTTACAACCAAGTCCAACGGGACCCGACCCGACTCCGACATAGCTCAAGACACAACTACTACTGACATAGACGTAGACTCAAGTGACTGTAGGCAGGGCTCGTAGAACTGATGGCCGGTGGGGTCAAAAGGTTCTCGAGTGGCGTCCACGAACCGGAAGATTATTTTCTCAAACATGCTATGAAATATTGACGTTATGTTCCTTATAGTACGCCACGAAGTGTCACGATGCAGGCGCGGCGTGGTGTGCGGCTAGACGAGAGGTCAATAATGGAATTTCATACAACATTGCTGGCCTTGGCCAGCAAAGTGATCGTCTATTGTTTCATACCATGACGTTTATAGGTCTATGGCATCATAGCATTTAGCCATTAAAAAAAAAACTATAAGCAATTTCTGCGATTTGGTTCAATAAGACATTCTGCCACTACGCTTATTTAAGGTAAGGTAAGATGATGATGATGATGGTGATGTTGATGGTGGTGATGAGATGATGATGATGATGGTGATGATGGTGATGATGATGGTGATGATGAGATGATGATGATGATGGTGATGATGATGGTGATGATGAGATGATGTTGATGATGATGGTGATGATGAGATGATGATGATGATGATGATGGTGATGATGATGGTGATGATGAGATGATGATGATGATGAGATGATGATGATGAATGATGTTGATGATGATGGTGATGATGATGATAGTGATGATGATGATGGCGATGATGATGGTATGGTGATGATGGTTATGGTGATGATGGTTATGGTGATGATGATGATGTTGATGATGATGATGATGGTGATGATAATGATGGTGACGATGATGATGGTGACGATGATGATGGTGATGGTGATGATGATGATGCATGTTTGAGAAAAACTCTATACAAGCCTTGGCCACGAACAGGGATTGCCGGCCTCGTATCTCTAGATGGCCTCGTTAACACTCGGCCATCTATAACTACTCGGCCGGCAATCCCCTATTTCGCGACCGCTGCAGTAATGTACTATTTTGCACGAAGCAAGTCTCACCTGAAATTAGGCGCTCCAGCCAAATCCAGACCGAGACAGGCGAGGTTGATCGCGAAGTAACTGGTCAGGAACAGCACTGAATTAATCTGGGCGATGGCGTTCAGGGAGCCGGTTATTATGCCCACTTGCACCAGCAGCCAGGACGCTATGACGGCCAGCACGGGGTTCCCGGAGCGGGACACCATCGGACGGAGGAGGAAACCTGCGGGAGAAGTAGTTAGCAGAACAAATCAAGGTATATCGGTCAGTACGGGCACGTCAGAAACTATAACCCATTGAAAGATCTGTTCTAATAGTAGGAGCCCAAGAGGGAAATTGTGAAGTTACTCGAGCGCGGCAGATTACTATACGGGGGGATACCTTATACCCTCAAGAGTACCCCCATTGAATATGAGCACTTCATGTGGGGGGGTTTGCCTAGGGCACCCCGTCAAAATACTTAGTAAAAAAAATTGATTCTTTAAAATACTCGAGCGCGTCAGATTAAGATAAGGTGGGTTAATTATTAGCAGAACAATGCACATTTCACTTCCAAATCGTCAGTCTTTGGAATTAACATCCCCTATGAAAACCTGACGCGCGCCCTTCCGTATGGCCACCCCCACCATGCAAAGTGGCACGCTGTATTATCAAATTATCAAAATCTGACGCGCTCGAATATTTCAACGAATCTATTTTTTTACTAAGTTTTTTTACTGGGTGCCCCAGGCAAGCCCCCCCACATGAAGTGCTCATATTCAATGGGGGTACTCTAGAGGGTATAAGGTATCCCCCCCGTATATTAATCTGACGCGCTCGAGTAACTTCACATATCCCCTCTTGGGCTCCCCTACTATAAGGAAGGAACCATGTCATCGATTTTAGTGACAAGAAAAACTGCATTGATAGTTTAAAAATTTACTTATTACTATAAACCTATATTGAAATGTTCAAAACTGCCTAGGGATAATTGATGAGTACATAATTTTTTGTTGAAGCAAACTAATGATAATTTAAAAGTTTTTACCGTAAATATTGTCCTTGGCCAATGCTTCCAAAACTCTCGACGCTCCGATCAAATTAGACAATCCAGCCGAAAACGTAGCCATCAACATGCCTGGAAATAAAAAAGGTCCAAAATAAAAAAACCGATATATTAGATTAAACAAGTGCATAAAACACGCCATTTTACCCGAGCCGTTCAAACCACCCGAGCAGCAGGCGAGAGTTGATAGTTAACTCGATGGCAAAATAGGGTTTATGAACGAGTTGATCCTGCTTTTCAGTTCGTTTGGGAAATTAAACAATATTGTCACTGCTTAACAAACACACTGCTTAGCTTGTACTCTAAAATAAAAATAAAAAATAAATATCACGGGACAATTCACACCAATTGACCTAATCCCAAAGTAAGCTTAGCAAAGCTTGTGTTATGGGTACCAGGCAACGGATAAACATACTTATATAGATAGATACATACTTAAATACATATTAAACACCCAAGACCCGAGAACAAACATTCGTATTTTTCATACAAATATCTGCCCCGACACGGGAATCGAACCCGGGACCTCAAGCTTCATAGTCAGGGTCTCTAACCACTAGGCCATCTGGTCGTCTAAGGCGGAACAAAGTTCGCCGGGTCAGCTAGTTTTTTTATAAAATTCTAGTCCTCGTGGCTGTTGGCTAAAGCTAGACCTTTTACTCGATAAAACCTTGTTATAAGTATGAAATCAAATTAGGGTTCGGCAAAAACAAAATGTTTCCGTCGACTTACCAACAGCTATAAAAGGCGCCCACACATTAATGGGCAGGAGATAAACATAGTTATTCTGCAGCAGTTCCCTGGTACAAGTGGCGGCTGTCAGCACGCTGAGTACCACGTACGATATTGCGGTAAACAGGAGAGCGGCGAGCGTGCCACGGGGGATGCTGCTGGCTGGGTTCTTCAGTTCCCCTGAAAAAGAGTCTTGAGTAAATGTTCTTTGGTATGAGGAAAATAGATGATAAATGATATAAATAAATACCACGAAACAGTTCACGCCAATTGACCTAGTCCCAAAGTAAGCAATTTTGTGTGCTGTTATAGTATAAATCTTCCCAGGTGAATTTTTCGCTTCGAGCCATTACATTAAATTTGAACCTTAATACTATGACGATACCGTTTGTTTTGAAAGATAAGGGCTCGAAGCGAAAAATTCACCTGGGAAGATTTATACTATATGATAGTACTGTTCAATGAAAAGTCAGCGAATGGTTCTCTACGAAACTAAATAAGTTTTTGTTAAAAATTTAATTTTCAATTCAAACTTTTTCGCTGACTGTACTTTTTGTTGACTGTACTTGCACTGTCATCCAACCTACATAAGTATACCAAATTTCAAGTGAATCTGACCACTGGAAGTGGGTCAAATTAGACTTCCAAGATTTGACCCGTACATACATAGATTGCAATGTAAGTTAATAAAAAGCTTTTAAAAATAAAAATACTTTCAATTGGCTTCCTTCAAAACTCAGCTATTCTATTGGTTTCATAAGAAATGTTTCTACTCTTTGAAGGAATTCTTGAATAATACATAGATAGATTATTGGGACAGTAGAAGAAATAGCATGGTTGCATGAATCACAAATATAATATTTGCATGGCTTATGAAGTTTAAATGTATGAAACTGGAAAACTTTTTACCACCATTAATTCTACTACATTTAAGGCAAATAAACATATATTTCATTTCATAAAATCAGCAAATTTATGTTAGATCACTTCACATACCACTCATGTTAGCGCCAGCCATGACGCCAGTAACTCCAGTGAACAACACTCCAAAGACCGAAGCAAAATCCACCATCTCCCCGTCTGCAGTGGAGTAATCCCTCCCGTACTGAGGGTACAGGTTCGATGTCAACGTCGCGCTGCTCAGACCCGTGTAGTTGAAGGCAGAAGTGTTGGTCAGGTGGTTTGTGTCGGGACGCTCGAACTAGAAGAGGAAGAAGTAAAGAAGTTGCACAAATTTATTGCAACTACACTCACGGGCAAAAAATTTGGGCCACAGTCCACCTTTCATACAAACGAGAGGTCACTTTGATGTCATGGTTCTCCACTAGGCGATGCTTTGGCTGTGATCTGATGATGGCTACTCCGAGCATTGATAAAGGACATTCAGAGTTCCTAAGATACCCACCTGATTGAATCTGCGCTTATCACGGAAATTATACACATTTAGAAAAACAGCTAAAATGGCAATAAAATGAATGAAAATATCAGTTCTGTACAAATTTTCTCGCTGTGGTGTAAACTGGTTGTTGAATCAGTTGTGTGTGTTAGAAATCCTGGACCACCATTATCGATGCTCTGGATATCCATCATCAGATCTCAACCGGGGCACTACCCTGGTGTAGAAATAAGGCATCAAAGTAGCCTCGTTTGTATGAAAGGTGGATGGGTTACCAATGTTAAACCCGTCAAATCTAAAATAACCGTGGTAACCTAGTGGTTTGACCTATGGGCCTTTCAAGCAGATGGTCGTGGTTTGAAACATGGGCTTGTGCCTCTGAATTTGTCCGAATTTAAGTGCGAAATTATACTTGAAATTTACCATGAGCTTTACAGTTAAGGAAAACATCATGAACAAACTTGCATACAAAGAATGTAATGGTGTGAGTGAAGTTTCCAATCCGCAGTGGGCCCGCGTGGGAACTATGGTGCAAGTCCTCTCGTTCTACAGCGGGACTAATATAGGCCGGGATGATGATAGTTACAGTAACTTGATGGAACTCACTCTAAATTTTTAATCAAAAATAATTCTGTGCCTGAGTTTTACCTAATCTTACTTAATCCATCGCACTACGCAAAACAAAAACTGGTATTCCCCAATGACTCCACCTTTTAGCGGGTTATAGGAAACAGAGGTAAAAAATAAATATCAAAAAATAAATATCATGGGACAATTCACACCAATCGACCTAGTCCCAAACTAAGCAAAGTACTATGGGTACTAGACGACGATAAACATACTTATATAGATAAATAAATACTTAAATACATAGAAAACATCCATAACTCAGGAACAAATATTCGTGCTCATCACACAAATAAATGCCCTTACCGGGATTCGAACCCAGGACCTCTTGCTTCGTAGGCAGGGTCACTACCAACTAAGCTAAAGCGGTCGTTAAAAATGAGTAAAAGTACCAGGCACGCATAACTTATGAGGAATCTTCACCTCGCCCGCTAGAGTTACGAAGAAGCTCAGCAACCGACTACTTAGAAACTCCAGCAATGGTGGGCGCCAAGAGTGTTTTAAATTATTATTGGTATCGCCCAATGACTCCACTTTTTGGCGGGTTATGGGAAGCGGAGGTAAAAATGAGTAAAAGTACCAGGCACGCATAATTTATGAGGAATCCTCACCTCGCCCGCAGGAGTTATGAAGAAGCTCAGCAACGCACTACTTAGAAACTCCCGCAATGTGACCCATTCATATGGCTAAACTGGAGCGCGCCAAGAGCGTTTTAAAGTAATATTGGTATCGCCCAATGATTCCACTTTTTGGCGCGTTATGGGAATCACAGGTAAAACGAGTAAAAGTACCAGGCACACATAACTTACGAGGAATCCTCACCTCGCCCGCAGGAGTTATGAAGAAGCTCAGCAACGGACTACTTAGAAACTCCAGCAATGTGACCCATTCATTTCATATGACTAAACTGGTGCGTGCCAAGAGTGTTTTAAAGTAATATTGGTATCGCCCAATGACTCCACTTTTTGGCGGGTTGTAGGAAGCAAAGGTAAAACGAGTAAAAGTACCAGGCACACATAACTTATGAGGAATCCTCACCTCGCCCGCAGGAGTTATGAAGAAGCTCAGCAACGGACTACTTAGAAACTCCAGCAATGTGACCCATTCATATGGCTAAACTGGTGCGCGCCAAGAGTGTTTTAAAGTAATATTGGTATTGCCCAATGACTCCACTTTTTGGCGGGTTATAGGAAGCAGAAGTAAAAATGAGTAAAAGCACTAGGCACGCATAATTTATGAGGAATCCTCACCTCGCCCGCTAGTTACGAAGAAGCTCAGCAACGCACTACTTAGACACACCAGCATGATCGCCCATATGGCTAAAATATTGCGCGAGAAGAGTGTTTTAAAGTAATACTGATATCGCCCAATGACTCCACTTTTTGGCGGGCTATGGGAAACAAGTAAAACGAGTCAAAGTACCAGGAACGCATAAAATGCGCGCGAAAGTGTTCTTAAGTAATACTGGTATCGCCTAACAACTCCACTTTTTGGCGGGTTATGGGAACCACAGGTAAAACAAGTAAAAGTACCAGGCACACATAACTTATGAGGAATCCTCACCTCGCCCGCAGGAGTTATGAAGAAGCTCAGCAACGCACTGCTTAGACACACCAGCATGGTCACCCATATGGCCAAACTGGTGCGCGCGAAGAGAGATGCTCCAGCTAAGGAGACTCCAACTCCTATGGCGTTCAGTATGGAGCGGTAGAGAAAACGATACCAGTAACCATCTGGGAGACCTGGCTGCCCTGTGGCTATGAGGTAACCTGAAAAGAATGATTGGGTACATTATTCAAGATTGTAATATGGGTAATTCGGTAATTCTACTAGCATTTCAACCGCATATATACGATGATTTTAAATCGGTGATCTGGGGCCTAATGCATAACAAAGTACAACTTATATTACAAGCGGAACTCCCTTTCTAGTTAATATAACTTAAGCGAGAGTTTGGCTTGTAATATTAGTTATCCTTTGTTATGCAACAGGCCCCAGGAGTTGAAAAATATTAATCCCTAGCCAAAATAGAATTGAATATAGCGGAGGAGTTGAATAGGTAGAGCAACTGCATGAACACACGTTTCTTGCATAAACGTAACTATCATAAGGTCGCGGGTGAGCCAAGTAATTGTTTCAGTTCATAAAAAAATTACCTTACTTTAAACTTAAAACATTAGACAGACTCACCTTGAGGTCCGAAGTTTTCCACCAACGCCTCAGTACACGCAGAGATGCAAAGGGCACTGGAGACCACGTTAGCGAAGAAGAAGAGGGTGCCTATAGCACCCCCGAACTCAGGACCGAGGGTCCGACTTATCATAACTGTGACGCGTTTAGGAAAATAATGATTTTTCTGAAAGATGGAATGTCGCTAAATTGCGCTAATCAGGGTTGAAAAAATCATGATTTTTTTGAAAAAATCGTATAAATCGCGATTTATTGAAAAAATTCTAATAAAATCCGATTTTTTTGATTTTTTCAGATGCCATAGTTTTAACAAAAGTTTTGCGTAAAACGGAACGCGCTCTGAGAAAAAGGGAATTCCCCGCGCGGTGTTTAGTAAACGGCGCGCGGGAAATTCCCCTAAAATATCTTAAGCCTGCAATACATGTTGGGTGAGCGACCGCAAGTTGTGACAAGCTACGCCAAATGAGTTCTATACACGTATACACCGAGCGATGGCAAGACAATGCAAATATACTGTCTATACGTTGGTATTGGCGTTCGTTCACTCGGCGACGCTCGGCCAACATGTATTTACATTGATTGATTTTTAACCAACATTTATGACAATAAAGAGAATTGATTAAATCATTGACTTTTATTGAAAAAAATCAAAATGATTTAATCATGCCAACCCTGGCGCTAATATCGTTAGGGTATGATGTGATTGGTGTGGTAGGTTTGGCTAATCGACGGATACCGGTCTATAAATGATAGATCGACAGCCGATCAATGCTATACTGTTCGACATCGATCGATTGGTGTGGTAGGTTTTGGTATAGTAAAACCTGTCGAGAGACGTCGACCAATCCATTCTACCATCTATCATCTGTCTCTTTTTATCTTCTAGATGAACTAAGCCGCGAGCAAAGACGAACAGAAAATACGCTATACTTAAAAGGATACAGTAAACCCCTCCACCTTCCACCGCCCCGTTAGTTGATATGGCGCATATTGAAGTCACAGTGAACACCACTATTAGGTACGCCAAGCCGAACTGTGCCAAGGTCACCAGAAGACCAGCATTTCCCACGAGGTATCCTGAAACGGAGGGGAAACTGATGAAAATAACAATAGGAATTTAGGTGGTGGTAATACCTCGACTGATTGGTAAAACGATTCACTTTCCAAATTATGTTTAGATCTCTCTGTCATAGATAGGATAGACCGATTTTGTAAAGATGGAGAAAGACCGCAATAGGAATCTACTACTAAACAACAACAAACAACAACTGTAAAAACAACATTTCGCCGGATGACAAGCAAAACTCACTAAAATTTCTGTCGCTGCTCTTCAAAAAGTCGTATCTAGTTAGTAATTTCATACTGAGATACGAGCTTTGTTTTAAGTAGGTATTTGGTACTTAGTGACTTTTGCTTGTCACCCGACAATTTCATTGGCACCGCCTATCGAAGAATGTTCGAATGCAAATCCGGTGCGTTGCTTGTAGATTACCTACTGGGTATTATACTGTGTTAGCAAACACAATGTTTATACATTCTGAATCATTGAATGTTATCGAAGTTGACACATGTTTCGAGTATTGTATAGAGTACTGGTACATTGTTATAAGTGTCTGATTACTTGATGACTGTTTGACCATGTTTGTTGTGATAAATTGGAATTTAATTTACGTAATTTTATATACATAGGTACGGTCGGCCAAGAAAGTGGTCTACCAGTTTTGACAAAAGTTTCTGTGACATCTAAATATCATTAAGGTTGACTTTTCAAACTGAGTGAAGCCTTTAGTCACTGTCACTCAATTATTTCAAGCGAAAATCGACCTCGTTGTATTATGATGTGCAAATGAACTTCAACCGTAGGGGGGTAGACCATATATTTGGCTGATGGTACACATAATACAATCACGCATCCTTCCCAGCAAACTTCTGATTTTGATTTCAAATAGTCTCTGCCTATTCCGCTGTCTGTCCGTCTGTCCGTCCATCTGTCACAGGACTCTATCTCATGACATGAACCGTAATAACTACATTCGAGAGAGACATTAGTAATTTTCACCGATTATTCAACCACAGATATAACAAAAAAAAAATTAACTTAATAATTATGGGGAGTTGTCATACCTACAACGATTTTTAAATCATTGGACGGAGGTGCAGAACCTTTCATGTACGTTGTCAGTACAGTTGTCATCAAAGTTATTAAAAAAAATTACATTAATCGAAAATTAATCTGGTTTTCTGACGGTAGAAATTACTAACTTTGGAATGTAAATATTAAAATCATGTCACCACTCACCCATTCGAATGAAGATAAGCGCGCTGAACATGGACAGCACGACGGGACAAAACACGCCGGCGAAGGTGCCCACCTTCTTAACGGTGGGCCTTTCAGCTCGGAACTCTCCAAACTCCACATAGCCTAGAAAAACAACAACACAACCAACATAAATACTAAGTGGTGGTAATTAGTATACTAAACGGGACTTATCACGCAATAAATACTAGTTTACTCGTGACCACGGCTGCTGCAATGTGGCCGAAACGTCGAGGTAAATAAATTAATATTTATAGTGAAAATAAACGGATCACTTCTGTCTTAAAACGAGTTTAACTCGACTGTTTCGGGCTAATTCGTAGCCCTTCCTCTCGGAGTCGCACGTCACGGCGGCTGCCAAACGCGCGTGTGTCATGTCGAACATGTCGAGTTAAACTCGTTTTAAGACGTGAGTGATCCGTTTATTTTCACTATGAGTGAGTCTCACGGTAGTTTCATGTTTAAAGTAAATAAATATTTATTGCGTGATAAGGGGTCTATAATGACTCCCATAATTTAACAAGTCACAATGTATCATTCTTCATAATCAAAGTTAGTCATAAAGTGATTTATTTCTGAAACAATTTTTTTTTCGGAATTAAAGGTTGACTGGCAGAGATCCCTTCAGGGATAAGTCCGCCTTTGTATTTATATTTTATTTTTATTCTGTAACCTTTTTGTTTTCCTTTTGTACAATAAAGAGTATAAACAAACAAACAAACAAACCTAACCTAACCTACTGCAGAATGACATTTAAAAAAGGCTTGAAAAAAATACCGTTTTTGAAATAAATCTCCGTATGACTAACGTTGATTATGACGAATGATGCATTATGTATCACTTATTAAATTATACGAAAAAAAAAGGACCCCCGTGATAAGTTCCGTTTAGTATAGTAATTATGAGTGAAAATCACGAAAGTTTAAAACAGTAGGTACAAGTGGTGGTAGCCTAGTAGTTTGTCCTATGGCTCAAGCAGGGGGCCGTGGATTCAAACCCGGCACCTCTGAGTTTTTCGGAATTTATGTGCGAAATTAGGTACATTTGAAAAATACCATGAAATTTACGATGAAGGTGTGTTAACGACCGCTTTAGCCTAGTTGGTAGTGACCCTGCCTACGAAGCAAGAGGTCCTGGGTTCGAATCCCGGTAAGGGCATTTATTTGTGTGATGAGCACGAATATTTGTTCCTGAGTTATGGATGTTTTCTATGTATTTAAGTATTTATTTATCTATATAAGTATGTTTATCATCGTTTAGTACCCATAGTACAAGCTTTGCTTAGTTTGGGACTAGGTCGATTTGTGTAAGATTGTCCCCTTATATTTATTTATTTAGTTTAGATTTAGACGACCAGATGGCCTAGTGTTTAGAGAACCTGACTATGAAGCTTGAGGTCCCGGGTTCGATTCCCGTGTCGGGGCAGATATTTGTATGAAAAATACGAATGTTTGTTCTCGGGTCTTGGGTGTTTAATATGTATTTAAGTATGTATCTATCTATATAAGTATGTTTATCCGTTGCCTGATACCCATAACACAAGCTTGCCTAGCTTACTTTGGGACTAGATCAATTGGTGTGAATTGTCCCATGATATTTATTTATTTATTTATTTATTATTATTTATTTAAGGATAACAACGTCAGGGAACCAGAGGCCATATTGTTTAACGCGCGGGCGCATGTCATAGTTTTCATGTCAGGCACACGAGGCGCGCTCGCCGCCCGCACCTCTCCCGGCCCCTTTGTCGTCATCCCCCCAGCCCCTGTACCGCACGGGTGAGGAGTCATTTCAAACGGTTTAGCTATATTTCCAAACATCGCTGTCCATGATATAGACACGAATACGGCCCCTGGTCAGTCCAACGCCGCCTATTAATCACACTCGTGAACCTTGAGATTCCTTATAAAAAATGAACCCAATTAGAAAATGTTAGAAAGACGTTACAAATAGACATTTCACAAGAGCATCAAGGTTGGTGTGTTGCTAAATATTTTAGTAATAGTAAAAATAATAGCAGGGCTGCTTCAGATACTTGATGTCGAGATAATCATCATCATTCAATATGTATGGACGGATGTAGTTTGTAGGACGGATGTGTGGACGTTTGTCACACTTTCACGCTAAAACGGTTTGACGGACATTGATGAAAATTGGTACAAAAGCTAGATTAACATATAGGATACTTTTTATCCCAGAAAATTGCATAGCTCCCGCGGGATAGCGATAGACGAATTCTACGCAAACAGACCCGCGGGCAGCAAATGAAAAAAAAATACCATGTTCCCGACTTTTCTCAATCATTTCGTCACGAATGTCACAAAAAACACTTAAATCATTAATTGGCACTAAAGTTACTCCCACATATCTTAAAGACTAAAAATAATCAGATTTTTTTTTTTTAATTTAAAATCCTAGACTCATGCACAACTGCACTTCAGCACTGTCACGTTTAAAATGATGATAACCTGAACGTTTTATCTCATTGTTTACAGGCAACAACCTTGGCGTTTATAACAATAGATAAATGGGCATAGCGGCAATTGTTAGGAGAATGATGAATTATTTAACAACCTCTTTAGCCTAGTTTGTAGTGACCCTGCCTACGAAGCAAGAGGTCCTGGGTTCGAATCCCGGTAAGGGCATTTATTTGTGTGATGAGCACGAATATTTGTTCCCGAGTTATGGATGTTTTCTATGTATTTAAGTATTTATTTATCTATATAAGTATGTTTATCGTCGTCTAGTACCCATAGTACAAGCTTTGCTTAGTTTGGGACTAGGTCGATTTGTGTAAGATTGTCCCCTAATATTTGTTTATTTATTTATTTATTTGCGTGTCAAGGTAGTTACTTGGTGCTTCAACATCCCATCAAAAACATAAATGCGAAAATGAGAGCTAAGTTTAATCTAAACCTTCTGATATACAACGTGCCTAGTGATGTAACATGAAAAAAAACAACTTTGTTTTCTTTCACAATGTTGAAAAAAAAAAACATGAAAAAAAACTTTTCACGACACTGCTCGAAAATGTGGCCATAGATAACCTAAATCCAGTACTCAAAACTGCCTAGGTATATATGTATGTACATTTAACAGCTGACTCATTTATGGCGCGCAAACACGACAACAATGTTACACTAATCGAAAACAGGACGTATCAGTATATGTATTTCATAATACGATACGACTTTTTGAAAGATAATTTCTGAATTTCATTCCTGGCGTGCTGAAAAGACACTATTGGACCAATCAAAAGTAATCGTCTGCTGCATGTGATGGATGGATGGATGGATGGATGGACGGACGGACGGACGGACGGACTGGATGGACGGATGGACGGATGGACGGATGGACGGATGAACGGACGGACGGACTAGATAGGCGGGATGGACGGGATGGACGAATGGACGGATGGACGGGATGGACGGGATGGACGGGATGGACGGGATGGACGGGATGGACTGGATGGACGAGATGGACGGGATGGACGGATGGACGGGATGGACGGGATGTACGGGATGGACGGGATGGACGGGATGGACGGGATGGACGGGATGGACTGGATGGACGGGATGGACGGGATGGACGGGATGGACGGGATGGACGGGATGGACGGAATGGACGGGATGGATGATTATGATGATGATGATGATTTCCTCGAATTAGTCGTGAAAAGCACAATGCTTAGTCTCGGCCAAAAGTGCAATAGATGGACTCGTACTTACGAGGGCCTCCGCTACGCGTCGGCCCTCAAACAAACTCGTCCGTCTATTGCTTACTTTCCAGCCTCTACAACAACTATAGTAGCCTTGTTTTTTTTCTAACTTTGGTTTTTTTTTCAGAAATAAAATCAATAGGAAATTAATTGCTTAATTGAGGTATGTTTTCTAATTTCTTGTATTTTACTAAAATAACAAATCGAATTAAGTACTCATGAATCAATTAAACAAAAATTTAATCTTCCTCTGTGTCAATGTCAGTACCACTTTCAGTAGTAAGTAGTCAATGTTGCCAATTATATTCATGTAAACTTGGTACTATTCAACCAAAGCGGTATGGTAGATATATAAATAAATAAAAAACTCTAATATTAACTGTTAAGTATTAATCTTTTACGGAAACTGCCTCTTTGATTTTAAATTCTGTGTTCTTGAAAAAAAACATGCTCCAGAAAAAAACGTGTTTTTTCATGTTTTTTTTTTCAAAGTTTTTTTTTCACGATAGAAAACAAAAACAGTTTTTTTGCAACACTAAACGTGCCCACCAGGTTTCCGCGAGAGTCTAACCACGCATTCCTGAGGCCATAGTCGAAATATGCTTAGTTTTTGAGATATTTCCATTTTTATGTTTAAATTTTACCATGAAAGTGGTGGAGGTGCTGGGATTGCGTACCTGTTTATTATGTATGAAAAAATAAAACAGTTAAAAAGCATAATTCGACCTAGGTTCACATAACATTTATTACACCATATGGACTCAGGAATGCGTGGTTAGACTCTCGCGGAAACCTGGTGGGCACGTTGTATATAAATCTCGTGTCACGGTGTTTGTTATGGAACTTCTCCGAAACGGCTTTGACCGATTTTTATCAAATTATTACCCTGTATTTGTTAGGTCTGAGAATAAATCATAGGCTATTTTTTATACCCCTATTCTTCGCGAACGGAGTCGCGGGCAACAGCTAGTTATTAACAATATGCGTGAGTAACTGCGTCAACAAAATGATTGAGATTAAACCTTTTCGACACCAACGACGCATATATCCGCACCGCAGGATCAACGCCAACGACGGATATATGAGTCACGGCGAGCAGACCGATATCTACCTACATACATTTTTGTAGGGTTCAACTTCGCGTTAGACATTCCGATGTCATGGCTTATGGGTGAGAGCTGTTGTATTTGAAAAAGCATTGAAAAGGTTAAATGAGTGCCAAGTTCTGTAGATAATCCTGAAATTTATTTATAAAAACATACATTTTAAAATAAATTTGAAACACGCTTTCTTGTTTTGTCTCCTACAACAATTTAAAAAAAATTGCAACTTTGTGATTTTGAACATTCAAATTATTTACATAAAGATAAGACTGCTATTTTTAACCTGCCAAATAAATATATTGAAGGGTCAGATAACATATTAGGTATGTTAAGCTTACAATATAAAAACAGTAACTTGCATATAACTTGAAAATAAGGTGATTAGCTTTGATCAATTATAACTGTAGATCCACAGTCGCGCGCCCGAAAATGTCCGAGCCAAACGAGCGCCACGTTGATAAAAGTGGCCTTCTTTTTTCTCAGTACGTTGCGTGAAATTGTCAAGTTTAGCTGTCAAGTGTCAACCGAAATTCGACTGTAATGAAGTAAAGGCTAGGTTCAAATTTCTGTGTAGGTGATGATTTTAATTGTTATGCAAACAAATAAAAAAGTTCGGACATTCTTTGAAGGGGATTTTGTTTGGCAATGTGTATCTTCAGTTATAATTGATCAAAGGTGATTAGCAAAAATATCTACAAAATAATTAGTATATGAAATTTATTATAATGAATTGATAGCAGAGTGGTTATAGAACCTGAATTTGAAGCTTGTGTTCCCAGGTTCGATCCCTGATTGGGGCAGATATAGGTAATGTATAAAAATTTTGAATGGTTGTTTTTGAGTCTTGGGTGTTTAATATGTATTTATCTGTTCAAGTATTTTTATCCATTGCCTAGTAAACATAACAGAAGCTTTGCTTTACTTTGGGATTAGGTCAATTGAAGTATTATGTTATATTTGTAAATGTCTTGCTTGTTAGACGCGTTGGCTAATGCTGTAAGTCTAACAAGAAAAAGTTTTTCTAAATAA
Organism: Archips xylosteana; assembly: GCA_947563465.1. NCBI lineage: Eukaryota > Metazoa > Arthropoda > Insecta > Lepidoptera > Tortricidae > Archips > Archips xylosteana. The sequence goes on from OX387368.1 coordinate 11,652,620, forward strand.
ATAAATAAATTGTCCCATGATATTTCTTTAACCATTATTATTAAATTTGAATGTTAAAATATCAACAGCAATATAAGTTAAATGTATTTTTATTGCAGTTGAGATGTAAAATTGTGTCACTGATCACTTAATATGTGGAATACATCCACTTAAATATGTAGAAAGTTCATGACTCAGGTACAAACATCCACATCAATATTCATTGTATGTTTGTAATTTACAAATGTCTGCTGCTGCCAGGATTCCTACCAGTATTGCCAACTTACACCCTTTGAGGACAACACCAGTGATTTTGTCAGTTTTTCATGCATTGAATGACATGACAATGGCCACTTTTTGACAATTTTTTTTATTATGAGAGGGAGGCAAACAGAACAATCAAGCAGGTTATCTGATGGAAAATGATCACCCCCGCCCATAAATTTCAACAACTCAAAGAGTCACTGATCTCTTGCCAGTCTTTAAAAAAGGAGAGGGAAAAGGGGAGGGGAGAGGACTATCAAAAGAGGTGGCAAGACTATACAACTATGAGCCATGTAGCTTATTTATTTAGCTTAATATTGAAGGACACTATCCAGTCATAGTAAGCTATCGCACTGTAATCTACAAGCTGATTTTTTAAACTAGAAACATTAATTTTATATCATGTAAAAAAATTTCATCAAGGTTTATGTCTCAGGGAAATGGGCCTAAACAGAAATTTGTACAAATCTCTAAGGGATATTACCAAATCACGCAGGATGTTAAAATGGGGAATTGATTTTATCATTTGCCTAGAGGCCTTTTTCGGCATATTTTATTATTTTTTTTTAGGGTTCCGTACCCAAAGGGTAAAAACGGGACCCTATCACTGAGGCTCCACCGTCCGTCCGTCTGTCCATCTGTCACCAGGCTGTATCTCATGAACCGTAATAGCTAGACAGTTGAAATTTTCACAGAATATATATTTTGGTTGGTGCTATGCTATAACAACAAATACTAAAAACCAGAATAAAATAAATATTTGAGGGGCTCCCTCCCATACAACAAATGTGATTTTTTTTGCTTGTTTTTGCTTGATATTGATAACGACAACAGGTAGACACTTGAAATATTCACAGAATATCTAGTTATACAGGGTTATTTTTAATTCACTGACATCCTCTTAACCCTGAATTCCTATCACTCAAACAAATGTTTTTTGTTTTACGACTTTTTAAAATGAAGCACTTTTTTTCTCATACAATTACACAGAGTATGGTAAAAATAAGAGGAAATCTCAAGTTTTCAAAACGTTATTACACCAAAAATATTAAGTTATGACAAAAGCCGTAAAACAAAAAACATTTGTTTAAGTGGTAGGAGTTTAGGGTTAAAAGGATGCTAGTGAATTACAAATAACCCTGTATATTAATTTTAAAAAAAAAAATATTAAATTAAAATAAAACAAATATTTAAGGGTGGCTCCTATACAACAAACATAATTTTTTTCTCGTTTTTATTTATTTAGATTTTAACTTAGTATTTAACGCCCGTTTTTCTTTTTCTCATTTATGGCTGTTTGTATTTTTACGTGTTACTTCATTAGCATAATTAACTGTGGCTTATTTGCTGGCCTATATATAACTTAAGTTTTTCAAGTTCACTCATTACATTGTGTTGTTTTTGCCCAAATAAACATTAAACATTTTGCTATTTCACTAAACAGATTTAGGTATTTCATCAAACAACTGTTTTTATCGAGGCAAATGATAAAACGGATTCCCCATTTTAACATCCTGTGTGATCTGATCATATTTTTTACAGATTTGTTCAAATATGTTTTGGCCATTTCCCTGCAATATATACATGACGGACAGAAATGGTAAATTTGACTGTGCACGAGAAAACATAACCTCTGGTTTATTCCCCATTCAAATCCTACCTTCTCCAATAGGTCTGCCGGACGGTGGGCTTCGTTGGAACCGTGACCGCAGTTTATTGATGAGCCCCTGTGGAGCAGGAGCGTAGTTGGTGCTCGGGGCCAGGGGGTTCAACGTTTCCGCCATCTCGGGTGGCTTAGTCCCTGGAAATAAGTTACATATTAGCGTCTCGGACACATTTTCTTCTAAGCAGCAACAGTTAACAGGTTGAATTTAAATTAAACCATTAAAAAACTCATGGGCGATAGCCGTTAGAAAACAAAAAAAACCATGTTAGGCATCTGGAATGTGAACCAGTGAGAGCTATTTTCTTGACCTAAATATGTCCCACTACATGGCACTGGTATCCTCTCAGAACAAGAGGGCAGAGCGGTTTGGAATCTGGTGTGTGCAGGTTTACTCACAATGTTTTCCTAAACCATAAATCTCAGGGTAAATAGCAACCATTATACTATTGCATTATTTTAATATATTAAATATAGCTGCTACTAACATTGAGCTACTGGATGATCAAAAAATACTTACTCAAATGTATATCTTCCATTCAATTAGATTATTTAAACAACGAAATGAATGCAAACTATGTCAAAGTATTATTGTATTGCAGTATTTGTAGTATTAGCAGTCATTAAAAACAAAACCAGTTAAATTGGCATAACAATGCCCAATCAATGACCAGAGAAAAAAAAACGAAAAAATAGGAACAAGGAATTTCTAGAATTATTATTATGAAATTAATAACTCGGACAAAAAGTTATACTTTCTTCTTTCTAAATTATGTTTACGACCTAATTACGAAATGATATCATCACAACACAACACAACAAACAAATTTTTTAACACATAACAAAAAGAATCACTACTTAATTGCTAACATAGTTAAGACAGCTAACATAATTTTGCGTTAAATTAGCAACGTGAGACAACAATTCTAAATTCGCTATAGTTAGAACGAGTCGAAAGAACAAAAGTAGTACTTACAGTTTCTTCAGTAATGAAGCGCAAGATATTATTTCAGCCGTTAAACATGCCTATAACGGCAGATTGAGTTCATAGCTTTGTTTTGTAGTGTAAATATTGAATGTTATCTTTTCCAGAATACTGAATACATACGAAAACACGAATTGGAACAATACTAAAGTCGGGATTTTGACAGAAAGTCAGGAGGAAACAAGTTGGTGTAACGTTTGAGTAGCCCGCAACAATTTCTACTTTTACTAAAGAAACTGAAAAGTAACAATCGAAACGTATTTAGTAGTTTTTTTTTCACGATTATACGTCTCACGTGTTGTTTTCATCAAAACAATTGTAATAAACACTTCCAAATTCCAAGTTCATCGTCATCAATCCATTAAATTTTGCCAATAAGCTACTTGAACGATTCTTTCGCGGCCTACCTGTCAATGGCCTGTCACATCTTGGGGTGTTTTTGCATTATTAACCAAATTTTAATTATTTTACAAAACGCAGTCCTTTTTCGGTCTTTAAAGATTGCCTTTTTTTGCCCACTACTTTTTTATTTATAAGCGGTGATTATTATTCATGCAAACTGCTGCGAACCAACAAAACGTCATCTTCACATCAGTCTATTCGCCTATGACTGTGGCTATAATTTTATTATGTGGTTGCAGCTGTCGCTCACCAAATACAGAAGACTGACTATCTTTATTCTCCGCACTGTTTGCGGTCCCGCATGCACCTTACACTTGAACCGCTTTATTATAAGACTGTAATAAAGTCGCGCTTCTGGACATTATTACAGTCTTATAATATATCTCTCCCCTGGACGTCCAACTGGCGATGTCTGCACTTATATCCGGCATCGCTCAAGAACATGTCTAGGTCATCCCACCAAGCCATCTTCGCCTTATCCTGCCGCAGCATCAATAGAAGATATCTTGGGGCATCCGCTGTGGGAACATGTGTCCACCACTATAGGGTGCATGCAGCAGACCAGGCCCATTAGAGCCTGCCTAACTGCTCTACGAGTACAATACTACTTCTTAGAGTAAACTAATGTACAATTTACCCCGTTTCACCATCACATTGATCAAATTTATTTGATGGATAAATGTGATGCCGTCTCTGTTTGTTTTGTTTGAATAGACGGAGACGGCATCACATTTATCCGTCAGTTAAAATTAATCAATGGGTGGTGAAACAGCCCCTTAGAATTTTCATGATAGGATATACAAGTAAAACAATTTTTAAATACTATCAGAATTTTTTATTCCATTACCTTAAACATAGTTGTTTTCAACATAAGTTACAGAATTCACATGTAATGCATACCAATTTGTATCATTTTTAACACACTTGCATGTCGCTTCGATGTAGCAGAAGCTTAGTATTTGGAAAGTATTTTATTATAAATCTTACAATTAGCTTAAAATAAATTTGGAATTTTAACTATATTCTGTCTAAAGACTCCAGCATTATGATGCTATTGCCTCGGATGACCTGGAAAAAAAAAAACTTGTTAACATCTTAATCGTTCAACCTATACACATTTTACATTCTCAGATAGTAAGGTTTAAACTGACACACAATCGAAATATTTAGCTCCCTTAGGTGACATTTTGCTCTGTGTAGATCTGGTAAATAATTGTATATTTATCTGCCACAGCTTTTATTGTAAAACAAATATTGTAACCCAATTTGAACCACAATTTTATTAATTGTTAAAAAACTTATCAACATAATTGTACTATTTCTGTGTAAGCTGTAAAAAAACTTCTGACTTAGGGGCTGTTTCACCACCCATTGATTAATTTTAAGTGACGGATAAATGTGATGCCGTCTCCGTCTATTTGAACAAAACAAACAGAGACGGCATCACATTTATCCGTTAAATAAGTTTGATCAATGGATGGTGAAACAGAGGGTAAATGTCTTCAATAATACTAAAATTACGTTTAACCTAAATCCCAACTTTTTATAAGTGACATAATTATCACGTTTTGTGATTTTGGAAAAAATTTCAGTTCTAATTTCATTTGAAAATTTGTGCTCTATATAGTACCATTGGGCATTCATTGTTACAATTGCTTTATAAAGTATGCAGGAGAATAAATGCAAACCCACCCTGTCCTGTTCCCACAGGACAGGAATAAACTAATCCTTTGCAGATGAAGCAGACTAACAGTTACATACCACCATGCCAATGTTATTCCTCTGCCCATCCTTGCACTCTTCAACCGACTCATCGAGCACCAGGTTCATGAAGGGATCAAACCCTCGGAGCACACCAGTGACTGCACGGCCAGCGTTCAGCTTGATGGAGAGCTTCTTGTCCATGAACCTTGGGAATAATGACACAGAATTAAAAAATGGAAGCAATTGTTTTTTAACCTTTTGAATGCCACACCTAGATAGAGTGTCAGTAGCAAACATTGCGATACAAAATGTCCAAAAATTCCATTTGACAGCTTCATATTACAAACACGTTACGTCATTCAAACTGAAGGGAGGCAAATGACATATAAGCCAACAGTTGGCTTATATTTTTATGGGACGTTTTCATGCCGCCTAAGCTCCATCTAGTGTATAAATAATCTAAGTGCCACACATTGTTTTTGTTACAAACAAAATTGATTCTTATGCGGATGTATGTAGGTTAATTTTTGTATTACAGTATTGTCATCTATATATTCCGGGTCAACAAATATTTGGATGTACATACCCAGTACCCCTTTGGTATGGGTATTTTAAGCCTAATTAACTAATTAATTAATTTTAACAACCGCTTTAGCCTAGTTGGTAGTGACCCTGCCTACAAAGCAAGAGGTCCTGGGTTCAAATCCCGGTAAGGGCATTTATTTGTGTGAAGAGCACGAATATTTGTTCCTGAGTTATGGATGTTTTCTATGTATTTAAGTATTTATTTATCTATATAAGTATGTTTATCGTCGTCTAGTACCCATAGTACAAGCTTTGCTTAGTTTGGGACTAGGTTGATTTGTGTAAGATTGTCCCCTAATAGTTATTTATGGCATAAATACTTAGGCAAAAAGTTTCACAGACTTATAAAGTGACTTTCTAAGCACTCCTCAGAGCAACCATAAAGTAAAACCGGAATTCTACGAGCGGAAAAGCGAGGCCGGTATGATACTACGATTCCCAGTGTTTGTACAATAAAATTGTACACATACAAGTACACATCAAGTCAAGCAAAATATAGAGGCATTATTTTACCCAGCCTGACTTTGTTGTTCGCTGAATTGTATTTGCTTTTTATTTGGGTTGGTTTGAGGAACAAAATTGGTAGGCCTATCATCTTACCCAAGCTTAGTAATTTTATGTAGAAATTCAAGTCATAAAGGTGTTTTATAAAGTGATTTAGAATAACATAACGTTTACCACCTATGCAATACCGCACATTGAGACCAAAACACCCGAAAACAGTAAAATAAAAATAACTTAACAATAAATGTTAGGTTACCATGACGTGTGGGACGCTAACTTCAAATCAAGAAAAAACTCGATGAATTTACAAATTTTACTTACTTTTTCAATTCTGGGGGATGAGCCTTCGACATTTTACTATTTTTTAGGTTTTTCAACTATTAAAAACTCGTATTTATTCTCTTAATCAGAGAATTAAAAAGCTATTCATACAGTACAACCAACAACCCGGGAAATTTAGTGTGACCAGTTTATTTATAAGCTTTATAAAGAAAGAAAGCAAGCTGCACACCTCAACCCCAAAATCCAAAGGCCAATTTCTAAAATTTACATTCCAGTAATAAATTAAATAATTTATTTCTTTTTTGTGCGTACAATAGTTTGTTTTCATCCAATAATTGCAGAAACGATTCATTAATTTGTTATTTTTATTTAATTTCTCCTAAGCTTAACAATTAACGTGAAAACAGCCTTTTTTATAATATTTTACTGGTCACACTAAAATTGTCTTCACGTTCAAATACTAGATATAGTTGCGATTGCCATTTTTAATGTGTTGAAAAATATTGTTACGTGTGGGTAAAATGAGATAAAAAAAAAGATTTTTAATATGAAAATTATAAATAAAACCTTGTCTATTGTGTTTCAGTTGTAAACAAATTTAATATTTTTATTTGCATTTGAGCAATTTATGTAATATTTGGTTTCTGAACTAACTTTCATTCAGGTGGTTTAAATGTTACCACCAATAAAAATAAATACTGAGAAATAGGAAATGGTCCTTCGAATGTAATGAAACCATGCATAAAATGTCCCTCGTGACCGAAATTTATAACTACAACTTTAAAAGCTTTCAAAATTAAATGGATTTATCATTACTGTACTTGAACACTTTTGACAAAGTGATATTGCTATTGTGAAAAAGATATCTTATCGATTACACAACCCATTTCTAGAGCTACTGGCCTACATAATGTTTCCATACAAATTAGCTACGCCAAATTTGTCAGGATTATAGTCACACGTCACAACACAATCCAAAAACAAACCATGTGGTAAATATACATAACTATATAGAATACAATAGCAACAAGTAGACAGACAGCAGCTGGGACGATGCTGATTGTGAGGTATCTCTGTAAACAGCGACTTTCTATTTCCTAAATGATGACTTTTAAGTGATTTTATGTAATATCAGTTCATAGTGGAAGTTTGTGTTTGTGATTTCGCTCAAAATGGATGAATCCGGAATCGATATGGGGTTCGATCTCGTCTCTCTTTTGACAAATGATTACAACGATCAAAAGATTTTGGATGAGATGACAGCAGCCCAGCAACACCAGGATTTCATGTTTTACGAGTTGAAGTCGAAAGCCGTCCCCATCACAGAAAGGTAAGTTTCTTATACGATTCTAATAAGAAATGTAATTTTTTCAAGTTGATGAAGTTCGCACACGCGAATATTTTTGGCAGTCTTAGAATGGGGAACAATTTCACCCAAGTCAGCGTCCGCGACCCTGAAACCTGGACTTGGCAAGCCACCCAGTTTCTTCTATTTGTTTATCTCCAATTTATATAGCTTATAGATATTCGCGTGTCTGAAAACAAACATCGAATATATAAATATTTAACGTTTAGCTAATTAATCTTTTTTCTACATTCTTAAGGAAGACGATCCTAAATAAACAATTAGTAAACGTCGGTAAAACAAAGTAAATTAATAGTTTTTTTTTTCGATTTTAATCGGGTAACATTATTTGTTTATGTTTTGCTCGAGTTTCCCGCCATTTTTCCGTACTTTTTTATGACGGCCATTGCTGTAAAGTCAAAGGTGATCGTAAAAAGTTTTTGATTTATTTCGGATTTTGTTGTTTTTGAGAAAAATAAAAATAACTTCAGTTTCACGTAGGTAGTAATAGTCGGGCGGTGTGCAGTGTTTTAGTGAGGTAGCCATTCCTTTCCGAATTGACCTCCTTTCCTCATGCATCACGAGTTCATTATTTTGTTAGGGTCAGGTGGTTTCGTTTGATATTGATACTCGTACCTTAGAGTTGACTAGACCTCGGGCGTAGCATTTAACATTACTTGTTTTTTTTAGTAGATCCAAGTACTGTTTTGTCACCTACTTTTAAGCTAGGTGGCTGCTAAAATATCTAATTATAAAGACAATCTGTGTAAACTAACAAACTTCCCGTTAAAGTTTACACAGTCATTATTAAACATGAGTTATAAACTGTTGCGATATTGATCGCCGAGCCTTGGAATGAAATGTACCTATGCAATTTGGTTGTTAGATTAATTAGGTATTTCTAAACTATAATTAAAAACATACATAACCTAAAAATCATTCGGTCGATTCGGTACCTTGAGTGATACGATAAAGGCTTTCCATAAGGCATAATTTGCCTTATCTACGTAACTACAAACTTATGTTTTTCGTTAATTTAATAACGATTAATGAAAAACTTAGGTATGGCTTAGCTATTAAGAATTAAGAGTACCTACGTAATATATAAAATTGACCTGATATAAGATCCGACCTGATAGCCTCTGACCTTATCTATCTACGGAAATGGATGCCGCTACACGATAGAAACAGAGCACAATATTTATCTAATTATCTCTAGCTTATCACTCTTATTCAATTAGGCAAGTCGACGTTGACGCCCGCAGATTTAATGAGCGTAGAAGTCCGATAGTAAAGAGTTAAGGCCAGCACAGACCAGATGCGTGAGCGATTCACGCACCAGTTGTAATGAATGAAACTGTAAAAAAGATGGCACGCCATGTGCACGCATCTAGTGTGCCATCTTACTTAGGTAAAGTTTGATTTATTACAACTGGAGCGTGTGTGTGACGTGACACAATAAAAAAACCGGCCAAGAGCGTGTCAGACACGCCCAAGATAGGGTTCCGTAGCCATTACGAAAAAATCAAGTAATATTTTTCTAAGGATTTCGTATGTTACGGAATCTTCAAAGTTAGGTATCGTCAATACTTTGAAAAAAGCTCGTATCTCAAAATCGTTAATCTGGCAAAGTGAACTTTATTACGCGCGTATCAATGCGTGTTCAGTTTTTTTTACATGCTGATTTGAGATACGAGTTTTTCAAAGTAGTGACGGTATGTTTAATACCTTAGGCTACTATTTACTCTTAAACTACAAATAATTCCCAAGCAATCTTAGCCGCTATAATTTTCCTTGTAAATTTAATATATTTACTACCATTTTGAATTTTTTCAAATTTTTCCACCCATCAGTTTAGATTTTAGAGGGGGGGGGACGGTCGATTTTAATGAAAATTTTCACTTTATAGTTGAATATTTCGCAAACAAATCACTGAATACAAAAATCATGTGAGCAACCCCTCAATGGTTTTAAAAGACCTATCCAACGATACCCCACACTGTAAGGTTAGTCAAGAAAAAAAAAACACCCCCACTTTACGTCTATGGGAGGTACCCTAAAAAAATTTTTTTAGTTTTTTTTATTTAAGCACTTTGCCGGCTTGACTAATATATATATTCATGCCAAATTACAGTTTTCTAGTACTAACAGTCTCTGAGCTTAGCCGCGGACAGACAGACAGACAGACGGACAGACATGGCGAAACTATAAGGGTTCCTAGTTGACTACGGAACCCTAAAAAGCTAAAAATTTTCACATGAAGTTGTTATTAAAGCTGTCTATTGGATTAACCTATGATGACTTCTCAATCTCAGGCATAAGTTCATCGGTTCAAGCCAGAGGCCTTATTGTCTAATGCACTCTGTATCACAATCGTTTTCACCACTTCTTTCAGTCACACGGCATAGAATGAGGGTAGGAAGAGATGGAGTATGCCATCGCGGGCTCTCGCGCTTTAGACGCAAACGACACAGAAGAGACGTGGGACGGGGGCGCGTCGCAGTCGCAGCGCCCCTTTAATCAGTTTTCATACTAAATTAAAGCGTCGTGATCCAAAGCTGACAGAAGAGACGGGGCGGAGACGCGGCCTGCGAACAAACGACGCGGACTGCGACGCGCCCCCGTCGCACGTCTCTTCTGTGTGGCTTGCGCCAAACAATAATACAGCCTCAGGTATGTAGTAGGAAGGTAAAGTCAAACCAAGCTAACTCTGCAGAAAATAATAATGGTAACACTGTATTTTAACGTCAGATCACGTACATAATGTGCGTAGATTTACAGTGTTACCATTATTATTCTCTGCAGAGTTAGCTTGGTTTGACTCTACCTACTCGTACGCATACGCTGAAAAAAATAAGAAACGCTTGCCGGATGCTTAGCGTGTTTATCAATCCGAATCGCTTGAACGTGTAGTGTATGTAATATTGTTTGCACGACTTTCGCCACACGTGCGCATATAACACGTGTATATGAATGAATGCGGCATTTACGTAGGTAAAGTGTATTATTATACACGTAACTAAGTACTCGTAGATGTACATAGTAGAATACAGTCGCGGAATGAAAAGGTTCGTCACTTTTTGACTCTATGTCAACGAGTTAAGGTCGAAAAGTGACGAACCAGCTATTCATTCCGCTACTATGACATCAAACACCAAAGTCAATTTTCAATAATAACATACATCAGGCTGTAGCCCTAAAGGGGGTACCTAATTAGAGCACAGAAACGCTTCAATTACGTTTTGGGGCTACTTTTAGCAATTTTAGGTTTAAAGAAGAAGAAATTTTTTAAACAATCCTCCTTGGGTAGTCGAGTAAATATATAGCACCATCGATATGGTCCATCGCTGCCCCCGGAGAACAAAATGATAATCGCTATTATCATAGTTTTAGTGTTATGCCATATTTGAAATCAGTGAATGCGTGTACAATTTTTTTCACAATTTTTATACTGTTACTTACCGAGTTACAAAACTATATAATATTATTCATCTATTTTACCTAATTTAAAATGTGATTTTTTATTATGTACCAATCTATAAACTAAATATTTTACCTATATAAAAAAAGACAAGAACTAAGCTGTATCATAATATTAACATAATGTGTTCAAGTTTTTCAATATTATTAACGGTAATAAAATGATGTTCTCGTAAAAATAATTGCCCAAGAAAACGATAAAGAAGGTAATCATTTTATTCCCGTAAAAAACCGTTCTACCACTTCGTATAATGTTCACCTTGCAAAACAACTCTTTCGGTGCCGAACAGTAAAACATTATTGTCATCCTTTTTGCTCTCGTACGTTTGTCAATCACAAATTGCAATGGCAAGTACAACAACATCGGGGGTGCCCCGCATGCGGCAATGTTTGTTTACACTGATAATACTAGTCGTCAGTGTCGTCTCAAAATGTCTTTGCGGAAGTGTTGTTGTGCTTTTGTTTTAATTATTGTTGATATTTTCATTCTGTGTATAAGTTTAGTGAATGGAGTTAGTGAAAATGGAAAAACGAAGGACTGCACGATTAAATTCTATTATGAATAATGTCGGCAAAGCTAATGAGGATTATTTATAAATAACGGTATACGTAATACTGTTTTTTTAATTCTTTATTTCATAATACTTTGACGCGTCTGATGACTCTCTCTCGATATCCATAAGTTCAAGGGCCTGATGGAATCCCTCCGGTGGTGTTGAAGATATGCGCTCCTGAGTTGGCTCTGGTTTTGACGCGTCTTTTTCGACTCATCTACTCTTCTGGCGTAGTCCCGATCTCTTAGAAGTCTGCTCTGGTGCACCCGATCCCTAAAAAAGGTGACCGCTCAAATCCATCTACCCATAGGCCAATAGCCATAACTACCCTATTCTCAAAGGTAATGGAGTCCGTTATTAATCGCCAGCTCCTTCGGTACCTAGAGGATTGACAATTGCTCAGTGACCGACAATACGGTCTCCGTAGCGGCCGCTCGGCTGGCGATCTACTGGTTTACCTGACACATAGTTGGGCACAGGCGATTGAGACAAAGGTTGAAGCATTGGCTGTTAGTTTAGATGTAGCGAAGGCCTTTGATCGGGTTTGGCACAAAGCGCTCCTCTCAAAACTTCCGTACTTTGGCTGTGAATGCTGGTGTCCCTCAAGGCTGTGTGCTATCGCCTACGCTCTTCCTTCTGCATGTTAATGATATGCTGCCAACCGGCGGCATTCACTGTTATGCGGATGATAGTACGGTTGATGCCTCTAACACCGGCCGCGCCGGTATTTCTCGGGAAAACGTCATAGAGTACCGAAACAAACTTGTGTCTGAAATTGAGACTTCCCTTAAGGAAGTTTCAGAATGGGGTCGACTTAATTTAGTCCGTTTTAACGCCACTAAGACACAGGTTTGCGCGTTTACCGCAAAAAAGTCTGCGTTTGTCGCGTCACCTCTTTTCGAAGGCACTCCCCTAGCTACCACAGCTAGTATCGGAATCCTTGGTATTGACATCTCGAGTGAAGTCCAGTTCCGCGACCATTTGGAGGGTAAGGCTAAATTAGCCTCTAAGAAGCTCGGTGTGCTCAACAGATCGAGACGGTATTTCATTCCAGCCCACTGCCTCCAGCTTTATAAGGCCCAGATTCGCCCACATATGGAATACTGCTCTCATCTGTGGGCAGGGGCTCCCCAGTACCAGCTTCTCTCTCTGGATCGCATACAGCGGAGAGCGACTCGAATAGTCGGCTGCCAACGAATTTCTGATCGACTTGACGCCATGGTGCTGCGTAGAGATGTAGCTTCACTGTGCATCTTCTATCGCATGTACAACGGAGAGTTCTCCGAGGAGTTATTCGGGTTGATCCCTGCCGCATCCTTCCGCCACCGCCCTACACTACACTTCCATCCTCACCATCTGGATGGTTGGCAGTCTTCTACTGTGCGTTTTTTCCAGAAATTTCCTGCCTCGCACAGCAAATCTCTGGAATGAAGCCTGCTGCGGTATTCCCGGACCGATATGACCTTCAAGCTTTCAAAAAAAGAGCGTACTCCTACCTAAAAGGCCGGCAATGCACTTGTGACTCTTCTGGTGTCGCAGGTGTTTACCATCAGGCGACCCGTCTGCTCGTTTGCCCCCTATACCACAAAAAATATACACCCAGCTCTTGCCAATTAGCATGGCATTATACGACGACCTGATTAGCCTTTGTAAGGCAGGTGATATTCCAAGCTACTATCATGCTTTTTATGAGTCCTTGACTTATGTAAAGAACTCTGAAATGAATAATGATGATGAAGATGATGATTAAGAATAAGAATCATGTAATAAGTACCTAATAAATTTTATTGTGTTAGTTTTTTTCGAGATTCTGTTAATTTTAACCCGATAATTGAAATATAGCCAAAGTTGATTACCATGTTATTGTTTCATTGCAGTACCAGATAAATTACATTATAACAAAACAAATTTGACAATATTAACGAGAATAAGATGATATGTAACTATTATTTTTACTAATCGAACCGTAAAAATAGTAGAATGAAACGATAAAATAACCATACAATACCTATTTTAAACCCTTGAAAAAGCGGGAATAAAATGATAATCGACTTTATAAATCTCAGATGATGATCGATTTCCACTAACTACTAATTTTTTAAATAACTCCTTTATAATATGTATTATATAAGTGACACTAAAAAAGAAGAATTCTCAAAAAATTAGCTTTCCGTAACGCTGACTATCATCAGTATACGTCCACTTGCTTAGAAGTAATTGGCAAAAATGTGTTTTTTATTTTTCCTGAAAAGTTACGTTTTTTGCGATTATCATTTTATTCTCCGGGGGCGGCGCTATGTCGAGGTTGACAACCAGCTGTTGATAAAATACTTACTTCTTTTATTTACGAACGACAATGGTCCATCATCAAAATACAAAAAAAAATACAATAGTTCCCACGCGGGCCCAGCGTGTATTGGAATCTTCACACATCCCATTATATTGTTGCGCAGGTATTTCGGGTTTCCACATAATTTTTTCCTTGACCGAAAAGCTCATGCTAAATTTCAAGCGTAATTTTCGCACCCGTTTCTAAACTTCACAAAATTTTGCCAAAATAACATGAGTGAATCAGGTTTTGACAGGAACCCTGGGAGGTTTAGGACAAATCGTTGACAATTTGCTGTATCAACGCTCTCAAAGAATCCATTCAGTTAACTGCTGCTTGAATTCTTCCTTTCACGACAGTCACGTGAATATCTACGTGTATTAATGAAAAATAGACCTTATTACGTGACCAATAAAGACCCCAATGCCAAGTCGGGTTTGGTCACGCGCTCTGGCAATTTAGAAATTTATTAGATTACATCGGAACTCGTCAATATATACATATTGTGACTATTTTTTGCATAAACTATATTTATATGTATTTAAAACCTGACAAGTGCGAGTTGGACTCATACATGAAGCATTCTACCTCCGTACCTACAATGTTTTAAAAATAGTTCTGTAAAAAACAAGATAGATGTATAAATGGGGGTGCTTAATAGAGCGACAGTACTTCTCGCCAGCGCCGGGCGCCCATCGCTTACAACTCTATAAGGCGCAGGTTAGGCCGCATGCACATGGAGTACTGTTCGCATCTCTGCGCTGGGGCACCCAAGTATAGTGAGTGGGGGTAAGATGAAAAGCAGTGTAAGATGAAAAACTACTCGTAGCACCCAAGTGTTTTTCATCTCACCCCCACTTACCCTACCAAATTTTTCTTGACCGCATCCAACGTAGAGCTGATCGATTTGTCGATAATCAGGCACTCTCTGGCCTACTTGATCCTTTGGCTTTGCGGAGGGATGTGGCGTCACCGTCCGTTCACCGCGCTGGTTTTCTGTTTCATGCTCAAATCTGTTTTATGCTAGGGATATGCCCATCCATCTTGTGGCCTACCAACATTTAAGTATATGTTCTACGAGCTAAGTGCCCGCCCACTGCCACTTAGGGCATGCAATTTCAGAGCTATAACGAGGCAACTTTAGTTGTAGAACTAGAGTTTCGTAGAAAACTCATTTCTGACTAGATCACGCATGTTCGCGCCTTTATTTAGAAAGTAAGGAAAAAAGAAAATACATTTATTCACCAAAACAAAAGACGCATCAATGTTATTAACAAATAGACAACACGAGGATAAAGATAGTGTATAATTGCAGTTTCATATCAGATACTGGGTCAGCATAATGTTGTCAATTGTTGTCTGTATTACAATAGCTATTGGTTTAAGTATTATGCCTACATGACATGCATGGAAGACGCAGTGTAGGTAGGCCTCCAATAAGATGGAGCAAACCTGGTTAAGATTGCGGGATCGCGTTGTATGCGGATGGCACGGGACCGATCTGTTTGGCGAGGCTTGGGGGAGGCCTATGTTCAGCAGTGGACGTCTTTCGGCTGAAATGATGATGATGGTAGCCTAGTGGTTTGAGCTTAGGCCTTTCAAGCAGAGGTGTGTGGATTCGTGCCCGTGCAACGTTTGAGTTTTTTTGGAATATACGAAATTACGTTTGAAATTTACCATGAGCTTTACGGTAAAGGAAAACAGCGTGAGAAAACGCGAAGAAATTGAATGGTGTGTGTGAAGTTCTCAATCCGTTCTGGGGCCGCGTGTGAACGACGGCACAAGCCCTCTCATTCTAAGAGGCCTGTGCCCTACAGTGGGACTATCTAGGCTGGGATGATTTCAATAACTAATGAAAATAACCCTTCTCACTGTGTCTCCTCTATCTCTTCAAATCAAAGCTATTTGAGAAGCCATTTAGATTATACCAATGAGTTGTATCAACGATTGACTGTTACCAAGTTCAAGTCGTTAACCTTTAAGAGTTCTCTTAAACATATCTCGCTTCCCATTGGCCATTGACACTGACGTAATGGCCGACATCTTAACTGTCCAATCAAGGGAGTCGCGTGGTTGAAAATGTTGAAATTAGTCCAGTAATTTAAGCTAAGCACTGTGGCAGTGTGCCCAAGTCAGCTTAAGACTGGCGCCACATAGGATAGGAGTCTATCTGAATTGAATCAAAATATATGTATGACGCTCAAAGTCACTCAGAGCGCGATGGAGAGTGCTATGCTTGGAGTTTCTCTGCGGGATCGCATTAGAAATTATGAAATCGTTAATAATTGACATTTGAGAAAGACGGGGTTTAATTTTTAATTCCACAACACATAAAAGTATAAATACAAATTAAAAACTACATAAAATAAAACTAAAACTATAAACTAAAACTACATACAAACTAAACTTATAAATAAAAAAGTTGCCCAAAATCACTGCCAGGTGGTAAGGTGCCCAGAAGGCTGGCAGCATTGCCACGCTGTATGGCAATGCTTATTCTTTGTGCTAAGAAAAAGCCAGCCCTCTGGTCGCCTGAAGCTGTAATTAATTTTGACGACAGTGATTTAAAGATATTTGATGTACTACTGATATTTGAAGGACCCATGGTTTCAACTCCAAACGGCTCAAAAATGTAGGCACTACTGATGCCTGCATATTTGCGCTTCTTGAGGCATTCCGCAGAGTCAGCAGCGGCACTGGCCCTGATGGCTGTAGATGGAAGGTGGGACGGCGCGAGTGTGTCGACGCAAGTGGCGTCCCAAACCATTAATAATTTGACAAAATCGTTATTTTCTAGTACCTAGCAAATTTTTCGTTCGCATTTTTTCTCAGATGCTTTTTCACACTGGTTTTTTGCTGAAGCTTATTTTCACAGTAGCATATTTTTCCAATTTGGATTGACACAAACGGCACGCGGAGCTCCTTTTTCTGTGTGCTTTTGGCCCTTCGAGCCGACGCAAACTTAACATAACCTAAACCTACCCACTTTAGCTTCTGTGTCGATTAGAATTGGGAAATAACTCAAAATTGAGAAAATAGGCATCAATAAAAAATGCGAATGGAAATTTTGCTACTAGGAAACAACGATTCTGGTAAATTGTATACTGTATACTGTTTTAAACTTTCGTGATTTTCACTCATAATTACTATAATAAACGGTACCTCTACTATGAGTTACACTAGTTTACAGTGACCGCACTCGCTAGCGACGGCGTAAATGATTTGTATGGAGAATTGTGTACAACGCCTCTAGCGGTCACTTACGGAAGTACAATTCTCCATACAAATCATTTACGCCGTCGCTAGCGAGTACGGTCACTGTAAACTAGTGTAACTCATGGTAGAGGTACGGGACTTATCACGCAACGAAACCGAAACGAAACGTCGAGGTAAATATTAATTGCGTCGAGGTAAATATTAATTGCGTGGTAAGTCCCGTTTAGTATAGTAATTTCTGGTAAATTGATCTAACACACCCGGTTGTTGAGATACAGCCTTATCATAGACGCACAGAGTAGCGATGGTAATAGGGTTTCATAATTAACAGTGCTTTGGGTACGGAGCCCTAAAAAGGAAACCCACCTGGGGCATAGTTCTTAGGTCAATCGCCACATTTTTCTTCCTGAGTCTTAATCTCACCAATCTCAAATAATATTTTTACAGTTAAGCCCCCTTGAGTTAAAAAATCCTGAAACCGTCGTATAATGTTGTTTTCATCACACATGCTCGTCAATGGTGTTATTCCATGTCTGTATACTAAATGTCAAAGGCCTAAATTGTTCTTAAGGGAGTTATGGATTTACGTACAATTTCTCTACCCAAGGGAGTTCTAACTTTAGTTTTAAAATTTGCAAACAAGTAATTTCAGACTAAGGAGGTTTCAAGTCAGCCAACGTTTTATTTATTATCTTTAAAACTTAGCTATAACCCAAATTTTACAACACAAAACTTATCTACGCTTCATGAAAATTCGTTATTTTTATATTTTAAATTTATAACAAATAGTTTTGCAATAATTTTAGTAATATTTTTTTAAAATGTTGGTAGAATCTGGCCGTATGACCTTTCGAATTCTAAACTAAACACAGTTTACATTATCTATGGTAGATGACTCGAAAAAGTGACAATCTGTATTGGCGGGTAGCCATTATTTTATTCAATTTAAGTGTTTAGAGATAAAATAATTTTATTTTTGGATTTTTTTTTCTTGCAATGTGATGAAAATCATTGTGTGTATCACGGGCAGTAAGGGGATTACAAACTCGAGTCATTAAAAGCCCTCCGCCTTCGGCGTCGGGCTTCTAATAGACCCTCGTTAGTAATCCCCTACTTACGGCCCTAGATGCACAATGTACTATTGTTTGTCTGTTTTTATCGGTTACATTTTGGTGAGTGTGCGCAGGAATTAAATGATTTAATTCCTCCATCTTCATTTTACCACCGGACATCCAGACGGGGGGAGCGTCTTGTCTTCATCCTTATGTGGTTAGTATCCATTGGCCCGCACGAAGCGGTCCGCTTCATCTTTCGTATTAACGAACTGCTAAGGATTGGATTTCGCTCCCTCGTCTGTGTTTACAGATAATACAACCTAGGGCTCTTCAAGGCTAGAGTGAATAGGCTGTTACTGAACCAGTGAGATACTTACACCCTTGGCCTCATCTCCACTTTTCATCAAGTGAGATTAGACAGAGATTGATGTCAGTTTTATGTAGAAAAAAAAAGACAGTCAGGCAGTACGGGTCGCCAGGGTTGACGACCAGATGGCCTAGAGGTTAGAGAACCTGACTACGAAGCTTGAGGTCCCGGGTTCGATTCCCGTGTCGGGGCAGATATTTGTATGAAAAATACGAATGTTTGTTCTCGGGTCTTGGGTGTTTAATATGTATTTAAGTATGTATCTATCTATAAAAGTATGTTTATCCGTTGCTTAGTACCCATAACACAAGCTTTGCTTAGCTTACTTTGGGACTACTTAGGTCAATTGGTGTGAATTGTCCCATGATATTTATTTATTTATTTTATTTATTTTAGTCTAAAATGAAACGTAAACATGATACAACTAAACTAAATAAGGTCATTTCATCCATTCCAATATCAATTTGTCGTGTTTACATTGATTATTTGTATACTAACTAGTTATAGAACTTTAGGTTGTCTCAATGGATCGATTGAAATGAATTGATGGCATGATGACGGTTATTAAGAATGAATAATGTTGATAAGTCGTGACTGTTACATCGTGTTAAATTTTCCATCGATTTTTAGCTCTACACAATACTCGTACCGGCACTACTTACATGCCCATTTTAGGGTATTTCCAATTTAAAATGTAACTGCTATAAGTTAGATATTTTAGTTTATATTTAAGTTTTATTCATTGTTGTTTTTTCTTAACATTTGTACTTATTCTTAGTTTCAATAAACTGCAAATCTCGGCAAGCGTGTAATTATACCATTTCATTGCAGGACGCTTGGCTATGTACCTAATGTACATGTAATTAAGGATTTCTTACACTGAATTTGTTCTGCGGTCGCGGTCAGGTCAAATTGACCGCAGCCCGCATTATGTATGAACAACATTGACGGTCTCTACATATTGCGCGTGCGTGCGGTCTGACCGCGCGGACCGCACGGTCAGATCGCATACAAAATATATTATAGAGATCGATGATGATGATGATGATGATGATGTCCTCCCAGACGTATCCGTCGACGGCGACACCCTTAGCTCGTCTTCGCCTGGGCTCTTGCATGAGCGCGAGCATGACTCGCAAAACCAAATTTTGTTTTGAAGGTCCTATTGCAAGAAGCGCAGTAAAGAGACCCACTTGAATTGCGAGTATAGTTGTAGGAAGGCTTGGGTCGAGTTTTTCGGATCAGGCGTTTGGCGTCAAGGTCTTCAAGACGGGAACGCTCAAAGTTTTCTATACCCGTGTTGACAGCAGTTCGCCACTCCGACCTCTGCGATGCAAGCTCCTCCCATGACTCACTAGACATGCCAATTGCAGTCAAATGGCGTTTTAAGACATCCCTGTAACGCAGAAACTGTCCTCCAGGCTTACGTTTACCTGAGCTAAGCTCAGAGTAAAATACCTTTTTTGGTAATCTGGAAGACTCCATGCGTACAAGGTGTCCACACCAGCGTAGTTGGCCTTTCATTAGCATACACTCCATTCCAGCGAGCTTAGCTCGACGTAGAACCTCCGAGTTTGGCACACGATCCTGCCATCTCACCCGAAGAATCGCCCGAAGACACTTCATGTGGAAGGTATCAAGGCGTCTGATATCTCCCTTGTAAAGACACCAGGTCTCCGAGGCATATTATAGAGATCGACAATGTTGTTCATACATAATGCGGGCTGCGGTCAATTTGACCTGACCGCGACCGCAGAACGCATTCAGTGTGACAAATCCTTGACCATCGACGACAATGTATTGCAACTCGCTCGATATTTCTCGAACCTAGAGATAAATGAGGCTTTAATCTCACGAATATTATGGACAGTTTGACGTAAGAAAGATACGTAGATTCAGATAAGCATTCAAATAATCGATAGGCATTGGAATGACAGATCAGGTATCAAAAGATTAAGCGTGTTTTATAAAAAACCGGTGATAAAAGCTTCTGATCTATTTATGTTCTGATAATCTTGCTTCTGTTACTACTTGGATAAATATAAGATTGTTTGAAGAACTGATAACCGATGGTGGAGAAAGGTTTTCGAGTGAAGACTTCGAACCAGAAGACGCAGTGTTGGCAGGCCTAACTGCCCGGCCACGACTTCGCGCGTTTGGCGGCGCGGCAAGCGTTTTCTGTGTTCATTGCGCGGCCGAGACGCTCGCCGTACAGTTAGGGAATGCAATCTCGTTCTCGCGAGATCTCGGCCGTTTTTAGCGAGATTGATCTCGGACAAAAAAAAGGTCGAGATCTCGCGAGTTTAACGAGATTGAACTCGAGCATAAAAACGTCTTATTCGAAGCGCGGGCAGCCGCGGACTGACACGGGCGAAGTGCTTCTTAAGGAGCTACTTTCAAAATAATTCGTAAGAATGGCTTTGATTTGAACTGAACAAATCTTTAATGTGATTGGTATATTTTGTTAATTAATCTGTAATATCTAATGGATCTATCTACTGAGTAGATATAGTTTCATTTTTTTTTTACTTCTCGTTGTTTTGTTTGTTATAAACTTATAAAAGAACTGTTTTATTACTAAAATATTTTTGTTTGGTATTTGAAGAGAAGACTGATTGTTTCTTTCATTTATTATTTTATTTATAGATACGTACGTCAAAGTTTTCTTACTACCTACTTAAAAGTTTATTAAAAATTTTAGACAGATACGTCAAAACGTTTATGCATAAAAGTCTATTGAAAAAAGTCGTAAAAATAAATGTTTATTATATAACACTTATAATTTTTATTATTGTTTCCTAATTTATATCAAAAAAATTGATTATTTGCAAAAAAACACATACAAAACTGCCAATCTCGCGAGATCTCGAAATTGGCGAGATCTCGCAGTATTGTTATTCATAAACTCGCGGGATCTCGCCTGAGCCCCAATCTCGCGAGATTTGCATTCCCTACGTACAGTGGTTACCTGGCGGCACACGCAATGAAGTCATAAAACGCTCGCCGCGCCGCCAGTCGCGCGAAGTCGTGGCCGGGCGGTTAAGCTCCAAACGCACAGACGTGGAGGCGTGGCGGTGCGGTGGCGGTGACGGTTGTAATATTCTAACTTGTATGAACGAGTTCGCGGTACGGTATCGCACAACCATTCTACAAGTTAGAATATTACAACCGTCACTGGCGCCGCGCCGCCCCGCTATCGCTTTTAGTGCGTTTGCTGCTTAACACTTTCGGGAAACGGTTGACTCAATTGCAACGGCGGATATACACATTTGCCGCCATTTTACCATCATCATCATTTCAGCCGAAAGACGTCCACTGCTGAACATAGACCCCAAGGTTTGCCATACATAACGGTAAAAATCTAACGCGTTCCCGCAATCTTAACCAGGTCGTCGCTCCATTTTGTTGGAGACCTATCTACCTACTTACACTGCGTCTTCCGGTCTGTGGACTCCAATCGAGAACCTTTTGCCGCCATTTCATCATCATCATCATCCCAGCCCACTGCAGGGCACAGGCCTCCTCTCAGAATGAGAGTGCTTGGGCCGTAGTTCCTACGCAGGCCCAGTGTGGATTGGGAACTTTGTCGCCATTTGCTGGAAACAAATTCATTGTAAATATATTATTTTATTTGGCATAAAATATACATTTATTCATAGAAGACAAATATTAAGAAACAATACTTAACAATAATTAAAACTATAAACTAAATATCTAACTTAAAAACTATTAGACTAAGTCTAAAAAAGGCCCCCGTGGCGTCGTACCCAAAAGGCTGGCAGCATTCCCTCGTTGAATGGCGATGGCGATTCGTTGAGAGAGATAGCTGCCGGCCCTTTGGTCTCCAGTGGTGTCGACCAGACGCTTTTGTATTTCTTGTAATTCATTGTTGTGTGTGAAGTTCCCAATCTACACTGGGCGTGGGAACGATGACCCGAGCCCTCATATTCACAGAGGTGGCATGTGCCCTGCAGTGGGACGTTTATAGACTAGGATGATGAATTGATGAACTAATCTATTGGTGGAAATACGCTCCTCAAATTTTGCACACTACTACTCTTTTTAGCACCTATTATTTGCAGATTATAAGCTGTCATAAGTATAGCAGTGATGTTAGTTTGTTTTTCAATGACGCCGTAACTGCTGAACAGATAACGGCTAACTATTTCCGGAGAAATTAAATAAACATTCCTAAACTTTAACTACGTTTTACGTGAAGGAAGGTTTGTAAATTTTAATCAACGTCCTTGTGTGCGGCAGTAATATACTCATCATCATCCCAGCCAATGTAATTCCCTCTGCAGGGCACAGGCCGTAGTTCCCACGCGGGCTCAATGCGGATTGGGAACTTCACACACACCATTATATTTCTTCACAGGTGTGCATAGGTTTCCTCAAGATGTTTTCCTTCACCGTAAAACTCATGGTAAGTAAAATTCAAATGTAATTTCGCACATAGGTACATTCCAAAAAGCTCAGAGGTGCGAGCCGGGGCGCCAACCCACGACCCTCTGCTAGAGAGGCCATAGGTGAGACCACTAGTCTACCACAGATAACTTTTACTACATATCGCTCATGTTTAAGAACACTGACACAATTACAAAGTACTGTCATTTCAAAACTAAACCTTATGTAAAAACTTTTTAACAAAAAAATTAAACCGCCGAAAAAACTGAAAAGCAAAAAATAATACGTTTTTTGTTTCACCTTAATCTAGGTACCAGTTTGAAGTCGGTGCCTCAGCACGAGCCAGGAGGAGTGATAGAAGCCAATCAGGTAGACGATTATAGGTCCACTCCTCCTGGCTAGTGCTGAGGCACCGACTTCAACCTGGTACCTAGATTAAGGTCAAAAAAAGGTATTATTTTTTGCTTTTCAGTTTTTTCGGCGGTTTAATTTTTTTGTTAAAAAGTTTTTATTTTATACTTTTTCCCATCCTTGGGGTAAATTTTTTTTTTCCAAATTTATATAATACCAACTTCAAGGTATACCCTATCCAATAAAAAAGAATTATGAAAATCAGACTACTCTGTAAAAATTTAGTCAATCATCCCCTGTTTTCCTACCCTTAGGGTAGGAATATTATTCCCAAATTTACATGGGACCACCCTTGGGGTATACGCTTTCAAATAAAAAAAGAATCATCAAAATCCGACTACTCTGTAATAAGTTATGCGTGGTCATATAGTACAATCAGTAACTGGACAATCAATCATCCCCTGTTTTCCTACCCTTAGGGTAGGAATATTATTCCCAAATTTAAATGGGACCACCCTCGGGGTATACGCTTTCCAATAAAAAAAGAATCATCAAAATCGGACTACTCTGTAAAAAGTTATGCGTGATCACACATAAAAAAAAAAACAAATATACACGTCGACTTTTGTTTTCGTCGGTTGAAAAGAAAAATAAGTTTAGTTTTGAAATGACAATAATTTGTAATTGTGTCAGTGTAAGAACACACAGCTACATGAGCGATATGTTCTACAGGGTTATTTTTAATTCACTGACATCCTCTTAACCCTGAATTCCTATCACTCAAACAAATGTTTTTTGTTTTACGACTTTTTAAAATGAAGCACTTTTTTTCCCATACAAATACACAGAGTATCGTAAAAATAAGAGGAAATCTCAAATTTTCAAAACGTTATTACACCAAAAATATTAAGTTATGACAAAAGCCGTAAAACAAAAAACATTTGATTAAGTGGTAGGAGTTTAGGGTTAAAAGGATGCTAGTGAATTACAAATAACCCTGTATACTAAATTACTATTGAAGACCTATCTAATTCAAGTATGTTTATCCATTGCCAAGTACCCATAACGCAAACTGCTTATTTTGGGACTAGGTCCCAAAGGTTAAGTAGGTGTCTAGTTTCCCGTGATATTTATTTTATTTATTGTTGTACGGGAAAATACCTTGCTTTATAGAAAAGCAAGAAAACTGAGAAACAGAAATATGGTCTATTTACCGCCATTTTTCCCTCTTTGATTCTTTGCACTAAATATTTACTATTTATGTTATATTATAACTAAGTACGCACGTAAAAGATAAGATAAACGTGACAGGAAAGGCCGAAAAATTCTTTTGTCTGACTCTTGAGGCTGTTTACTCGGATATATTAGAACGTTATTTTAGCAAGTAGGTAAAATCAAAACTTTTCACCCGACTGGCCGGACTGACTGGAGATGTGGCCTACAATGGAGCACGCTTGCGATATCGATCGATGGGCCATCGATGATCGATCGTTTGGTGTAGCTCAACGCCCTAATACAATAATGATTGAAAATAAAAAAAATACTTGCTCCACGGAGCCGTAGCATACGGAAGCCTGGTTGGCTCACTGTCGACTTGTAAGGCTTAAACGATGGAGAGAAGGGCGCCTATCAAATTTCTGCTCCGGCTCAAAAAATCGTAGGATAAAATTATACTTACTTACTACTTACTCCGTTGGCTCAGCGACGAAGTGGATCTTGGCTTCCAATACGAGTTGGCGCCAACGCGCCGTGTTCTCTAAGAACTCCTCTCTGTTTTGTGCGTGCAGATCGCGTAGATCCCTCTACTACTTCGTCTTACCAGCGGTACTTAGGCCAGCCAACCGGCCGAATAAAATATTTTTTTTATTTTATTTGGCAGAATTTTTAAACGTAGTAGGTATGTAAAGGTAACGCCACCAGAGTTGAGGCCACGCACACAACCACATCTCATGTAATGACAGCGTCAGTACATACAGGGTGATAAGGAGTACGCATTAGCATTCAGTTGGTAAAGGACATGCAAAAGTTTTACATACAATCCTTAACCAATTTGTGATATTTTTATAAATTAAATTATGTGCATAGTAATGTCAAAGTGTTTCAATTAATAGAAGTATAGAAATTATTTTACACTGTAAAAGCAGTGTAGACTCGGGGCTGCCCCAATTCTTCGGGTTACGGAAAACGACAAATTTCAGAGACTTCTTCCTTTTGTTTCACACACATCACCCGGCCGTTGCTCCTCAAAACTGTAACACACAAACACCAAAAATGCAAATAAATGGAGATAACGTTTGACATGCCTGAAATCCTATACGGCGGTCATGTGATTGCTCTGTGTTTGTCAACAATTAAACCTTTTCTAACTGACAGGGTAGCTGATAAGTTATCAGTAAAGTGTTAGCTTGTGTACAATGAATCCTACTATTACAAAAGCAAAAGTTTGTATGTACTTTACTCTATCACGCCTTAACGCCCTGACTAATTAAATAACATAAATAAATATATAAATTACTGGACGATTTACACAAATTGACCTAGTCTCCAGAGGCGTATATAGAGGGGGGGCCGAGTGTTTTATGGGTGGGCAAAAGATAAACATACTTAGGTGCCTTACCTGGTATATAACAATGGTGGTAGGATGTTACTTAAATTTTGATTTGACTAAAACACAACAAACTCTGAAGAGGTTCAACGGAACAAGAGCCTTGAGGCATTTCAATTTCGTGCAAAGACGATTAGCACCCACTCACGATCCTGTTAGCAACACGCTGCGTGGTACAAGCGTAACCTAAAGACTGGTTTCTCCAATCTGGAAATCGGACTTTAGACTTTATTTTAAGGTGATATCAGAAGGTTCATTTGGATAAATTTTCACTTGAGTGAATGCTTCATTTTTCTTTCATTCTATGTTCACATGGCTTAACTGGAATGACGTAGAAATTAACATTCATCCGTAGTTTCTTTCACTACGGCGGCGAACGAAGTTGTGCGACTTGGAACAAGTTTAAATAGCCGAATCAGAGTGAACGTTCATTCTTCGTTCAGGGTGTTAATTTTTCATTCATTCGGAGTGGAATGAAAGATGCCGAATAAAAAGATCCAACTTCATTGGATCGGTTTACTAATGAATTCATTCGGCATTTTTGTTTCAATTTGTGAAAGATGCAAAATAAAACAAGAAATTGAAAGTAAAATTAACCGTCTAAAACCTATTACTCCTCTAAGAGTTTGAATTGGAGGAGGGTGAGCTTCATATGTAGCTATAACTAGGTTACAATGAAGCTTGTCTTGTAGACAACATGCACGCGTATAGACAGACAGTTGGCAAATCGCCCGGTTCATCTGTCGCATACCTTGCCTTCCGGAGCATGATGGTACTGTTGGTAAACAATCATTCATTCTGCTGAGAGACCGTTTATTCATCGTCACATACTGACCAAAGAAAAACAGCATGATTTTTCCCTACCAAATGTCCATCGAGCTAATCGACCATTAGTGTATGCAAATTTTACAAATACGAAACGTTTTCTATGTTGATTTTGGGCTAAATTACGCATGATATCGTAATGCTTGCTGCAATTTACTTAGGAGTCATTTACATCAGCAACGTAAGCTAGGGATAAAAACAGACTGAATCATTTAGAAAACAGTCTCTAAGCTCTTTTATTAGTGTTAACCCCTCGTATGCTTAAGACACGGATCCTTGCTCAATTTAAGGCATTATTTTTGAATTTTTTTCTTAATCTGTATGATTGGATTTATAACTATGAAACAGTTGAGACTAGAATGCACGATGTTTTTCACTTACCTCATACGAGGGGTTAATCCTAAATAAAAAAAATAAAAATATCACGGGACAATTCGCACAAATTGACCTAGTCCCAAACTAAGCAAAGCTTGCACTATGGGTACTAGACAACGGATAAACTTACTTATATAGATAAATACATACTTAAATACATATTAAACATCCAAGACTCGAGCACAAACATTCGTATTTTTCACACAAATATCTGCCCCGACCGACCGGGAATCGAACCCGGGACCTCAAGCTTCGTAGTCAGGTTCTCTAACAACTAGGCTATCCGGTCGTCTTGTTTGAAACTGGCAACGGAATTTGTAAGCGAAGAAATTATGCGAAGATCTATTTGGCAACCCTTTCCTCCCATAATTCCATTAATTTCTTCATCACCATCATTTTATAACAACATTAAATATTAGTTATTCTATATTTATTTATGTAAGTTTATATTTATTTATTTTCTGATTTGTACATTTTGCTAAGGAAGCTCAAAGTCACTCAGAGGGCGATGGAGAGGGCTATGCTCGGAGTTTCTCTGCGGGGTCGCATTAGAAATGATGATATCCGCGGAAAAATTAAAATCACCGACATAGCTCGAAGAATCCGCCAGACTCAAGTGGCAGTAGGCAAGGCACATCGCTTGTAGAACTGATACTGATGGCCGATGGGGGAAAAAAGGTTTTCGAGTGGATTCCACGGACCGGACGACGAGTGTAGGTAGGCCTCCAACAAGATGGGGCGACGACCTAGTTAAGATTGCGGAATCGCGTTGGATGCGGATGGCACGAGACCGATTTGTTTGGTGAGCCTTAATAGGGGAGGCCTATGTTGAACAGTAGACGTCTTTCGGCTGAAATGATGATCATGATGACATTTTGCTAATGTACTTTTTGTACGTTCCGCGTGTTTCGCAATAATGCGTTGTGTACATTTTGCGTAGGTATTGTAGGTTTTGCCATTGGTTACGAAGCTTTCCAAGTTATTTCCTGACGAATCTTCGCTTCGTGCGTGGGACCAAGAAAACACTGGTTTCCTGTTAAAACTGTTTTTAATTCATCAGAAGTGTTTCGGCCACAACATTCTTTTGATCTGTTGGCATCTGGTCAGTAATTTGACCGCTTCAGTAATATTAAATGTGCTGTGTCATGTTTAAGGGAATTAGTCACGAGATTTGAATTTGTAATTTATCACTAGATCCAAGAAACATTTACGTTAACATTTGCTGTTGAAACATTAGGTCCGTGGAGCCCGGACACTCACAAACTTTCGGCCAAATATAACATAAATTATAGGTGTATTCGAAATTAGCCGTGACCACAGGGCTGGACCGATATAGCTCTAAGGCTCATACTACACGGGAGGTTCTCCCGCCGCGGGAAACCGCTTCTGATCCGCCACTAGACACAATTTTATATGGAAGTTGTATGGTGCAAACTACACTGTGTAGCTCCGTCGAGCGGGAAACCGCCCGTGTAGTATGGGCCTAAGAAACGCCAGACTCAAGTGGCAGTGGGCTCGTAGAACTGATGGCCGATTGGGCCAAAAGGTTCTCGAGTAGCGTCCTCGGACTAGTAGACGCGTGTGGGTAGGCCTCCAACAATGGAGCGATGACCTGGTTAAGGGTCGGGAACGCGTTGGATGCGAATGCATTAGCCTTATGGGCACTCTTCCGCAGGGACAAGATTTAAGCGAAGTACATATAGTTGGATATTATCAAGATAGTTTTAATTTCGATTGTTTTATTATTGTTTCGTATTCCTACCAATTCATAATTTGTAAAATATTTAATCGGTTGCTGTGGAGTTCAAGGAGCGGGGACCAAGACCGAGACTTAGATCGTTTCATCATTATCTTTCCAAATGAAAGACGTCCACTGCTGAACATAGGCCTCCCCCAAGTCTCACCAAACAGATCGGTCCTGTGCCATCTGCATCCAACGCGTTCCAGCAACCTTAATCAGGTCGACTCTCCATCTTGTTGGAGACCTACCTACACTGCGTCTTCCGGTCTGTGGACGCTACTCGAGAACCTTTTGGCCCCATCGGCCATAAGTTCTACGAGCGATGTGCCCTGCCCACTGCCACTTGGGTCTAGCGATTCTTTGAGCTATGTGGTTACTTCAGTTTTTGGCGCGTATTTCATCATTTCTAATGCGATCCCGCAGGGAAACTCCGAGCATAGCCCTCACATAGATCGTTTACGAGGAACTATAGTTCCTTTTGGTCCGTGATGAGAATTCATTTCTTTTTTCGAGCTGCTGGAGTGGAGCTAGGGGGGGAGGGGGGATTGATCGTTTGATTTTTTTCAATGAGTTTTAGTAGTAAATATTATAGTGACAAAATACGGATAACTCACGTCGATGAGCGAGTTTAGCTCGGCATGTTTCGGGCTCATAGACGATCATAGACGTGAGTTATCCCTATTTTTTCACCATGAGTGAGTCTCGCGGTAGTTTTAGTAGTAAAATGAAACGATTGTACAAGTTGGAGCGATCTGTGGACGAGCACAGACAGCTCTAGTTTTGACTCACAGCCAAATGTTGGTCGGACAGTCGGAGACAATGCATCCCATGCATTTCATACGGAAAATAAATGACTCATTATCCGGCCGAAGATTTAGCGCGTAGAGCCGTGTAGCAAATATATACCTTTCGTTTCAACTAATCACCGTGGTTGGGCGTCGAAGTGAGAGGTAGATATTTCTCTCGTTAGTTATTATTATTATTGGACGTATTTTAGATGATATGCCTTTGTAATCGCAAGAGCCAAGACAATACTTAGACACTACACACATACTTGTTTACTAACCGTTACAAATATGTTTAGGAATGGACTTGCTGATGCTGCTGGTTGCTTAAAGACTATTGTACGTCAATGTTAAAGACTAGTAAATACACTGGTTAGTTAAAGACATATCTTTTCTTTGTTATATAAAAACTAATAGGGATGTTGACGCCATTAAAAAATAATTCGAAGACACGACTCCAGTAAAAAAACGCTTTATTTAAGCCCAGAAAACCAGATTAATTTTCGATTAACTACAAAATTAGATTTTTCGTTACTTTAAAACAAATAAATAGTTAGTTGATTGAGCTGCCGAACAAGTGACGTCATAAGTTGCTATTGCCATTCAAACTATGGGAGAATTGTGTTTTGACAGCTCATAAAAAGTACGTCAGTTGATTGGCGGTATCAACATCCCTATTAAAAATACTAATAGTGAAACAAATTAAAATTGTAATTAAAAGTAAAACAAAAGTAAATAGGTAATAACTAAACTAAAACGAGAAAAAAATTGTTACTGGATTCCCCCGCGGCTGGGACCCAAAGATGCTGACAGCATTTGCTCGCTGTAGGTACAGTAACGGCACTTTCACACGGGCAGGATCCCGCAAACCGAATGCTCGTGTGAATGTTACCACAGTAGCATGTATGCTACTAAACGGGATCCTGCAAAAAACCGAACCCGCAAAAAACGGGACGTTGCCCGTGTGAAAGTGCCGTAAAGCTGATACATTGTGCGGGGAAGCTCCCAGCTCTTCGGTCTCCTGTGGTATCACAAAGCCGTTTAAAAAGTTTGATAAATATTGAGATATGCCTTACCTATGTCTGATTGTATCCTAAAATATTTACCGAAGAATAATCTTATCTCGCCCGCGTCTATAAATTACTACTGCACATTTCAGAAGCCCATGTTTGTTCAGTAAAATAGGTTAAAAATTACTTAAAGCTTTAACATATGATTGGAGTAACCAGAGCTCACAAGCTTAGAACTATCACCTTTAAGAAAAAGCAGACCCGGAGAATTTTTCAAATTTTCCGCCTTTACTATACTAAATATTTACTATGTTGACTGATAAGGATAAGCAGTTTCGTTCTTTGGTCCATAAGTTCCCCATCAATGACAAAACATGCTCAAGGAATGCGTTACTCATGAAATTGATAACATTTCGCCTATTATTTTTGGCAATTCCGTAAAAGTTGCGATTTTAAACAGCTCAACCCATTGTAAATCAAGTGACGTGGTTGAAAAGTTGCTTTGTACGAACTGAGGATACATTGCCCAATGAAAGTTTGACTTTTTCTCGCTGCCGATATGCCCGATGTCAAACCCGGAGGGGTGGCAGCTCTACACAAGCTTCGATGGCTTGGCCACCTCGAGCGCATGGAGGACGGTCGTGTAGTGAAGAGGGCCTACCAGGGTAGGCCAACAGGGCGGCCTCCCGTTGGTCGCCCTAGAAACCGTTGGGCAGATGTGGTAGAGGCGGATCTGCGCGAGCTCGAGGCTGGTGACTGGCGAGAGACGGGACAGGACCGGGATCTTTGGCGTGCACTTGTATTGGAGGCCAAGACACACTTTGGGTCGTTGCGCCAGAGGAGTAAGTATCTAAGTAACATGAGTCATAAGTCATCATATCAGCCAAAAATACGTCCACTGTTGAACAAATGCCTCCCCCAAAGAGTTCCACAACGGTCCTGCGCTGCCGCATCCAAGTGGTTTCTGTTCCCTTTACCAGAAGCCGTATTGTCTAACGCTTCTGTCGCTTGCCTTCGCTTTCACCGTCTCTTTCTGTCATCCTTTTATACCGTTGGAGAGAAAGAGATAGTGATTGCGAAGGCAAGCGTCAGAAACGTTAGACAATAAGCCTGCAGATCGTCGGTCCATCTTGTTGAGGTCTTCCCACGCCACCACTTCTGGTTCGTGGTCTCCACTCTAAAACCTTACTGCTTCATCGGCCGTCGGTTCTACGAGCAATGTGTTCTGCTCACACTTTCAAGTCAGGTTACTTAATCTCAGAGATATGACTTACTTACTTACTCCTCTGGCGCAAAGACCCAAAGTGTGTCTTAGCTTAACATAAGTGGACGCCAAAGATTCCGGTCCTGTGCCATCTCTCGCCAGTCACCAACTCTAAGCTCGCGCAGATCCGCCTCCACCACATCTGCCCAACGGTATCTGGGGCGGCCAACGGGACGCCGCCCTGGTGGCCTACCCTGGTAGATCCTCTTCACTGCACGACCGTAACTCTAATAACAGTAACTCTAATTTAAATTACATATGTACAACTATCCTAGACTAAAAATAAGTACACTAAGAAAAAAAGAAAACAAAAATATAAAATAATGATAATTATAACTAAAACATATTATAAAAAGGTGGTCCCCTTAAGCAAGATGCCGAAGATACTGGCAGCGTTTCGTCTTTGAATTGCTTCAATCACTTAAGCAGCGCTTAAGCTGCTTAAGGGCCGGCGCTCACTGACGGCATGGCACGGCATGGCATTTTATTACTATCAAGTTATTTTGAATCTTATTTCAATGAGTTTAGAAATCATGTTACTTGATTTCGATACCACGATGCTGCGACGTGCCGAGGGATGACGCAACGCATAACCAATAAAGTAACATGAACTCTAAACTCATTGAAATAAGATTCAAAATAACTTGATAGTAATAAAATGCCATGCCGTGCCATGCCGTCAGTGAGCGCCGGCCCTAAGTGATTAAAGCAAGCTGAGATATGCGATGCGTAGGAAAATTTGTGTCTAAACTCCTGACCAGTGGTGGTGTAGGGGTTTAGCACGCAGCACGGAATGCCGAGGACCTGGGTTCGATTCCCAGCGCTGGCCTCTTTTTCTGGGTTTTTCTGTGCATCCATGTTTCAGTTTGTATTAAGTATGAAATTGCAAGTTAAAAAGAAGCTTGCAAAAAAGAACGAAGTTTAAGTCGACGGCAACAACGTACAAGGTGCAATGTGCTAAAAGGTTCTAACTACATACGCATTAGCATAACAATCTAGAAGCTCATACCTACCGCCTAATATAAAAATTGTATTAAAATTCCACTTAGTTTAGGTTTTACAAATGTCGCACACAGTTCCACCTGCGGTCAAATCCAATAAACTGACACGAATACTATTCGAAGTGCCACATCGAACTATAGACGATGAACGCTATCTCGTTCACTCACGCTCACAAAGTGCGATTTACCACTTTGCATTCTATTCGCGGTCAGGTCGACTACTCAACGCACGTGAATATTTACGTCAATACCTAAAATATTACTGGTATTACAATTAATATACTATCATATTTTATTTGTTTTTTATGCTAAAAGTCTGTTTCATTCTTTTAAATTAATTATTTCAGTCAAAACACTATTTTGACTCATGACGGACAAACGTACAAAAAGGTTAGAATCTTTGAAATTAGGAGCAAAAAGGTCGGGGATTGGTTGTTTCGAACCAAAATTGGATCAAGCTTCCACTACAAATGGAGGTATGTAACAATTTTTCATATTTTAGTTCAATTAGATATATTATCAGCAAAATACAGGGTACACTGTTCGATTTGACACATAGATCTACATACGTATAAAACGATGTTTAAGGAGACCGCGTGTACAGGACTATCTGACACTTAGAACTAGGTACGTTAAAGGCATAGCTGTAGCTAACATCGTGTACAGTCCTATCTGCCGCTTAGAACTTTTTACGTAATTTAAAGAACAAAGGCAAACAATGCAAATTGTTCTATCAGTCACGTTAAAGTATTTACGTTGTAATTAAAAAAAAACTTTGAGTAATATTTTTAAAACTTTATTTTTTTTTATATTGGGGGTTCAGTTTACCTACTTTTTTAAGGTTCCGTAGCCAAAATTTTGCCATCTCTGTCTGTCCGTCCGTCCGTTTGCAGCTTAGCTTTAGACTATTTGTGCAAGAAATCTGTAATTTTGCATGGATATAATATGGAGCAATTATACTAAAAAAGTGTTAAAATAAAATAAAATATTTTTTTTAGATTAGCACCCAGGCATAGACGTTAAGTGTTAGACGTCAAGACTGTTTATTTTCTCGATACATTGATTCGTTTGCGAAATATTCAAGTTTAAAGTGCAAATTTTTGTTGAAGTCGAGCAGCCCCCCTTCTTCTAAAAACTAAACTTTGCATCACTAACTTGCTATCGTATAATATGCATGTATAGCAACGGGCTGAAGCTTAATATAATATGTTATGTAGCTTGATATAATGCATGGAATTTAGCTTTCAGAGTCACCTTTAAGAATGGACGAAGCTGTTTGCTAGGAATTGTACAGGGAATTGTCACAAGTGTTTGAGGAGCCAGATAATACGTGTTCTTCAAATACAGGCACATACTTAATGAATCTGAGTATCAAATCCCAGATTTTGCTTATAACTCAGGTTGCAGACTGACTAGCTGAAAATATAAAATCTGTAAATGAATTAAAAACATTAAGAAACAAGGTAACAAACTAGGTAGAAACAATTTTGAGAAGGAGGCCAAGCGAAGGATACAGCTGGGCTTGGCAGCATTCGGAAAATTGCGTCAAGTTTTCTCGTCATCCATACCGCAATATCTGAAAACGAAAGTTAGTTTTCAACCAGTGCGTCCTACCCGTCATGACTTACGGAGCTGAAACGTGGATACTCACAGTACGGCTAATCCACCAGTTCAAGGTCGCTCAGCGAGCTATGGAACGAGCTATGCTCGGAGTTTCTCTGAAAGATAGAATCCGCAACGAAGATATCCGACACAGAACTAAGGTCCTCGACATAGCTCAGAGAATTAGCAAGTTGAAGTGGCAGTGGGCTGGTCATATCTGTCGATTAACCGACAATCGCTGGAGTAAACGAGTTCTTGAGTGGAGACCGCGTCTTGGCAAACGTAGTGTAGGACGCCCTTCGGCCAGGTGGAGTGACGATCTGTGAAAGGCTGCTGGTAGAAGCTGGATGCGTCTAGCCGAGGACAGGGCGCAATGGCGCTTATTGGGGGAGGCCTATGTCCAGCAGTGGACTGCTATAGGCTGATGATGATGATGATGATGAAATGAATTAGAGAGCCAAACCCAATGCTGTATTAGTGATTCAGGTACATCAGATACTGGAAATATAGACATGAACTCAAAAAAACCTTGTTGAAACATCTAAACCTTTGTCATTCCATTCAGCAAGAACATCTCCAGACAGACATTATGACCAAAATGCTATTATTCCCTGCTTAGAGCAAATCAATATTAATGATAATAACAGGGATCCATCTCTAAATGTCACTGCACCACCACCATCAGTTTTCTTCGGCGAATTTACATACTCGCCACAGTCAGAAATATCAAATGACTTAAATACATGGGATAACAGTACATTAAATTTCCTAATCTTTTTTCTGAATTGGAAAGTCCAGTAAATTATATTGCTATTAATTAGAAGCAGGCCGGAAAGTTGTGGTGATTTCGAAAATACTTACACCAATGCCTTCTGATTACAGTGACTTTGATGATGATTATATTGGAATGAAAAATATGTTAAAGAAGAAATTTTCAATAAAAAATTTTACTAAAAGAACAAACAAAACAATTGGCAATTTCAAGTCAAAGCGGCCACGTTTAGATTCATCATCTATGGATTCTTCAGTCGAGCAAGTGTCGAATGAGGAGTTAAACACAGTGCACGAGAAACGGTCACGTAAAGGGGTTAAAAAAACGAATCCTGGTAAGAAAAGGAGTAAAAATGAAAACAAGTGGATAGACAAAGTTACAAAAAGAAAATAAAATTTAGGAAAAGCTTACAAATCGAGAGATGGTACTTTATGACCACCAAGGACTATAAATAAAAATAAATAAAATAAATAAATAAATATTAGGGGACAATCTTACACAAATCGACTTAGTTCCAAACTAAGCAAAGCTTGTATTATGGGTACTAGATGACGATAAACATACTTATATAGATAAATAAATACTTAAATACATAGAAAACATCCATAACTCAGGAACAAATCGACGGCAACAACGTATATGAATCTAACTGAAAAATGTCAACTTTACAGGAGAGCCAAATGAAGGTAGAAGTCTTCATAACTTTTTTCGTAATAAAGATAATAGTCTAAATTTTTACGCGTATAATTATTTTTATATTTCCTATCTGTTTTTAATATCACATTACTCAATAAAATTGTAGTTTTTGAGAAAATGCAGATAGGCCACATAAACTAGGTTCATTAGCCTGCTCACAACCATATATACTGTTCTATCTACCACTTGGAATTATGTACTTGGGTAGAATTTTCTCTAAAATTTACGTTAACAGTTCTATCTGACACTTAGAATGCTATGCTAGGATGCTTAATTAATAAAAAAATATTTATATAGGTCTATCTAACACTTTGAATATTATACGTTGCAAAAAAGAAAATAATTTCTAGCATAAGATTCTATGTGAGGATTATGTTATTAGTTTCAAATCACTTATTTCAGTACTTTGTAAATTTTGTATGATAGATTTTATCACAAATAATGCTTTTTTAAATATTTGCACTTAAAAATCACGGTCTTAATCTATATAATTTAAGTTTTTGTAGATAGAACCATATACATCATCAGTTTGTAAGCTGACCCGACATGTTAAATAGTTCTAAATACAACATGTTTCTGTAAAATTATACGAGGTTGGGTAGCTCAGTCAATAAATCACAATGAAATTCAATATTAGTCATATATTTTTCGTAATTATTGCTATAATCACAAATTCCAGTCTCAACCATAACGTAATAATAAATAATTTCTAAAGCAAAACGCCTATTGAAAATAAAACAAAACAAATGTTTTTCTAAAGGAAACAGAAAATCTTCTTTAAAAAATAGATATACAGGGTTATTTGTAATTCACTAGCATCCTTTTAACCCTAAACTCCTACCACTTAAACAAATGTTTTTTGTTTTACGGCTTTTGTCATAACTTAATATTTTTGGTGTAATAACGTTTTGAAAATTTGAAATTTCCTCTTATTTTTACGGTACTCTGTGTATTTGTATGGGGAAAAAAGTACTTCATTTTAAAAAGTCGTAAAACAAAAAACATTTGTTTGAGTGATAGGAATTCAGGGTTAAGAGGATGTCAGTGAATTAAAAATAACCCTGTATAATCATGAAGATTTGGTATGACCAGTGGTGCACAAATTGGAACAAGTGTCGTAGTATTTAAGTTTATATTTGCAAGGTGGTTTTATAGTAACGACCGCTTTAGCCTAGTTGGTAGTGACCCTGCCTACGAAGCAAGGGGTCCTGGGTTCGAATCCCGGTAAGGGCATTTATTCGTGTGATGAGCACGAATATTTGTTCCTGAGTTATGGATGTTTTCTATGTATTTAAGTATTTATTTATCTATATAAGTATGTTTATCGTCATCTAGTACCCATAATACAAGCTTTGCTTAGTTTGGAACTAAGTCGATTTGTGTAAGATTGTCCCCTAATATTTATTTATTTATTTTATTTATTTTTATTTATAGTCCTTGGTGGTCATAAAGTACCATCTCTCGATTTGTAAGCTTTTCCTAAATTTTATTTTCTTTTTGTAACTTTGTCTATCCACTTGTTTTCATTTTTACTCCTTTTCTTACCAGGATTCGTTTTTTTAACCCCTTTACGTGACCGTTTCTCGTGCACTGTGTTTAACTCCTCATTCGACACTTGCTCGACTGAAGAATCCATAGATGATGAATCTAAACGTGGCCGCTTTGACTTGAAATTGCCAATTGTTTTGTTTGTTCTTTTAGTAAAATTTTTTATTGAAAATTTCTTCTTTAACATATTTTTCATTCCAATATAATCATCATCAAAGTCACTGTAATCAGAAGGCATTGGTGTAAGTATTTTCGAAATCACCACAACTTTCCGGCCTGCTTCTAATTAATAGCAATATAATTTACTGGACTTTCCAATTCAGAAAAAAGATTAGGAAATTTAATGTACTGTTATCCCATGTATTTAAGTCATTTGATATTTCTGACTGTGGCGAGTATGTAAATTCGCCGAAGAAAACTGATGGTGGTGGTGCAGTGACATTTAGAGATGGATCCCTGTTATTATCATTAATATTGATTTGCTCTAAGCAGGGAATAATAGCATTTTGGTCATAATGTCTGTCTGGAGATGTTCTTGCTGAATGGAATGACAAAGGTTTAGATGTTTCAACAAGGTTTTTTTGAGTTCATGTCTATATTTCCAGTATCTGATGTACCTGAATCACTAATACAGCATTGGGTTTGGCTCTCTAATTCATTTCATCATCATCATCATCATCAGCCTATAGCAGTCCACTGCTGGACATAGGCCTCCCCCAATAAGCGCCATTGCGCCCTGTCCTCGGCTAGACGCATCCAGCTTCTACCAGCAGCCTTTCACAGATCGTCACTCCACCTGGCCGAAGGGCGTCCTACACTACGTTTGCCAAGACGCGGTCTCCACTCAAGAACTCGTTTACTCCAGCGATTGTCGGTTAATCGACAGATATGACCAGCCCACTGCCACTTCAACTTGCTAATTCTCTGAGCTATGTCGAGGACCTTAGTTCTGTGTCGGATATCTTCGTTGCGGATTCTATCTTTCAGAGAAACTCCGAGCATAGCTCGTTCCATAGCTCGCTGAGCGACCTTGAACTGGTGGATTAGCCGTACTGTGAGTATCCACGTTTCAGCTCCGTAAGTCATGACGGGTAGGACGCACTGGTTGAAAACTAACTTTCGTTTTCAGATATTGCGGTATGGATGACGAGAAAACTTGACGCAATTTTCCGAATGCTGCCAAGCCCAGCTGTATCCTTCGCTTGGCCTCCTTCTCAAAATTGTTTCTACCTAGTTTGTTACCTTGTTTCTTAATGTTTTTAATTCATTTACAGATTTTATATTTTCAGCTAGTCAGTCTGCAACCTGAGTTATAAGCAAAATCTGGGATTTGATACTCAGATTCATTAAGTATGTGCCTGTATTTGAAGAACACGTATTATCTGGCTCCTCAAACACTTGTGACAATTCCCTGTACAATTCCTAGCAAACAGCTTCGTCCATTCTTAAAGGTGACTCTGAAAGCTAAATTCCATGCATTATATCAAGCTACATAACATATTATATTAAGCTTCAGCCCGTTGCTATACATGCATATTATACGATAGCAAGTTAGTGATGCAAAGTTTAGTTTTTAGAAGAAGGGGGGCTGCTCGACTTCAACAAAAATTTGCACTTTAAACTTGAATATTTCGCAAACGAATCAATGTATCGAGAAAATAAACAGTCTTGACGTCTAACACTTAACGTCTATGCCTGGGTGCTAATCTAAAAAAAATATTTTATTTTATTTTAACACTTTTTTAGTATAATTGCTCCATATTATATCCATGCAAAATTACAGATTTCTTGCACAAATAGTCTAAAGCTAAGCTGCAAACGGACGGACGGACAGACAGAGATGGCAAAATTTTGGCTACGGAACCTTAAAAAAGTAGGTAAACTGAACCCCCAATATAAAAAAAAATAAAGTTTTAAAAATATTACTCAAAGTTTTTTTTTAATTACAACGTAAATACTTTAACGTGACTGATAGAACAATTTGCATTGTTTGCCTTTGTTCTTTAAATTACGTAAAAAGTTCTAAGCGGCAGATAGGACTGTACACGATGTTAGCTACAGCTATGCCTTTAACGTACCTAGTTCTAAGTGTCAGATAGTCCTGTACACGCGGTCTCCTTAAACATCGTTTTATACGTATGTAGATCTATGTGTCAAATCGAACAGTGTACCCTGTATTTTGCTGATAATATATCTAATTGAACTAAAATATGAAAAATTGTTACATACCTCCATTTGTAGTGGAAGCTTGATCCAATTTTGGTTCGAAACAACCAATCCCCGACCTTTTTGCTCCTAATTTCAAAGATTCTAACCTTTTTGTACGTTTGTCCGTCATGAGTCAAAATAGTGTTTTGACTGAAATAATTAATTTAAAAGAATGAAACAGACTTTTAGCATAAAAAACAAATAAAATATGATAGTATATTAATTGTAATACCAGTAATATTTTAGGTATTGACGTAAATATTCACGTGCGTTGAGTAGTCGACCTGACCGCGAATAGAATGCAAAGTGGTAAATCGCACTTTGTGAGCGTGAGTGAACGAGATAGCGTTCATCGTCTATAGTTCGATGTGGCACTTCGAATAGTATTCGTGTCAGTTTATTGGATTTGACCGCAGGTGGAACTGTGTGCGACATTTGTAAAACCTAAACTAAGTGGAATTTTAATACAATTTTTATATTAGGCGGTAGGTATGAGCTTCTAGATTGTTATGCTAATGCGTATGTAGTTAGAACCTTTTAGCACATTGCACCTTGTACGTTGTTGCCGTCGAAATATTCGTGCTCATCACACGAATAAATGCCCTTACCGGGATTCGAACCCAGGACCCCTTGCTTCGTAGGCAGGGTCACTACCAACTAGGCTAAAGCGGTCGTTACTATAAAACCACCTTGCAAATATAAACTTAAATACTACGACACTTGTTCCAATTTGTGCACCACTGGTCATACCAAATCTTCATGATTATACAGGGTTATTTTTAATTCACTGACATCCTCTTAACCCTGAATTCCTATCACTCAAACAAATGTTTTTTGTTTTACGACTTTTTAAAATGAAGTACTTTTTTCCCCATACAAATACACAGAGTACCGTAAAAATAAGAGGAAATTTCAAATTTTCAAAACGTTATTACACCAAAAATATTAAGTTATGACAAAAGCCGTAAAACAAAAAACATTTGTTTAAGTGGTAGGAGTTTAGGGTTAAAAGGATGCTAGTGAATTACAAATAACCCTGTATATCTATTTTTTAAAGAAGATTTTCTGTTTCCTTTAGAAAAACATTTGTTTTGTTTTATTTTCAATAGGCGTTTTGCTTTAGAAATTATTTATTATTACGTTATGGTTGAGACTGGAATTTGTGATTATAGCAATAATTACGAAAAATATATGACTAATATTGAATTTCATTGTGATTTATTGACTGAGCTACCCAACCTCGTATAATTTTACAGAAACATGTTGTATTTAGAACTATTTAACATGTCGGGTCAGCTTACAAACTGATGATGTATATGGTTCTATCTACAAAAACTTAAATTATATAGATTAAGACCGTGATTTTTAAGTGCAAATATTTAAAAAAGCATTATTTGTGATAAAATCTATCATACAAAATTTACAAAGTACTGAAATAAGTGATTTGAAACTAATAACATAATCCTCACATAGAATCTTATGCTAGAAATTATTTTCTTTTTTGCAACGTATAATATTCAAAGTGTTAGATAGACCTATATAAATATTTTTTTATTAATTAAGCATCCTAGCATAGCATTCTAAGTGTCAGATAGAACTGTTAACGTAAATTTTAGAGAAAATTCTACCCAAGTACATAATTCCAAGTGGTAGATAGAACAGTATATATGGTTGTGAGCAGGCTAATGAACCTAGTTTATGTGGCCTATCTGCATTTTCTCAAAAACTACAATTTTATTGAGTAATGTGATATTAAAAACAGATAGGAAATATAAAAATAATTATACGCGTAAAAATTTAGACTATTATCTTTATTACGAAAAAAGTTATGAAGACTTCTACCTTCATTTGGCTCTCCTGTAAAGTTGACATTTTTCAGTTAGATTCATATACGTTGTTGCCGTCGAAGTGATTGTTACTGAAAAAGTTGTAAATTTCTCTGCACGAAATTCACGCATATCGTCCGCTACGG
The DNA here is from genome assembly GCA_947563465.1 of Archips xylosteana. NCBI lineage: Eukaryota > Metazoa > Arthropoda > Insecta > Lepidoptera > Tortricidae > Archips > Archips xylosteana. The sequence goes on from OX387368.1 coordinate 11,694,496, forward strand.
AATTTTCCTCCTCCTCCCTTGAACTTGCGCACGCGTCGAAATAGCCGCGCAATAATAAACATGGCGGCCGTGCCAAAACTATCGGCTGTACCTGATTTACGCTTCCTACCAATCGACTGACATGAGTGACATGTTACTTATAGTGACGCAACGGCCATTTTGGATCCTCATGACGTCAGCCTATATAGGTCCCACTGCAGGGCAAACCTCTCAGAATGAGAGTGCTTGCGGGCTCAGTGCGGATTGGGAACTTCACACATACCATCGAATTGCTTCTCAGGTGTGTGCAGATGTTTTCCATCACCAGTAATTTTCAAATGTGATTTCGCTCATAAGTAAATTTCGAAAAACTCAGAGGTGCTAGGCTAGGCCCGAACCCGCGACCCTCTGTTTGAGAGGCCATAGGCCAAACCACTATACTCCATTTAATTTAGAATTATAAATCACAACAACATTATATTGCGGCTCGTGAACTGTAATCTCTTTATAATTTGTACTAGAGTAACAATTGACGACACGCAAATAAAGTGACATTAAAACAATTTTATTTTGCGGCTCCCAGACTATTGTATTGTACTATTTGCTAGGTAAGAAATAGTTGACGAGCCGCAATATAATGATGTTGTGGTTTTCAATTCTAAATTAAATGAAGTATAGGCTACCTTGACTTCGATCCATCCATCCGTCCATAAATTACGTGAAGTTTGTATAGGCAGGTTTGCTGTTAGGGGGTCGAGCAGAATCTCACCTGGGCCCAATTGGGATGCACCAAAAAAAATAACCTATAGTTTTTTTTTTTGGAAAGAATAGGGTATTTTAAGATACCATTTTCATCGATTTTGAATTTGGTTGAGTATTTAATTTTTTCAGTGCCATAAGTCATCACTGCATCGTGGCCGCTAACGATGGGTCTTATAAGGAAGCTCAAGGTCACTCAGAGGGCGATGGAGAGGGCTATGCTTGGAGTTTCTCTGCGGGATCGCATTAGAAATGATGAAATCCGCGCGAGAACTAAAGTCACGGACATAGCTCGAAGAATCGCTAGACTTAAGTGGCAGTGGGCAGGGCACATCGCCCGTAGAACTGACGGCCGATGGGGCCGAAAGGTTCTCGAGTGGCGTCCGCGGACCGGAAGACGCAGTGTAGGTAGGCCTCTAACAAGATGGAGCGACGACCTGGTGAAGGTAGCGGGAACGCATTGGATGCGGATGGCACAGGGCCGATCTGTTTGGCGAGCCTTGGGGGTGGCCTATGTTCAGCAGTGGACGTCTTTCGGCTGAAATGATGATGATGATGATTTAATTTTTTATAATTTTTTTAAGAAATACGTTGGATGACGTCACTATGAGAGAGCCACGTTCAAGCCGTAAAAATTCAAGCCGTACATAACATAATCTGTGGCACTACTGATTTGTCTTGTCACTGTCAATAATACAAGCACAGCTTAGGGTCCTAAATGAACCGTGACAAAGAGTTTTATTTATTTCTCTTCTTTTAGCTTCGATTATTCCTGTTTGTTTAATGGTGTGATAGTAAATAGATATTTTTTATTAAAATCTAATATTTAAATTTTTTCATATTTACTTGTAACATAGTAATTTAATAATTAAATTTGTAAAAATGCATTGCGAGTATTGTGTACATTTCGGACTTTATGATAAATGACAACTGTTTAAAGCCAGGTGCGCATCATGTGATTAAAGTTCTGTCTTTGTCACTCTTTGCTATTATAAGCAGGACAGCAACATTTCAAACTGTCAATTTGCTTTAGAGTGTAGACCTGCTTTATATCTGCCTATGTGACGATTCACTGCAGGGGTCAAATGAAGGTCATTACTTAAATTTTCTTTATTTAATTCAGTTTATTATATTTTTGGAATCTGATTTCTGAAAACGATTCACAAAGTCTATTTCTCCAAACGGTTCTCGATTTATTGTCAAAAATTGGGACATCCCAATTGCATAACAAAAGTACAACTAATATTACAAGCGGAACTCTCGCTTCAGTTATATTAACTAGAAAGGGAGTTCCGCTTGTAATATAAGTTGTACTATGTTATGCAACAGGCCCATACGAGTCACTTAAGGAGGCATTTTGCGGGCACCCCGTTGGTAAGGTTTACAAATTACACATTATGTAGACAGTTTAAGATTGATACATCAGCTCACGTGGGAATAGGAGGGAGACTCTGTTACCGTCTCCTGAACGTGATGGCTGGCAGACGGACAGTGGCATTACCACGCACTGGGCCAAAATGCATTTAAATAATGTCTATACTAACTTAGTTATAAATAAATAAATAAATAAATATCACGGGACAATTCACACCAATTGACCTAGTCCCAAAGTAAGCTAAGCACTTATTTATATAGATAGATACATACTTAAATACATATTAAACACCCAAGACCCGAGAACAAACATTCGTATTTTTCATACAAATATCTGCCCCGACACGGGAATCGAACCCGGGACCTCAAGCTTCATAGTCAGGTTCACTAACCACTAGGCCATCTGGTCGTCTAAATAAAATAGTTATTAAATAAGAACTTCTATGTTACTAACATAATATGGATCTACGATATCTGAAATAAACAATTTTTATTTTTGTCTATTATTTATTTTTATTTCAGGCACCTAGGTAAATTTTAATTTTTGGGGTTCCGTACCCAAAGGGTAAAAACGGGACCCTATTACTGAGGCTCCGCTGTCCGTCCGTCCGTCCGTCTGGCCGTCTGTCACCAGGCTGTATCTCGGAAACCGTGACAGCTACAGAGTTGAAATTTTCACAGATGATGTATTTCGGTTGCCGCTATTACAAATACTAAAAAATGGAAAAAAATAAATATTTAAGGGGGCTCCCATACAACAAACGTGCAACAGGTAGACGCTTGAAATATTCACAGAATATTTAAGTAATTATATATTGACTTCAAAAATAAACCATTTAATTAAAATAAAAAAAATATTTAAGGGCGGCTCCCATACAACAAACGTGATTTTTATAGATAATTGTACGGAACCCTTCGTGCGCGAGTCCGACTCGCACTTGGCCGGTTTTAGTCTTCAAGATTATTTTACCCCCCTGCAATTACAGCCTCCTAACTTTACTTATTAGCTTAACGCCAAACCGCGGAAAGTCAGACAGACAGACCAACGGACAGTTGCTGGACTAATTGATTGAATAAACGAACTTACCTTAAGTGAAGTTCAATCATAATTTTACGAAGCTCGTTGTCAGAGACATTTACAGTGTAGTTTACGTTGCTTGCAACAAACGTCATGACATTTTTGAAGCTCCAAGAAAAAATGGAACGCAGTGTTCCGGCCGTCAAGGTGGCAACACTGCTTGTTCTTCATTAGGTGTGAAGTTCATCATGAGCAACCCTAAATCTGGGGAAAACTTATTAGTGGGAGGGTTGGGAGATTGGTCTCTGACAACGAGCTTCGTAAAATTATGATTGAACTTCACTTAAGGTAAGTTCGTTTAATCCAGCCATACTCAAAGTGTGTTCCGCGGAACCCTAGGGTTCCGCGATACCCCTGTAAGGGTTCCGCAAGACTTGAAAAAAAAATTCAAAACACCTCCCTCTGGTCGACCGTTCTGACGCCTATTAATAAAGAATACACTTTTAAAAACTATTGTTTTATTGTAGGGTTCCGTCAAGTATTTCGCTTTCCAAAAGGGTTCCGTCACCAAAAAAGATTGAGAACCGCTGGTTTAATCAATCAATTTTACTCCGCTCGTTGTCAGAGACATTTACAGTGTAGATGTTTGAAGATGGGTTGCGAATGAAAGTTTTGTAATATAAATATAATGAACTATTTATATTATAAAGACTAATCAACAATCGTTTGATTAACTGAGATATATGAGTACATATGTAGGTCAGTTAATTGTTTATCGAGTTATAAATAGTAGAGCTAAAGGATGTGGAATCTTCTGTTAAAGGTCTGTTGTAAAATCTAGCAAAAGTATTAGATGAACTGGTCCAGCCTGCAGTTTTTCGAATTAGTTCTATGCTAATTCCACTCCTCTTAGCGGCGGATGTAGAGGCGTGTCTGGTGTTATAGGCAGTAAACACTGTGGTGTTTATACCTGCTTTCCCAAGTCTTCGCAACTAGCACTACGTCCGATCAAATATCACGTAGTTTTCCAATGACATTCAATTGAACAACAAATATGGCGGCGATAAATGGAAGTTATAGATCCCTCCTAAACATGGTGTCGTGAAATCCTTGCTACATGTTTGGCAAATCGTGAGTGATTCGGTGAAGGAAGTATCGGATGATTATATTAACACACTTAATTGAAGCGGGGACTGACGACGTTCTTAAACTTCGTACTTACTAGGCCTGTAAAATAGACTTGTGTAATACGTAATAAAATAAGTACTAAAAACCGGCCAAGTGCGAGTCGGACTCGCGCACGAAGGTTTCCGTACCATTATCTATAAAAACGGCAAAAAATCACGTTTGTTGTATGGAAGCCATTTGTTTTATTTTAATTTAATTACTTATTTATTTTTAAAGTAAATATATAATAAAATATTCTGTGGATATGTCAAACGTCTACCTGTTGTCGTTATCAATATCGAGCAAAAACGAGCAAAAAAAATCACGTTTGTTATATGGTAGCCCCCTTAAATATTTATTTTATTCTGTTTTTTAGTATTTGTTGTTATAATCTGTGACAATTTCAACAGTCTATAGCTATCATGGTTCATGTTAGTACTAAAGTCTGGCGATTCATCGAACTATGTCCGTGACTTTAGTTCTTGCGCGGATTTTATCATTTCTAATGCGATCCCGCAGAGAAACTCTAAGCATAGCCCTCTCCATCGCCCTCTGAGTGACGTTGAGCTTTCTTATGAGGCCCATCGTTAGCGGCCACGTCTCAGTGCTATAAGTCATCACTAAGCTGGCATCACACACTGGTCAAAGATATGGTGTATGTCATTTGGCCGATTGGAAGCGATCCGTTTAGTGTACGAACACAAAACTCTACTGTAAAACACGTTGAGAGCTGACATGTCCCTAAATGGAACTAAGTTCTCGCCATAGTGCCTTTACATTCCTCAAATCGTGTTTAGAAGGTATGTGGGCAAATGCTTGCATACACACTCAAACCTTTTTTACGACACAAATTGTTACTTCCAATTTACTGCGAGTTGGATGCGTTTATGCAAGAAGAAGGATGCATTCATAATAGATTAAGTATGATACGTAACGACACACATGAACCAAAATTGCACGCTTATGTTATGGACATAGGTTAACATTCAATATTCTGTCAGCCAGAGCCCAATTACATAACAAATTACAACTAATGTTACAAGCGGAACTCTCGCTTCAGTTATATTAACTAGAAAGGGAATTCCGCTTGTAATATAAGTTGTACTTTATTATGCAATTGGGCCCTGGTGGTTTGACTTATGGCCTCTCAAGCAAAGGATCGTGGGTTCAAGCCTGGGCTCACCTCTTGAGTTTATTGGAATTAATGTGCGAAAATACATTTGAAACCAGGAGATTTACGGCTGCGCGTGAAAGGTAGAATTAAGTACCTACATGTAAAGTATCAAATTATGTAAGTATAATCAAACCGCAATCTGAACGGGACTGTCAGAACTGTCATTTCATACATATTTTGACGTAAGCATATAGAATTACTGTCAACTCCAATCCCTTTCTAAACTCGCCCTGATAATATACCTACTAACTATGGATGTAGATTTTTATCTTTTTATATTTTTTATTTTATATTTTTATCTTTTTATATTTTATTCTTTTTATATTTTTATAAGCCCTCTTTAGACCTGCCGGATAAGTTTGTTTTGTGCGAGTTGCATTACATTGTGGCGTTGGATTGACTAATACAAACAAGTTTGCTTTACGGCCTCGCAATGTAATGCAACTTGCACCATTTTTCTTGCTAATCTAATCTGTACTTTCAAATTGACACTTTCTGCATAACACCATCCAGTTGTTATTGGTCCCTGCTCTAATTTGCGGTCACGGCCGGCGTCTTCGAGATAGTGATGTGCCGTTATCGATACAGATCTATTATCGATAAGGATCTTTTATCGACACATATTAAACGGCAGACGTTGATGGTTATCTTTTATCGTCACAAATGGGTTAATTAGTAATTACAACTACGGTGCTTTAATTAAAAGAAAATTACAATTGTTCGTATTGAAAACTACTTATGATTTGATTTGACTATTTTAATTTGCTATACCAGAGGTAGAAGATAAATCGCGTTTCACTGTGAAAGTTTATTAGAATTTTTTAGGTCTTGATAATTTTATTTGTGTTAACATTGTACGTTTGTTGTTCTGACATAGTAAGTAAGAGTCAGTTTATATCATGAAGAGATGCCACGCAACGTTGCATTTTCACTGAGAGAATAGGACAAATGTTTCGTTCATGCATTTTTTCAATGAAATATGTAGCAGCGCTACAAAAAAAAAATAAAAAAAAATATATGATAAAATATGTACCCCAAGAACCGATAACCGTTGGGGTAGACGAGTTCTTGAGTGGAGATCACGGATCGGCAAACGTAGCGTGGAACGTCCTCAGACTCGTTGGATGATCTTCGCAAGGCAAGAGCTGGATGAGAGTGGCCGAGGATTGTGCTCAGTGGCGTGCCATGGGAGAGGCCTATGTCCAGCAGTGGACGAACATAGGCTGATGATGGTGATGTAGCGACGCTTCATGTTGCGTCGCACCGCGATGTGAATCACTTGGCGCGAACGAAGTGAACATTTTTATTACGCAACCCAAAGAACGATACAAGCGTGAGTTAGGTTTGTTTTTGAATTCAACCCTTCGGAGTTAATGTACGATCAGATGTAGAGAAAAGGCACTCCCTGGTGTAGTTACCGCCGTCAGTGGCGTAACTATACCATCTGAGGCCCGTGGCAAATTCTTTGGATGGGACCCTTCCAGTAAAAATCACCACGTTGTAATTTATTTTAATGTTAGTTCGGAGCTTGCGGCCTCTTTTGCCGGGGCCATCTAGGGTCGGGGGCCCGTGGCATTTTGCCAGCCCTGCCACCCAATAGTTACGCCACTGACCGCTTAACAGTTAGTAATTTTTCTGTGCAGCTGACTACGTACACACGATTTTTCAGACCTGTCATGTAAAAAAAATATTGTAACAATATAACTAAAACGGGAATACAAAACAAGAGCAGGTTCATAATAAAAGATTAGACAGTCAAAACCAATCTAAGCAAGTGTTAGGAAACATGGTAGCATGCACCCACTGATTTTCAGACTGGCCCTTTTAGCGAAGGCTATTTGGGCATACCGATGGTAGTGGCAGTGTAGGTAGGCCTCCAACAAGATGGAGCGACGACCTGATTAAGGTTGCTGGAATGCGTTGGATGCGGATGGCACAGGACGATCTGTTTGGCAAGCCTTGGGGAGGCCTATGTTCAGCAGTGGACGTTTTTTGGCTGAAATGTCTCTCTCTCGCTCTCTCTCAAATGATGATGGTAATAGAGAGCTGTTAAGACGCAACGCCACTATGTGGACTGACTATTAGGGTTAAGTCCATGTTCCATAGAATTCATAAATGTCTTTATTTTTTATCGATACTTTTTCTGTCGATGCCTGCCCATCACTAGCGTCTAAACGTCTACAAGTCTTACCGTTCGAGTGCTCCTTGACACTGCCGTTATTGAATGATTTATACGTATGTACAAGATAAACATCCGTATAATAGTTCAATCCACATGACCGCCTTTCGACTTCAAATTTTATTCTGCATCAATTATATTATATATTCATTGAGCAAAAAATGCCGAACAACCTGTTGTTTTTCTATTAAGGGCTGATTTTTCAATTCCCAGATAAAAGTATCCGTCAGTTAAAACTATCGCTTTCATTTTCTCAAGTTATAGGAAAAAAAGGAGAGAGCTACAATTATCTGGCAGATACTTTTATCTGGGGGTTGAAATATATTTTTTTATATATTATGTGCTAACTTCATTGAAAAGGATGTCAGCGGATCTTTGTATGAAACATACATGTAATAAATGACACATTTAACAAATACAACAATACTTTTGGCACTATAATCGTAAACTCTACAAACTACGCGTAATATTGTTCTATATTCATATTTATATTCTTAGTAGAGGTCTATAGAGCTACGTAAGTAAGTAATTAACAAGAAGTAATTGTCCTTAAAAACAGCGAAAGCAATTAAAACAATTTGTTTCTCTTGTTTTGTAATTCAAACTAACATCTAAGAAGCGTTACGAAGCGGTTACTTTACAACAATAAATCATAACTCCTAAAAAAATACAAACTAATTTAAACCTAAACACCCCTGTTTACAGCTTAAAACAAATAAGAAAGAATATCCACTTGTTTCTATTTGGTTTGCGAAACATTGAGGAATGGTATTTCTAAGCATACTAACTCCATCTGACGGCGAGTGGTAACAGCTTGTGAGTCATTGACCTTTGTTGCGTGGCGCGAAGTTCATTGCGTTTTTGTTAGATGGCGTTGATTGCTTGATTTTATTATGGCGGGAAAACTTTTTCATTTGTTTAGTTTGTACCTATTGTGTAATAAAAACAAATTTGGTAAATATTACGTTTGGTATCGTGATCATCATTGAGAGTTTTAGATTATTAATAACTTCTCTTGTAGTGGTTTAAAGTATTCAGAGTTTTTTTATTGGCAGTTATGTAATTTAAGTTAAAATACAATACAATACAATCTTACTAATGTTATAAATGCGAAAGTTTTTATGGATGTATGGATGATGTCTGGATGGATGTATGGATAGTGAAAATATACGGATCACTCACGTTTTAAAACGAGTTTCACTCGACATGTTTCGGGCTAATCCGTATCCCTTAACCCGAAACATGTTCACTTGAACTCGTTTCAAGACGTGAGTGCCGTATATTTTCACTATGAGTGAGTGTCAATGTGTTTCATGTTTAAGGATGTATGAATGTTGGTTACTCTTCCACGCTAAAACGGTTTGACGGATTCTGATGAAATTTGACATACAGATAGTTTATAACCTGGATTAACATATAGGATACTTTTTATCCCGGAAAATTGCATGGTTCCCGCGGGACAGCGATAAAGGGATTCTTCGCAGACGGAGTCGCGGGTAACAGCTAGGAGTAGATAAGCAAATTTGCACTGTCTCCGACAAAATGTATTATTTATTAGTAAACAACACCACTTATTTATTAGTAAACAACACCACGTCAGCGAATTAGTATGTCCGTCCAGCACCTCTTCTTGACCCTAATATTTGTCCTTACGTTTATATGCGTAGACGCGCGAACAACGTACCTGCGAGTGAGCGAGATGAACGCATATGCACTCCATATAGCGGCATCCCTTTCTTTCAGAGTTGGAAAATTGCTGCAAAAAAATAGCGAGTTATATTATAATTGAAGGTTACGTAATTATTATTAAATAATTGCTGTATTTATCCTATTAATTATAAGTGCGAAAGTATGCGTGGAACCCTGTCGCAGGGAGCCTCTGCTGTCCTTAACGAGATTGTTTTTAATAAGTGCGGCAAATGCTGACTGCGACAGGGTTCCGCGGAGAGCCGCGCACAAGCTTGTCGGACTAGTGTACGTGTGTGTGATTTCTTCAAGATTTAGCTACTCTTATACAGGGTTATTTGTAATTCACTGACATCCTCTGAACCCTAAATTCCTATCACTCAAACAAATGTTTTTTGTTCTACGACTTTTTAAAATGAAGCACTTTTTTTCCCATACAAATACACAGAGTATCGTAAAAATAAGAGGAAATCTCAAATTTTCAAAACGTTACTACACCAAAAATATTAAGTTATGACAAAAGCCGTAAAACAAAAAACGTTTGTTTAAGTGGTAGGGTTAAAAGGATGCTAGTGAATTACAAATAACCCTGTATTTATATTTATTGTGAAACAAACAGTCATACAAAAACAAAGTTACAAATATTTTACATGCTTAAATATCAGACCTATACTATAGCATAAGAATAAATAATTGGTAACAGACTTAGATTATTTATGCACTAGATAGAGCTTTGGTGGCATGGAAACGTCACGTAAAAATATAAGCCAACTGTTGACTTATATGTCATTTGCGTCATTTGCAGGGTTGCCAGTAGTAATATGCTAAAATCCCCAAACGCATTGTCGAAATTCCCCACGTGTGGGGAATGAAAAATGATGTGGGCCGAGTGACTTAGTTTAGAGCTGTTGCGAATAATGAATTGTAGGAAATTAATCAAGACTAGCAGAAATTTGATGTCAAATGTCGCGTATTTGTGTTCATACTTAAAATACACACATTCCCCAATCAGCTTCACTTTCCCCACATTTTGGGGAATGTGAAATTAACTGGTATCATTAAGCACGCACACAGTGACAACCGGAATGACGTAACGCGATCGTAATATGAAGCTGTCAAATGGATTTGTGGACGTTTTTTATCGCTATGTTTGCTACTGACGCTCCATCTAGTGGGTAAATAATCTAAGGTAACAGAGTAGAAGGGAAACTCCCGCTCCGGCCGGACTCAAGGTCACGATATTAGAGTACTCCCTAAGAGAGAACTCAGTCAGGGTGTCACGGCCGGCGTCGCCGCACGCGCGTTTGGCTGTTAACTGTTTGCGCGTTCGTTTTATTGAAAACAAATAACAATTAATGACGTCAAGTTATTGTGGTGTATTTGGGTGTATAAACAATTCAATAACGATGCCAAATCACCTTAAATGGCTTATTTTGGTATGGCGCTTGTAATAAATTCTTACTTAGAAGTACCTACCTATAATATGTAGGTACGTACTATCGCCCCAAGCGCCAGATAACCACCTTAAAGGCCCAGTTTGCGTGCAGTGGCTAGACATCTGTCCATAACAATCCATAGCAATAAACATCAACGGCTGCAAGCAAATTTGTTTTGAAAATGGGTATCTGACGTCTGGGGCGATAGTACAGTCAAGGATTTTAATTGTTAGGCCACTTGCCACTGTTCGCATTTTAGCCGTGTAATGCAAATCGGGTGAAGCCGCTTATACTGGTATATGCTGATTTGCATTACACGGCTAAAATACTAACAGTGGCAAGTGGCCTAACAATTAAAATCCTTGCCTGTACCTAATGATTTATAAATCTCATATTTTATAAAACTAGAAAAAAATAATGATTTCAAAGTAAATAATAACTTAATATTTTAGCGATATTATCTTTAGAGTAAGTAATATTTAACAGTAAGCAACCCTAGCAACACGCCTGGACGTCAGAGGGGTGTAACGACGTGAGGGGGGAAGTAGGTATATAAATGGCGGCGTTTTGGACGCAGTCAAAAGAGATTCCCTTCTACTCTGTTATTATTTATTCTTACGCCTATAGTTTCCAAAACAAAATGAGAAATGTAGTATCATTACCGCAATTCTCATGCATGTGTAAAACACAATACTTAATTAATTATCACATCACACTAACAGAAATGGATTCAACTATATTCTATCTTATGATTTTAATGAAACTTAGTACCTATTTAGTTGGGTGTCTGGAATAACACAGTAAGTAGGCTACTTTAGGCACACCTGAGAAATTCAATGGTGTGTGTCAAGTTCCCAATCTGCACTGGGGCCGCGTGGGAACTACGGCCCACAGGCCTCCCCTCAGAATGAAAAAGCTTGGGCCATAGTTCCCACGCGGGCCCTATGCGGATTGGGAACTTCATACACACCATTGAATTTCTACTCAGGTCAGTGCAGTGCAAGTTTTCCTTCACCGTAAAGCTCATGGTAAATTTCAAATATAATCATTATTGTTGGTTAGGTACGCGATATTGCAGTTTCATCAATTCATCGGCGATGTCCAAACCTTTTAGTGCCTTACTAACAGATGTAGGTACTAATTTCGTTTTATTTTAATTTTCAGGTAAGATACAGTCTTTAAGAAGTTTCAGAGCGTCTAGATTCGCAGGTAAGACGAACAATGAAAATATTAGGCTTTCTACGACCGATTTTTAAAATTTCTCGGCTAAATTACCTTCAAAAGTGAAGAAAAACTGAGTTGAATTTGTGAATGGCAAATGATTACCACTTTGGAATTGTATTTATTGTTGGCAATCTTCTAACTAGCGCCATCTGCGAGCGTTGTGGTGCTTCCGGGATGACATCTGTCAAACGAAACGTCACAAAGAATGGCCGCGCGACCAGTTGCCAACCTCTCGAACTAAATAATCCCACCATTCAGCGTCGAGCCCGTTCCGCCTTTTTGGTGTGTTTAAAATTGACAGTTAACGGCGGGGCGCGCCCATTCTAATGATTTTTCTTGTGACGTAAGGTAGTTCTCGCATTGTAAGTGAATTTAGATGGTTTCTTATATATTACTGAAGTTATCCTTATAGATTAAGAAAAAAACGGTTGGTGATAAATATTTAAAAGGTATGTTAACATTATAATAATTATTATTTATCACCATCACCCCAGCTTCTATGGCAGGCGCGGATCCAGTCCTCAAAAAAAGTTGTGGTCACAGCCACCCAAAAATCGGCCAAGTACGAGTCAAAATCAAAATCAAAACGTATTTCTGCAAGTAGACCGTAAAGGCCTCTTTTACATGTCACTTTTCTGGGCCCGCGTAGGAACTACGGCCCAAGCCCTCTCATTCTGAGAGGAGGCCTTTGCCCTGCAGTGGGTCGTATAGGCTCGGATTTATCTATTATACTACCCTATTTATGATACACTAGCATACTCGTTCGCTCGTGTCGTTGAATGAAGAAGTACTTATAAGTGAATGAAAAGTATTATTTAATTGCTCTCCCACGAACTAAGGGTCATAATAAGACGTTTTTAATTCGCCGCTTATTAAGGATTCCATTCATTCCGGTCTGAACTGGTTCAGCGCGGAACGAATGGGATCGCATGAATGAATGAATGATGCGTTTGAAGAGGGGTCTATGCATTCCGTTTAAAGATGACAGCTAGAGGGCATGCATGCGCAAAGCAATGGAAGGTTTTACCCGACTGCGAAGAAGGAAGGTTTGTGTTTGACCCGTATGTATGTATGTATGTATGTAAGTATGTATGTCCATTCCTATGTCCTCTCGTAACTACACAACGGCTGAACCGATTTTGATAAATGATACGTCATTGGATTCGTCTTGATAACGCGAGTAACACTGGATACATGAAATTCTTGAAAAATTAAAATGGCGGATTTTTGGCGCCAAATTGTAAGTCTTCAATAATTTTTTTTATTCAAACCTATCGAGTAGGGTATCAAAATAAAGGGATTTTAAAAGACATTACAAAAATATATACAAGTTATGTGTTTAAATTTAATTTGGAATAGTAAATTGACAATCAATACCTACCACTAATACCTACTTACTAAGATATCTTTGAGCAATAATTTTCTCTATGAAACCAATGTGGAAAATTAAGTACCTACATATTTCAAAATTTGTTTTGAACTTTAACTAAATAGCAACGGATTCCTAATTCAAATACTCAATAATTTATCTGGGTCTCAGGAGGTTACACTAAAAAGCAAGAAATAAAAAAGTAATTAAAAAAACTAAAAACTCGCCTGCGGTGTAAATAAAATAATAAATTAAAAAATCAAAAAACCCGCCTGCAGATATACTGAAAAGGTGGAAACAAGATAAAATGTTCAATAGCAATAAAATTTATAACACGTCGATGGCAGTCTTTCAAAATTTAATGCAACGATAAAATGCAGTCGGAGGAATGGGAGTCAGAGGCTGCATGGGATTTAATGTAACTTCATGAACATTTTATATTGTTTCCACCTTTTCAGTATATCTGCAGGCAGGTTTTTTAATTTTTTAATTTATTATTTTTTAGTCATTACGTCCCACTGCAGGGCACAGGCCTCCGGTCAGAATAAGAGAGCTTGGGCCGTAGTTCCCACTCTGGCCAAGTACGGATTGGAAACTTTATACACACTCTATACTAGGTGCCAGATAACGCTGCCTTAAAAGTTCATTACATTTCAGTACCATGTGCGAGCAGGGCGGGGGTGCGAGGGGCGGCCGTATTACAACAGCAATAATTCAGCTCGACGAATTAACAAAATGTTAAATTAAAAATTAAGTTCAGTACGAAAATGGTTGCCAAAGGTTCTTTACCTTTTCGTAGCAATGAACTTTTAGGCAGCGTTATCTGGCACCTAGTATATTGAACTTCTTCGCGAATGTGTGCTGGTTTCCTTATCCTGTTAGTCGTTTTTTTATGTTTAGCTATCATTTATCTATACAGGGTTGTTTAAGGGAGTAATAGAAAGAAGGAGAAAGTTACTGTCAGTGAAAGTCAACGTGCACGGTACCTGGGCTCGACCACTGCTGCGGCAAGGATGTTCCCATGGGATAAAGTCACTTTTAAGGTCACAGGGCACAAATTCACAGCAAACACAACCACACGTATCATTTGTCTGTCATGTCAGTGCATTACTAGAGAAAGGAAGAGGGGTGAGCGGGTGATGGGGGGCAAGGCACCTGAGATGGTTAATTTGAACATACCCCCGCCCTAAACATTACTATGTTTATGGAACTAGGTTAGGCGTCAATGGGAAGGGAGACAATCTTATTCACGGGTCTGATCAGGATACCACTAACAGTTTTGACCTCTACTATACGGACAACTCCGTCGTTGCCAGGGAATACATTGCTAATACGGCCGCGTCGCCATTCTAGAGGGGGAACATTATCATCTTTAAGAAGAACTAGGTCGCCAACGGAGGGTGGATCTGTGTAGGATGTCCATTTTGGTCTCATTTGCAAAGTCGACAAATACTGTTGATGCCATCGTAACCAGAAGTGTTGGGTAATCTGTTGTACAAGTTGAAATCTCGTCATACGATTGATTTTTACGTCCTTAAACGGATATTCAGGAACCGCGGTTAAAGGTTGTCCTATTAGAAGATGACCAGGAGTGAGTACTTCAAGGTCATTGGGATCACTCGACAAAGAACACAAGGGTCGCGAATTAAGAACCGCTTCGATTTTTGTGAAGACTGTTGTCAGCTCCTCATAGGTAAGCGGGGTGTCACCAATAACACGCTTTAAGTGCGTCTTGGCTGACTTAACAGCGGCCTCGAATAATCCGCCCCAATGCGGAGTTGCAGGTGGATCGAAGATCCAGGTGATGCCACGTTTTGACATTTCATTTCCCAAGGAGTTTTTGTGCTGGCAGAGGAAGTTGTGAATATCACGTAGGCAATTATCCGCTCCAACATAATTTCTGCCACAGTCCGATCGAATAAGAGAGGGGCGACCACGTCGCGATGAAAACCTAGTAAGAGCGGCAATAAACGCTTCGGTAGTGAGGTCCGAAACTACCTCAAGATGAACTGCCTTAGTTGCGAGGCACACGAAAACGCATAAATAGGTTTTAACGAGCTTTCTGTTACGAGTTGCTTGGATTTTCGTGTAGAATGGCCCGGCAAAATCCGTACCTACGCCTTGAAATGGCCGTGCAGCAGTCACACGATCTTTGGGTAAGTCGCCCATAAACGGTTGTTTTGTAACGGCCTTCAACCGGTAACAAGCCAGGCATTTAAAGATAACATTACCTATGAGCCTGCGAGCGGACAGAATCCAAAACTCACGAGACAGTATAGCATGTAAGGCACCAGGTGGAGCGTGCGAGTTTTCCTTATGGTAGTGAGTTATTAGAATTTTCACGAAGTGCCCAGATTTTGGGAGGAGGAGCGGATGACGTGCATCAAAAGAAATGTCAGAATGTCGGATCCGACCACCAACTCTCAGGAGTCCTTCAGTGTCCAGGTAAGGGCTCAGGCATCGAATTGCGGAGCGAATTTGTATACCGCGTTTAAGGTGGTCAATTTCTTCACGGAATGATTCTGCTTGAATCTGTTTTATAAGGAAATGAAGAGCAGCTTTACGTTCAGAGGCAGATAGCACCGGAGAGGAATCACGTGAATTAGGATGACGGGCATTATGTAGAAATCTCAACATGAAACCTGTGACACCGATCAGCGTCTGAAATGAGCTAAACCGCTCTAAAAGAAAGTTAGCACAAGCTGGGACGGTGGTACTAGTGAGAAGGAGGCAACGCAATCCAGGGAGCAGGGTAGGCGGCGAGGACAGGTCTGACGGCCAAGTACAGGGAGGTTGTGTCAGCCAAGGGGGAGACCACCAGAGTTGATGATTAATAAAGGCATGCGGCATTAAACCACGGGAGGCGCAGTCAGCGGGGTTGAGGTCACCGGGAACATGTCTCCACAGAGATTGGATATTTAAATTCCTGATTTGGGAAATTCTGTTCGCTTCAAATGTCTGAAGGTCATGAGGTAAAGTTTTCAGCCAAGCTAGGACAATCTGGCTGTCCGTCCAGGTATGGATGGCGTCCAACACTATTGTCTTCTGCAGACAGGAGGCAACGTGTTGAACTAATTTGGAAAGGAGTACTGCTCCTTGCAATTCCAGTTTTGGAATTGTCAAACGAGTCCGGACTGGGGCAACCTTAGTTTTGGACATTAATAAATGGACGGAGCAATTATCCTGCTGGTCTACAGCGTGAAGATATACAACTGCAGAGAATCCAGCCTCTGAAGCGTCACAAAACCCATGTAAAGTAAACGTGGAGGGGTTTTCAGGTATGATACGTCTAGGAACCAAAACCTTATTTATGTTTATCAAATCACCTGTAAACAATAACCACTCGGCAGCCAAATCAGACGTGAGGGGTTCATCCCAATTTAGACCTGATAGCCAAAGGCGCTGGATGAACACCTTGGCTTTAAAGACCACAGGAGCAATCCAGCCGCTGGGGTCAAAGGTACGTGCTACCAATGATAGGACCTTTCTTTTGGTGGGACAGCTATCCCCGTCAAGTCGAGATATGTAGGTGAAAGCATCGACTACAGGATTAAACTGAACACCAAGCACGGCTACTGTTTGCGGGTTCTCACTATCTTGTATGGTATGAAGAGGCTGTAGATGGGTTTGAGGTAATGTTTCCAACAGCTCCGGTCTGTTTGAGAGCCATTTTCGTAACTCGTAACCCCCTGCTTGCATCAAGGACTCGAGTTCTGTTTTAAGTAGGTGGGCTTCCTCAAGGGTAGATGCTCCAGTTAGGCAATCGTCCACGTAAATATCAGATTCGACGACTGCGGCTGCTCTTGGGAATCTGGAGCGTTCTTGATTTGCCAGTTCAAGGAGAACACGGTTTGCAATGAAGGGGCTAGACCGTAAACCATATGTAGTCGTATTAAGTTCGTAAGTCACAAGAGAATCAGACGGGGACTCACGCCACAGGATCAGTTGGTATCGTCTGTCGTCAGGATGAACCCAGGACATACGGAACATCATGCGAATATCTGCGACGAAAACAATTGCATGTCTGCGGAAGTTAAGCAGAATTTGGGTGATATCACGTTGTAGTTTTGGCCCAGTATGAAGGCACTGATTGAGGGAGACACCATTAGAGGTGGCGCAGCTGCCGTCAAATACAACTCTCAGTTTTTCAGTGTTACCGGATTTGAAAACACCATGATGGGGAATGAAGTAATGCTCCACCGTATGAGGATCGACGGTCGACAAAGACATATGTTTGAGCTGCAGATACTCCCGCATGAACTCTGTGTATTTGGATCTCAGGAGGGAGTCGCCTTGCAATCGCTTCTCTAAATTTATAAAACGTCGATAGGCAATACCGAAAGATTCGCCTAAGGAGGGGCGCTCGCTAAGGAAAGGCAGTCTAGTCACAAAAGTTCCATCGGGATTTCTTTTGGTAGAGGATTTAAAAAGAGTCTCACATTCTGTATCTTGAGGATTTACTGAAGGCAATTCAGGGGCTTCTTCCAGTTTCCAGAATCGTTCGACGATCTGTGAAAGGGAAACGCCAGTGATGGGATGATCAGGGGCAGGGAGATTAGCAATAGGTCCTGAAAGAATATATCCAAAGACAGTCGAAATCGCAGTCAGTCCATTGGGAATTAATTGAATTGTCTTCGAGAGCAGAAGGGAACCCAAGACGTCTGCGCCTAAAAGGACATCAACAAACTTGGGCTGATAAAAGGAAGCATCAGCCAATGGAAGGGATTTAGTACACGACACGACTGACGTGGGCAACTCTAAATCGGGATGGGTACCAGCAATGTTATCAATAACCATTGCAGCTGTTGTGATGACTGGATGAGAGGAGTGAACAGGTTTGAAGGTCAGGGAGGCACAACCGCGCACAGGCACAGACGGAATATTCCCGATACCTCTAACATGAAGGGGACTGGGTGGGGTTGAAAGATGCAAATTTAATCGGGTAACTGCAAAATTCGTTGTAAGGAGGCACCCTTGAGCACCAGTGTCACAAAGTGCCCGTGCTTCGAAGTAATATCCGCTGGCGCTCCGAACATGGATGGTGGCTGTAGGAAGTAGAACAAGGTCAGAGTTTATGATAGTAGAGGCGTGAGAGGTCAGGGTTGAAGGAGGGGGAGTGGCTAGTCATTGCTGGCTCTCACGATGAGAGTCATGATGAGCAACTTGGCGTGAAGTGTAGGGCGATGCTGCACGCCTATCTCTACTTGTTGTAGGGGTGGGGGAGCGCTCCATGCGATGAAAGGGTGGTGGGGAGTAACGGGTAGGAGAGCGAGCGGTAGCACGGTGCCATGTTCGCGATGGTGAAGCTCGCGGTGAAGCACGGGGGGATGTAGGTGGAGTTACTCGAGAGGGGGAGCGGGGCGTAGTGTAGTAATGACCACCCCCGCCCATGCGGGGATGTGGGGATCCTGGGCGGGCTGGCTCAGGCTGCTGGTGAAATGACACTGAACGAGACACTGGAGGGGGGGGAAACTCTGCGTTGCGAGGGTCATTAAAGCACAGAAGGGAGTGGTGCGTGGGGCGTCGACAAGTACCGCAGCGATAATCTCGGGAGCATGATGCGATAGGGTGCTGATCCAAACATCTGTAGCATAAACCATGTGTCTTCACAAACATTGTGCGGTCACGAGGAGACATACCTAAAAACTCGCGGCATTCACGGATGTAATGAGAGGAACTAGCGCACAAAGCACACCTGGGCGCACGAGGTCCCGCTTCGGTGACAAAGGCCCGTCGAGACGGGATTACTACAGGTTGCGGCTTTGGGAAGGCAGGTCGTGGTGTGTCAACCACGAACGTATTACCTACATTGTCAAAATGGCGGCACTCTTCTTCCAGAAAATCTATTAACTTGTCAAATGTGGGGAGCGCCGTTTGAGCGCCACCCTCTCGGCGCTCAAATCTTGACCTAAGGTCAGTCGGGAGTTTTCCGAAACATATGTGAAACAATATATAGGACCATTGTTTAACGGGCAATTCGAGGCGCTCTAAGCACCGATAGGCCGTTAGGAGCGGATTCAAGAAGGAAGCACGCAGCCCGGTAAGTTTCGAACTAACGTCTGGCAGTGAAGTTATTTGTGATATATAAGTATCCGCTAAAGCGCGTTTATTATGGTATCGTCGTTTAAGTAAGTCTCGAGCAACGGAATAATTACCGGCTTCCACACGCAAATGTTGAATAAGACGTTTAGGTTCATCGAACAATGCGCTCATAAGATAGTGCATCTTTTGTGTAGGAAGAAGGTCAACTCGGGAATCGACCACACTATCGAATTGGTCAATAAAACTAATCCAACTATCTGGTCTGCCATTAAATGTCGGTATCGGAAGGTCAGGAAGTTTTTGTAGGCGGGGACGGTCGACGTCGAAACCCACTAGGGTAGCCCGCTCTGCCATCACGGGGCGGGAGGGGGTACTTGAAGCATTAGTAGACGGTGGCGGCAACAATTCGTTTCTCTTAATTTTAATGTCAGTCACTTTATCACGCAATGAAACAACAAGGCTCTGTACGTAAGTATATTCCTCGACATCAATAGCCTGGTCAAGTCCGCCAAGAAGCTGAGCGCTGGCCGCACGGAACTCCCTGTATTGTTCATCGAGTTCATCTAGGTAAACTACTAACCGTGCCTGGGGCGCGGTGTTTAGTTCTCGGTGCACGTTTAACAACCAGTCACTAGTGAGTCGCAAAGTTCCGATGGAGTTCCGATAATCCGTGGTTTCCGTATATAACGTTGATCTCATTGTATCATTATTTCCGCGATCACCCATCATAATGTACTTGACAACAGATTACTTCGTAAACAACTCTGGTTAATTATTTTATTGCGCTAATAAACACTACAGTTGCACCTTCGATACTTGCAAATAAGGCTCAAGATGCAGTATTAATACTGCAAAGAAAAAGGTTTGGCTCGTGCAAAGGTTAGAACAATGGGCGCTAGCCGGGCGAGCGTTGAATCTCACACAAATAGAATAATTACGTTTTAAAACTTTAGGTAAATAACAACTAATATTTAGGAGGAGGGCTAAATGTATGTATATATAAGGGAATGCAATGTTATTTTAGATTTGTAATTAAATATTAAAGAGGGGATGGAACCACGCTCTGCTACCAAATGTTTAAGGGAGTAATAGAAAGAAGGAGAAAGTTACTGTCAGTGAAAGTCAACGTGCACGGTACCTGGGCTCGACCACTGCTGCGGCAAGGATGTTCCCATGGGATAAAGTCACTTTTAAGGTCACAGGGCACAAATTCACAGCAAACACAACCACACGCGAGCACGTATCATTTGTCTGTCATGTCAGTGCATTACTAGAGAAAGGAAGAGGGGTGAGCGGGTGATGGGGGGCAAGGCACCTGAGATGGTTAATTTGAACAAGGGTTATTTGTAATTCACTAGCATCCTTTTAACCCTAAACTCCCACCACTTATACAAATGTTTTTTGTTCTACGGCTTTTGTCATAACTTAATATTTTTGGTGTAATAACGTTTTGAAAATTTGAGATTTCCTCTTATTTTTACGATACTCTGTGTATTTGTATGGGAAAAAGTGCTTCATTTTAAAAAGTCGTAAAACAAAAAACATTTGTTTGAGTGATAGGAATTCAGGGTTAAGAGGATGTCAGTGAATTAAAAATAACCCTGTATAAAGCGATCAATTTTTGGAGTCCACTAAAAAAAAAAAAAACAATCGAAGTTATGGTACCCTAATGATTGACCTTTTGCCTTTAAAGCAGAGGATTCTGGGCTCGCACCTCTGAGTTTTCCGGAATTTACCTATGTGGGAAAATTATATTCGAAATTTACCACGAGCTTTACTTACGGTGAAGGAAACCATATTGAAACCTGTACACACTTGAGAGGAAATTCAATGGCGTGTGTGAAGTTCCCAATCCACACTGGGCCCGCGTGTGAACTACGGCCCAAGCCTTCTAATTCAGAGAGGAGGCCTGTGCCCTGCAGTGGGATGTATATAGGCGGGATAATATGATAAGACCTATAATTACAAGTCAATCTGAGCTTTCTTTTGCCTTTGTCGATTGAAAAGGTGATTATGTAGTACCTATAGTATAAATCTCCCAGGTGAATTTTTCGCTTCGAGCTCTTATCTTTCAAAACAAACGGTATCGTCATAGTAATAAGGTTCAAATTTAATGTAACGGCTCGAAGCGAAAAATTCACCTGGGAAGATTTATACTATAATAAAGTTTTTTTTTTAAATAAACTGTGAAGTAAGTTTCGTAGTTTATGTGTTAGTGTCACAGCAGTAAACCAACAGACAGACAGATAAGCATTATCGTGACACCGGGGTTGACAAACTGCAATCATTCGGTTTGTTTAACTCAGAAAGTGGGTGTTTGCAGGATTATCAAGCATACTTACATATACTATATGTGTGTTGCACCAAGTTAGTATAAATCCAAATAAGTTTTTGATAGGGCCCTCGCCCACGGCGACTTTTTGTAGCGATGCAGTAGCGATGCTGTCGCGCGTTCGCATAGATACAATCGCGATGCGGTCGCTAGCTGTGTACCCTCGCCCACATAACACGATTCAGTCGCGATGCAAATGCGATACCGTCGCGCTTCCGTCGCGATGCAAACGCGGTTCTCCACTACCGCGCCACCCTTCCTCCGTTCCCTCCCCGATGTCGTCCGACACGGTCGCGCGTTTGCATCGATACAGTCGCGATGCTGTAGCGCGTTAGTAGCGCGTTGGCATCGCTTCTATAGCGCGTTACAAATGCCACTAACGCGCGTTAGTACAAAATGACATTTTTAATACAGGCTTTTTGCTGACAGTACTATATGCGCGTGGTTACCAAAGGCAAACGAAATACATCATCCGTCAAAATGTCAACTGTCTAGCTATCACGGTTCGTGAGATACAGCCTGGTGACAGACGGACGCGCGGACGGACAGACAGCGAAGTCTCAGTAATAGGGTCCCGTTTTTACCCTTTGGGCATGGAACCCTAAAAAACGGTGGTAGACATATGGACTCTTAATTTTTTTTCGAATTTCCATGCGAAATTACATTTGAAATTTACCACGAGCTTTCTAAATTGAATGATGTGTGTGAAGTTTCCAATCCACTTTGGGGATGAGTGGGAACTACGGCCCAAGCCCTCTCATTCTGAGAGGAGGCCCGTGCCCTGCAGTGAGACATATAGACTGGTATGATGATGAGGATGGCATAAACAGCCAGAGCAGTTCTCAAAATCTTAGTACATTTAATTTTTGGACTTCGACTTGCATTGAAATTTACAGGCAAGTAGCGTGAATGCAACTAAACCTAACTAACACAGCCTCCCAAAATGTCCTGACTTCTTTAACATTCTGTTTTACACTCCAATAATTTCACGGTTATTTTCATCGTTTTATTTCGCGGAAATGACTTTTACGACGAATGACGTTATGACGTCGTACACGCCCACTCGTCGGGTTTTTACGACACATCGTCACTGCTCCTGTCTGGAGTGTCCATAATATGTTGTGAAAACCTATTGATCAATTCCTAAATAAAAATTGCACAGATAAGTGATAAAAGTCGATTTTAATTTTTTTAAGTATATATACCCATAAAAACTGAGAATCTTAAATTCCTCCATAACTCCCGGTCTGGTCCAATGTCAGGTCAATTTGCGTAGGTACACCTCCAAATCGTCCCGCCATTTTCTTGGTCTGCCTCGTCGTCGCTGGCCGCTCTCCGGCACCTACCAAACTGACTATCCTACGAATAATAATTCTCTCTTAAAGGTTCTCGTGTGGCGTCCACGGACCGGAAGACGCAGTGTACGTAGGCCTCCAACAAAATGCAGCGACGGCCTGGTTAAGGTTGCTGGATCGCGTTGGATGCGGAGGGCATGGGACCGATCTGTTTGGCGAGCCTTGGGGTAGGCCTATGTAAAAGAAAGAAAAAAGAAAGAAAGAAAAACATTTATTTATAACAACAATAACACGTACACAGGCAAAAATAAGAATACAATAGACATAGACAGATAGATAGATAGAGCTATGTACACATTAATGCTGTCACAAAAGGGACCCGACTCAGCATGTCGCTAGTTAAAACCAGCGCTGGTCTTCCGCCGGGCCACAGTGCAGTAAACTCACGGAAGGCCACACACAAAACAACATAATACTAAAAACTAAACATGTTTGTACATTCAGGGCTTCCACAGACCGAAGCGCAGGGCGCGCGCGTGACGGCAACTGAAACGCTTCGGTCTGCGGTGGCCCTAAACTAAAACTATACTATACTATGTTCAGCAGTGGACGTCTTTCGGCTGAAATGATGATGATGATGAATAATTCTCTCGAGAATTATTATTCGTAGGTAATATAATATCCCTCATAAAGTCCCTAGAATTCAGAAGTGCTAACCTGGCTTCTCATAATCAGGCGCCATTTATTACGTATGACGATTTTTGTCAGTTTTTGACCCCCTCGACCCTACGTATGAAAAAATAAGTGTCAGCCGCTCCCCCTCACCCCTGTTTAATATTTAATTACATAAGAAACTAAAAGAAACAATGAATACACGTGTAGTTTAATTAACATTTATTTTTCGAAGAAACAATAAAGAAAGTTTGTTTATATTTTGAAGTTTTTCTTCATTCTTCATCTCTGCATTTTTGTGGTCTTGCGTAAGAACTATCGAGACTCTCTCACTCCCTTAAAAAATAAGACATGGTCAACCCCCCTTCCCCCGAAGTAAATCATAAATGAAAGCGTTTTCGCTCTTTCTTCATCAACCACAGAGCTAAGGAGTGGAATTCCCTGCGCGACTGTGTTCCCTGAACACTACTATTTGGCCGCTTTCAAGTCTAGGGTGAATGAGCATTTACTAGGCAAGCGGTGCTCCATCGTAGGCCTCATCTTCGCTTTCCATCAGGCGTGATTGTGGCCAAACGCAAGCCTGTATTGTATAAAAAAAATATCATTGGCTTAAGAGGCCAAAGGTTAATTCACTGGGCTCAACGTTGAGCTAAGTTCAGTTTATTTTGACTGCAAGAGCCAAGGTTAGGACGTCTAAACGTCATATAACGTCACGACCCAAAAACGTCGGCTGAGGCATGCATAGACGCGTGCGCCGGTGGCGTAATGACGTTGATTTAGTACCGGTGCGTAAAAGTTTACGCGGGTTAAATTTACGCCAGTGATTCACAGTTTTAAATGGGTATTTTTGGAAATTAGAGAAGGGCACGCAACGTAATGAAACATGGTTCTGTCATTTTATTTATTTGTAAGAAAAAACACCATTGTCAACATCGTCCAAAAACAAAAACCATAATGTTTATTCTGCAAATAGACCGTAAAGGCCTCTTTTACATGTCACTTTTTCAAAACGACCTTCGCTTTCGTAAGGACCATCATTGCCAAGCAGAATACTCCGCAAGAAACTGGTATCCCAGCCTATGTACTCACGTCCCACTGCACGGTGCAGGTCTCATGGTAGGCCGTAGTTCCCTCGCTTGCCCATTGCCGATTGGGAAAGTCACACGCACCATTGAATTTCACCACAGGTGTTTTCCTTCATTGTAAAATTCAAATGTATTTGGCACATAAATTCCGAAAACCTCAGAAGTGTGAGCCTGAAATCGAACTCATGACACTCTGTTTGAGAAACCATAAGTCAGGCTACCAATTTTTTATTATTATTATTATTATTTATATTATCAGGCAGGCAGTTGGGGGCAACTGATAGGTGCCTGTATCTTGTTCCTTGGTCAAGTATTCTATGTACTGCTAATGTGTTTTTACGACTGTCAAGAAAAAACATACAGATTTTAAAACACAATAACGCGAAATTTCGAGCATACTCATGTATTACATACTCTCGTGCAATGACGATTTAAAATAGACGCAAGCGCACATAAATTGCGAATTCGAGCAACTGTATCCCAGATCACATTTGCAATTGACTTACTACTGTTTTCTGTGGTAGAAACCAGTCATGAGCTCTTAGTGTTGCTAGTCAAGCTTTTATTATATCTTCTCTTTTGTCTACTGTATATCTATCTAATATATAAAAATATCGTGTCACGGTGTTTGTTACCGAACTCCTACGAGACGGCTCGACCGATTTTATGAAACTTTTTTCGGTAGGTCTGAGAATAGGTCGTAGGCTATTTTTCTTATACCTACCCCTATTCTTCGCGGACGGAGTCGCGGGCAACAGCTAGTCTAATATATGAAAATCTCGTGTCACGGTGTTTGTTATCGAACTCCTCCGAAACGGCTTGACCGATTCTTATGAAACTTTTTTCTCTGCATTCGGTAGGTCTGAGAATAGGTCGTAGGTTATTTTTTTGTTTCATCACAGACGGAGTCGCGGGCAACAGCTAGTAAATATATAAAAGGCAACCGTTACTGACTGATCCATCAACGCTCAGCTCAAAATACTGAACGGATTGTACTGAAACTTGGCACACACAAATTGCTATTATGACGTAACTAGGCATCCGCTAAGGGATTTTTCAAAATTTCCACGGGATAGGGAATAAATGGGATTCGTGTTCTCGCTTCAGCATGGCCCTATCTCCGTAACTATAATAATAACAGTAAAAAAGGAAGTAATTTTAGGATTTTTGGGAAATACCACGGGTTAAGGAAAAATGGGATTTATATATTCGATTCGGTTTAGTAAAAAGGGATTTTTGGAATTTTCCGCGGGACAGAGATCGGGGATTGAAGTTGCGGGAAAAGGAGAGTTAGTTATAAACGACCGAATTTTTGGGAATTCTCAGGGGATATTCTTCAATGGAGGTAAATACGCATTTATTCATAGTCATAAATCAATTCTCGCGGCACTTTGAAGGTCTTAGGAGGTTAATAATACGTTTGAAATATTTGCACTACGTTTTATAGATGCTATTTCTTTTATAACATACTAAACCCCAACCCGCAGTGCCACACTAATAATAATAAACCAAGCAATAACTACAATACAATATCTACTAACAAATCATCACACAGAATGATTAGTAAGTACAAAAAGTCATAAAGATACTACAATTACTAAGTATGCTAATAATTGCCTAGAGATAAACAAAGGCGATAAAACAATGGAAGATCTCACTTTTTAAACAGACCAAACACAAAAAACTTAAACTTAAACTTTAAACCTAATAATTACAAAATACTTAAACACTGTTCAAAATATACGCGGAGTACCTCGGGAGTCCTCGTAATGTACAAAGAACAAATTAAGAATAAGACTAACTAACGATATACTTTGTTAGTTGAAAAAAGATTTTTTATTATATCGAAATAATATCCAAAATAACAAAACTGGTGACACTCGTCTAGGTCTGTTTAAAAAATTGGATCTGAGGAGGATAACATGCACCCTATTATCCTAACAGCAATGGAATAGCAGAACGATATAACCGTAATACGAAGATTATTTCAAGTAATCTGATCGGAGAATACGTAACCCAGGGCCGCACGGATTTAATGAAGGACCACAGTGAAATAAAAAAGAAAATATATTTATTTACACCAACATAAGACACATCAATATTGTTACGAAACAAAGCAGACAACATGAAGGATAGAGTGTGTCATTGCAGGTTGCAAATCGAGCACTGGCTCGTCAAAATGGTGAGGCGTTAATAGCACCCCAGTGCTGATTTTCAGCCAGTACCGTCAATAATAATTTCATAAGACTACATAAATTTTACATTATTAAACATGGATAATCTTTGTGGCAGTGGTGTAGTAAATAAATGAATTACCAATCGAGTTCCAGCAAGTTTTGGACTTACCCGTAGTGCATTGCTCTACGTACGTGTGCTGACAATCGCAGTGAATCAAACACTCGACGTACAGCGTAATATATACAACGTATTCGCAACCAAGCCTTCGGACAAGAATACAATAGTACAAAACCACTCCGATATATATCTAATACATGACTGTGAAAATTAACATTTTTAAAATTGCCGACTGCCTCGTATCAGATAAGGGAAACTAATAAATCAATCAATTAATCACAAGTCATTCATCAATCAAGACAAATAAAATTGCCTAAGGTTTTTCGATTTCCGGCGCCATTCGTTCCCCGATAGCAAAATTATCTATAAGTAGGTATCTATCTAACGTTAAAATACACTGTACAAAATGATTGATGGAAACAAAGAGATTCATCATATTATTTTCAGCAACTTCTAAATGCAGATATCTGAATATATAAAGTTAATAGACGACCAGATGGCCTAGTGGTTAGAGACCCTGACTATGAAGCTTGAGGGGGGTTCGATTCCCGTGTTGGGGCAGATATTTGTATAAAAAATACGAATGTTTGTTCTCGGGTCTTGGGTGTTTAATATGTATTTAAGTATGTATCTATCTATATAAGCATGTTTATCCGTTCCCTAGTACCCATAACACAAGCTTTGCTAAGCTTACTTTGGGACTAGGTCAATTGGTGTGAATTGTCCCGTGATATTTATTTATTTATTTATTTAATATACGTAGCGTATGTATTAAAATATCGAAAGGTTTCTGACACGCACGGTAAACTTTTAAGATTATTATAAAACAAACCTAATGGCATCTGCGAGTAATACGATGCAGTTTTAATAAATCCTAAGAAGTTCACGATTCCAGAATAAATAAACACACACTTCATGTCTGTATCTCAAACCGACACCACCCAGGTTAAAAATAAAAACTTTTCGATATTATAATAATAATAATAATAATAAAAAAAAACTTTATTTCGAACAGCACTGATCCATAGATGTTAGTAACAATTATGCACTTAAGATTAGGTATTATGACCCATCGATATGTTGATACATTTCTTTTGATATTAGCCTATCCGTTCTAAACCGTTATTATCTTCATAATAATGTTTTCTTCCTGTAATGATAGTGTAAGTGATGGATGATAATGTAAATAAAATAAAATAAAAATATATTGAGATACACATTACGAAAATTCGAAAAACCTTGCTGTGTTTTAGCGGCGTGTATTGATTTAATTTAAAATGGGACGTATTTTGCCATCTATCCGACCTCCTTACGCGCCCTTCTCTATGGCGAAGCATAGAGCCAGGAAATAGGAAGTATTTCAACGGCAATGTCAAGCGTTACGTTGAATTTTGCAATATTATTTATTAAAGCTATTATTATAATTTAATTTTCCCGCACCGTATTTAAGTTGACAGGACAGACCATCCATAAATTACGTCGACAAGGGGTCTAAAATAATCAAAATTGGTATGACGTAATTTGTGGATTACGCCCTACGCCATATTATGGTAAGAAGTACCTATATTGCTTGTGTTGGAAAAGAATACCTACATAAATCGTGCGTAAAAAAACCGGAGTTAAAGGTGAGTGGAATACCAGCAATTCTGTTAAACTATTTCCACGCTTCTTTATAGGTCTACAGGGATTGTTGTCAAAGCTGTATAAAACAATGCGAGATTTTTTGTAAATTACTTTTAAAAAAAGTTAAAATGAATAACTAATTAAATTACAAGTTTATGCAGCCAGCAAATTAAAAGGCTGAGAGAAAAAAAAACATAGACGATAGAGATTTCTTTACATGCAGAAATGTTGCCAGTTATCAAATGAAATTTACCATATTTATTGATTTAGAAATATTATTTATACCTACTTATTTTATCATCATCATCATCATCATTTCAGTAGTACGACGTCCACTGCAGAACATAGGCCTCCCTCATTTATATCCAATCATTACGGTTGGAAGCGACTTGCATCCACCTTGAACCTGCGGACTTCACCAAATCATCCGTCCATCTCGTTGGTGGACATCCTACGCTGCGCTTGACATTCCGTCGACTCCATTCAATTATTTTTATAGTATTATTTTATTTTATGTTCGTGTATTGAACAAAAGCCGTTTAGGGAATACCGGGGATATTAGGCAGTAAAGTACTAGAGTGAATGTCATTGACAACAAGTAATTATTTTCGTATAAATGAATATATCTGACTTTAACGACCACCTTAATCTCACAGAGATGCATCAGCAAATCCAAACATTGACATAAACAGGATCTAGACACGACCTGTTTTCATACAAGTAGCTACTATAAACAGACCAGTAGACAGAGCGTGTAATCGTGGCACGTGTTCCATAATTACGTTCACGGCAACTATTATGGTCACACGTGGGATTGTGTCGTCTACTTTTACAATGTTGATACTATGTACTATCGAACCAACCATATCGTGGCCCACCCAGTATGGAGCGTTAGACTCAGTTGCTTTACTTGTCATACGCATCATTGTCATTATTTCAGCCGAAAGACGTCCATTGCTGGTGCTGGACATATGTTTCCCCCAAGATTTGCTGAACAGACCGAACCTGCGCCATCCGTATCTAGCGCGTTTTCGCACCCTTAACCAGGTCGGCGCTCTATCTTGTTGGAAGCTTACCTACACCGCGTCCTCCGGTCCGAGGACGCCACTCGAGAACCTTTTGGCCCCATCGGCTATCAGTTCTACGAGCTATGTCAGTGCCGCAGTTGAATGACTTCTTTTTTACTTGGCTGTATGCCCCGCCGTAGAGTAAAGATTTGCGGTATGGGTGATGAAAAGACTCGACGCAGTTTTCTAGACGCTGCTCATAATAAAACCTATTACAGCAGTAAGGGCGTTTACATTACAATAGCGAAAACGATTCTTGAAAGAAATACACACGATAGCATTTATATTCATCTTAAATAAATTCTGTAGATTTTGACGGAGTTTCGTTAGATTGGTTAAGAAAAAAAAATTGCGAAAACACTGGGAAGATACTGAATGAAGTTTGGATTCTTTACTTCAAGCAGAGAAGTATTCCCTGTTAAATTTAAGAGGGACGACGGTCGCAAGTCGTGGCTTCATATTGCGGCTAGTATAGTTAGTGACCTATTTAGCTAACGAGACGGAGATGGAGTATTATCTAGACGGAAATATGACTGCGATGAGAGGGACAAATAACATGACCCTTAGTTGAGTCGGCGAGAAAAAAGAGACAGATTTTTGCTTGAAATTTACAAAGATTTCTAGCAAATTTTGCATAAAAAATTTTTGAAGTATTTTTTTTGTAATTGCGAATATCTCCATATATTATCATAGATGGATTCATGATTTCGGTTGACTAAAAATAGAAATTTACTTAGATCATCTTCCAACAAAAAAATCTAGGTTTTTCTCTAAGCACGAATTAGTGGTGCCAAAAGGCATGCTACTGTCAAACTTAAACTAGTTTTAAATAAAAAGGCTACTGGAAATGCTAAACCAATGTCTCAGAAACTTGTAATATGGGATACTAAGGTGCTGTGTGGTCGGCTAGTGACAATGACAACTCCATTCAATAATACTTTGTTTGATACTGCAAGAAGAATATCTGTACTTTTATTACTGGTTATTGTATGGAGCCAGTGATTCTTGAATTTTAATTCAGACGGAAATGTATCCTTCACATTGCAGCAAAGCTATCGGTGAAGGTCGTTGTAGAAAATCACAAGCTGCTGAAAACATTGATATTTCAGAAGCCAAATGAATATAATTGACAGGCACTAACAAACATACATACAGACTTATTAACGGTTTGTTAATATTTGTTTGTTTTGAAACAAATGCGTCTGTCGCAGCTGCCAGAAATATGGAATCCAAAACTGTCCACGCAGATAACTATATTTTTAGGGCTGACGCTTACCTTGAATATTCTCGTTTAGATGTAAATCTTCACGAATCTAAGCCGTAATTTTAGACCAACCCTAACAGTCTGCCGTCTGGCTCGCTCAATTACTACATCTATTTTAGACTACGGGACGCCAGTAGCGGCGCGCACGATTCTTACTCTGAACGCATTCTCATGTGAATAAAATCGACTATAAACAATAAAAATCGGACCTAAGTGCAACATGCCTTTGAAATTTGAAATTTCGCGCGTTTGTTGTGAGCCAATGGGCTATTTGGTGGTTTTAAATGTGAAGTGATCGTATTGTGGCGTTGGTGTTGTTATGATGCAGACGCGTTGTTTATTTTGGGTCGCTTTTGTGGCTCGGGACGTGAAACGTGTATGTTTTGCATGTATTATTTAACCAGCATTTATTGCTCTTTTGTCCCCTTCATCATTGGCTACGATTATTAAATTTGCACAAGGCGCTTTATGACAGACATGTTGCAGTAGATACTCGATGGCATTTACACTTGATTCAAACAATTGGCAATTAGAAACGTCCTTGATTGTTAAGAATGTGGCTTTAAAGTTTTTTATCAACGCATTACCCATGTTAATTCATACAAAAGTACAAATTCAGGCTGACTTACAGTATAGTGGACCAAGTAAGTACTTTACTATTTTTTCTGACAGTTGCTACACCAGAATATAAGCAATAAGGCTGATTGTCACATTGACTTGCATTTGCAAATAATATTTGATGTTTTTAGTCGTATAAGCGA
The DNA here is from genome assembly GCA_947563465.1 of Archips xylosteana. NCBI lineage: Eukaryota > Metazoa > Arthropoda > Insecta > Lepidoptera > Tortricidae > Archips > Archips xylosteana. Next base: position 11,726,297 of record OX387368.1, read on the forward strand.
CATTGAACTTTAGGGTGGTAAATTAATTTCTTGGTCGACTACACAATATTGACAATTTCTACATTAGCATTATCTTAGGTTGTCAGCAGTTCCATGATTGCGTTTACGATTATGATGATAGGTATTATTTTCAGATCGAGACAGTGGCAATTTTGTAGGTTAATAATATCACAAATCCATTTCATGTGTTTACTTAATAGTTATGTTATGATTATGACGGAACTTTCTACTTACCGTATTGCTAATGGGTAAGAAGGTGTCACTGTGCCAAGTTTTGATTTGACATTAAAAGATAAATATCTACATAGAATACAAGAACAACCAAAAAAAGGCTCTGCTTTAATAAATTACAAAATTTTGAAGTAATTTTGATATATTTTTTTTGTATGTTTTGACCTTTGAGTTACAAAGAAATATAATATTCATAATAACACTTTTAAATATATGTACAAATATCCTAGGCTAAAAATAAGCATGTACAATAAGAAAAAAGAAAACAAAAATATAAAATAATGACAATTATAACTAAAAAATTTTTGGAAGGTAGTCCCCTCAGGCAAGGTGCCGAAGACACATTTTTATATTTTTATTTGCAAAATGTTGGCGCCATCGGTTATTCCGCCATTGTTAAGGTTGAAGAAGATGCTATCGGTTCTTATATTATCTTATATAGTCGTTGTTCGATAAAATAAAATACTTGAATATGATGAAGCAAATTTTTAGTTCTTTCATTCATTTTATATCTTTTATTAATTACTTCTACTTTTTAATGATTCATGGTTGCTTACATTAAACATATTTGGTACATGAATCACGGTCTATAACCCGAAGCAAACAAGTCTAATGCACTTCTAGTTAGTTTTTCTCTTTGCTTTTTTGTGAGCTTTGCTAGTGGATTTAAGATTATACCAGTAACAGCTGGTAAGTAATCTTCACATGAATGATCCCTGGTTACTGTCTAGATGTCATTGTTATCACCTCTGAAATAATCCTTATCACGCAGGGATTTACAAACACGTTGCTAACAGATGACATTTGATAAAAATATCATGCGTGATACGTTTCCTATGAGTATCTTATTTTTTTTATACCGATTTGTTAAACTGTTTTTCTATCTCGTTTGCTCTCATTTCCTATAGTTGAAAAACAACATTGTTTAAACATTGTTTGAACTAACTCAGTCTGGCAATTTTTGTGTTTAAGTATATTTGCATTTGAGTCAGGCGCAAGATTTTCTTCTGCATATTTAGTTGTTCCAGATATCAAAGTTAACTCTCTTATAAATTTCATCAACGCTCGGAAATAAGTTCTGTTCTGTTTAAGTATGTGTATATTTACGTTATTCAGTTGTCACATAACTTTAAAGAGCAATGTTATAAGTAGGTTTAGAAATTGTTCCTGTTTGTTCGTAAGAGTTGCAGGCAGCCGGTGGATACAGCTGACAAGTTGTCGTTCGTTATGGCATTCTAAGGCCTTTGTTCAATAGTAAACATTTTCCAGCTGATGGTGACGATGACAATGATGAAAGTTGTTATACTATTGCTAAACTAGACGATTACTTCACTACCGATATAAATTATTAGTGGATTAAGATTGAGTATTTCAACATTCGATACTTTAAACACATCATGCAGTAAATGCGGATTTGGTTTATCTACACTAATATTATAAAGAGGAAAGATTTGTATTTTTGTATGTAACGAATAAACTTAAGAACTACTGGACCGATTTCAAAAATTATTTTACCGTTGGAAAGCTACATTATCACTGAGTGGCATAGGCTACTTTTTACCGCTGGAAAATACCTTTTCCTACGGGAAAATTAATTTATCGCGGGCGAAGCTGCGGACGGAAGGCTAATCTTAAATAAATGTATTTTCATTGTTAGTTACACGCCAGATATTAATGTTATCAGTACGACTTAAAAATACCTATATTTTCATTGTTTTATTTTCTGCATGCATATCGTCGCATAGCAACAATACCGTGCAAGTCAGAAGCTGACCATGCGATAAGAATACTGTATAAAACGTCACATATTCCATCTCTAACTTGTATAGTATTGGCTCAGCGACGATATGTAGCTGAAGACACCACCACAGACAGTAGCTTCTCTACGCGCGGTATCGAAAGAAGGTTTTAGTTCACTACTCATGTACCGGTGACCTATATATTTTTCTCAAACATGCTATGAAATATTGACGTTATGTTCCTTATAGTACGCCACGAAGTGCCACAATGCAGGCGCGGCGTGGTGTGCGGCTAGACGAGAGGTCAATAATGGAATTTCATACAACATTGCTGGCCAAGGCCAGCAAAGTGATCGTCTATTGTTTCATACCATGACGTTTATAGGTCTATGGCATCATAGCATTTAGCCATTAAAAAAAAACTATAAGCAATATTTGCGTTTTGGTTCATTAAGACATTCTGCCATTACGCTTATTTAAGGTAAGGTAAGATGATGATGATGATGATGATGATGATGGTGATGATGATGGTGATGTTGATGATGATGGTGATGTTGATGGTGGTGATGGTGTTGATGATGGCGGTGATTATGATGGTGATAGTGGTGATGATGATGATGGTGTGATGATGATGGTGATGATGATGATGGTGATGATGAGAGGATGATGATGATGTTGATGATGATGATGATGGTGGTGATGATGATGATGGTGATGATGATGATGATGATGGTGGTGATGATGAGATGGTGATGATGATGTTGATGATGATGATGTTGGTGATGATGTTGGTGATGATGATGGTGATGATGAGATGATGATGATGATGTTGATGATGATGATGGTGATGATGATGATGATAGTGATGATGATGGTGATGATGACGATGACGATAACGATGATGATGGTGATGATGATGATGATGATGATGATGCATGTTTGAGAAAAACTCTATACAAGCCTTGGCCACGAACAGGGATTGCCGGCCTCGTATCTCTAGATGGCCTCGTTAACACTCGGCCATCTATAACTACTCGGCCGGCAATCCCCTATTTCGCGGCCGCTGCAGTAATGTACTATTTTGCATCTTTCTCCATAGTGATGTCATGAATTAAAGCACATACAGGTATGTAGACATGGTGTCAGACTAAACACGTTAACGGGTATTCAATAAACAATTCGTGTTTGTTTTTCATTCCGTCGTGAGCATGATCTAGATTTACGTTACGTGTCACCAGGCCCGGATTAACCATTAGGCGTAGGCAACTGCCTAGGGGCTCCGCATCGCCAAAGGGCCCCGTGCACGTAACAAAGAAATTAAAAAGTTTTCGGAGTAAAAATTGAATTAGAAAATTTGTATCCTCGATGTTAACAAGTATACTTGCTATTTTTTGATCCATGCTAGAGATAAACTACGATAACATGGCCCGCCCTTCCAAATTACTATTTTAACGACCGCTTTAGCCTAGTTGGTAGTGACCCTGCCTACGAAGCAAGAGGTCCTGGGTTCAAATCCCGGTAAGGGCATTTATTTGTGTGATGAGCACAAATATTTGTTCCTGAGTTATAAATACATAAAATAAAATAAATAAATATCACGGGACAATTCACACCAATTGACCTAGTCCCAAAGTAAGCTTAGCAAAGCTTGTGTTATGGGTACTAGGCAACGGATAAACATACTTATATAGATAGATACATACTTAAATACATATTAAACACCCAAGACCCGAGAACAAACATTCGTATTTTTCATACAAATATCTGCCGTGACACGGGAATCGAACCCGGGACCTCAAGCTTCATAGTCAGGGTCTCTAACCACTAGGCCATCTGGTCGTCTAAAGTTATGGATGTTTTCTATGTATTTAAGTGTTTATTTATCTATACAAGTATGTTTATCGTCGTCTAGTACCCATAGTACAAGCTTTGCTTAGTTTGGGACTAGGTCGATTTGTGTAAGATTGTCCCCCTAATATTTATTTATTTATTTATTTAATGTGTTATGTCACATCCTTACGAAAGAGTGTGTATGTAGTGGTCTGCTTTTGTTTGATTGCTGTCTCAGCACGCACACATGAGTTGATAGTGTTTTGGTGGTGCTTTATAAACACATTCACAAATACATTGAAGACTTCTTGAATTTTGGAGGGGCGGGCCATGTTATCGTAGTTTATCTCTACCAGTTGATTTGATTTGACTTCTTGAAAAGTGGCTGAAAGGGGGCCTGAAAATTGCATTACCTGGGGGCCCACATGGTTGATCCGCCCTGCGTGTCTCTACCTTGTTTTAGCCTAGGTCCTCACTGTTACGCCTGTAACCATAATAAATACTTATAACTAATAAAGGTAGATTAGGTTACGTTCTTGAATTGCGTAATCGACAACTGGACCAGATAATACAAGCAATCTACGACTCACGCGTTGTTGTTGCTAAGCGACGCATAGCCGTCACCTGCGGTGCTGTTCTAACGCGTATGAGTCGCGTGTTTCTGCCCCTTCAAATTGCGTGAGCAAAACAAAATAAATTTATAATCATCGTCGTTTCAGTAGTAGAACGTTCACTGCTGGACAAGGCCCTCATTGATACCCAATCATTACGGTTGGAAGCAGCTTGCATCCACCTTGAACCTGCGGCCTTTACCAAATCGTTGGTGCTTGGCGCTTGCCAGTCCGTGGTCTCCATTCGAGAACTTTTCGGCCCCAACGGCCGTCTTTTCTGTATGTTATACGGCCTGCCCATTATCTTTCAAGAAGCAATCTCCTCATTCCTGATTCGATCCCATAGAGAAACCCCGAGCATATAGCTCGTTGAGCGACTCTGAGTCTATTCACTAGGCCTATAGTGAAACGCGTCTCGTCAAAGTCTGGAATCTATAGGATCCATAAAATGTCAATCCATTACAATATCAATAGAACACTGTTATGTTTCTGACCGATAACTAATTAAAAATCATCGTCGTGAAGAACGGGAAGTATCTACCTATAATTTTCTAGCTAATTTTAATAAATAACATGAGTTGTTGCGTGTCAGTTTTGTCCCATTGACAATACTTAGGTTCCTATGCTCCCCCACATGCAGTTCTAAAGCTCCCCAATAAAGTTTATTTTTCAACATCGTCATCCATAGTCTTTCATGTAATATGCTACTTCATTAGCCTGCACGTCTTTGCACGCAATCGGTTCGTCATTACCATTGAATTTGCGTCTTTATTGTTCTCGAGTTAGAGTTGAAAGTGACTTATTGGCGTCGGGTGCAAAGTATCATGTCATCTTGGGTGGGATTTGGTGACACGCAAGTCCTTAGGGCTGTCAATTAGATGAATGACATAAATACAATTGTCCTACATCCTACTCATATTTTATATACGTAAGTTTGTGAATATGTGCGTGCGTGTGTGTCTGTTTGTTACTCTTTCACGCGAAAACGGCTGGACGGGTTTAGATGACATTTTGTTCCTAGATAGCTATATTCGGTAATATGGTTATGATGACTTTTAACAAAAAGAGTACCTACTCAGTCTAGTTTAGGTACAGTCAAGAAATTCAATGTCCAACCCATCAGTTTGAATATCGTACAGCAAACTGTCACCATAAGAGCTAGCTACGATGTTGCTTTGACGCGTTGTATTGTATATGACATTTCGACATTGATGCATTGCGATTGTTTAACGACATTTTTTACGGAATGGGTAGGGAATCAAAGGGTATAGCCGGGTAAGCATAGTAAAACTGCTCTTAGCGAAAAAATGATTTTCCTTTTACCAGATTATTAACCTTCATATATGCATTGCTTTCACCAAAAATTAAGCCTCAAATGCTTCTGGTATAAAAAAAATGCACAAAAAGTACCTAGTTTGGCTAAAAAAAAAAAAACATTTTTTTTTTGTTTTCTTTTATGCATTTTTTTTTAAACCAGAAGCATTTGAGGCTTAATTTTTGGTGAAAGCACTACATATGTGAAGGCTAATAATCCGGTAAAAGGAAAATCATTTTTTCGCTAAGGGCAGTTTTACTATGCTTACCCGGCTATACCCTTTCTTGACTGTAGAAGTCATAAGTAATATGTCCAACTGCTGGGCAAAGTCCCTTTCCTCCGCCATTCTTCCCTATTGTGGGCATACACTGCCAATCGAGCTGAAAAGCGTTCAGGTCGTCCCGCCATCTCCTCTTGGGTCTGCCTCTGCTCCTTTGGCCATCCCTCGGCGGATCCCATTAGGTAGGTAACGAATGTTTAATAAGCGTCATTTAATAAAACTGTTACCCTAACAGATCGGTTCTTTAGTCTTCATCAACCCAGCCTATATAATCGGCCTACTGCAGGACACAGACCTTCTCTCAAAATGAGAGTGCTTGGGCTGTTGTGCCCAAGCAAGCCCAGTGCGGATTGGGAACTTCGCACACACACCATTGAATTTCATCATAGATATTTTCTTTCATCGTAAAGCTCATAATAAATTTCAAATGTAGGTAATTTCGCATGTAAATTCCGAAAACTCAGAGGTACGAGTCAGGGTTTGAATCTACGACGTTCTGCGTAAGAGTTTGCATTTCGGTCTTGACAACCCCTAAATCTCCCAAATTACTTTTTCACCCGAAACCAGCTTGTAACCATACACCACTATTTGCGAGGAATCGCACGGGTAAGTTGGCAAGCCTGTTGTTAGGCGTACGTTAGTAACCATAGAAATTATAGCAAGTCTATGTAAGTACGAGTAATGTAATGACTATGACTGATTTTTATGAAATTTTTGTGTACATTTGGTAGGTCTGAGAATAGGTCCTAGGTTATTTTTTGTACCTCTATTCAGATAAGAGCTAGTTTAATTTATAAAAATATCGTGTCTCAGTGTTTGTTATCGATCTCCCCCGATTTTTATGTTTTTTTTTGTCTATATTTGGTGGGTCTGAGAATAGGTCGTTCACGGAGTAGCAACAGCTAGTTGTTCAATAATATTATAAATATTTAAATTGGTATCGTAGCGTCACAAAAACACTTAAGGACTAATTACTGTCCTTTCGATCGGATCGACAGCCAGTGTCCCCACGAGCGCAAGCGCAGCTGGTCGTGCGCAAAGTGTGTGTGAGTGTGTGTTGTGTGCACGTGGATTGCTCGCAGTGTTGTTTGACAACAAAACGGTATTTCTCGGCTTTTGTTTTTTAATTTCAAGACATTAAAGGGCATGTTTAAAAGATCGCGTACGACATTTCAAAATCGAACGTGACCTTGTGACGGAGGGCGCACAATGTTTTTAAATTAGAACTTTATTGTTTCAGTTTAAAGTGCGTATTCATATTGTATCTATTTGCTGCCCGAGACTTAGGGTTGCCAGATGGCCGGGAAATCCGGGATTGTCCCGGAATTACCGTCCTTGTCCCGTGTGCAGGAATTACACTTCTAGTCCCGGATTTCGAATACCTACTACTTTTTTTCACTATGTTCGAGTAATTACTAGAACGCTCTGTAAAAGTTAGCGAGCAAGCAGTCTTAATTTTTGTTATTTATTTTTGTTTTTAAGTGTAATGATAAGAGCCAATGTTGTTTTCATAACAAAATTAAATGAGCATTGTATTAACAAACACTTATGTCGATTTTTTGCCAAAGTTTTATTTCATGAATAAGAAAAGGCAGGAGTGATACTCAATTTGAGTTTTGCTGTTTTAAAAATACATTACGATGAATAGTAATGTAGGTAGGTCAGTTTTTTTTGCACCAAAGATATAACAGTTGTTGTAAAACATTAAAAGTAGAGCGATTTGCTAAAATTTCGTATATTTTGCTAGCGACCGAATTTGCGACTTTCGGGTTGCCCCGGAAACAAAATGCCTGAATCTGGCAACCCTCGCGACTTCATCTGCGGAGAATTCGTTTATCACTGTCTTGCGGGAACTATGCAATTTTCTAGGTAACAAAAAATCATGAAAAGTGGTTCAGCGGTTTGAGTGTGAAGAAGTAACAGACAGACAGAGTTGTTTTCGCATTTAAGTATAATCGTAGTAGTAGTATAGTTTTTAATAATTGAGTCTAATTGGACAATATTGCTGTGGTTTTTTGAGATTATTTAGAAAAAAAGAATAAAAGAAAGAAAACATTTATTCGTGATATCAAACTTCAAAAATAACAAGGAATAAAAAATAAATAAAAAAATGCGCATATAAATCACGAAGTGGTCCCAAATCAGCAAAGTGCCGTTTAACGCTTCTGTCGCTTGCCTTCGCGTCCACTGTCTCTTTCTGTCATCCTTTTATACCGTTTGACAGAAAGAAATAGTGATTGCGAAGGCAAGCGTCGGAAACGTTAGACAAAAAGCCTGCCGGTCTTGCGAATGGCGCTGATCTTCCTTTGAGACCATCCGTTGATCATCCCTCATCCATCCATTGATAAACAACAAACACAAAGTGAAACCGAACGCAATTTTAGGTTATAATAAAAAAAATAACAAACAAGAAACCATAATTCATATCATCTAACCGAGAGACAAGTTTTACAATTAGTTTTTTAATTTTATGGGTGTTATTGAATGTGATAATTGAGACGCGGGGACTTACCAAAACTAAATAAATATGACACAGCATTAGTACCTCCAAGTCAGTCATATTATTTATGTTGAGGTCATCACCATCAGCTGGAAATTCTGTTGCTGAACGTAGGCATTCCCCAAAACATTATGTTTTACACTTTGTTAGTTTTTCAATAGTAAGTTATTTATTTGTTATAATAACTAAGTTAACAGTCCGAGACCAACACGCTTTTTTAGATACTTGAATAGAGAAAAAAATATGCTGTCGCCAAAGAGTTGTTACAGATTTTACTTATTACGAGCTGTTGCCTGCGAGAAGCGCTACGGATTAGCCCGAAACATGTCGAGTTAAACTCGTTTTGAGACGTGAGTAATCCATATTATTTCACTGGTGAAGACGCTCCCTCTGGATGCATGTTCTTGATAAAGTTTAAAGAACCGGTACTTATATCCATGAAGAATTTCACCTGTTAACATTCATTCTATTGTTATTGTTATCTTTCAGTTTTATCATGGTGTTATAGTTAGTAAAACTTATCTAGGTTATCAATAAACCTTCAGCTCTCGACAGCCTTAAACCCATATGTTTGGTTTAATTACAAGCAGATAGTTATTTGTACCCACATTTATTAGGTTATTTATAGAACCTCGGTCATGGAAATTTGCCTTCAACTCCATGCTGAAGTTGCGAATTTATTATTTTGGCAAAAACGAGATTATGAAGCCAAGGCATTCCAAGCATGCACAATCTTTAGTTTTTGTATCTTTATCAACCTTACAAACTTACAGTACCATTTATTGAAAAATGTTTACGATAAAAATAAAATAAAAATTGTCGGTTTCGAAACGCTTCATTCCAAAATATGTAATTTTTGCAGATAGCTAAGTTTGGCATAGAGGTGACGAAATTAATATTGTGTTTCAAAAGTAATAATCTTTATAAATAGTTTTAAAAAACTAAAAAAACACGCATTGTCATCGGTGCTTGATAAGTATGCCAAATTTCGAGTTAATCCGACGTTTTCAAGGGGGTCAAAATCATGTTCAAAGTTTCCGTTACATACTAACATTCGTATGAAGCTAATACGAGTAATAAAAGCGTGTTAAAAATAAAAATCTTTCTAAGATCAATAAATAAGGTCAACACAGTCATTGCCGTTTAAGTATGTCGGTCATCCTGAATTGGTAAAGACCGATTAAACATGATTTTAGCAGAAAGGTTGTCCCAGCTTATTCGCTAGCTAGTGATTTCAGCTAAAAATCAAATTTTGCTGATTTCAAAATTAATCTTGTTTCCAGGGCAAAATAAAGTGATTTTTACTAAAACCGCGGCTTGTAATAATTAAAAGTACATGATAATTAGGAAAAAGAACATAATTTATTCATCCACGAGAAGCAGATTATCATTTTCTAAGAATGACGTTGTACAAATTTACCGACACGTAAATAAATAAACAATAGGTTACTTTTTAATTAGTAACAGAACTGAAGTTCCCGGTTATGAGTAGAACACATTAATGAGTCAAACAAGCGATAGTATGGGTACCTCCCCCACCATTATTATGATTCCTCTTCCTCCTCTGCTGAAACGTCGCAAATACACGAATGACACGTTTAAAAAAAAAAGCCCTGATGGATTCCTTTGTGTAACGAACGAACTAACGTAAGTTTCCCATATAGTTCTAATAGAGATCTCTTGTACCTATAGGGCCTGGCAATATTCCATGTCCCAATAAGATCAATTATTTAATTTAAGTACTAATTATACATGGATATGTCGATAAATAATCAATTCTTTGAACACTGGAAATTTTATGATGCAGGAGGAAGAGAGATAGTACGAATTGTGTACCTACTTTGACGCGCTGGTTAAATGACAACTTTATTGTTAACGAATTACGGTTGATTTTCCGAATCAAGGTTACATATACACACCGAAATACTAGCGTTTATAGTCCAACAAGCTCGAGCGCGACCCTCCGCGGAACCCCGTCGCAGTGAGTATTTGCCGCACTTATTAAAAACAATCTTGTTAAGGACAGCAGAGGCTCCCTGCGACAGGGTTCCGCCGAGCGCCGCGCACGAGCTAAGGTATAGTCATTGTGCGTACGCGCAAAGATGACGTCACGTGTACGGAACCAAACTGTTGTAAACAAGATTTTTTAATTTGCAATGTCTGTTTATTTATGTGTTAAAACCGTAAAAGAACACTCAAAGTAAATGGGAAGTGATTAAGTTTTACACAAGTCTATCATGTTCCACACAAATATTGACTGGCAGAGATCCCTTAAAGGGATAGGTTCACCTCTGTACATGTATCTCAACGGTTGTCAATAGGGGTTCTATGGTTTCCCATAATTGTAGTGGTAGAGCCATGATGTAGCTAGCCGCTGCATCACGAATGGGCCGGCTCGTCCGGGGCAGTACCACCCTCTCACAGAACACCGGCGTGAAGCAGCAGTAATCCTGCTTGCGTTTCTTACGGTCAGTGAGAGTGCCGGGGGCCCAATACCTCACCCCTTCCCTCCCTCATTCCTTCCCTCTCCTTTAGGGCCGACAACGCACTGGCATCGTGTAAAGCGCTGCGGATGTCTATGGACAGTGGTGTTCATTTAACATCAGGTGACCCACTAGTTCGTTTGTCTGGCCTATCTAACATAAAAAAAAAAAAATTTAAGTCATAAATTCATAATGTATAATTTTCCATAATTATCATTAGTTATAAAGTGAAGTGTTTATTTCGGAAAGGCTTGTGTTTAAAAGCCTACCAAATACATTCATAATGCTAGCCAAAACGGATGAATACTAACCCAACCTAACCTAACCTAATATTTGGTGAGCAAAACATCCATTCTGGGAAGCAAAAAGATATATTTTGGTGAGCATTTAAATTTGATTCTTTCGGAAACAGCATTTTCTTCGGGATTGTTATTAAACTAACCTAACGTGCTGCATTCTCTGAGATAGCATTTCAAAAAACCCTGAAAAAATACTGTTTCAGAAATTAATCACTTTATGACTAAATAAATAAAAATGAAATATCACGGGACATTTCACACCATTTGACCTAGTCCCAAAGTAAGCTAAGCAACAGCAGCAGTTAACTATGGAAAATTATACATTATGACTTATCAAATTATGGGGAACCATGCCTTGTCAATAGTTTTTTTTAATTTTGTACAATAAAGAGTTTATATACATACTAATTTTAACCCCCTTATTATTATTTTTTATTTTGCGAACCGGAAGACGTCGTATGGTAAGCCCCCAACAAGAGGGACCGACGATCTGTACCTCTACCATGAGTTACACTAGTTTGCAGTGACCGTACTCGCGTGCGACGGCGTAAATGATTTGTATGGAGAATTGTACTTCCGTAAGTGACCGCTAGAGGCGCTGTACACAATTCTCTATACAAATCATTTACGCCGTCGCTAGCGAGTACGGTCACTGTAAACTAGTGTAACTCATGGTAGAGGTACTGGTAAAGGTACGCAGGAACCACTTGGATGCGTCAGCACAGGAGCGATCGTTGCGGGACTCTTTGGGGGAGGCATTTGCCCAGCAGTGGACGTGTTTTAGCTGATGCATTTGATGAATTTTAACTAGTGGCGTTAAATTGTCCAAGTTTTTAAATTCTTTTGTAATATTTTCTATTATTCTTGCTAGAGTTATGCGATTGGATACATCTCGCATATCTATTAGTGCCTAATGTCGAATTGATGTTAAGTGATGGATGAGATGATGTATCGTCTGCGCTTTGATTGATTCTGTAGCATTGCATACACTCATTCGTTTGATAGAAGCTGTAATTATCTAGAGAGAGGGTTTGGGTTGTAGTTCCCACGTGGGCCCAGTGCGGATTGGGAACTTCACACATACCATTGAATTTCTTCGCGGGTATGTGCAGGTTTCCTCGCGATGTTTTCCTTCACCATAAAGCTCGTAGTGAATTTCAAATTAATTTCGCACATAAATTCCGAAAAACTCAGAGGTGCGAGCCGGGATTCGAACCCACGACCCTCTGCTTGAGAGGCCATAGGTCAAACCACTAGGCCACCACGGCTTGTCTTTTTTTCTTTTTTTCTCAGAAAGCATTAATTAATCAGAATTGTTATAAAACAAACCTAACCTGTAACTATTATACTAAAGGGGACTTATCGGTTTTATCACGCAATAGTTATTTGTTATACAAGGGGGGAAAGTTTTATTTTACCTGCGAGTGTTCATTTGAAACACGAGCCATCGAAAGGATTCTATGATTGACCACGAGCGAAGCGAGTGGTGCAAAAATAGAATCCTTTCGATAGAGAGTGTTTCAACACACGAGACGTAAAATAACTTTTCACCCGTGTATAACACAAAACTTTTCACCTCACTACAGCGAGGAAAATAAGAAAAAGGGTTTGTACTATAGAAATATTGGTAAAATCAAAAACAATGCAATATAGCCTAAGAATATCCAACCTTTATGGAACTACTCCAATACCAACATATACAATCATAACATTATAGTAACAAATGGATTAGCATAATAAATTATATTGAAATTTCCAAATTTTGCACGGTTTCCCGTAATTCCACAGGTGTTAATACGTCTTGGTCACTCGAATCACTCATTTTTAATAACAAAATAAATAGAAAAACATGCAAATATTTAACGTTGACTTGAAAAGTTTTGACTTAAGTTTTTTTTTATTATTTCGGATGCGTTTTGTTCGCACATCGACTTACTTGGACTGTCATAACATTTTATTCGTTTTTACAACAAGAATGAAGGTTAATGTTGAATGCTGATATTTATGAATTAAAATAAAGTTGTAAGACTGTATTTAGTGTTTTTAACTCGATGCAATTCATTAATTGTGATGTTAAAAATTCAGCACTTTTAACGTTTTACGTTTTGTTAGCTGTCAAATATCACTTAAGCTGCCTTCAAATGTCAAAACTCTTTCTTCACATGTGGATAAAAAGCGATTTTCTCAATAGATGTCAAACAAACAAAAAGGGCTTTCCGAGCTAGTGAGGTGAAATAGTTATTTGTTATACAAGGGGGGAAAGTTGTATTTTACCTGCGAGTGTCCATTTGAAACACAAGCTATCGAAAGGATTCTATGATTGACCACGAGCGAAGCGAGTGGTTCAAAAATAGAATCCTTTCGATAGCGAGTGTTTCAACACACGAGACGTAAAATAACTTTTCACCCGTGTATAACACAAAACTTTTCACCTCACTACAGCGAGGAAAATAAGAAAAAGGGTTTGTACTATCAATTATTATTTATTTATTCACTCAAAATAATTAATTGAAAAGTTTTGACTTAAGTTTTTTTTTATTATTTCGGATGCTTTTTGTTCGCACATCGACTTACTTGGACTGTCAGAACATTTTATCCGTTTTTGCAACAAGAATGAAGGTTAATGATGAATGCTGATATTTATGAATTAAAATAAAGTTGTAAGACTGTATTTAGTGTTTTTTACTCGATGCAATTCATTAATTGTGATGTTAAAAATTCAGCACTTTTAACGTTTTACGTTTTGTTAGCTGTCAAATAAATATCACGTAAGCTGCCTTCAAATGTCAAAACTCTTTCTTCACATGTGGATAAAAAGCGATTTTCTCAATAGATGTCAAACAAACAAAAAGGGCTTTCCGAGCTAGTGAGGTGAAAAGAATATTAACCTAGACCTTTCGGCTACATACCAAACTTAACATTAGAGTTCTCCTGTAAACCATTAAAATTTTCTTATTAAATTATGGTTTTCACGGGAAAAAAATTATGACTAACAAAAATTTTATGTCAAACATTACATTATGACTAAAAGTTTTATGCAACCAGATACGCTCCCGGTGAAACCACTAGGCTACCATGACTCCCTGGGTCGCGTAAGTAACGAAAAGGTTCAAACCACGCCACTTGACACGGCCGTGAATGAAACCGTCGGCGTCGATGCGCGCGCGCCGACCGATGATTGTTCTAAATTGCTCATTCAGCTTGTTTAGTTCATCACTGCTAATTCCACATTTTTGTGGACGGCACGTCCTTATGTCATAAATAAATAAAAATTATCAATGAGAACGGTACATGCCAAATAATTTAATACTACTACGTGGTATTTCAGAGCTCCAATAACCTGCATACTAATTTCGTCGAAATATTTTCAGCCGTTCTTGCCTGAAAGTGTTTCAAAACACACACACACACACACACACACGCACACGTACAAGTACACTACAATAAATATAAGACAGTACAATACAATACAATGACTCTTTATTGTAGGGTCAGCGTCATAAATAAGTCATTTAACGTCTTGTTTGAAAGTCATACGAAATTATGTAACGACTGAAAGCGACAAAGTAGTAAAATGATCACTTATTTATGACGCTGACTGTACCATCGGCCAAAAATATGGTCTACCACCCTACGGTTGAAGTTCATTTGCACGTCATAATACAACGAGGTCGATTTTCCCTTGAAATTATGATGATTGATGACAGTGACTAAGGACTTCACTCAGTTTGAAAAGTCAACCTTAACGATATTTAGATCCCACAGAAACTTTTGTTTTAAATGGTAGACCACTTTCTTGGCCGACCGTACCTACACCACAAATCTAATAAATAAGTATCAAGGATGATATAGACTGGATTGGCAGTCGCCATAGTGCGGATCGGCCGCAGTTTTTGTAGTTCGATTATTAAATCTAGATGGCGCTGAAATATAGCCAGGCTTTGAAGGCAAAACAATAAGACTACAGATATTTCATATCACTGCAAATGTATGCAATATTTTTTTGTTTTGCCTTCAAAGCCTCTGGCTATATTTCAGCGCCATCTAGACTTAATAATCGAACTACAAAAACCGCGGCCGATCCGTACTATGGCGACTGCCAATCCAGTCTATTATCATCCTTGTAAGTATTATAAAAATCTCGTGTCACGGTGTTTGTTATCGAACTCCCTCGAAACGGCTTGATCGTTTTTTATGAAACTTTATTCTCTGTATTCGGTAGAGGTAGGTCAGAGAATAGGTCGTAGGCTATCTTTTATATTTACCCTTATTCTTCGCGGACGGAGTCGCGGGCATAATACTTAATATATAATACTTAATACATATAGGACCTCCATTTTATATTTCTCATGTTGTTAACCCTTTTCCAGCCATAGTGCATATAGCGACTAGATAAATCTACACAAAGATTCGCTTTCGAACTGCTGCCTTGATGATAGGAAACTATAGTATAAATCTTCCCAGGTGAACTTTTCGCTTCGAGCCCTTATAATTCAAAACAGACGGTATTATCATAGTATTAAGGCTCAAATTTAATGTAATGGCTCGAAGCGAAAAATTCACCTGAGAAGATTTATACTATAACTAGCTTTTGCCCGCGGCTTCGCTCGCGTGTATCATGAGTATTCCAAAGAACCAAGATATCAAGCAAGCAAGCGTACAGGCAAGCAAGAAAGCATGCAAGCGTGCATGTAAGCATGCAAGCAAGCATGCATGCACGCAAGCAAGCAAGCGTGCAAGAAAGCGTGCAAGTAAGCGAGCATGCAAGCACGACTAAACTTCAGGTAGATACGGTCCTTTACAGTATTTCTTTGTATACAATGTTTTTCACTAATTCGGAAGGGGACACTAAAAATCTGAATAACCAGAAAGAATACAACTAAAGGTCTCTATATGTGCATATGATATTTAAAGAAACTTCCTATAACTCCTAACCATTAAGGAGTTTAACTTTCCATCATCAGCTCACCTGGATAACCTGAAAAAATACAACTATCGGTCTATACGTACCTATAATGAATAAATGTCTTCTTTCTTTCTTTCTTCTTTCTTTATAATATTTGAAAAAATATCCTCAACTCCTAACCGTTAAGGAGTTTTACCTTCTATCATCAGCTCATCAACATGAGATGATGTCTACCAGACGCAAACACTTCAATAGCTTGATAAAATATATGAAAAACGTAATGCGTGCCTACAAAATTTGAAGGTTGCCCTCGATTTCCCTGAGATCCCCTCATCAGATCCTGATTTGGTGACAATGTGACCATCTCAGAAGTATATTATATTCTTTGAAATAAAAAAATAATTTTTAAAATCGGTCCACAATTGACCGAAAAATCGGTGAACATACCTACATAAATACATACAGTGGAATGCATAATCTCCTCCTTTTTCTTTACTTACAGTATAAACTTTTGAATTTTGAAATTTTACCTTTCTACAACCAGTAAAACGCAAAATCCCGTTTTTTCTCGTTCCCGTAAGAATTTCGGGAAATGCTTTATTAATGCTCCCCTACACTCCCCAAGGAACCCACTTGCCAAATTTCAGCTTTCTACGACCAGTAAAACGAAAAATCCCGTTTTTTCCCGTTCCCGTAAGAATTTTGGAAAGTCCTCTCTCAATGCTCCTCTACACTTCCCAAGCAACCTACGTGCCGAATTTAGGCTTTCTACGACCAGTAAAGCGAAAAATCCCGTTTTTTCCTTATCCCGCGGGAATTTCCAAAAATCATTAAAACTGTTTTTTACTACTATTTAAAGGTATTAGATAATTACCTACTTCTATGCCTAATTTGAAGAGTCTAGTAATTATAGCTCATAGGATTCCGTTGAACTGAATATATAAATCCCGTTTTTTTTCGTTCCCGTGGGAATTTCCGTAAGTCCTCTCTCAATGCTCTTCTACACTTCCCAAGCAACCTACATGCCGAATTTAGGCTTTCTACGACCAGTAAAGCGAAATATCCCGTTTTTTCCTTATCCCGCGGGAATTTCCAAAAATCCTTAAAACTGTTTTTTACTACTATAATTAGCTACTTCTATGCCTAATTTGAAGAGTCTAGTAATTATAGTTCATAGGATTCCGTTGAACTGAATATATAAATCCCATTTTTTCCTTATCCCGTGGGAATTTTGAAAAATCCTGAAATTAATGTTTCAACTAATGTAATACCTACTTGTGTATCAAATTTGAAGAGTCTAGTTATTATAGTTACTGAGATAGGGTCACTCGGAATCGAATATATTAATTCTGTTTTTTCCCGTTCCCGTGGGAATTCTCAAAAATCCTTCCTTAGTGGATGCCTACATTAATCATCAATCATTTAATTTAATTTATTCGATAAAAATCAATACGGCTTCAGAAGGAAGCACTCAACATCCCTAGCGGTTTTTAAATATATACAAAAAACACTAGAATACATAAATACCAAAAAATATGGCGTCGGGTTACTCCTCGATATGACGAAGGCATACGACCGAGTATCCCATGAAATCCTACTGACAAAACTGTATAACATGGGAATACGCGGTACGGCACATAAATGGTATAAATCTTACCTCCAAAATCGTAGGCAATATGTGCAGATCGATTATTATAACAATGACACCAAAGAAGTAATGACGATCTCCTCACAAATGCGAACAACTACCAGCTCGATTCCACAGGGAAGTGTCAGTGCTTGCTTTCTGTTCCTGGTCTACATAAATGACCTATCCAGGGTGCTAGACTCAGACACTGAATGCGTCATTTTTGCTGATGACGTATCAATATTGATAAACGGCAAAAATAGTTCTGAATGCAACACAATGTTAACACATACATTGAACACTGTCGTAGAATGGCTAGGCGACAATAATTTAGACATGAATTTAAAGAAAACAAAAATTATGCAATTTAAACCCAAACAAAAAGATTCATTACAACTAAAATTACAAGTAAACAATTGTGACGCCATAGAAGAGGTATCTGAATTTAAATTGCTAGGTATAACAATAGATTCAAACATAAATTGGAAAAATCATATTCAAAATATAAAAACAAAATTATCGAAGTTTGTGTATGCACTAAGCGTACTAAAAAAGAACACGGATCTTGATTGTGCACTATCCGCCTATTACGCGTACGCGTTTTCCTGGCTCCGATATGGCGTGGTACTGTGGGGAAATTGTACTGAGGCCCAACAGTTGTTCATCATGCAAAAAAAGTGCCTCCGTATAATAGCCAATATACGCATACCAGAAAGCTGCCGTCAGCATTTTATAAAACATAAATTGTTAACACTACCCTCAATCTACTTATTAGAATCAGCATTGTTTGTACGTAAGCATCCAGATCTATTTAAAGCAAAGACAGACATAAGCACAACTAGGGTGAAATATAGAAATAAATTATTGTTACCAAAATCTAATTTAAAAATGTTCCGAAATGGTCCTCACTATAAATGTGTACAAATAACTAATAAAATACCAGAATCAATTAGACAAGAAACCAGATATAATATTTTCAAAAATAATTTTAAGACATTCCTAATCAAAAAGTGTTATTATTCTGTTGACGAGTTCTTGAATGACCAAACTGTAATTTAATATTAATAAATTAGGTTAATATTATTATTTGAATGAACATTGACAATTGAGTACCTAATTAATAATTAAAATATAATAATTATGACAATAATAATTGTATTTAAATAGAATTAATGTGTCTAATATAATTGTAAACAAAATACTCAATTTGGCCCACTGATATTGCTTTGTCCTTACAGGGCATTACATGTACAAATAATTAAATAGGTACACCTGCTTAAATTGAAAATTGAAATAACATAATCATAATGAATTTATAATGTAAATGCATGACTTTAATATAAATACGATACAATGAAATGTTTAATTTAGTTCTAAGTATTATTGTGTGCCCTTGCAGGGCGTTGTGGACTGACTTATACAACTATAACATCTTTTGAAATGTACATGACTATACAGTGAATAAATAAATAAATACATTGTATAAGGTATCTATGTGCAAAATTTCAAGTCTCTAGGTCCAGTGGTTTGGGCAAAACCTTAAAAACGACACCCATATTGATATTTAGACATTTCAACCCCATCGCACCCCATCCAGGGAGATGGTATTTTACATATGCCACATCGGATTTTATAACCGTTGTTGTTTTCATAACCAGCGACCCGATAAACCATAGAAACAACACCCATGTTGATTTTCAGACTTTTTTAACCCCATTCCCCCTTTTAGGGGTTGAATTCTCAAAAAACCTGAAACACGTGTTTACTCATTTATCATTAGGAGTACTTCTGTGAAGTTTCGAATAAAATAGTCGAACTAATCTTGTTTCCCCATACAAACTTTGAACCCCCTTTTCACCCCCTTAAGGAGTGAATTTTGAAAAATCCTTTCTTAGTGCACCCCTAGACCTTATAATGAACCTACATGCCAAATTTGGAATCTCTAGGCCCAGTGGTTTGGGCTGTGCGTTGATATGTCAGTCAGTCAGTCAGTCAGTCAGTCAGTTTCTTCTTTTATATATTAAGATTGAAATTGTTTGAAATATGGTTTCCGTTTAAATTCTGCATAGTTAAACAGTATAAAACAATGATTAATTTTGTCAGTAACTTATCTATGTGAATAGACGGGCCGGGCTTGGAAAAGGGTTATATCCCGATCATTCACAACCCGCTTCGCTTCATCATTTATATTTTTTACTGTAAGTGTATAAAATGGGGGCAACTGAGGCGTGGAATTAGCCGTCATCCATCTCCATGTAAACAAGTTGCGATGTGTCAATATAATTGTCCGCAAGTGCACAGGTCAATGCGGCCTGCCGCGCCTGCGCCCTTGACCCGTTGGAACTAGATCTGTCAAGAAAGTCAAGAGTACTGTAGCAAAAAATGTTGCGCAAGCGCATTGTAAAGCCGACCGAGAAATTCCTTCACCACCCTAAGGTTCAATGTTAGTTGAATGGCTTAAAACATTAAAGGATATTTTCACTTAATGAGCTGAAACAATTACTTTGCTCATTAATGCTCATGCATTTACTTTGTTCAATAAATTATTTTCACTTACCTACAAGCAAACATAGGAATTCAGGGGGCAAAATTTAATGACAGGTAGGGAGTTCCTTTATCGATAAACTCAACTATCGACGCTTTTTCCGAATGGTAGTAATCGTCCCCAGCTTTGTTTGTAAGTTTGTATTATTTTGTAAGTCTTATTTCGGGGACAAATATGATAAAGTTTACACGAAGCATATTTTAAATGATAGCTGTGTAATGAGTACCATTGCACTAAAAAATATTTACAATAACCTTGTAACGCCCAACATGTTAAATTGAATACTTACATTATGTCAAAGCAAATGTTTATTTTCTTGATTGACAATAAGTTAGGTACTAGTCAAAATTTGACGCGGGCTTTACGAGGATAAAGAAGAAGATAATTTATTTATTATTTTCTTTTCATTTTTATACTTTCTGTAAAATTTTATTTCAACAATAAGAACTTGGAGCGTTCCTTGTAATGGGAAAAGCGTCGATAGTTGAGTTTATCGATAAAGGAACTCCCTACCTGTCATTAAATTTTGCCCCCTTATTTCCTATGTCTACAGCTACAAGTTATAATAATAATTTATTGAATTAGGCGTTACTTTGCGGAGGTGTATCTATATTAATGAATTGAAACAATTAGGTACTTTACTCACCCGCGACCTTACGATAGTTACGTTTATGTAAGAAATACATGCAAATACAAATCATACAAACCCAACTATCACCACCACCAAACTACACTGACGCGTTTCGAACTGAACCAGCTCATCTTCAGAGTAGGTACCACAACCGTATAGAGCCGTGTAAATTAGAGGGTAAAAGACCTCGAGGCCGAAGTCCCAAACGATGGTCAGACCAGATCTCGGAACAACTGGACTTAACTGACAGCGCTGCACTTCATCAAGCGACTGAACGCAGCCGATGGCGACAGCTTGTGGATAAAATTAAGAGTCACGATCCTCAGCAGTGAGGGAGCGATTAAGATGATGATGATGACCACAACCGTACGCTATGCTACCAAATGTTAGACTCAACATGTCATGTTTTTGCATTTCTTACATAAACATGACTATCGTCAGATCGCGGGTGAGCAAAGTAATTGTTTCAGTTCATTAATATTGGACCTCCGCAAAGTAACGCCGGATTCAATAAACAAGTTAATGGTAAAAAAAATACATTAAACTAACTGGTTGCCTCTACCTTTCTCCGAAAACGCGTAAGCAACCAATCGATTGTTCTAGTTCCCACGTAATGTAAGTCAGACGATGCCGCGGGCTAAAGCTAGCGAGCACCTTGGCTATGTGGGGTAATAGCGTACTTGCGCATATATCATCCTGTATCCACGAAGGTCTGAGACTTGAAGAAATAAATCAAAATTGATTGGCGATTGTTAAGAATCTTACTCACGACTTTAATTTTTAGATGAGTTTTTAGCGTTGTATATTGACATAAATGAGGATGGGCAGAATTGTATGCATGCACTCTGTATTTTATTGGAAAGGTTTATTCATATTCCACAACTTTTTGGCTTTTGGCTTTTTGTATCTCGAATCGCTGTGTAAAAAAAGGTATGGCAAGATAAAAACATATGAAAACGCATAAAAAACAAATTTATTTTTTGAGACGACTTTGGATTTTATTTTTATCGAGCAAACTACAAGTAATCGTGTTTCGAAAATCACTGGTCATTCGATTGAATCCTCATATATCTTACACATGAATTTCAGAACTAAAGCTATGCTAGTAATGATACAGCAAGGGGTTAAATGAACGCAATAAATGTGCCAAAAGCTAGGTGTGGCCTTAAGTCCCGGAAAATATTAGTTATGGGTAGCACGATGAGGGAACTGCAGGGACTCTACATCTATGAAAGAGCTATGTCACCATATAATTAAGTACACGGTCGCTCGGGTCACTGAACTTTAATGCACCAGTATTGTTTGTAAACAAAGTTATAGAATGACAGGTGACGCAAATTGACATAATGAGCCCGCGCCTTTTCTGCTAGTTCTTTTTTGTCGCCGTGGCGTACATTTTCACCACGGATTTCCATATTTCCTTTGTAGTTTCACCTTTTGTTTTGAGATTATTCGAGACAGACATTGGTACAGAAATGTGACATAACTGGCGCTTTTCTTAGTGTTATAAGTTATAAGTTTAACAATGTGTTCGTCCAACAGTCGAACAGTCTTCCTTAGGGAAGACCATTGTGATTTGGACTCTGGATCCCTTTAATGATTTCCTATTTTTAGGCACAATAAAGAGTTTCACGTACTTCATTCTTCCTTTCACAACGATGGGGTTTGAACACATCACTATAATATAATTACAAGCTATTATATAACTGCAATTTTTCTTTGCAATAAGAATTTCACTCACTACTCGGATGTTTGGACGACAAATCAGAAATTGTGCATCAAAAAATATTTAAAAATATTAGATTTGACCCGCGGTTTCGCCCGTGTCTGAAATTTTCAGTCTTCAATCTTAGAGATTGGGCTGAAATAAAAAAAATCAGGCAATATTTTTGAAGCACAATGTTTGCTCGCTGCCTCGCACAACATCATCTATTGATTACATACAAAGTTAATGTGTCATCAAGAAAGCTGAGGTTCCTCAACGTTCTTGGACAGCATACAATATTAATATTGCATCAAAAATTACATAAAAATATATTTTTTCAATAAAGCATTTACTAGGCAAGCATGCTCCATCGTAGACCTCATCTTCGCTTTCCATCAGGCGTGATTGTGGTTAAATGCAAGTTTATATTGTACAAAAAAAGCCCTACGATAGTACAGGAAGTCAAAGCAGAGACCTTAATTCAGCATTGGGACACTGCAATAGTAATAGACTACATTAAAAAACGAAAGTCCTGACATCAAAGCGAATCTCAAACCGTTCGAGCTAAAAACTCATCCTTCTGCATAGAGACCTTTTTGCTTTAGACAAGGAATAAATAAATACATTGCGAAATTCTCTAGGGAACTTCTTGTTCTGTAAAGGGAACGTAGCAGCGGGCAGTAACTAGTTATTAACTGTTCAATGTTTGGCAATGGTTGTTAATTATCTCTGAGTTTAAAAGGCATGACAACAAAGTGGATCTGAGTCATTATTGCGATTCGTAGAATTATCATAGGAATTTGACCCATGTTTATTACTGAGCTAACATCTGATTCATTGGTAGCATTACATTACAATACTACGTTCTTATCATCTCTGGCTTGTATATGACCCGGTTGGGTACAGAACTCACCGAATAAGGCTCGTCACAAATAGACCACCGACCACAGCCATCGGTGGCCAGCGAAAAGCATTTCAAATGAACTGAAACAATTACTTTGCTCACCCGCTCAACCTAACTATGGACCTAGGCAAAGTAACGCCTGATTCAATGAAGCATTTCAAATGTTTTTCTTCCATACACCATCATCATCATCATCATCATTCCAGCCTAGGTATATACCTACCCCTACAGGCCTGCTGAATAAGTGGGCTTGGGCTGGCTGCACTGTCAATGTGGACCCAGAGCGGATTAGGAACTTCACACACACAAGATGTTTTCCTTCACCGTAAAGTTCATGATAAATGTCATCTGTAGCGCTGCATATAAATTTCGAAAAACTCAAGAGAAGCTAGCCCGGGCTCGAACCCACGACCATCTACTTGAGAGGCCATAGGTCAAACTACTAGGCTTCCTAAACTTCCCTATCTTATCTCTTTGCATTTTTATGTCAAAAAGTTTTGAAAGCATTGCAAGTCCACGAACAAAACTGATTTCGATGACGTTTTAGACTCGTTTAAAACAAGTTTCGCTCCCAATTTACTTTCAAACATGACTCAATATTTCGAGAGGTTGATACGTAGAAGTTTATCTCAAATAAACATAACACTTTGGTAATTCTAAATGCCATATATACTATCCCACGAATATTATGTACGTTAAAGTTGGCGTGTGCGTGCGGGAGTGTTTTTATAACTTTAAAACGTATTGACTGGTACCTATTACAAATAAGTAGGGTACATTTTATCCGATAGGCTATTTTTTTGTTTTAATGTGTGGTAGCCAAGTGATTTGACTTATGACTTCTCGAGCAGAGGGTCGCGGATTCAATTTCAGCGTTTTTCGGAATTTATGTGCGGAATTACGTTTGAAATTTACAATGAGCTTTACGATCAAGGAAAACCATATGTGTGTGAAGTTCTCAATCTGCTACGGGAACGGGTGGCCATTATGGCCCAAACCCTCTCATTCTGAGAGATGTGTGCCTGCATTGGGTGGGACATAAAATAGGCCGAGATATCTAAATATGATGACTTTTTGTCTCGATATTCTCATGGGATCCTAAAATCGTAATCGCCAAGTCTAGAATTTTCCACGAGTGTTCTTACAAAGTAATTGAAGACCACGATGTGTTTTGGGAATTGCCATCATCATCATCATCCCAGCCTATATACGTCCCACTGCAGGGCACAGGCCTCATTTCAGAATGAGACCGCTTTGGCCATAATCGCCACGTGGGCCCACTGTGGATTGGGACTTCATACACACCAATGAATTTCTTTTCATGTGTGTACAGGTTTCCTTACGATGTATTCCTCACCGTAGAGCTCATGCCTAATTTCAAATGTAATTTCGCACATAAATTCCGAAAAACTCAGAGGTGCGAGCCGGGATTTGAACCCACGACCCTCTGCTTGAGAGGCCATAGGTCTAACCGCTAAGCCACCACGGCTTCTTGTGATTGCCAAAAAAACACGAATTTCACTTCAATTGACAACATTTCATATTTGTAAAATAAAAAATAAATAAAAAACTATAATTTGATTCGTTCTCTGTATACTGTTTGGAAAGAGAAAGACGCTGATAGTTTTAAATTTTCACTAGGATTATTAATTAATTTATTACAATTTTTTAAAGATGTGCTTATTCTAAAAGAGCGCAACGATAGAATAGATCCATTACTTTTGTCTAGTCTCTATTAAAAAAAAGTGATGACGTAAATTTGACATAAAGGTTGTTATCAAATTTAAAATTATGACAGCTCTTTTTTCTAGTGAAAAGGGTAAAGGAAACATCTATTCTGTGGAGGTACAGGTAAGTACACATATGTTTTTTAAATTTGTTGTATTTTTTTAAATATGAAGAAATAAATTATAATAAATATTTTTCCGTGTTCAGGAGGCGAAACTCTTTCGATTCCTGTAGTAATTTTCAGGTGTTAAAAAAATGAAATGTTCTCAATTGCCAGACTTAATGAATGCACGCGTAAGGGCTAGCAATTCGCATTTATTACATGATAGCGCCAGACCGGTTTCAGAGTGACGCAGGGAAGTCAAGAGTTTGGTTCTGGGAAAGCCCTTGCGGACTTTTTACTGTAGATAAACTGACTAGGACTGAACAGGATAAAGTGAGCATAAAAGTATAAATAAACTGCGTTGTGCTGCCTTCTAGGTAGACGCCCATTAACTGTTACTTTTTTACGCTAAAACGGTTTCACGGATTCTTATGAAATTTAACACATACATAGATAGTTTTTAACCTGGAATAACGTAATAGGATTTATTTCAAACATTTAAACAATTATCATTACAGGCATTGCCTAATGCGCTAATGTAGCCAGACATTACAATTTTAATTAAACTTAAATACACTAAGATATATTAAATAAAGCAACCCTTGTGAACTCACTCAGAGCACAAAAAAATAAGTCAACATCTTAGATTATTTATGTCAACATCTTCAGCAACGATGTTGAGAGTGCGATTGGGAATGGATACTTTTATCCCGGAAAATAAATAAATATTAGTGGACAATCTTACACAAATCGACATAGTCCCAAACTAAGCAAAGCTTGTACTATGGGTACTAGTCGACGATAAACATACTTATATAGATAAATAAATACTTAAATACATAGAAAACATCCATAACTCAGGAACAAATTTTCGTGCTCATCACACAAATAAATGCCCTTACCGGGATTTGAACCCAGGACCTCTTGCTTCGTAGGCAGGGTCACTACCAACTAGGCTAAAGCGGTCGTATTTATGGTCGTATTGCATAGTTTTCGCGGGATAAACGAATTCTTTGCACACGGAGTCGTGGGCAGCAGCTAGTCATATTATACTCTCTTCGCTTCGCACGCGTGGTTCATTAGATCTCAGTCGAATTAAAATTCCAGGAATTTAATAAAGTCACATGGTATTTCCCAAAAATTACAACGTGGTGGTTAAGATTTTTGGATTTTACATGATTCCCGTGAGAACATCGGGATAAAAAGCAGCGTAAGTGTTATTGAAATAAGGTATACGACTCACTTATATCTTAATAGTCTAGCGGTATCTCCGACATTTTTCCAGCTAATCCGTGGTTCCTTGTTAGTATTATTCCAGACGTGCAACTATTTACATAGCAAATGTCATCTAAATACCTAAGGACGAGAAATGGTCGAATTATTCGCGGTAGTTCCGTTGGCTGAAATTATTGCGTTTTTTTAAACTAGTTGCTTCATCTCTTGTAAAGGAACTAGTGCGAAAAAAACGGAATAGCTCCTTCGATGGAACAGCCAAAGAAACTACCGCGAATAATCCAATTGGTCACAGGTCATTTGAATAACTAATGTTGTAGAAATTAACATTTTCTTTTATAATTAAGTACCTTTTCATCACACTTGCTCGTCAATGGTGTTGTTCCATGCTTGTACATACTAAATGACAATGGCCTAAATTGTTCTTAAGGGAGTTATAGATTTACGTACAGTTTTTCTACCCAAGGGAGTTCTAACTTTAGTTTTAAAATTTGCAAACAAGTAATTTCAGACTAAGGAGGTTTCAAGTCAGCCAACGTTTTATTTATTATCTTTAAAACCTATAACCCAAATTTTACAACACAAAACTTATCTACGCTTCATGAAAATTCGTTATTTTTATATTTTAAATTTATGTCAAATAGGTAGGTAGTTTTGCAATAATTTTAGTAAAAATATTTTTTAAACATGTTGGCAGAACCAGATTCATGACCTTTCGAATTCTAAACTAAACACAGTTTTCATTATCTATGGTAGATGACTCGAAAAAAAGTGACAATCTGTATTGGCGGGTAGCCATTATTTTATTCAATTTAAGTGTTTAGAGACAAATTAATTTTATTTTTGGATTTTTTTTCTCGCAATGTGATGAAAATCATTGTGTGTATCACGGGCAGTAAGAGGATTACAAACTCGAGTCATTAAAAGCCCTCCGCCTTCGGCGTCGGGCTTCTAATAGACTCTCATTAGTAATCCCCTACTTACGGCCCTAGATGCACAATGTACTATTACTTAGTCTATATTGCAGTAGACGTGATCACAGCAATGCAAAACAATGAAAATCAAATGACTGAACGGATATTAAATGAGTTAAGGAAAAATCTGGTAATTGTCAGCGACCACACGAATTATTGCATGGCACTTTATACCATATTTCCGGTCGCATTTAGACTAATGCCAGTCGTGTTTTAAAGGTAACAAAAGCGTATATAATTTACTATATGCAAAAGAGCCCTTATTACGAAAGAGTTCTGTTTCCGATCCATTCTGTGTGTGCTTTCATACGCATCTATAATTTTCTATGCGTCCGAAGGGTACATGCTTTTGTGGACGCAACAAAGGGTGATAGTTTTTGATCCATTAAAATTGTATATGTGCTGATTGTGCTGTAGTCCCATGGCTACTAGTTGTTAAAAATTCGTGTATCGCTATCCCGCGGGAATTAACTATGCAATTTTCCCGGATAATAAACATTCTTACATGTTTATCCAGGTTATAAACCATGTGCCAAATTTAATAAGAATTCGTTAAACCGTTTTAGTAACGACCGCTTTAGCCTAGTTGGTAGTGACCCTGCCTACGAAGCAAGAGGTCCTGGGTTCAAATCCCGGTAAGGGCATTTATTTGTGTGATGAACACGAATATTTGTTCCTGAGTTATGGATGTTTTCTATGTATTTAAGTATTTATTTATCTATATAAGTATGTTTATCATCGTCTAGTACCCATAGTACAAGCTTTGCTTAATTTGGGACTAGGTCGATTTGTGTAAGATTGCCCCCTAATATTTATTTTATTTATTTATTTAAGAAAGTGAAAGAGTAATGAACATCCATATAAAATTTCGCGTTAATAATATTAGTAAAATAAGATAAGATCCGTGGACGCCGCTCGAGAACCTTTTTGCCCCATTGGTCATCGGTTCTACGAGCGATGTGCCCTTCCCACTGCCACTCGAGTCTGACGATTCTTCGAGCTATGTCGGTGACTTTAGTTCTTGCGCGGATTTCATCATTTCATACAATCCCGCAGAGAAACTCCGAGCATAGCCCTCTCCATCTCCCTCTGAGTGTCTTTAAACTGTCTTATGAGGACCGGAAGACGCAGTGTAGGTAGGCCTCCAACAAGTTGGAGCAACGACCTGGTCGCGATGGTTGCGGATGGCACGGGACCGATCCGTTTGACGAGCCTTGGGGGAGGCCTATGTTCAGCAGTGGACGTCTATTGGCTGAAATGATGATGATGATGAAGATAAGATCTCAAATCATAATCAAAAATTCGAGGTAACTTCGTCAGCAGTAAATATAATGGCGCGGTCTGAACGGACGTCGTGCTTTAAAAATGTATCCGTTACCTTTTTTCGACAAGAAACAATAAGTCATTGCACATTTTGCTCTTATGGACATAAGGAAAACATGCACTCGCATTGAGAACCTCTATTATTTCTGAAGTCGGTTAAAAAGGAGTGGCCACTTGGTTATACAGCTGTACCTAATGATAACGCTCTTCCAATCATGTTGTTTGAAGAACGCGATTGATACTGAACATGTTTCTCAAGAGGAAAATGCTTCTGCTAGATGTGATTAAATTTTATTTCTATTTAATGCAATTTAATTAAATTATAAAATGTTGGATTGAGAATTTTTCCTTTGTATGTATCTTTGTTGTTACCCACTAAGTCACTTTGGGAGTCAATCTTTATTTTACAAAGGAGGGCCTATCAGAGCGATTTATAACTTAGGGACACGCGAATATCCAAGATCTTTTTTAAAAGAAATAGGTATTCTAACTAGGGCATCTAAAATCGGTTCTTACTGTATGTGAAGAACCGGTTTTTTCTGTTCCCTCCATACAAAAAAAACCGGTTCTAGATGCCCTTATTCTAACCCTGCCGTCGTTTTATCTAATTGATACGATAAACACAACAATTGATATAATTTAGCATTAGAAATAGGGTAAACAATCTTGATGAGTCATTTTATTGAAAAACGCTTTACCTAAGTAACAACTATACATATGAAACCAAAAGAATGTATAGCATTGCAAATGTATATATGTCCTTGCTAAATTGTTAATATAGTTAGATAAATTACTGAGAGCGTGGAATTGCATATGTAGTGGTGTTGTGTGTTTATAGGCACTTTAGTGAGAGAGAGACAACAATATAGAGATCTCTCTCTTCAATGCCTATAAACACAATAACATTACACATGCAATTTCACGCTCTCGGTAATTTATCTGTATTTGCTGCGATTTATTTTTCAAGTGTTTTTCAATAAAAAGATACGCCAAGATCGCTTACCTTCTTTCTAATGAAAAAACCAGCCAAGTGCGAGTTGGGCTCGCGCACCGAGGGTTCCGTACAAATTTATATGTATCTATGAACATCCAGTCTTAGCAGACCCCTGCTCCTAAGCAAAATGTGTGCAGTGTGGGATCATTGTAGATTGGTTACTATATAGACAGACAGAGAGACAAAAAAGTTTATGCTTTTCGCAATTTTTCCTTTATCTGTGCTATAAGACCTTGCTTCGTACCAAATTCCGAGATTCTGAGTTCACGGGAAGTACCCTGTAGGTTTTGATTCCCTTGCGAGCTTGCGAGTGTCGAAAATTTGCGCCATAAATGGCTTTGTCTTTTGATTGCGTTGGCTTAGAAGTTTGATTTTTTTCACAGCTCCAAGGGACAGTAGACCTGAGTATTTGATATAAATTTCAGCTTGATACCTCCACGCGTTCCTGAGAAAAAGGGTCTTGACAGACGGACGGACAACAAAGTGATCCTATAAGGGTTCCGCTTTTTACTTTCGAGGTGCGGAACCCTAAAAACGAAGTATAGCATTGAGGTAGAGTTACGTTGTCGACCTAAACGCGGGCAATGCGCCGGAGCATATGTTTTGTACCGAGCGGCGCGCGCAGCCTTGCACGCTTTCGCCCGATATTGGCTGCTAGGGTTACCAAGAGCACTGGAAAACCTGAGACATGAGCAGAACACTTGTGTAAGATTTTTAACCGACTTCAAAAAAAGAGGAGGTTCTCAATTCGTCTGCATGTTTTTTTTAATGTAATTAATTTATTCTACAGGGTTATTTGTAATTCACTGACATCCTCTTAACCCTGAATTCCTATCACTTAAACAAATGTTTTTTTGATTTACGACTTTTTAAAATGGAGCACTTTTTTTCCATACAAATAAATAATAATAAATAAATACTTCTAACACAACTTCGTACTCTATGAAATCGAGGGCCGGACCACGCGCCGCGGTCGTGGCGGGCAATGAATGCGGCACAGAGTATCGTAAAAGTAAGAGTTAGCCTCAAACTTTCAAAATGTTATTACACCAAAAATATTAAGTTGTGACAAAAGCCGTAAAACTAAAAACATTTGTTTAAGTGGTAGGAGTTTAGGGTTAAAAGGATGCTAGTGAATTACAAATAACCCTGTTTATGACATTATGTAGTAATTATTATTATTAAGTCTACGGTATAAGCGCTTTGGTGTAAAGACTGAAAGCTTATAATGTGTCGAAATAAAGAAAATCAAAATTGAAAAAGGGAGACGGCCGGATAGCCTAGTTGTTAGAGAACCTGACTACGAAGCTTGAGGTCCCGGGTTCGATTCCCGGTCGGGGCAGATATTTGTGTGAAAAATACGAATGTTTGTGCTCGAGTCTTGGATGTTTAATATGTATTTAAGTATGTTTATCCGTTGTCTAGTACCCATAGTACAAACTTTGCTTAGTTTGGGACTAGGTCAATTGGTGTGAATTGTCCCGTGATATTTATTTATTTATTTATTTTTAAATATTTCTGTAAGAAATTGCGCAAATGCCTATGCGCGATAAAAAGTAAGATACTTACTGTACTTTATTTTAAAGTAGTTAAAGTTAGAGTTCTGTGTTTTTGTATCTGCATCATTAACCTTACAGCTGCTGGTTTAAGCTTAAGCTTAAGATGCCGTGGTGGCTTAGCGGTTTGACCTAATTGGCCTCTCAAGCAGAGGGTCGTGAGGTCAAATCCCGGCTCGCACTTCTGAGTTTTTCGGAATTTATGTGCGAAATTACATTTAAAAATTACTATGGGCTTTACGGTGAAGGAAAACATCGTGAGAAAACCTGCATACACCTGCGAAGAAATTCAATGTTGTGTGTGAAATTCCCAATCCGCACTGGGCCCGCGTGGAAACTATGGCCCAAGCCCTGCAGTGTGACGTATATAGACTGGGATGATGAACCGTACAAAACTTACAGTAGGTACCAATTTACTGAAAAATGTTTACGATAAAAATAAAATTGTAAAAAAATCACTTTCAAAATGCTCCCCTAAAAATGTGATTTTTGCAGATAGGTGAGTTTGGCATGGAGGGGACGATATGTCCGGGTTCAGACCCCAGATATGGTAACCCTTATGACAGCGTATCAAGCGACCTTGCTGCGATATAAAATAAAATAATCACTCACTGTAATATGTTTATGAAATCAATTCGCTATGTCAACTGAGCGTGAAAGTTAGGTTTGTACATGTTGTAACATAGTGGAATAGGCGTGACATATGTCAAAGTGCAGGGAAGTTACGGTATAACTTTTTTTATACAATATAGGCTTGCGTTTGACCTCAATCATGCCTGATGGAAAGTGAAGATGAGGCCTACGATGGAGCACGCTTGTCTAGTAAATACTCTAGACTTGAATTTAGGAGAATAAGCAGGAAGAAAGCAGTTTAGCGCGGTGTTGCGCGCACCTCCATGCACTGTAACCCCCTGTTACAATTATCCCTACCGAGCTATCCCTACTGATATTTTTTCTACACTTATTAAGACTAAAAATCCTATTTTTCCAAACTACCCCAAGTAAAAACTTCTATAACCAAAGCTTTTTATCACTAAACAGTGATATAGTAGGCCTATAATGGTAACCATTGTAACTGCTTGTACTATAAAGGTTTTCTACACGGCATTTTGGTTCTTTAAGATTAAGTTCTATAATTTAGCTCTTAGAACGCTTACAGGACCATACAAAAGAATATTTAAAGTGTTGCACTGTAATAATAATAAATAAAAATAAATAAATATCACGGGACAATTCACACCAATTGACCTAGTCCCAAAGTAAGCTTAGCAAAGCTTGTGTTATGGGTACCAGGCAACGGATAAACATACTTATATAGATAGATACATACTTAAATACATATTAAACACCCAAGACCCGAGAACAAACATTCGTATTTTTCATACAAATATCTGCCCCGACACGGGAATCGAACCCGGGACCTCAAGCTTCATAGTCAGGGTCTCTAACCACTAGGCCATCTGGTCGTCTAATAGACATGAATAAAGCGGTTATGGTTTTATTTAGCTCTATAGATGATCTGAAATTGGTAAAGGGATAATGGTGGTATAAAGATTGAATCATCTGTGATGTTAACGGTGGTCATAATTTCTTCAACTTGATAATAAATTTAAAGCAGAAGTTTAATTAAATTTACCAGTTATTTTTTTACATAAACTGACACGTGATTTACCGTAACTCACCCGATGGAAAGTGCAAATGAGGCCAAAGGTGTACCTTATTGGTTTAAGTTTTAAAACGTCCTTAGGTTGTTATCTATCTGGAAATACAGACGATAAGAGCGAATACCATTCCTTAGCGAGCGGGAAAGATGAAGCGAACCGCTTCGTGTAGACCAAAAGAGTAGTAACCACATAAAGGTGAAAACGCGCCTTTCGCCTATAATAAAAAAACGGTCAAGTGCGAGTCGGACTCTTGGGGTCAACGTCATGATCAGTGATCACGTACGCAATTCAGTTTCCTTGGCTGTATAGTCGGGGTAAGAAAAGGTTCGTCATTTTTCGACTATGTCAACGAGTTAAGGTCGAAAAGTGACGAACCTTTTCTTGCACCGACTATACAATGTTTTAAAAATAATTCAGTCAAACTGTCTGGATTACGCCAAACACTACAAAATGCATCACATTGCGTTTCGTTTCAGCCCGCATAGATATTCTCAAAACTGTATCATGTTTTTCGTTTGCTAAAATCGCAAATATGTGAAACATCATGGTATTAGTTATCGATACACATTCGATTGGTATACGAGCTGACACTTCAATTGAACTGTTATTAAAAGTAATTATTTTAAAAACAGCGATTAACGGTCGCACGCCAATCCGTTACCCCACAAACAAACGACAGTTGACAAACAAAAATTTACTTTGGACTTAAAACTAAAGTATGATCAAGACTCAAATTCCAATGCAGCTAATGACTACGAAAATTATTCTTTACTCGATAAAAATGTTTCAAATGCACTGCAAGTGGAGAAGGAATATGAACTCTAAGATGGCATGTACAGCACTCAAATTATTTTTGTCGGTGAATGTACATGTGACCTTTTGTCAGGTGTTGATTTTGTAAATAAATAATGCATTTTAGGCTTAATTGCGTCCTGTCAAGGTTTAAATTGAATGTATATGACATGTAACAGGTTTGCCGGATTACAAGTTACGATGGTTGAGATAAACTGAGCAGTAAAAACACGCTGCTTGTGGACCGGGAGCTGATTACGATATTGTTGTATCATTTATTTATCTATACGTATATACAGAGTGGATGAGGACGGGGGTCCTTCCCGAAAACAGGTTATAGTGTTGTAGTGTTGCTTAAACTGAACAACTTTCTCCAAGGAACATAGGTCGAAAAACGAAAAAAAAATTCATACTCTAAGTTCAAAGAGTACAAAAGTACCTATCTATCGTGTTAGGAAAAAAATGGACATCTAACGCATTATAAAAGCGCTTCATATTCTTCACCCATATACTGCAGGAACATAATTAAAATTAAAAAATATATATATATATTAGGGGACAATCTTACACAAATCGACCTAGTCCCAAACTAAGCAAAGCTTGTACTATGGGTACTAGACGACGATAAACATACTTATATGTATAGATAAATAAATACTTAAAACATAGAAAACACCCATAACTCGGGAACAAATATTCATGCTCATCACACAAATAAATGCCCTTACCGGGATTCGAACCCAGGACCAACTAGGCTAAAGCGGTCGTTACTTTTTTAACTTACGCTCCCTGATCATAATCTGTACCGTTTCGCTTGCACATATATTATAGTATATAGAACCTAATTATGTTTATTCTTTACTGTCTCACTACACATGACACAGGTGAATGATAAAACTGCCATAATTATGGCTAATAAGTGTACCTATGCGCTTTGCTTTGCGCGTAGGTTAGCAGTTTTCTAAAAGCAAGCAGAATCATAGTGGATGAACGCCAATAAGTACCGCCTTAAGCGATAACAATACAAAGCGACCGAAAGAAAATATGTTTCGTTATGACACGACATGAGACATGCGACATGTGACATGTGTCCTGGAGTGGAGACCACGTTTAGGAAAGCGTAGTGTGGGACGCCCTGCAACACGTTGGACTGATGACCTTAGGAGGACAGCTGGCAGTGGGTGGATGAGGGAAGCCCAGGATCGCGAATTTTGGCGCAATATGAGGGAGGCCTACGTCCAGCAGTGGACGGACAATGGCTGTAGATAGATAGATAGATAGATAGATGACACGAAAATTACCCATCAATGGATGGTATAGGATAGATTCCCTCCCCTGAAACGGGACAACTATCCCCAAAAAACTTAGATCGCATTTTGCCTTCAGCAATCACACAGTGACATGCGGCTCGGTCATCTTAGTGGTAGCTGGAAAGCAGCGATGCCAGATCTACGGAAAAATCCGTAGATCTACGGATTTTAGGCCTTGTGCCCAGACCTACGGAAATGCTTGGCTAATCTACGGAATTTCAGACTAGCCTCATTTTTTAAAATTTACCTACTAGTTTCGCTGACAACTAGCAAAAATGAACAAAACGGAACGGAATGAACGGGTAACCGAAGCGTATGAATAGAAAATTTCTTCCTTGTCAGAATAGATTGCCAATTTTTTTTTAATTTTTGTCGATTGTCTATTGCCAATTTACTTTAGCCAGACTCTAATCTAATTGTGAATAGCAATTAAACGTTCAGGTTCAGTCGAATATACCTAATTTAAAAAAATCCGTAGATCTACGGATTTTTCTTCAGGTGATTTACGGAATTCTACGTGTTTTTTCGCCTGGACCTACGGATTTACATGAAATGGATATGGCAACACTGCTGGAAAGTCTCTCGATAAATAATTTAAAATAATGTGTATGTTTTGTGTTTAGTCTAAAATGGGACCCACTGATAAACAGCGTTGTAGCTTGCCACAACATTATGCTGAGTGGCCAATTTAAACTATTCGATATTTTTTATTTGTATATTTCCTGTCAAATGTATTTTTTTTTCTGAGTTTCTATCGAATATGTGTAGATAAACATCTCTCTCTCAAATAAAATACGATTCATTCGCAAAAATAAATTA
The DNA here is from genome assembly GCA_947563465.1 of Archips xylosteana. Taxonomy (NCBI): domain Eukaryota; kingdom Metazoa; phylum Arthropoda; class Insecta; order Lepidoptera; family Tortricidae; genus Archips; species Archips xylosteana. The sequence continues at coordinate 11,762,399 of OX387368.1, forward strand.
ATTATAATCGGGGCAACTATATCTACCCCCGGGGCAACTACCCTAGTTCTGGGGTTCCGGGGTTTAACCCTAGTTCCTTGACATCTATGTTTTATATCGTGTTTTGTGCAAATAAAAATACTTACTACATTGGTTTTAGTACTCTAATTTCCTAGTATCTCTTTATTTAAACACGCACATCACCTTCTTAAGTTTCTTAGAAGCGATGTCACGCCCGTTTAGTATAACCTGAGCTCCCTGAGCTACACAACCACATATAATAAAGAGCTTAAATAACGCTGGCCAGTTCACGTTTTACCTATTTAGTTAATTATGTAATCAATCTTAGCAACTCGTAAGAATGGATTGAAAGAAACTCAATTGCCTTACCTTAAGTCATTGAGTTAAAGTTAAATTATTGTCTGGTAAAATACCCGTGACTTTGCACTCTACCTTGTACTTTTAGACTTGTTTTTTAAGTTTTTTAGACTTTGAGCGGAACTTCAGTATTGGGACTATGTACTTGAAGGGTTAGAGTACACGGAAAAAATATGTCTAGTCACATTATCAACTTTTTGAGTTATCGCGACTTGAAAGTTGGAACGATGTAATTAGTCGTATAATTTTCATAGGTGTACATGTTTTTTCGAAATGGTACAAAAAAGAAATTATGCATTAAGGTGCCTTCGAGGACAGGGGAACTGTTAAAACATGCCTACTATAAAATTGTTCTTATAAAACGAACAAACGCAGGATTTTTACTTGGGGTCTCTATAGTTTCACATAATTTAACAAGTCTAATGTATCATTCTTCATAATCAACGTTAGTCGTAAAGTGATTTATTTCTGAATCGGTTTTTGTTTTCGGAATTGTTTTAAAACATACCTAACCTAACCTACTGCATTCTGTAAGATGGCATTTAAAAAAATCCTGAAAAAATACTTTTTCAGAAACAAATGACTAACGTCCCAACTAGCAAAATTTTGACTTACAAGTGTCCTACGACCAAATTTTTCTGCTCTTATAACATACTTACACACTGTTATAAGTGTTGATTTAGGCGCTCGGAGTATAAGAGTACGTACTTAGTGAAAATAGTCTTCAAGTACAAAATGCCTCCTATCTCATGCTTTCATAAGATGTATGTATTGTCGTAGACAAGATAAATATATAATAAGTCTGTTGTAATACCTTAGTTCTTAAATCAGCATGCGCGTAAGAGAAAATTGCTTGTTGGGGTTGATAATTATGAACCTACTTACCTATGACATATTAAATTATTATTGATTGTTTTTCTTTATTATTTTCTTTGTGGTGTACAATAAAGAGTCATTGTATTGTATTTTATCGTAATATGGGAAACCAAGGGATCCTTCACTTACTTAAAGCCAACGCAAAAGACGACACTGGTTTGCCGTCAAACTTTACCCCTAGCGAAGAATAACAACGGCAACTTGACAGACCCGAGCTATAAACCCACATCAATTCCAGTTTTCCTCAATCAACTAACGTAACAAGAACCTGATTCTACCCATAAAAAGAACGTTACTACAAAATAACGATGGTATGAATGGCACACAAAATATGACCCGTCGGCCATGGCTGAATTTCTGACGATTATCTTCTTGTTTAAGAGTTAAATCATCATGATAGTTACGTGCGATAAAAAGATTGTAAAGTCGAGTTTATATCTGCAAGGAAAAAAGACTGGCAGCTTAGTGGTTTGACAAAAAATATAGGCTCTCGAGCAGAGGGTCGTAGGTTCAAATCCGTGCTCGCACCTCTGTGTTTTTCGGAGTTTAAATGCGAAATTACATTTGCTTATGAGCTTTACGGTGAAGAAAACATCGTGAGGAAATTCAATGGTGTATGTGAAGTTCCCAATCCGCACTCTGGGAACTACAGCCCACACCCTCTTAATCTGAGAGGAGGCCTTTTCCCTGCTGTGTGACGTACCTATCTAGGGCGAGATGATGATGATGAATTTTATTTACACAAACGTTTCCATAAACTCTGAATATGTATATTTTTACGGCAGACATAATTTTTTTTTTTTAATTAACTATCACTCAGTTTTATAGGTTCCTCAAGAACAACATAATAAAAAAACAATTGGAAATGTAAATATTGAAGCGATAATTGAATTTCAAGGCGATAGTTAACTTATGTACCTAATATATAAATCACGACTTTTCAGGGACCAAACAATATACGTCATGGTTCTGTAGTAGGTATATCTATACCTACTTATACGTGACTGACTGTTTGAATTACCAACAACGTACGTAAAACCGGGAACGTATCAAAATATATAAAGTTTAAAACGAATAATGGACGAAATACATAATGGTCATAATTCATAATACATAACTAAAATTTTCCATGAAACCATAATTAAACGAACTTTTTTCATCGTGGAATCTACAGATTGGTTTAGGTTAAGTTAGGTTTATTTTATGAAAATCCTGCAGAGTTCAGAATTTCCAAGAAAATTGCTTTATATCAAATGACCATTATTTCATTCATTATTACTTTTAACCCTTTATAAGGGCCCATTTATTGGAGCACACTACCACAGAATCAAAAGCAGCTATCGAATGCATACCTGACAAAGGATATTTTTAAAGCTAGTCGTACTTTCAATAATTACAATGGAAATTGTGACGTATAGTGTAATCAATAAGGTTGAAATTCGAACTCAATACATGTGGTCGCAAAATCGTATCTGCCTTTTAAAGGGTTAAACTTTATATATTTTGATACGTACCCGTAAAACCAGTGTAACTGTTTCAATTTAGATAAGTTTTCTTAAATTTCATCACCATCCCAGCTTATATTACGTTCCACAGGAGGGCATGGGCCACCTCTCAAATCGAGACTGCTTGGGCTTTCTAGTGCGGATTGGGAACTTCGCACATACCATTGAATTTCATCGCAGGTGTGTCCAGTTATCCTCACATCGTTTTATTAACTGTAAAGTTACTGAACCTACGACCCTTTGCTCGAGAGGCCATATGTCGAACCACTATTAGGTTTCCAAGACTTCGAAAAATTTCAGAATGTTTTAATTGTGGTCCACAAGTAGGACCCGAAAGTATAAAATTAATTATTAAAAGTACACCAGGCGACAAAATGAAGTGATTTATTCCAAATTAATAGTTAAATAATATACTAACATTCTTGAAAATTTTGTTGTATGAATTCTTTAGTTTCGGAATAATTTCTTTCTTTATATTATGAGTTTATGTATTGTATTTACTAAAAGTTGTATTGTAGCCTTTGCTTTGTCCGACTGTCTTATTTTTACTTACTCTTTGTCGGTCCCTTACTAAATGCTCCTTTCATCCACTCAAAGGTTGACTGGTAGAGATCCCTTAAAGGGATAAGTTCGCCTTTGTACATGCATTTCAACGGTTGTCAATAATGTATTTATTTTTTTCCTTATTTTTGTACAATAAAGAGTTTACATACATACATACATACATACAATTTCCTAAACAAAATATTTTTTGGCGGTACTTTCGAGTTCAAGTCTATCGAGAAAAATTTCACTTATAGAGAATCCGTTACAACATAATATTATTCTCTATTAGATTCTCTATTATTGAAAATTTTCTCGATATTACGTGAGCTCCAAAGTACTGCCAAAATATTTTGTTTAGCAAATTATTCCGAAACTATAAGAATTCATACAGGGTTATTTTTAATTCACTGACATCCTCTTAACCCTGAATTCCTATCACTCAAAACAAATGTTTTTTGTTTTACGACTTTTTAAAATGAAGCACTTTTATCCCATACAATACACAGAGTATCGTAAAAATAAGAGGAAATCTCAAATTTTCAAAACGTTATTACACCAAAAATATTAAGTTATGACAAAAGCCGTAAAACAAAAAACATTTGTTTAAGTGGTAAGAGTTTAGGGTTACAAGGATGCTAGTGAATTACAAATAACCCTGTATATGTTCAAGAATGATAGTTATGTTATTTATCTACTAAATAAATTAAGATATGATGTAACATTGCATACATTCACTATCTTATTCATAGTGTGGACAGAACAATTGTCAAAAAATCGGATGCCTCGTTACATAAAGAATAGTTGCCATGGAAACAAGCCACCAGGCCACCGCAGGTCAAATACGAATAAAGACAACGCAACATAAAATGAAGTTTAAAATGCAACAAAACACGCCCTTGGCCTCTCCGGTACGAATTCCAAATAATTGCGCCGAAGCCGTGTTCGTGAGTTATGAATTAATTGTTTTTAAAAACAATTATTAGTTTTTATAAAGCTGTGGTAGACTGGTGGTTTGGCCTATGGCCTCTCAAAGAGCGTCGTAGGTTCGTGCCTCACACCTCTGTGTTTTTCTCTGGGAATTCTAAGGAGTTCCCTCAATTCCTCATGGATCCCATCATTAGAACTGGATCCTGGTAACAAAGGGACCAACCTTAAAACGTATGCTTTTAAACATCGAAAGAATTTTCCAAATCGGTTCATAAATGACTACTGAGAGAGAGAGAGAGAGAGAGAGATGTTTATTTACACATATTCGATACAAACACAGAAAAAAAAATACATTTGACAGGAAATTTACAAATTAAAAAAAAATATATCGAATAGTATAAATTGGGCCCCACTCAGCATAATGTTGTGGCAAGCCACAACGCTGTTTTTCAGTGGGACCCATTTAAAAACTAAACACAAAAACATACACACTGTGACTGTTGTAATACACATTAAAAAAAGAACCTCCGCCTTTTTTAAGTTAGTTAATAAAGATAACATAATCTATCCCAATTCTTCCAGCTGTTTAAACGTGAAGAAACAACAAACACAGACGCACGTGCGCACATATTCACAAACTTTCTTTCACAAATACTTAGTATTAAGTATATGTAATTAGGATAGTTATTACGTCTAAGTCTTTAAGGCTAGTCTTCTCATAACACTGCTCCGACCGATCTAATCCGGGACCTCCAGCTTTTCAGTCAGGTTTTCTAACCACTAGGCTATCCGTTCATCTGTTATCTATTTTACTATCATTAAAAAATAATAAATATGAGATTTCAAGGCCCAATAAACTATAATAGGCTATGTTAAAATCAGCCCGCGATGTTAACTCGCAAAATGTTTACTTGTTGGTGTCTGTACAGCATCAATTCGTAGCTAATTTTACACTAATTTTAAACTCTTTGGAATATTTCAAGCCTTTTTACACGTAATCATTTTAAGGGTTCCGTAGTAAACTAGGAACCCTTATAGTTTCGCCATGTCTGTCCGTCTGTCTGTCCGCGGCTAAGCTCAGAGACTGTTAGTACTAGAAAGCTGTAATTTAGTATGAATATATATATCAGTCACGCCGACCAAGTGGTTAAATAAAAAAACTAAAAAAATTTTTTTAGAGTACCTCCCATAGACGTAAATTGGGGGTGATTTTTTTTTCTTGACTAACCCTATAATGTGGGGTATCATTGAATAGGTATTTGAAAACAAATAGGGGTTTGCTATATCCATTTTTTAATAAAATGAATATTTTCGGAGATATTCACTCCGAAAGTTCAAAATAATGTGTCCCCCCCCTCTAACTTTTGAACAGCAAGTCTAAAAATATGAAAAAAATCACGTGAGTTAAACTTAATAAAAACTTTCTAGGAAAATTATTTTCAACTTAATCAGTTGAGTAGTTTTTAAGTTTTGTAAAAAAATATTTCTAATCTAAGATTGTAATTTAACCGCCATTGCAAGCATTTTTTTTCTTTAAGTACCTATAAGATCACGCTAAAAGTATCTTCTTTCAAATAAAAAAAATAAAATTGAAATCGGTTCATATTTATAATAAAGAATTACATCCGAAAAACCGATTAGATTAGTTACCCAATTCGCCGATAGATGGCGCTGTACTGCCGAGACGTTGAAATTCTGCGCGCGGCGGGAGTTGGGACCAAAACAACCACATTAATAAAGTATGCAAACATTTTTTCGTACCTGCTACGGAACCCTATCTTGGGCGTGTCCGACACGCTCTTGGCCGGTTTTTTTTTCGTCATCATTTCAGCCGAAAGACGTCCACTGCTGAACATAGGTCTCTCCCAATGCTCGCCAAACAGATCGGCTCCGTGCCAACAGCATCCAACGCGATCCCGCAACCTTAACCAGGTCGTCGCTCCATATTGTTGGACCTACACCGCGTCTTCCGGTCCGCGGACGCCACTCTAGAACCTTTTTGCCCCATCAGTTCTACGAGCGATGTGCCCTGCCCACTGCCACTTGACTCTGGCGATTCTTCGAGGTATGTCGGTGGTAGTTCTTGCGCGGATTTCATCATTTCTAATGCGATCCCGCAGAGAAACTCCGAGCATAGCCCTCTCCATCGCCCATTGAATGACTTTGAGCTTTCTTATGAGGGCCATCGTTCGCGGCCACGTCTCAGTGCCATAAGTCATACAACACACACTGGTCAAAGACGGCTAAAATGATGAACGGATATTAAAGAAAACAAGGTGTAAGTACATTAATTTTCCAGCGCAATCTGTATTAAGTACACTTATTCTCACCAATTTCACAAGTGATGTCATTCCAACGAAACGTTAAACCCCAGACTACCGCACGGGAGATTAATCCCTGTTCAGAATCGTAAACTGTCGTACATTCTATGTAAATAATAGTACGACAACAATGTACCTTGCCGTTTAAAGTCATATAGTTAATTATCTAACCTACGATAAGGTTCTGACGCTCAATGCAGACATTTAGTCATCGCTCATTAGATAACTATGAATTAATTTCCATTAATCTGATACTTACGTATGAAGTATCATATTTCAAAAAAATTACAAAAAATTAGTGTTGACGTTTCTCGATGAGAACATTAAAATGGATGTCGCTAGTGTCGCTGCATAAGTGACTATGAAAACAAACTGAAAAATGTCGATATATTGTATAGGAAAAATTTGTGTCTAAACTCCTGACCAGTGGTCGTGGAGGGGTTTAGCACGCAGCACGGAATGCTGAGGACCTGGGTTCGATTCCCAGCGCTGGTCTCTTTTTCTGGGTTTTTTCTGTGTATCCTTGTTTCAGATTGTATTTAGAATGAAATTCAATTAGTGTAATTAAAAAATTAGGTGCATTAAGAATCTTAAGTTATCAAAGTTAAGTTAAGATAACAGATAACCGTGCCGTTACAGGGCACAGGCCTCCTCTCAGAATGAGAATGTACCCACGCGAGCCCACTGTGGATTAGGAACTTCACACACCACTGAATTTATTCGCATGTTGCACGATCTTTTCCTTCACCGTAAATTTCATGGTCATTTTCAATAGTAATTTCGCACTAATGCCGATAAACTCAGAGGTGAGAGCCCAGCCTCGAACCCACGACCATCTGCGTGAGAGACCATAGGTGAAACTAAGGTAAGCTAGTAATGAGAACACACCGTAAAAACAACTTAAAAATCGGTAATCGTAGTTTGATAGTGACCCTTGTCTTGTATAAAAAACTCTACGATCAAAAGTCAAAGTTTATTACCGACGAGCACCGACCCGACCGCCTACCAGATGGCCTAGTGGTTAGAGAACCTGACTACAAAGCTTGAGGTCCCGGGTTCGATTCCCGGTCGGGGCACGTATTTGTGTTAAAAACACGAATGTTTATGCTAAGATGTTTATCCGTTGTATACCCATAGTAGAGTCAACAGCATAAATAAGTGGTCAGTTCTGTACCTTGTCGTTTTCAATCGTTTAACAATTTTGTATGACATTTCAAACATGACGTTAAAGTGACATGGTACATAAATGATCACTTATTTATGCTGTTGACTGTACAAGCTGTGGGTAGGCCTCCAACAAGAAGGAGCGACGACCTGGTTAAGGAGGCCTATGTTCAGCAGTGGTCGTCTTTCGGCTGAAATGATGATGATGATGATGATTTGTTCTATTTCTATTGACAAAGCGTAATTATTGCAAATAGTGACGTAACATCGTATTCACTGTAAACCTTCACCTTAAAGGAAGTAGGTCACGCGTGGCGCCCTTTCGTGTGCATTATACAGCTCGTATGCAGCCTTAGCGCGCTTAGGCAGCTGTTCTACCGCCGGCGAGAAAATGTCTAGCTATCGATATTCTTGCCTAAAGGATTTGTCACACTGGATGCGTTCTGCGGTCGCGGTCAGGGGCTAAATGCCCAACACGGTTTGCGAGCGGAAATTCGATCGTTTGCGAGAGGTCAGGGATGGGCTGAGCTTGGGATGAGCCTTATTTTGCTGTTAATTCGCTTTGTAAATAAATAAATGAATGAATAAATAATAAATAAGGCTCATCCTAAGCTCAGCCCAAACCTTTTTTTTTTATGTTAGAAAGGCCAGACAAACGAACTAGTGGGTCACCTGATGTTAAATGATCACCACTGTCCATAGACACCTGCAGCGCTTTACGCGATGCCAGTGCGTTGTCGGCCCTTAAGGAGAGGGAAAAGGGGAAGGAGGAGAGGGAGGGGGAGAGGTATTGGGCCCCCGGCACTCTCACTGACCGTACGAAACGCAAGCAGGATTACTGCTGCTTCACGCCGGTTTTCTGTGAGAGGGTGGTACTGCCCCGGACGAGCCGGCCCATTCGTGATGCACCGGCTAACTACAACATGGCTCTACCACTACTAAACTAAAACTCTCGCAAACCAGTGATTTTTGGCGTTCCTGAATAGCAGTTCATCGCTATCCTCTCGCAAGCGATCGAATTACCGCTCGCAAACCGTTTTGGGTCGTTCCTGAATTTAGTCCCAGGTGAAATTGAACGCAGCCCGCATTATATACAAACAACATTGTCGGTCTCTATATATTTTGTATACAGGGTTATTTTTAATTCACTGAAATCCTCTTAACCCTGAATTCCTATCACTCAAACAAATGTTTTTTGTTTTACGACTTTTTAAAATGAAGCACTTTTTTTCCCATACAAATACACAGAGTATCGTAAAAATAAGAGGAAATCTCAAATTTTCAAAACTTTATTACACCAAAAATATTAAGTTATGACAAAAGCCGTAAAACAAAAAACATTTGTTTAAGTGGTAGGAGTTTAGGGTTAAAAGGATGCTAGTGAATTACAAATAACCCTGTATACAAACAACATTGTCGGTCTCTATATATTTTGTATAGATATGCGATCTGACCGTGCGGTCCGTACGGACAGACCGCACGCACGCGCAATTTAATAGTATAGAGACCGACAATGTTGTTCATACATTATGCGGGCTGCATTCAATTTGAACTGACCGCGACCGCAGATCGCATCCAGTGTGACAAATCCTTCACTACATTAGTTTGATCTACTCTAACTTGTCTCGGTTACTATAAGCTAGAAGAGGAAAGATATACACCGTGTTTCTTTTTGATTTCGTTTAATTTTATGGAAGGGTTTTTCAGGTCAATATTAAGAGGGTTTATACCTGCTGAGCTGGCAACGTTGCATTTTTGTTAGTTTTTCTCGATTATTCCATAAAAATTGAATGAAAATTAAAAATGTTTTGAATACAAATTGTTCTAATATATAAGTTAATGTGTCTACTGCAATAATAATTCGTGATAGACTTTTATTTTCTTTAAAAACGAACAAATTATTACCTAACGGTTTTTAAAGAAAATAAAAGTCTTATCACGAATAATTATTGCAGTAGACACATTAACTTATATATTAGAACAATTTGTATTCAAAACATTTTTAATTTTCATTCAATTTTTATGGAATAATCAAGAAAAACTAACAAGAATGCAACGTTGCCAGCTCAGCAGGTATAAACCCTCTTAAGTGAATAAATGTCAGGGTACAATTAACAACCGTTAATACAGGGTTATTTGTTCACTAGCATCCTTTTAACCCTAAACTCCTACCACTTAAACAAATCTTTTTTGTTTTACGACTTTTGTCATAACTTTATATTTTTGGTGTATGTAATAACGTTTTGAAAATTTGAGATTACCTGTATTTTTACGATGCTCTGTGCCGTGTATGGAAAAAAAAATGTACTCAATTTTAAAAAGTCGTATAACAAAAAACATTTGTTTAAGTGGTAGGAGTTTAGGGCTAAAAGGATGCTAGTGAATTACAAATAACCCTGTAAATACATAATTACTAAACATCCAAGACTTGAGCATATAGCATATACAAATGTCTGCCCAGCTAGGGATCGAACACGGGATCTCAAGGTTCGTAGTCAACGTCTCTAAATCCTAGGCTATCCGTTCGTTTGTTGTTCGTTGTTGTCGTTGTTGTTGGTTGGTTAGTTGGTTGGTTGGTCGGTCGGTCGGTACGGTATATAGTAGGTAGTGACCATAGTTCAAGCAAAAAATACTTTGACTTTGACCTTGAACGATGATTGTTCACACTGCTGGCGAGAATAATGCCATACTACAGCGCGATTTCACTTTTTAGCTGTAGAGAAGCGAGTGCTCGCTTCTCGCTTATCGCCGGCGGTGTGTCAATTGCCTTAAGCAGTGCGTACGATCTGAATTCGAGAAGAAAGAAATGCAAAATCATTGCAATCCATAATAATATTATAAATGTGAAAGTATTTCTCGTCTGTCCGTCTGTCTGCCTGTTACCTGTTCACGCTTAAACAGCTGAACCGATTTCGATGAAATTTGGTATAGATGTATTTCGGTTGCCGCTATAACAACAAATACTAAAAAACAGAATAATAGAACGGCTCCCATACTACAAACGTTTTTTTTTGCCGTTTTTATAGATAATGGTACGGAACCCTTCGTGCGCGAGTCCGACTCGCACTTGGCCGGTCTCTAATTGTAGGCTATGCATTATATATTCAACAAATGTCAATGTGACATGTATTTCTTTAAAACAAAGTGAATGTTAATCGAAATTTCGAGTCGTTAGAACTCGTCCGGTCGCCCGTGACAAACTCATGCGCAGATACAGCTACATAATGTATAAATAGTGCCATTCACGACGACACGCGTGAAGTCAAAATTAGACATTAATGTCATTGCAATAAGAACCACGGCACGCGTCGTCATGAATGACTCGAACTATATGTGTAGTCTGTGTATTACTTAGTATGCTGCTTAGGCTAGGGCCATATTAAAAGCGTCTTGTTAAAATCTATTATATAAAAATCTCGTGTCACGGTGTTTGTTATCCAACTCCTCCGAAACGGCTTGACGGATTTTTATAAAACTTTTTTCTCCATATTCGGTAGGTCTGAGAATAAGGTCGTAGGCTATTGTATATGGCAAAACAACATTTGCGGGGCCAGCTAGTCTAATATTGTATAAAAATCTCGTGTCACTGTGTTTGTTAAGTAAAACTCCTCCGAAAAGGCTGGACCGATTTTTATAAAACTTTTTTCTCCATATTCGGTAGGTCTGAGAATAGGTCGTAGGCTATTTTTTATACCCCTATTCTACGCGGACGGAGTCGCGGGCGACAGCTAGTAAATAAATAAATATCACGGGACAATTCACACCAATTGATCTAGTCCCAAAGTAAGCAAAGCTTGTGTTATGGACTAGGCAACGGATAAACTTACTTATAACATAGATAGATACGTGCTTAAATACATATTAAACACCCAAGACTCGAGAACAAACATTCGAATTTTTCATACAAAGCGCGGATTAGGTACTTCACACGCACCATTAAATTTCTTCTCAGGCGTGTGCGCTTCCTCACAACTACGGCCCAATCCCTTTAATTCTGAGAGGAAGCCTGTGCCTTACAGTGGGACGTACATAGGCTGTAGACCCACTCGGAACACGACTGTTCTCGTGCCGTAGGTCTCGACTGCTCTAAGCAGTCCCTCTTTGGACCGTCTAACTGCCCCTGGCCTTCTGTTCTACAAGCAACGTGCCCTGCCTCACTAAACCACTCCTGCTGCCTCTAAAGTTTGCCAACTCTTAGCTCGCAGAGTCGTCAGTGACTATGGTCTCCTGCAGGGGGCTACTCTGAAATTCGAAAATCAATTTCGTATCGCATCGTCTTGCTCGCTCTTGTATTAAATACTATTAGCGTGAGAGGAATGGCACGATACGAAGTTCGAATTTTGCGCTTCGTAGTATAAGGCCAGATCTCCTCATTTCTGATTCGATTACGCAGGGAAACTCCGAGTATAGCCGCTCTATCACTTTTTGAGTGACTTTGAGCTTTCTTTTGAAGCCCATCGAAAGCGACCATGTCTCAGCTCCGGTCATCACTGACAACACACACTGATCAAGACTTAAATAAATAATAAATAAATAAGTGTATTGTATAATAATTTGCTATGGAATAATTTACAAGTTGTCAATACACACAAAATACAATAAAGCCCGGATCGTTCCAGGCGCAAATGTGCCCAACATACTAGCCGCATTGCCCCGCTGAACCGCATCGGACAACTTTTGCACCAAAAACGACCCAGAGCGATGGTCAAGACCTCTTTTACGAAGACGGCGCACCAATTCTTTAAAAAAAAAGTATTGCCTCGGAACCCCAACAACCAGACGGCACAAGAGGTCTATTTTATTGGTTTTATTTCCACAGAAATCCAAAAAAGTCTAATATTATGTTATTACCGAAGGCCTAATACGTCAATAATATGACCTTCCTTGTGTTTTCTGCATCTAATCGCTGAATTAGAATGGACAGTTTTTGCTCAGCTGCAGTTTTTACTTGAGTACCTATAAAGACTTTACCGGTTCTAATGCACCTGTCAAACTGCTAGCGGGAAGCTGGAAAAAAATTGTACATTTAGAAAAAAGGGTGGGCAAATTGGTTTATACGACAAGGACAAGCGATATGTCACTAGCTGAAAAAAAAATTGTACATTGAGAAAAAAGGATGGGCAAATTGGCCTATACCTACGACAAGGACAAGCGATATGTCAATGGATAGCTTATTCTAAGTTCTAAAACTCTTACTATGGCAGGTAGTCCTAAATGTTTGTGTGAAAAAAGTTATCGCTGCACAAAAGTAGTTGGAGTTGAAAATATTATGTAGGTTTTTCGATCCTCTGTTCCTGTATCGCTTTACAGATTGAAGGTTTTGTAACTGTCGATGATTTTGTGTCATAATTTTGTTTTTCATGCATACCTAATATGGTTTTCTATCTTCCCATACCTTTTTATACCTTTTTTCACACAGCGGTTTGAGATTTCCGGCCGTACAAAAAGTTGTAGAATATGAAAAAACCTTTCTAATGAATGGCTTGTCGTTATTGATCCCTAGGCCAGAGTCCATACAAATCTGCCTATTCTCCTTTACGATGTAAGCAACGAGCGGCGTTATCGCTATAGAGAACAAGTAATAAAGAATATAGATACAAGTTTCATAACGAGAGTTCAACATTTAATAGGGATGTTGACACCACCAATCAACTGACGTACTTTTTATGAGCTGTCTAATACAATTCTCCCATAGAGTTTGAATGGCAATAGCTTATGACGTCACTTGTTCGCCAACTCAATCAACTAACTATTTATTTGTTTTAAAGCAACGAAAAATCAAATTTTGCAGTTAATCGAAAATTAATCTGGTTTTCAGTGCTAAAATAAAGCGTTTTTTACTGGAGTCGTGTCGGAATTATTTTTTAATGGCGTCAACATCCCTATTAGCCATTTTTTAAGGGATTTGCACCGCAATTATCTTTGATCAGCTCCTGGTATTTTGACGCATCTACACGGGTAGATGTTAATGTTGTATGAAACGAGCAGTCTATCCTCATTCTTACACATCTACTGCGTGCACTCTCGTTATTGTTAGAGGGATTGTCACTTACCACTCAATTCAAACCCACAACGTAGTTTCATAATAAAAAGTGTTAGACAAAAAATAGTATAAGCCTTGTCGTGTTGATATGTTTTGTTATTGGTCGTAACAGTTTTCTCGTTCAATAAACAAACGAGACCTTCAAAATCTCATTACAATGTAAATTACATAATTTATAACTGTTTACAGTGCTATAGTTACGCGTTGTACCTTACACGCTGTGTGGCCTAATTGCGAAAACAAATTTAGTTCAATTTCTAACGTGTTCGGTGATACGAGCCAGCTTAAATATGTTTTTTACACCACATCGTCGGTAAAAAATGTACGGCTCGCCTTATAGCAAATGGTTGCCATTTTTAGCTTAATACATACTCATATAAAGTGTGTGTCTAGATGCTATTCGATTCAATTCAAATTAATTTATTTCGCTTGATTTCAGGTACAATAAGATTACATAAATTACGTCAAGTCTAATAATCTACCAAACAAGGCATGCGAAATTTACATACAAACGAAAACAATAACTTAACTTTAAGTATAGTTTAAAAATTCCTGTACACTATAAAAGCACTATTCAGCAAGCCATTTTCTTAACATTATCCCAAATTTACTGAAGGTCAGATCTTTTATTGTGTCAGGTAGTTAAACATAAATTTTAATGGATATTACGTAGCGGTTTTTGCTACAAATTATAATTTTGAAAGCCAAATTTTTGAAATTTTCGTTATTTATACAATTAAATAGCAGCGAGCTCACTAGGTACGTGTTTACATGGGCAGAGTTGCCAGCTACTTGCAAAAAAATCAAAAAACGCACTTGTGCGTTATAGTTACAATAAGATACCCACTGTTAAAAAAATAGTTCGTAAATAAAATAATTATATGAATTTAAAAAAAGTTATAAATTAAAAATAAAATATGAGTGAAAATTTACTCGCTGCCAGTGAGACAGCAGCCTTATCGGTCTTTAGCGATAATTTACGGAGACTGAGCGTGAAAACAATAATGATTTAAGTTATTTCAAGTCACTAATTACATAAATTCGTTTTAAAGGAATTTGAACTCTATGGTTCAAGAGTTTAAAGGAACAAAATCTATGGAGAGGTTTGCAGCTTTTTTTACATTCTTCATGCGTAGAAGAACTCAATAAATAAAAATAAAGATATTTTTAATACACTGACGAGCAAAAATAAAGGGTCGGGTACAAAAATGACGATAACTACAAAACCCGCTGTGATAGCTTCTTCGAGTAAAATGAGCTTAGTTAGTTATTAGTTTTATTCTCAATTAAACTTTTTCTTGTCAAGGATAAAACTCTTTACTAAACTCATTTTACTCGAAGAAGCTATCACAGCGGGTTTTGTAGTTATCGTCATTTTTGTAACCGACCCTTTATTTTTGCTCGACAGTGTAGAAGTAGTGGTTGCCTAGTGGTTTGACTTAAGATTGTTCAAGCAGAGGTTCGTGAGTTCGAGCCCGGACTTGCACCTTTGAGTTTTTCGGATTTTGTGTGAGGAATTACATTTCAAATTTATCATGGGCTTTAATCAACACCTGCGACGAAATTCAATGGTGAGTGTGAAGTTCTCAATTCGATTTGTTCCTGCGTGGGAACTACAGCCCAAGCCTTCTCATTCTGAGACTCCTGTGCCCTGCAGTGGGGCGTCCTGTCAACCGATCAAAGGTTACATGGAAGAGATCCGTTTAAGGGATAAGCTCACCTTTGTACATGTTTCTCTTGTCATCAGTTATAATTTCATGTGTTTTATGTACATTCAAATCTATGCCATTACGACATTTAGACGACCGGATAGCCTAGTTGTTAGAGAACCTGACTACGAAGCTTGAGGTCCCGGGTTCGATTCCCGGTCGGGGCAGACTTTTGTGTGAATAATACGAATGTTTGTGCTCGAGTCTTGGGTGTTTAATATGTATTTAAGTATGTATCTATCTATATAAGTATGTTTATCCGTTGTCTAGTACCCATAGTACAAGCTTTGCTTAGTTTAGGACTAGGTCATTTGGTGTGAATTGTCCCGTGATATTTATTTATTTATTTTTATTTATTACCTACCCGTAAGGTTGATGTTTACATGTATTTGATGATGGTTGTATGTATTTATGCCTTCGATTGTACAATAGTTTTATATAGTGTACATATTTTCTAATTTTTCATCATCATCATCATGTCAGCCGAAAAACGTCCACTGTTGAACATAGGCCTATGGCTCGCCAAACAGATCGGCCCTGCGCCATCCAACGCTTTCCCGCAACCGTAACCAGGTCGTCGCTCCCTCTTGTTGGAGGCATATCCACACTGCATTCGCATTTGTACTAAGAATTAATCAGATTTAGGAAAGTCATTGAAAACTCTATAGAAAAGATGCAACAGCAAAAACTAAGGACACGGCCTTGCTGGCAGCGTCTTGCTCCACTTGTACTTTATTGTTTATTTATTTATTATTCTGCAAACAACTGGCATTCCAAAGCCTTCAATAGACGGAAAACATTGACATTACTTATTTTTTTCTATTTTTTATATTTGACTATTTAATTTTGACGAGTAGCTAACTAACTGACTCGGATACTTTATTTCCTGCATTGATTTTTTGAATTCACACCACTTGAAGGATCCTGGCCTTAACAAGTTTGTCAGCACAGGCATCCTCTCAGTATAAGAGGCTTGACAGTTCCCATTTTTTAGATCTTTTTTTACTCGCCAATTATAATAGTCTCTACGCTAAACCGCGGACGGACGGCCGGACAGACAGACATGGCGAAACTATAAGGGTTCCGTTTTACCACTTGGGTTCGGAATCCTAAAAATCGGTTGGGTTGTCTGAGGTTTTCAGTCATTTAAATTACATCCGATACTAATATTATAAATGCGAAAGTTCTGTATGTCTGTCTGTCTGTTACCTCTTCACGCTTAAACCGCTGAACCGATTAAGGTGAAATTTGGTATAGAGATAGTTCGAGACTCGGGAAAGGACATATGATAGTTTTTATCCCGGAATATTAAAAAGTTCCCGCGGGATAGCGATAAACGAATTCTTCGCAGACGGAGTCGCGGGCAACAGCTAGTCTTGTATATTTCTCCCGTCGGCATAACATGGTACGGTAGATATAGTGTATGACATAAATCGACGCGTGAAGGCCGGCCAACAATGTGCCGTAAACATGCGCTTGTGTTTCAGGCTTGTTTCTTAGGAAAGGTTTCTTTAATTCGCAAGCCACACAGATAGACGTGGGACGGGGCGCGTCGCAGTCGCTCCCCTGGAATCAGTTTTCACACTAAATGTGTAGAAGCGTCGCGATCCAAAGCAGATAGACAAGACCCCCGTCCCACGTCTCTTCTGTGTGGCTTGCGCCTAATTCTTTCTTAAAGTGCCACTCCATCACTAGAGGTTGGCCGCTAGCTCTGAATAATTTTCCGCTGACTTGAACCATTCAGAACAGTTGCTCTGCACTGCTGATCCTGGTCCACTCCCTAATATTCCGCAGGCAGAATTTACTAGCTGACCTCGCAAACGTTGTCGTGCCATGTATCACCTAGCCTAAGACCTATTCCGACCTGCCAATATAGACAAAAAAAAAATAATCGGTCATGCCGTACCGGCCTTTGCACAAAGCCTTTCGTGGCTAATTAGCCCGATGCGAGAGCGACATGTTCGACAAGCCTGACAAGAGAAGTTTGCGGAGGTTGGTGCAGAACTTGGTGTCGTTTCTGTATCTTGTCAGCTACTAGTGCCATGAAGGAGGCCTCATTGCAATTCTTATGCGACCCACCGACATTTAGCGCGCAGTCTTCCAGCCTTCCATCATGAGTTCCTTGTATGGAACTGAAATCTGGACAACGTACGCCAAACAATTCATCTAATACTTAACTCCCATTGTCATTGCCTCCCTTTGTCTTTCAGTGGCTGTTTTTTGCTGATACAGGGTGTATTCATTTAACTAAGTTACGGTTTACCTTATTTTCTAAATCAGGATTACAAACACAATTGAAATATGATTTGTCTCGTTATCTCCCAGCCTCTGTCACTAGCTGACACATGCGCAGACGCAGCGATAAATTCTCACAATCTTGTTGATAATGATAACAAACGTGCTTATTTATAAACGCTTAAAATACGTGGAACCTGAAAATTATGACGAATGTATGACTTTTCCGAAATGGCTGAGATATTTTCTTACGTTTTTAACTTCTTTGGCTCCGCTATTTTGAAAAATTTACTAAGGGTGAGGCCACACGAGCGTAATTTTGTGAGTTGTGAGCGGCAGAATTTCGGTTGCGCCATACATTGTGTCACGTGAGTGTCACGTGATGGCGCGCATATTGTATGGCGCGGACCAAAATTCTGCCACTCAGGACTCACAAAATTACGCTCGTGTGGCCTCACTCTAAAACTGAATAGTTGTATCGTTCTGTCCCTTATGGCGCTGAGACGTGGCCGCTAACGATGGGCCTCATAAATCATAAGAAAGCTCGAAGTCACTCAGAGGGCGATGGATGCTTGGAGTTTCTCTACGGGATCGCATTAGAAATGATGAAATCTGCGCAAGAACTAAAGTCACGGACATAGCTCGAAGAATCGCTAGACTTAAGTGGCAGTGGGCAGGGCACATCGCTCGTAGAATTGTCGGCCGATATCGAAAGGTTCACGAGTGGCATCCGTGGACCGGAAGACACAGTGTAGGTCCAACAAGATGGAGCGACGCCCTGGTTAAGTCCCGGGAACTCGTTGGATGCGGATGGCGCAGGGCCGATCTGTTTGGCGAGCCTTGGGGGAGGCCTATGTCCAGCAGTGGACGTCTTTCGGCTGAAATGATGATGATGATGATGATCTTTTATTCTTCTCTACATATAACCACTCGTACTATGTCACGAGAATACCTACGTTAAGAAATGCGATCTGTAAAAAAGGGTATTTAAATAATTTCACATTTTTACCGACACTAATGCTTAGCGATTTGTCTTTACGTCATGACTAGATGTTGCCCGCGACTCTGTCTGCAAAGAATTCGTTTATCGGTATCCCGTGGGAATTATGCAATATCCCGGTATAAAAACTATCCTCTCTTTTCTAGGGTCTCAAACTTCATCTAAATAGGTTCAGCGGTTATTTATTCCCCATACAAACTTCCACCCCTCTTTTCACCCCCTTAAAGGATGATATCTGGGATAAATACTATCCTCTGTGTCCTTTCCCGGCGTTCAAACTATCTCTATACCAAATTTCATTTAAGTCAGTTCAGCGGATTAAGCGTGACGAGGTGACATACAGACAGACACACTTTCGCATTTTGAATATTAGTATGGATATAAATTAAAAAAAAAAACACAGGACAATAATTCACACCAATTGACCTAGTCCCAAATTAAGCTAAGCAAAGCTTGTGTTATGGGTACCTACTAGGCATCGGATAAACATACTGATTAGATATATACATACTTCAATACATATATTAAACACCCAGACCCTAGAACAAACATTCGTATTTTTCATACAAATATCTGCCCCGACACGGAAATCGAACCCGGGACCTCAAGCTTCGCAGTCAAGTTCTCTAACCACTAGGCCATCTAGTCGTCAATTTTAAACCTTTTTGGGCCACTTGCACAGTCTAGGGTTAAAACATTAAGTTGTTCACCTTGGGTTAAGGGTGACAGTTCCATAAATTTTGACACTTCTTAACCCTGGGTTAGCTTTTAACTCGGGGTTATACAGCTAACAAGGGCCTGTGCAAGTCAGCCTTACTGATAAACCTTGATAGTAAATTATATGATTGCATAATACTATTTTCACTATACTACGGGTACCTAATAAAACTATAGTAAATAGCAGCGGTAAATCGTCGCCGGCGCCGTCGCCACGTCACTGCCATTGGTCGCCAACCGGCGGCATTGTAAATAAAATTGTTTATGTTAGTAATTCTAGATGGCGTTGGTGATGTGTAGCAAACAAAACGGATGGTGACAAACAGAACTATCAATGTCGCTACATACTACACTATCCATTATAGGGCTTTATCTCAAGAACTGTAATAGATAGACAGCTGAAAATTATTATATAATATGTATTTATTACGCTGCGACGAAAAATAATAAAAACGAAGTATAATTTTAAAATAAGTGGGTCCCAACTAATATAACGTGTCTACGTATAGTCGGAGTAAGAAAAGCTTCGTCACATTTCGACCTTAACTCGTTCACATAGAGTCGAAATGTGACGAACCTTTTCTTACCCCGACTATACATGTGAACAGTGTGAACTGAGAACTTCACCACTGAATTCCCTCAAAGGTGTGCGCAGATTTCACTATCTTTACCTTCAACTTAGGGTCTTTATCGCCACAGAATCGTCTTCAGCCAATCGAAAAGAGCGCAATAAGAACGGAAAAGAAGTTAATCGCATCGGCTCAATTCGTCCCGCGTAGCCGAGCCAATCAACGTCTTTTCGCTCTTACTGCGCTGAAATAATGGTTTATCCAATCGGCTGAAGCCAATTCCGTGTCGATAGATGTGGGGAGACTCTTAAAGCCCATAGTTACTTCAAAATTTAATTGCGTATGTAAATTCTGAAAAACTCTGAGGGGCGAGTACAAACTCGAAGCCACGACCCTCTACAATACGTTGTTTACTTTTAGTATACTACTGACAGATGGCTTGCTTTCATTTCATTTCCAACTTTAACACTATACAAATAAAGTAGCTACAAAATCTGCAAACGTGGGTAACAGTATTCTAAAATTGGCTTTATTTGTAGGTCGTTAAAGTTGAATATGAAATGAAGGCAAACCATCTGTCAGTGGTAAACTTTATGTAATTTTACTGCACTTGAGGGTACAACTGCACCACCACAACGTTATTTTTCAATTCGTCTAAATAACTTCTTACAAAGGTTGCCTTTACCTGAATAGGCGTCCGTTATCACTATATCTACACTTGACACATATACATTATATTTACTTTATATATGTACGCTTATGTACTGAGCCAACAATAATTGATCGTGACCAAGTGTTTTGCATGAACGTGACGGTGGCGAATCGAAGACTTCATTGTAATAATATATGTTAGTATGTTTGTGTGTTATGTCACCTGTTGCAAGGATTTCAGTGTAAGAACCTAAGTAAAAAGGTTGCCCTTCTCTGCTTTGAGAGAGACACGAGGGTCACGAGGGTACACAGAAAGTACACAACTAATCATACAATCAACCTTTTTCGAAAAAACCGGTTGTCTGTAAAGTCGGTTTACGGACAATAGTTTATCGCACGTAAAGCGTTTTCGCTCTTCCTTCATCAACCGTACAGCTAAGAAGTGGAATTCCCTGCCTGCGACTGTGTTCCCTGAACACTACAATCTGGCCGTTTTCAAGTCTAGGGTGAATGAGCATTTACTAGGCAAGCGTACACCATCGTAGACCTCATCTTCGCTTACCATCGGGTGTGATTGTGGTCAAACGCAAGCCTCTATTGTGTTTAAAAAAATCTGTAAAACTCAGTGTTGCGGGCCCGGACTCAACCCCACGACCCATTGCTTGAAAGACCACTAGGCTACCGGCTTTTAGTTTGACAAGGCGGGCTTAGTCTAATTAATTAAAAACAGTGGCATATTCTTAATCATTGTAATAACGCATTTGTACATGTTCGTGAAGGTGTTTTAAATATTGTTCATTTATTACTAAATAGTAATCAAATATGAGCACGTGTCGCTCATTAGTCATTAGTATTCCAATTCCAACACATAATTAGTAAAAATATATGTTAAGTTTATGATGTGTTGCTTACATAATAAGAATAAGGTTTGAGGAAACCCAGTCTTTTCTGAAACGTAAAACTTATCTCATGAGGAAACTTTTATTTAATTATATTAATACTAGCTTAGCTTTATCTCGTGGCTTTTCCCCTGTTAGGAATCCATGATGGTTACCGTAACACTTTAACCTTTTCAACCCTCTGTCAAATACAACAGCTCTCACTCAAACGCCATGACATCGGAATGTCAAACGCGAAATTGAACCCTACTTAAATGTATGTAGGTAGATATCGCCGCTCGTTCCCTAAATATCAGAATGGCAAAATACTAGATTGCCGTCTTACCCTATTTCTAAAATACCAAATTCCCAGAATACCAGACTTTCCTATCACCGGGTTTTTCTCTATATCGGAATGCCAAAAAAGCTTACACCATGTGCCTTTCAAAACCGAATTCCCACAATACCAGATAGTGAAATCTCCAGATCAAAAATCTGACCTATAGCACTATAAGTGTAACACATCGTTTTCTGCCAACTTCACCTCTCAATCTTATCTCTTTCATATTTTAAACTGTAACTCAGTAGTTGCGGACATCTGAAGGCTGGAGACCTGGTGAGTTGACACACAGGATTTCCCTAGTTCGGGCACCAGTGTTCCCCACACAAGTCTGCCAATTACAATTTTGCTGTTTTTACTAGCTGATGCTTGCGGCTTCGCCCTCACTAATTTTTTTTTAATATAAACCTTGTCTGGTAATTACGAACCTTAAGAAAAAGAATTATCCAATCTGGTGCTGTCGATCAGAAGTTATGTGCGTACATACATTTTGGTCATTCGTTTTTATAGATTTAAGTTCCTATATTGTATTTGGTGGTGGAGAATTCACATAAATGCCTTATTCTTATTCTTAAGAATGTCAAGCCTGAATTGATCAAAAGCTGACAGTTTACGCCACATTTTCAGCCCCGAAACCTTGGTTGCTACACGCAGTGTTTGTCCACAAATTGGGAGACCACGCGCACGCGCACTAACTCGCGGGCGCACGTTCTGTTAGCCATTACGAAACGCGTGAAAATTCACAAATTGAGACGTCTTGGAGTTTGCATGAATTAGGCGGTTTGGCACGGTTTGCTTTTCGTTTACGGACACGAACGTCTGTGTTTTCGGTTGCTTTGCACCAAAGTCTTAGAATGCCATTCCACCAGAGCTGTATTAAAGCCACTCAGAGGGCGATGGAGAGGGCAATGCTCGGAGATTCTCTGCGGAATCGCATCAGAAACGATGAAATCCGCGAAAGAACTAAAGTCACCGATATAGCTCGAAGAATCGCCAGACTCAAGTGGCAGTGGGCAGGACTCACCGCTCGTAGAACTGATGGCCGATGGGGCAAAAATGGCGTCCACGGACCGAAAGACGCAGTGTAGGTAGGCCTCCAACAAGATGGAGCGACGACCTGGTTAAGGTTGCGGGTTCGCGTTGGTTGTGGATGGCACGGGACCGATCTGTTTGGCGAGCCTTTGGGGAGGCCTATGTTCAGCAGTGGATGTCTTTCGGCTGAAATGATGACGATGATGATTTATACCGAATTTAAATACATTCTATATTCAGAACCGTTCCCATTAAAGCAATAATTAAAAATAAAATATAAAAGTAACTAATAACTAAACTAAACTAGGAAAATAAAAGTGCCCCCGCGGCGTGGACCCAAAGACGCTAGCAACATTTCCTAGCTATATAATTAACTACGTTTTAAAACAATATATCTTATGAGTGACCCACTGACACGCTTAACAAACACGACTTAAAATAAGGATGAAGTCGGTTAAAAATGAAGACCTCTGAAACTTTCAAAATGCATGAAAAAACGTGATTGGCCAGTTAGTATGTTTTCACTTCGTCTCTGCCGTCAAAATCGTTGCAAGGAATTAAATACTGTATTACGTAGCCCTCAGTGTAGAACTTTATATATCAATTGAATTCGCGTACATTAGAAATAATTAAAAAAACTTAATCTACACCAAAAAAGGAGGTCAATCGACGAAGTAGACTCGGCAGGGCAGCGTTTGGGAAGCTCCGCAATATCTTGTCATCAAATATACCGCAGTGTTTCAAGTTAAAAATCTTTAACCAGTGTGTTGCCAGTGATGACTTATGGCACTGAGACGTGGCCGCTAACGATAGGCCTCATAAGAAAGCTCAAAGTCACTCAGAGGGCGATGGAGAGGGCTATGCTTAGAGTTTCTCTGTGGGATCGCATTAGAAGTGATGAAATCCGCGCAAGAACTAAAGACACGGACATAGCTCGAAGAATCGCCAGACTTAAGTGGCAGTGGGCAGGGAACATCGCTCGTAGAATTGACGGCCGATGGGGCCGAAAGGTTCTCGAGTGGCGTCCCCGGACCGGAAGACGCAATGTAGATAGGCCTCCAACAAGATGGAGTGACAACCTGGTTAAGGTAGCGGGAATGCTTTGGATGCGGATGGCGCAGGGCCGATCTGTTTGGCGAGCCTTGGGGGAGACCTATGTTCAGCAGTGGATGTCATTCGGCTGAAATGATGATGATTTTATTGATTATCACACCTAAAAACCTTTATTTACAAATATCGCCCAGATGGCTGCTATTGGGCAGGGTACCCATAAGGTAACGGATTTTGATGCGGTTTTCATCATTCATCATTCATCATTTTTTTTATTTATTTATAACTTAGATAAGTAGCGACGAGATGAGAAAGTGAATTTTCTTTGGTCTTCATTATTTTTCACTAATTTTTTTGAAATAACATCCGCACGAAGACGGTACGGGTCGCTAGATAAGTACAATACTTACATATTTGAACGATAATGGCTGTCAACATACCTCGCAGAACAAATACACCCACGTAACTATTGCAAAATCAGAGTCATGTCGAGAATCCCAAGTGCTTCTCGTTATCATTCATTATCTATAAAAGATAAGCCGAGACAAATTAAAGATGGCTAACCTACATTGCAGACGCTTTTCCGTATGTAATTGTTTTATTTCTTTTCTTTGTTTCCCGCACAGTTTTTTAGGATACTACAACATACGGTTGTATAGGTTGCACGTTTATAACGATACTGACACTATACGAAATTATTCTCATTTCAAAAATTTACTTCGTGTTAAAAGAAAAGCATGTTTATTTTTGAAAAGAAAATAATTTCCAATTTTCGATCCTCTTGCTCTCCGCAGAGACGTTAGCTCCCTTTGCGTGTTCTATAAGATCTACAACGGGGAATGCTCTGAGGAACTCTTTGACCTCATTCCAGCTGCGGGGTTCCATTACAGATCCTCCCGTCGTAAGCGTTCATTTCATCGACATCATGTTGATGAATGGCAGTCTTCGACGGTGCGTTTTAAGCGGTCTTTTTTGCCACGAACTTGCAAAATCTGGAACGAGCTTCCCGCTGGGGTCTTCCCATCGAGTTACGACCTGGGTGCCTTTAAGAGGCGAGTGTACAATTTTCTGCAGGGCCGACAACGCACTGGTATCGCGTAAAGCGCTGCGAGTGTCTATGGACAATGGTGTTCATTTAACATCAGGTGACCCACTAGTTCGTTTGTATGGCTTCAATAACATAAAAAAAAAAAAAATCGTATAGTATCAGTATCGTTATAAACGAGCGAGGTGAAAAACTTATGTAAATGACCAGAGGCCGTATTGTCTAACGCTTCTGACGCTTGCCTTCGCTTTCACCGTCTCTTTCTGTCAGGTATAAACGCGAAAATCTGTCTGAATTAGATTGTTCATGTAAAGGTAATACAGTTTCACACGCTTTTGTCATAATATGACATGCAAATTTAAATATTTTGTTTTAATTTAAATAGTTACTTATTGATGCAAATAATTGGTAATAAAGACGAAACACTCAATATAAGAAATTAAGGAAATACAAAAGCGTTTGGTCGACACCACTGGAGACCAAAGGGCTGGCAGCTATCTCTCTCAACGAATCGCCATCGCCATTCAACGAGGGAATGCTGCCAGCCTTTTGGGTACGACGCCACGGGGGTCTTTTTTAGACTTAGTTTAGTAGTTTTTAAGTTAGATATTTAGTTTATAGTTTTAAATTTAGTTTGTAATATTTAGTTTACAACTATAACATTGATTTAATTCACATTCAATTATACAAAGAACATTTCACTAGCACAGCCTATCCAAGAATGGCTGCCCAGACCATCTGCTATCCGCTGTTTATTTCTTGATACGAATTCCAGAAGTCACAAATTCAAATTTACGAAAAAGCAACACGGTCTCCTTGGTCAGTAGTTTATAGTTTAGTATTATCATATTTGGCCACGTGTTGAATTTATATCGTAAAACATGACTCATTCGTCAGTTTTAATTTATATTAATAATATTTTTTTCTTGACGACCAGAAAGCCTGCTGGTTGGAGAGCCTGACTACGAAGCTTGGGGTCCCGTTTTCGATTCCCGTGTCGGGGCAGATACTTACTTGTATGAAAAATACGAATGTTTGTTCTCGGGTCTTGGGTGTTGTGTCTATCTAAGTAAGTGTGTTTATCCGTTGCTTAGTACCCATAACACAAGCTTTGCCTAGCTTACTTTGGGACTAGGTCAATTGGTGTGGATTGTCCCGTGATATTTATTATTTACTAGCTGTTGCCCGCGACTCCGTCCGCGAGGAATAGGAGTAGGTATAAAAATAGCCTACGTCCTATTCTCAGGTCAAGTCGTTGCGGAGGAGTTCGATAACAAACACCGTGACACGAAATTTTTGTATAATAGATTCTGTATATTGCTGAAATAACTTTATTTTAGAGAAATGGGGGCTTTATTTTGGAGATATCTTCGTGAGAGAGGTCTTGACCCTCGCTCTGGGTCGTTTTTGGTGCAAAGGTTATCCATCGCAATTCAGCGGGGCAATGCGGCTAGTGTGTTGGGCACATTTGCGCCTGGTACGATCCGGGACAGGTTATTTGACTGACTGCATTTTATAATTTTACTAGCTGTTGCCCGACTCTGTCTGCGAAGAATAGGGGTATAACAAATAGCCTTCGACATATTCTCAAACCTACCAAATATGGACAATTTTTTGCATAAAAATCGGTCAAGCCATTTCGGAGGAGTTCGATAACAAATACCGTGACACGAGATTTTAGAAGAAGATAATTAGAAGATTAGATTAGATTAGAAGATTAGATTTTTATTTCTGTGTATCGTACATTATAAATTACTAGCTGTTGCCCGCGACTCCGTCCGCGAAGAATAGCGGTAGGTACAAAAAAATAGCCTACGACCTATTCTCAGGCCTGCCGAATGCAGAGAAAAAAGTTTCATAAGAATCGGTCATGCCGTCTCGGAGGAGTTCGATAACTAACAAACACCGTGACACGAGATTTTTATATATTAGATTTCCTTAACTTTGACAATAATTTTGTCCATTATTCTTTTCAAACTTTATGTCATTTGATACAAGCCTATGCTTTCGGGTATTCCAAATGCAATGCTTTTGTTACCAAGGCTATTCTCCATAGAAGTTTAGCAAAACCGAACAAGTGTAGTCTTAGCCACGGTAGTTAGTCCGGCCGATCATGAATATTGATGTTTTATTGTGTCAAGTGTACCGTCGTGTGAGTAGGTCGTTGAATGATACTTCATTTTGTTGTTTAGAAATATCTATTAATAGTTGGACGAATTAGGACAATTTTTTTTCGAATGTATCAAATTGACGTAGACCTAAACTAAGCAAAGCTTGTACTTGTGTAATAGACAACTTATAAACATAGACATAGATTAATACATATTAAACATCCAAGTCTCGATGACAAACATTCGTATTTTTCACACAAATATCTGCCCCGATCGGGTGTCGAACCCGGGACCTCAAGCTTCTGAGTTATTCGGTCGTCATGTCAGTTTGATTTTGCAAGGTGTCTATAATCTTTTTTTTTCTTAAAGTTTCTTTTCCTATCGCGTTTTTCTTCGTTACTAATTTACACCAAACGTACATATTTATTCTTGATATAATTTTTTCATTCAACATTTGCCCGTTGGTCAATTAGCCAAAAACAAATATTGCTAACAGTGTATACCTATCATACTCGTACAACCATAACTTTCATTATTCGTAATCAATTAAGTTCAATTCAAAAGTTTTAATGCGTTTCATGTTGTAAAATGAGGTTTTCAAGGTAGGTATATGTAGAAATCACCATTTCATTCATAAGCATTCAGCCATTCAGGCCTATGCGGATGTTTCAGTCAAATTATGACGTATTGCTTGTGCACGCACGACGCCTTTCATGGTTGATTATAGCCCGATGCGAGTGTAGACAAACATGTCGTTGTAGACTCTACAAGCCTGGCTTGTACTATGGGTACTAGTCGACGATAAACATACTTATATAGATAAATAAATACTTAAATACATAGAAAACATCCATAACTCAGGAACAAATATTCGTGCTCATCACACAAATAAATGCCCTTACCGGGATTTGAACCCAGGACCTCTTGCTTCGTAGGCAGGGTCACTACCAACTAGGCTAAAGCGGTCGTTAAAGTTAAGTTTGCGGTGGTTGCAGAACCGCCTTGATGTCGTTTTAGATTTTATTTTTATTTCTGTGTAAGGTAGACGTCTGAGCCTTGGGGGAGGTCTATGTTCAGCAGTGGACGTCTTTCGGCTGAAATGAAAGGTGTCCCTGTGCTCGACACTGACCCAATATATGGCATCTTCAATCTTATATTAACGACCGCTTTAGCCTAGTTGGTGGTGACCCTGCCTACGAAGCAAGAGGTCCTGGGTTCGAATCCCGGTAAGGGCATTTATTTGTGTGATGAGCACGAATATTTGTTCCTGAGTTATGGATGTTTTCTATGTATTTAAGTATTTATTTATCTATATAGGTATGTTTGTCGTCGTCTAGTGCCCATAGTACAAGCTTTGCTTAGTTTGGGACTAGGTCGATTTGTGTAAGATTGTCCCCTAATATTTATTATTTATTATGTCATAGTAATAGAGGTGAAAGATGGGTGACATCTACTGAGCGTTGAGGTGTCGAGCATTGGTACGTTTACCGCATGAAAGAATATATCGTCGGCCACGGTATGTGTCTGACACGCTCGGTGGAAGATATGAATCGACCTTAAAGCGTGCGACAAATGCCAACGTGCGTGCAACAATTACATCATGTTGCGACCGACAGGCCTGTCATCGTGCGAAGCAATTATATGTCATCTACTTGCTAACTAATGATCCTCTTCTAAGAATCATCGTTGTCGATGCTTTTTGTAGAAACTTCACCATAATCATCATCATCATCAGCCTATGTTCGTCCACTACTGGACATAGTCCTCTCCCATGGCACGCCACTGAGCACAATTCTCGGCCACTGTCATCCAGCTCTTGCCGCCTTGCGAAGATCATCGCTCCACCGAGTCTGAGGACGTCCTACGCTACGTTTGCCGATCCGTGGTCTCCACTCAAGACCTCGTCTACCCCAACGGTTATCGGTTCTTCGGGTTATATGGCCGGCCCATTGCCACTTCAGCGTGCTAATGCGGTGGGCTATGTCGATAACTTTAGGTCTCTGTCGGGTTGGATCACTTCGTTACGAATTCGATCTTCAGAGAAACTCCGAGCATAGCCCTTTCCATAGCATGTTGAGCAACTTTAAATTTGTGGACCAGCCCTACCGTGAGTGTCCATGTTTCGGCACCGTATGTCATGAGACGGGTGGGACGCACTGATTGAAGACTTTCGTCTTTAGACTCTGTGGAATTGGTGTAGAAACTTAATCTAGATTAATCCTGTACCCATAGTACTTAATTGATAATGGCTTTTTCATCATCATCATAATCCCAGTCTATTTATGTTCCACTGCGGCCCCAGTGCCGAAAGGGAACTTCACACGCACACCATTGAATTTCTTCACAGAATGAGCAGACTTCCTCGCGATGTTTTCCTTCACCGCAAACTCAGAGGTGCGATTCTGGGTTCGAAATCGCGACCCTCGGCTCGAGAGGCCATAGTTTATCCCACCAGGCTGCCACGGCTTTTTGCTAGGCTTGTGAATCGTTTACAAACATATTTAAGCTAAACAACCACAACTCTACCTTTTTTTTAACTTCAAAAAGTTAAAAGCTTAATTCTCTACAATAATGGTGGTATAATGTGAAAAACGTAAGAAAAGGACCTTTTGTATGTAAAAGTGCAAAGAATTGATATGGAGCTTAGGGGCCGGCGCTCACTGACGGCATGGCACGGCAGGTTATGCGTCGTGTCATACCGCAGCATCCCTCGGCACGTCGCGGCATCGTGGTATCGAAATAAAGTAACATGAATTCTAAACTCATTGGAATAAGATTCAAAATAAATTGATTAGTAATAAAATCCTTTGCCATGACACGCCGTGCCGTGCCTATATTTACCTACCCACTTTTTAATATTGTAAATTAATTATTTTTTTTGAGCTAGCCTACGGGCATATTGAACTGTTATTTTGTTGCGTAATATTTTGTCTCATTTCTCCTCCTGGGGGGTGGGACAAACCCGAACCACACATAACGCGACATTGGCGCTCACCGCTCACCGCCGGCCCTAAGTCATTTTTCAAATTTGGGAAGTCAATTTGTTTATACGGACACGTTATACTACATCATCTAGGTCATTAACTAAAGCTTTTCACCTATAATACGTATACCTTCACATCTTTGGTTCCATCATCGCCTCCTGGCCCGACCTCTTCGCCGCCATCTTGAGGTATCCAGTCCGTGGAGCCTATTTTAGCCCACCGTTTCGAATCCATGCGGCTGGCGTGGCCTGCACAGCCCAGACGTGAGACATGGCAGCCTTCAACAGTAGGTTTCTGTTTTAATTTAGGATTAACCATACGCTCCTAAAGGCATTAATTTTTAACGACGAACGGCAACAAGTGGGTTTTCCTTGTCAGTTTTTCTCTATCTCGTTTTTATTACTCAAATAAGGCGACCGAGATTTATCGTAGCTATATGCTTTATTATACACTTCATCTTTATTGTATTGTAACATTGTAGCAGTTGTAATCATAGTGCGGTATCTCCCAAAACATTGATGTCATAATTAACTACGCTTTATGGTATTCGGTTGACAATATGAATCATAACTCAATACGGTGGTGTACAGATATTTTTGACCACCGTGAATGTTCCGATGTTTATGATGTTTGACATCTAACAATTTGGTAGCATAGTGAACGGTTGCGGTACTCTGAAGATGAGCTCTGGTTGAGTTAGAAACGCGTCATTGTAGTTTGGTGGTGGTGATAGTTAAGTTTGTGTGATTTGTGTGTGTTCATACAGTGTGGAGGCGGAATACACACAAATCACATATATAATAAACGTAGCTATCGTAAGATCGCCGGTGAGCAAAGTAATTGTTTCAGTTCATTCAAATTTTTGTACTTTAGCTACTGATTTCCACTTTCATATTAATATATGGACTTCCGCAAAGTAGCGCCTGATTCAATAAATTATTATTGTATGTAGATACATGGTATTTAACTAAAGAGTTTTTCACCTTGTTCAACCTCTGAACCGCAAAACTCATTCCGAACAATTGATACTGCATGTTCCTACATATTGCTGATTTGTTTGTGGGTATTAGGTAATTGTATTTTGAAAAAAAAAATGTTTATTTAATCTATAAATCGTCGTCGTCGGGTCGTAGATTGCGGGACTGGGACTGCGACCCCCTCGCTCCAGGTCGTACTTGGTTGAGCGGATTGCGCTTGCGCTGCCCATACAGCGCGGCAATGCTGCTGGGGTTTTGGGGACTTGAGCCAGGTACGACGCGGAATGACGGTTTTTAGCTTACGTAAGTTTTTTTTTAGATAATATAGTGTTTTTTCTTTAGATTATTCTAGCGACCCGCCCCGGCTTCGCACGGGTGCAATTATGCATGTATTATACATATAAACCTTCCTCTTGAATCACTCTATCTATTAAAAAAACCGCATCAAAATACGTTGCGTATTTTTAAAGATCTAAGCTTACATAGGGACAGACAGCGGGAAGTGACTTTGTTTTATACTATGTAGTGTTTGTTGTGTATATTTTATTGCTATTTTTTTTTTTTTGTTATTATTGTAATTTGTATTCTTAATTTAATTATTGTAATTGGTAATTCATGTTATATGTTTTCTGAAATAAATTATTACTTATTATTTACTTATGTAATAAATAATTTTTCAAATACAACATTCCTGAGAAGAAACTCTACTCAGGATTTCGGTCTTTGTCCGGAGAGTAGAGACACGTATATTGTACAAATAAATTGATGGAAAACGAAGTGTCACAGTAATTTCACATACAATAGTTCCGAAAAACTCAGAAAAGCGAGTCCGGGCTCGAATGCATCACCTGCCAAAGACGCTGTAATCCACTAAGCCTTTATCTTTATCACCATAGAAATGGCAAAACCTATACCTGTCATTAACTCCTCGAAAGGCATGGCGTACACGTCTATCCTCCGGCTCAATACGCTACTATCTGTCGCTTCACTATCAGAGATCCTTGATAAAGACATCGCGCCTCAGTACCGCGTCGCGTTCCGTCGCTACCTGACGTGTTTATAGTACTATCAGTGATGTAAGTTCCAAAATAAACGGTGAACTGTCAGTGCACTGGTGATGCTAAAGTGATAGTGCAGCAACGTGATAGGGTAGGATTCCGTTCGATCTAAATTCTAGCGGTGTGGCTGTTGACGATTGAGTCTTTCAGTGTTAGAAGTTAGGCCGGTTTGTTTAGTTTTGGCTTCTAATTGTAGATGACAAATGTCTTATAAATATTTTATTTGGAAATTGCGGGTCCTCGAACAAGAGGTTTAGAAACACTTGAATGTTAGATGTTATTATAAGCTTTTGTTTAACTTTTGGGTCGAATATTGCAAGACTATTTTAACTTAGGTATAGTCGGAGTAAAAAAAAAGGTTCGTCACTTTGCGACCTTAATTCGTTGACATAGAGTCGAAAAGTGACGAACCTTTTCTTACTCCGACTATACTTCTAGTAATTGGATTAATTTGAAGTTTGGTATGGAAATGTAGTTTAAATGACAATGCAAGTAAAAAACAGATAAGTTTGTAGGTATTAAGAATTAAATTTTAACAAACAGTTATCTTGGCTTTGTGTTTGATAGTGATGAATATACCTGATCGTTAAGTACAAGCTTAGTTTTATCATGACAAAAATAAAAATAAGACCCATGACCAAGCTGATAGTTTTAAGTGACAATGATCATGACAGAAAATTGACTTAACCACAACACGTGTTATGTTTATGCAGTACATATTCCGCATGTATTATAGAGATTGTGGTTACCAGAACAAATATCGAATAAAAATCCGTTAATGTGACGTTTGACATGTTGTTTATTTGTTGAAATTAATACAATGCTTCAACGTAAGTATAAGCTTGCTTGTAGATACGAGGCTAGAAATCAATTAAGGATGGTATTTTATTAATCTTTTTAAGCAATAATTCAAAGACTTCAAAGTTTTGAAATGTCCTTATCACATTTAATACTATACTCCGTTACAAAGTGGGCAGTTCGGTGACTAGGTAACATTAGTTATGTGCAATGTCATTAAAAAAAAATTTTTAAAAGGATATTTCAGATATTTTTTAGCTATTACACTAAACGGAACTTATCACGCAAACAATTTTTTTACTGGGCTATATTTGTGTCCCACTGCTGGGCAAAGGACTCCCGTCTGGTCCTCCATAGCTCCACGAAAGCTTAAAACAGTATATATTTTTTTAGTTCCCATGATACATAACTACAACGTCTAGACTTGGATAGTTTGTATTGCACATCGCTAATGTTAGGTAGCCACCCAACTGCCCCCTTGATAACGGAGTATATTTAGTACAGTTTTGGTACAAGACCTAGCTCGTAACTCTCGTTACAGAGCTCACTATCCCACGGGAATTTCGTAAAATCCGTCTCTATTCATTGTCTATATCATAAAAAAAAGTTTGTACAATATCAGCTCTCTAGATTAAAGGTCGGCACAGACCAGACGCGTGTGCGTGTTACGCACCAGTTGTAATGTAATGAATGAAACTGTAAGAATGCAAGCATAATGTGTGCACGCATCTAGTGCACCATCTTTCTTACAGTTTAAATTATTAGAATTGTTGCGTCTGCGTGTGCGTGGCGTGACTCGCACACGCATCTGGTCTGGATGTTTTGTCAGGACTCTTGGTTTCAAGCATGGTGTTTTAAGATTTTTATACTTTAATGATATTACCTACGTAAGTCAACAATTTGTATTGGTAAAGTGTATTTTAACGCTCAATTACAGTCTTTGGAGAACTGAAAACTGTGAAGGTCATACGTCAATGCCTCAAATTCATATGCAAATGCAAGATAAATTGAAAATAACCAGATTATTTACTAAGTTCGAAATTAAAGACAGCCATGATGAATTTGCTGAAGTTGCTTGGGTAGGAGAATAGCTTCGGCTAAAGATGTGGCCGTTGTTTTTGAATTAAGCATTAAGATTACCTATTATTATTATTATTATTTAGGAACAAATGACTCTACTTATATGAAAATTAAGTACCTATGCTGATAATTAATAAAACTGCGAGAAAATGTAAGTGTTAAGTCGAGTATTTTAATATTTATTTTCTAAATACAAAATATTCAAGAATTACCTACAATAATTCGACACTAATTGTCACAATAACGTCAATAAAATGTGCGAATTAAAATCTCGTCAAGTTCAACAAATTGAGTTGCGTATTATGTTTAAAATATCCGTTCTTCAATTGTTTTTTGCGGCAATTTTTGAAGTGTCCAATTACAGAGCAAAGTCAGTGTCGACAAGACTTAGGTACGTCCAAATTGTATGCCATTCAATTTTCTACTTCCTACGGTTAATTTAAGGTTGCGTTTAGAATCGTGATAACAATCACTCTCACTTTTACGATTCGGTCATTCAGATATGAAGTAGTAAGCCTCTGTAACAATTGTTTGGCTGTGTGCGTAAGTCGGTGGTTTAGTGCACTTGCACTTAAGTTATCGTCTTCGAACATAGATGGCGCTGTATTGCGTCAGGTCATTCTCGTTGTGATTGGACAGGTCGTTTGAGCTTGCTTCCCATTGGCTGATTTATCAAGGTCATGTCAAAGATTGAGTTCTATTTCGAATTCATTTGTTCGGTGTTTTAGTTTACGTTATGTGGCTGAGATAAAAAAGTGTCAATAAAAATATTATGGCTATTAAAGAGTCATCAACGATCATTGTATAATGAGGAAGTCTTTTTTAAGACAGTACGTTTTTATAATGTGACAGAGGGATTTTTAAGTACGACCTTGTTGTTTATTTTAAATTGTTTTGTGAAGATTTCTTCACTTGAGCTTAATTTTCAAAATCTTAAAATTATTATTATGAAAAAAATTAGATCTTTGAGTCAAACGGACGGACATTTTATTTAGTAACAAAGTTAGTACTCTTTGGATCTCTCTTCAGCAGATACTTAGATCCCACTGTTGGGTACAGGCCTCTAAGAACGAGAGGATTTAGTGTAGTTCCCTCCCACGCGGGCCAAATACGGATTGCAAACTTCAAAAATTGCACAACTAATTTACCGATCTATTGACGTCTCACTAACTGGAAAAAGGATTTAACGCTCCAAAAAAATTGAGGCCATATCGACATGGACTAATGTTAACTATGAGTAGGCCTAATTGCTGGCATGCCTAAACTTTTGTCCACAAATCACACCAATTTCGGACAATTGGCTCCGCAAGGCCGGTTATGATGTAACGAGGATAATGTCGGACAGTTAGTCGGATGCTTAATTACGGTGGGTGGATCCTTGAACCGATTTTGTGTCGGACGTGGAGAGTCCAGGTTTTCGCATATCCGTCTTAAGGTCGGCGCAGACCAGATGCGTGTGCGTGTCACGCACCAGTTGTTTTGAATGAAACTATAAGGAAGATGGCGCACTGTGTGCACGCATCTAGTGCGCCATCTTTCTTACACTTTCATTTATCACAACTTTTGCGTGTGCGTGACGTGATTTAGGCGCAAGCCACAAAGAAGAGACGTGGGACGGGGGCGCGTCGCAGTCCGCGTCGTTTGTCCGCAGGCCGCGTCTCCGCCCCGTCTCTTCTGTCTGCTTTGGATCGCGACGCTTCTATACATTTAGTATGAAAATTGATTCAAGGGGCGCCGCGACTGCGACGCGTCCCCGTCCCGCGTCTCTTCTGTGTGGCTTGCGCCTGAGTCAATACGGCCTCTAGTACCGAGCGAGAGGCCAATCTATAACAGTATGCTTAGTATAGGTTTTACTTCACCAAAATACTTCTCGATCGCGTTTACGTAAAAATTTCAATTCTATGGAAACACAGACGCGCGCGCGTGGAGACGCTGTCCATGTTTCCATAGTAATTGATTTTTTTACGAAAACGCGATCGAGAAGTATTTTGGTGAAGTAAAACTTATACTAAGCATACAGTTCTGTACCTCTACCATGAGTTACACTAGTTTGCAGTGACCGTACTCGCTAGCGACGGCGTAAATGATTTGTATGGAGAATTGTACTTCCGTGAGTGACCGCTAGAGGCGCTGTACACAGTTCTCTATACAAATCATTTACGCCGTCGCTAACGTGTACGGTCACTGTAAACTAGTGTAACTCAGGATATAGGTACAGGAAAAACAAAAAAAAAAATTTTTGTCACATAGTTAAGCGATAACAGTACATTATTGTCGTGGCCTGGAAGCCAGCAATTGCTATTCCAGCCGAGACTAATATAAAGCTTTTCTCAAAAATGGTGAAGGAAAAAAAAATTAGAATAAACTTTTATTAACTTAAATAGGACTAGTCTTGGTTTCGGTATACTCGCTTCATGTGACGTCACTCAGTTATTTCTAGGTTACTCAAACATAATTTGCAGCGATCAATCACTCTTATCAAATCATACAGGAAAGTGTAAAACGTGGAAAACTTCGTATGGTCCAAAAGATCAGAAACAATTTTTTTTCAAGTTACAATGACGAAACAACAATAGCTTTAAACTTTATTAACACTAAAGCGAAAACAAAAAACCGTGGTAGCATAGTGGTTTGACGTATAGCCTTTCAAGTAGAGGGTCGTAGGTTCGAGCCAGCTCAAACCTCGTGAGTTTTACAAAATTTATTTGCGAAATTAGATTTGAAATTTGTCATGAGTTTTACGGTCAAGGAAAACATAGTGAGGACACGCATTCCTGTAAAAAATCCATGATGTTTGTAAGTTCCCAGTCTGCACTTGGCCGCGTAGGAACTACAATCTAATGCCTCTCATTCTGACAGGAGACATGTACCCTGCAGTGAGACGTAAGTATATGTATAATGTAGGTCGAGATAAGACGATAAGATTTAGGTAGGTACTTACACTATTGGTATATTACAACTTTTTGAATTACAATTTATGTTCTAACCTATTTTTTAAACACTTGGCTTCCTTGCGGACTGAGTTGGGAAAATAAATGGAAGGCTTTTTAGCCATATAGGTGCCTCGCTCGTATAGTTTACGTAACATTTTTTTCCTATTATTATTAGTTCGTTGTCAGTAACAATGGTAAATTCCACATGGGTATTAAATTCCCACAGATAAAATATTTAAGTCATAAATAAATCCAATCTTAATCCATTCAAGGAAAAACAGTTCTATATCCAATAAAGACATACATTTCATAGCAAAGTCTTGTATATTGAGTTAGTTTTTTACACAAATAGCTGATTTTTCAAGTTGGAGATAAGCTCATTCTGTAGATAGCTGTTTTCGACAGCTATAAGATATATGACGAATGAATCTTACCTACGATACTTGAGATTATTTTCACCCGACTGTCGAAGGAGGGTTATGTATTTTGAGCGTATATATTTATTTATGTATGTATCATTCTTTGGCACGCCCTGCAGCCTGAACGGCTCAATGGATTTTGAAGTGTGAGGTGTCATTAGATTTGTCTCAGTTCCGAGAGTGACATGACAGAGTATATATTTTCCTGGAATTCCCATGGGAACGGAAATTATACAGGCGGGTTTTTTCATCTAGTGTTGAAATTTAAGTTATTTATGTAAGAGATTATTGTTTTAACGTAGATTAGATGTTATTCGTTACTTTTAAATAGCATTGGAATATTATGTGGAATAGGTTATAGCCGTGGTGTCCTAGTGGTTTGACCTATGGCCTCTCATGCAGAGGGTCGTGGGCTCAAATCCCGGCTCGCACCTCTGAGTTTTTCGGATTTTATGTGCGAAATTACATTTGAACTTTGGGAACTACGGTCCAAACAAACGCACAGACAGACACACACACTCTCGCATTTATAATATTAGCATGGATTATAGTACTTGACCGTACACTTTTTATTGAAAATGCCCGCTTTTTGTTCATTGCGTGGCGAGGACGCTCGCCACACAGTGGTCGCCTAGCAGCAACATGCAAAAAATACAAAAAACCGGCCAAGCGCGAGTCGGACTCGCGCACGAAGGGTTTCGTACCATTATCTATGAAAAATTGCGGTTTACGATTTATGACGTATTAAAAAAAAACTACTTACTAGATCTCGTTCAAACCAATTTTCGGTGGAAGTTTACATGGTAATGTACATCGTATATTTTTTTTAAGTTTTATTATTCTCATATTTTAGAAGTTACAGGGGGGACACACATTTTACCACTTTGGAAGTGTCTCTCGCGCAAACTATTCAGTCTAGAAAAAAATGATAGTAGGAACCTAATATAATTTTTGAAGACCTATCCATAGATACCCCTCACGTATGGGTTTGATGAAAAAAAAATTTTGAGTTTCAGTTCTAAGTATGGGGAACCCCCAAAATTTATTGTTTTTTTT
Organism: Archips xylosteana; assembly: GCA_947563465.1. Classification (NCBI taxonomy): domain Eukaryota; kingdom Metazoa; phylum Arthropoda; class Insecta; order Lepidoptera; family Tortricidae; genus Archips; species Archips xylosteana. The sequence goes on from OX387368.1 coordinate 11,800,780, forward strand.
CTATTTTTGTGTGAAAATCTTAATGCGGTTCACAGAATACATCTACTTACCAAGTTTCAACAGCATAGTTCTTATAGTTTCGGAAAAAAGTGGCTGTGACATACGGACGGACAGACATACAGACATGACGAATCCATAAGGGTTCCGCTTTTTGCCATTTGGCTACGGAACCCTAAAAACGCTCGCCGCTCCGCTATCCGGTGGCGTCCATGTGGGGCGAGCGGATAAAAACGCTCGCTTCGCCGCCGATCGCGCGTACTTGTAACCAGACCTTTAAGATTTTCACACCTCAGTAGCTAATTTCACGTCGAGGTCACCCGAATGATTTATCAACTGCAATCACTGAAACGCGTATCACCGACAGATTTTAGGTTATCACAATCGGGGTGATAAGCCGACGCCAAGCGCCTTTTAATCTTAAAGACAATATTTTTAACCTAAATTACGGATAAGTGCGAGTCGTTACTACTAAATAAAGGTTCTGTTAATTTATCACTTAACTGTCAGAAAACAGGGAAAGGAAAATGTTTATTTTTCAAATTGTATTGTACCTATTGGACGACCGGATAGCCTAGTCTTTGATTCCCGGTCGGGCAGATGTTTGTGTGAAAAATACGAATGTTTGTGCTCGAGTCTTGGATGTTAATATGTATTTAAGTATGTATTTATCTATATAAGTATGTTTATCCGTTGTCTAAAATACCTGCAGGGTGACATCTAAGACGTAATCCAAAATTATATTTTCTGGATCCACTCATGATTACGATCAACTTTTTATGGGAGTAATATCGAAATCGGTAGAAAAAAATTGAGCCTCCCATACTATAAAAAGTAGGTAATCTTTGTGTTTACGTTTTCGAAGTTGGTCCCATGTTAAGAGTTGATCGTAATCATGAGCGGATCCAGAAAATTTAATTTTGGATTACGTCTTAGATGTCACCCTGTATGTATAGTACCGTAAACTGAATTACTTTCAAATGCAGGGGCTACTTTGGAAAACAGTTTTTACGCCGTGTCCTTATTTTTTTAGACCATCTGTGGCAGTGAAATAACTACCTTGATAAATTACTTACCTAACTTTTTACGTCATTTGCTCAATCGAGCTATGAATATTTGCGTTTTTATAACCATTTTAAATCTATCAAAGTAGCCCCAGTTTACCGGTACAAGCTTTGCTTAGTTTGGGACTAGATCAAATTGGTGTCAATTATTGTCCCATGATTTATTTTATTTTATTTTTTATTTTACTGTTTGAATCATGATTTCCCTCTTTTTAGTATCTATCGATTTATATAAATTTAAGGATCAGTAGGCATGTTTGTATTGTTTCGCAATAATTAGTTTTATCATACGGTGCGCACGCGCGTTGATTGAAGTACCTAGCGAAACGTGACTGCGGCTTCAGTGTAATCACTACTACTTAATCCTGAGTTAATCATATACACTGCGAAATAACAAATTCGATAGGGCTCTTGACTACAGAATTCTTTATACAGAATTATTTATCTATCTAAACAGCGATCCGGGTGTCACCAACGGTACTGGCTGAAAATCGGCTCTGGGGTGTTTTAAACGCCTCAGCATTATGCTGAGCCAGTGTCCGATTTGCAACCGCAATGACACATTCTATCTTTAGCTTTCGTGTTGTCTTTTGTTTTGTAAAAATATTGATGAAGTGTCTTGTGTTGTTGTAAATAAAATTATTTTCTTTCTTCTTTCATTGTTTCTAGAATGCCGGAATGGCACAAGGCTTATTGGTTTAGATAGAGACTTTAGTCACAACATCATATTGTCAGTATTCCCAAAATCCGCACAAAGCGTTTTCGCTCTTCCTTCGTAACCGTACAGCTAAGGAGTGGAATTCCCTGCCTGCGACTGTGTTCCCTGAACACTACCTACAATTTGGCCGCTTTCAAGTCTAGGGTGAATGAGCACTTACTAGGCAAGCGTGCGCGTAGGCCTCATCTTCGCTTTCCATCAGGCGTCTTCTTCTCTCTTCTTCTTCAGCCCATAGCCACCCCCAATGCTGAGTGTAGGCATCCTGCATTGCTCGCCACTCATCTCGGTCCAGTGCTCTCCTCATCCAGCACCTTCCCGCCACTTTGACCAGGTCGTCAGTCCACCTCATCTCCTGTCTGCCAACGTTTCTCCGCCCGGTTCTGGGTCTCCACTCCATCACAGCTTTCCCCCATCTTCCATCACTCCTGCGACATATGTGTCCAGCCCACTTCCACTTTCTTTGGGTGATTACCTTGGCTATATCGGTGAGCCTTGTTCGTCTCCGGATCTCCGTATTTCGGAATCTGTCCCGGAGAGATATGCCCAACATCGCCCGCTCCATCGCCCTTTGCGTGACTTGCAGCTTGTGTATGACCTTCTGCGTGAGCGTCCAAGTTTCGGCTCCATATGTCAGCACCGGGAGGATACACTGTTCGAAGCATCTGCGCTTGAGATTAAGAGGTATGTCCCCTCTGAGCACGTCGGACAATTTACCAAATGCTGCCCAGCCTAAGCGAATCAGGCGTGATTATGGTCAAACGCAAGCCTATATTGTATAAAAAAAACACAAAGTACAGTCAACGTCATAAATAAGTAATCACTTTTGTACCGTGTCGCTTTCAGTCGTTACATAATTTCGTATGGCATTTCAAACATGACGTTGAAGTGATAAGGTAAAAAAGTGATCACTTATTTCTGACGTTGACCCTACAACAGAAAATGTTTTTTTATGTGATAAGAGGAAAACGAGCAGGCGGGCTTTCTGATGGAAAGCAATCACCGCCACTCATAAATCTCCAATTTATCATCATTATCATCCAGCCTCAGGTCTCCTCTCAGAATGAGAGGCCTGGATCGTATTTCCCACGCACGCGGGCCCACTGCGGATTGGGAACTTCACACACTATTGAATTTCTTCTCAGATGTATACAGGTTACCTTACGATGTTTCCTTCACCGTAAAGCTCATGAAAAATTACAAATGCAATTTCGCACATAAATTCACAAAAAACTCAGAGGTGCTAGCCCAGGCTCGTAGTTTTGCATTATACAATGAAGGTAATGCTAGTTTTAAGTTTAAGTTCAAACAAAAAAATAACAGCTAATAACTAAATCTAACAAACACTTGATCGAAACAATGGTACTAGGTCAAACGACAGCGTTGTTTGAGCTGTCAAGCTGTGACAGGTGAGGTTGTTTCTTATCAGTTTGATAACAGTTATTGTTCCACCGGCGCCGGCGCCGCCGCGTAAGCCCACTAGTGGGTTTGCCACAGATTAAAATAATAATAGAGTTACTGTGTAACCCTGTGCAGAGATCGGCAAAATTTATTTGAATGTCGAAATAACCAAATTATTCGCGAAAATTATCGAATGATTGTTCTTATTGTTGTATTAGAATAAATTATTCGTGGAAATTAATTGCCGCGAATAATTTTATATTGGGAGTTTTGGAATACCTTTAATACGTTAATCAGTGTTATAATTTTACAGGTTTGGTTTTTAGGCGGTAAATGTATCGACGCTGAGGTACATTTTTCAACATTTTCTACTTTGCTACTATAGTTTTGAGATGGTGTTTAAAGTTTTATGTACCTAGTTATATTATTTTGTATTAGTGGCGATGTGTAGTACACGAAAGAAAAATAGTCATTTTTTAAATCAAATGGAATGCTGTCATAGAAACCACAACAAAAGAGAAAATAATTCATTTTATTTTTATTAGTCATTCATTGTTTTCATTTTCATGTTTAAGTAGGCACTACTTATTTATTTATCGTTTTTTCCTTTACATAGACTCATACATTATTAGTCATAATTACCTATGTAAGTAGGTAAATGTCACAGTAAATGCAAACATCTACGTACAACACAACAACGTCCTAAACTACTAGACATAGCATGAGTATAAAAGTGCGCCAAGAAAGGATTTAAACTCTCACGAAATAAACTTGTATATAATATTTTTATTTTTTTTTACGAATATGCGTCCCTGAGATTCGCAAAATAGAACGGTCCAGCGCTGGGAACCTTTTGGCCCCATCGGTCTTCAGTTCTACGAGCGATGTGCCTTGCCCACTACCACTTGAGTCTGGCGATTCTTCGAGCTATATCGGTGACTTTAGTTCTTGCGCGGATTTTTGTTTACATAATGAACTTAAAATTATATATTTTTCGAAATTACGTTTGCCTTTTCATTTCTAATGTTACAAACATTTCGCACTATTTTTAAATCAGACCAAAGTACCTATTTAGTACCTCCTCCACTTTTGTATGATCTTAGAGGATATCAGAATCTGCCGTGTGTTGTCGTAGCAATTCTCCGAACTTACAAACAAGGCAATGCACACACACTAAACAAACACTTCTGTCTACCGAAATCGTGATTATCTTAACAATATATACTTACCTGCTTTTAGGTGTCCGTCAAAACAAAAGCTAATAAAAGAGAGCGTCAAAAGCATTTTTTTAAAGTAACATACAGTCATACATATAAACATGAAATGCAATAATAAAACTGGACCGATGTAATCCTAGGGACCAAAGTTACCTATCCATAATTATCACCTGATAATTAAATTATCGACTAGTTTAGTTGACATGATAAGTTAGTACAGTAATTTACTACCTACTAATCCACTCCTATTTTAAATTCCGCACAAAATTTTTTTTACCGGCCAACGTTTTTCCATTTTGCTACTTGCATTGGTGTCTCTAAAAACCTAGAATCACCTACAAATCGCATCTAGATAACCTTTTACATCAAAAAGAAGTAGTCCCTATGGTGCTCTAGATATCCAGCGTCTTTGATCACTATCGCATGCCAGTTTGTCGGCTTCAGTGTAATAAAAAAAAACTAATAGTATTTTCAGAAATGTGATATCATAATTTGGTATACCTACCGATGTCACTTTGCGGAGGTTACCAGTTACCATAATGAGTCAAACTCCATATTTGATTTGACTAAAGTTTAATTTCATGTCGTTAAAGTTCATCCAAACCACGACTTAATCATTATAATATCGATATTTTAATTCACATCTGCCGTCTGTGAGAAATCAGCTCTCATATCTATGTCTATCTCCAACTCATTACATTTAGCACATCCTCATACGTCAACAATACAGGACAATGCGTCTCCTTGTCTGAAATCATTATGAATATTACCGTCGTCAACTTGCTCGTCCACTTCGTATGGCGTACCATTTACAACATTGTTACTTCCATTATCCTCAGCCATGTTTTTCTCAAAGTTATTGTTCGTCTCAAGATTTATAAGAAGGCTTTCGTGGGCATACTTTAAGTTAATTTTTATAACAATAGCCGTGTAATTCTGAACGGATTTCAAAATCGCTCGTGTTAAATTTCCATGTGGTGTCAGAGTTTTGACCTTCTTTAGAAAATTTTACCACTAAAATGATTTTTGGCTGTTTAGCTGTTCATCGTCCGAATTGTTTCAAATTTTCTTCCAGCCGTTTAAATTTTTTTCGTTTGTTTTGTGGTGACACGGGTGTGTAATGTTCGTCATAAGAACTTTTGCATACTTCATCATTTGTCCGAAATGATCATTTTGCTTAATCGTTTTTTACTCTGAATCCATTAATTATTCAGAATTGTTATAAAACAAACCTAACCTAACCTATAGAGTCCTACAGGATAACCATTTCAAAATTCCTGAATAATTAATGGATTCAGAGTAAAAAGCGATTAAGTATGCATGCAAAATGATCATTTCGGACAAATGATGAATTATGCAAATGTTTGTATGACGATTGAACGGCTTCCGTATTTATGACGCGGTCGAAGAAGCAGTCTAAAACTAGTTTAACAATTGTACCTTACTTTAAGTTTAACTACGTTTTTTTCTGTGAGTAAAACGTAAAGATCTTTTGACTCATTCTTACTAACTTTACTTCAATAGGAGTGATAAGATTTCATACGTTTTCAAGAACCGATTTCGATTAAATATCTTGGACACGTAGGTTTTCAGATATTGATTTTCAGATTATAATACTAGCAATATATTTATCAGATAGTTAATAACAAACGTCATAGTTTCGCAATCACGTCCGTAGAGATTGCAGAAAAACTATACGAGTAAGTATTTATTTAGTTCATGTCAATACACAGGTGTATGACAGTTTCTTATTTCGCCGCCTCCGGCGAATAAAATGATAATCGCAAAAACGTAACTTTTCAGGAAAAATAAAAAACACTTTTTTGCCAATTACTTCTAAACAAGTGGACGTAAACTGATGATAGTCAGCGTTACGGAAAGCTAATTTTTTAAGAATTCTTCTTTTTTTAGTGTCACTTATATAATACATATTATAAAGGAGTTATTTAAAAAATTAGAAGTTAGTGGAAATCGATCATCATCTGTGATTTATAAAGTCGATTATCATTTTATTCCCGCTTTTTCAAGGGTTTAAAATACGTATTGTATGGTTGTTTTATCATTTTATTCTACTATTTTTACGGTTCGATTAGTAAAAATAATAGTTACATATCATCTTATTCTCGTTAATATTGTGAAATTTGTTTTATGATAATGTAATTTATCTGGTATTGCAATGAAACAATAACATGGTAATCAACTTTGGCTTTATTTCAATTATTAGGTTAAAATTAACAGAATCTCGAAAAAAACTAAAACAATACAATTTATTAGGTACTTATTACTTGATTCTTATTCTTGATCATCATCTTCATCATCATTATTCATTTCAAAGTTCTTTACATAAGTCAAGGACTCATAAAAAGCATGATAGTAGCTTGGAATATCACCTGCCTTACAAAGGCTAATCAGGTCGTCGTATAATATAATTGGCAAGAGCTGGGTGTATAATACTGGTCTGGTAGTTCGGTTTCAAGGACAGGGCTTGGGCTGACTATAGATTTAAGTGCCTGTCTGGTATCTCGCATGCTTCTTAATTTTTGGATTGACTCTGTGTTTATTCGGAAATATTCAGAATCGACGTCATATTAAAATTTGTATTTTAAAATTGACGGCTCTGCAGAAGAAACACTGACTTTCATTATTTTATTATTTATTATTATCGGTTAACTTTGAATCGTTGTTGTGCTTTCATTGCTGATCATCGTTTCGTGCGTTAAGATACTTTCTGTATTATTTTCTGGTTGTAGAGTTTCGTCTAAATCAGTAGCATCAAGGGTTCTTGTTTGTTCTTTGTGCTTGTCACCTTCGTAAGTGTAGTATTTGTTTGTACTCAATAAAACACATCAGCTGGCGACACAAAGATAACTGTTTATTTTTAGGTTTGCATACCCTCCCTTTGATATATTATTCACCTACCTACAAGACACATACATATCTATGACATCTTCCTCTTTTTAAAACATGAAAGACTAAAAGCTAAACAAATAATTCAAAAGTATACCTTAATTAAACTAGTCTAAAAGTAACTAACTTAACAAGTTTAATGATTAAGTTTTAAATTACGTAAACAAACATAATCTACTCTTCCTTCCCATACAGAGTATATGATGTTTATATATATTTTTTTTATTCATACCTAAAATAAAGTTAGAAAACTTAAAACAAAAAAAAAACATAAGTACAATATAAAAATAAATTAGTCTACCAAGTATAAATTAAAATCTATCGGGTCGACGAACGATACGTCCGCTGCGAGTAACCTGTACACCGGCAGGTTGACGTAACGTCGTCGACGTCGACGTCGACGCCTCTGCGAGCGGCGCCGCGGGTGCAGACGCAGGCTCAGTGCGCGCACGCATCGGCGTCATCGGCGTTGACATTGGGTCTATACAATCACTACTCGTGTCCCAATCGTGTGGCGATGAAAGCGCTGGACTGATTTTCCTATTTTTGTTTTTGTCACAAGTTGTCCTCATAATATGCGCCCTATTGCGTCGTATGGTACCGCCATTATTTACTTTCAGCCAATAACTTCTGTCACCGGCTTTACTCACTACTGTCGCCTCAAGCCACACCGCACCGTCACGCACCCTTACTTTCTCACCTACTTCTAACGGTGGTAATGGTTTCGTGCCTCTGTCATAATAATTTTTCATGTTATTAACTCGTTCCGTTCTCGTTGCCTGTACTCGTTCTGGCAGTATTGCCTGTGGCATTAACACCTCGGGACTCACAGGCAACCTAGTGTTAAGCGATCTACCCATTAAAAGCTGTGCCGGTGAATACTTTTCTCCTGTAATAGGAGTATTTCTAAAGTTGAGTAGAGCCAACTGCCATTCGGTACCATCCTCATCAGCTTTCGTAAGTAGACGCTTAACTGTCTGTACGTTCCGTTCTGCTAAGCCATTCGAGCGAGCGTACAACGGTGAGCTAGTAACATGAATGAATTCCCAGTCTGATGCAAATTTTTTAAATTCATGAGACGTAAATTGTGTCCCGTTATCGCTGATTATTTTGTTTGGTATTCCAAAACGTGAAAATACACTCTTCATTTTAACAATCACAGTTTTGCTTTGTATATTTTGTAACGAAAGTACCTCAACGAACTTCGAATAATAATCTATTATTAAAAGATAGTAAGCACGTTTAAGTTCGAATATGTCCACGGCCAAAACCTGCCACGGGCGCGCGGACGCCGGGTGCGGCTGCATCGGCTCGCGCGGCTGCGCGGCGCGGTGCCGCGCGCACGGCCCGCAGCGCGCCACCGCCTGCTCGATCTCCGCCGCCATGCCCGGCCACCACATCACATCACGCGCACGCCGTTTACATTTCTCAATGCCCAGATGACCTTCATGAATACGCTTCAACATGGCGTTACGTAGTGAATGTGGTATAACGATTTTATCGTTTCGAAACAAAATCCCATTTATCTCATGAAGCTCATTTCTCATAGTCCAAAACGGTCGCGCCTCAATTTTAACTTTATTTTTATTCTCGGGCCATCCCATATAGTAATACTCTATTAACACTGATAGAACCCTATCCTGGCTAGTTTCCTGTTTAATTTGAGACAACTTTTCCGGCGTAGCCTCCACACCTTCGTACATGGCGTTGACATGGACGGCGACGTCGTCGCAGACGTCAGCGTCCGTGCCGCGCTCGACGGCCGCGCGCGACAGCGCGTCCGCGATAAACATCAGTCTACCAGGCTTGTAAACGATTGTTAGCTGATAACATTGCAGCCTCAAAAGCATTCGCTGCAGTCGCGGTGGCGTTTCATTAAGAGGTTTCCTAAAAATAGTCTCCAATGGTTTATGGTCACTTTCAACTGTTACTTGACTGTGACCATAAATGTATTGATGAAATCGAGTACATGCAAATAGTATAGCCAACAGTTCTTTCTCTATTTGAGCCCAGCGTGTCTCCGTGGGCGTGAGCGTGCGCGCGGCGTACGCCACAGGCCTGTCGCCCTGCAGCAGCACGGCGCCCAGCCCCGCGCCGCTCGCGTCCACCGACAGCGTCACTGGCTCAGCTGGGCTGTAATAACGCAGAACCGGGGCGTTGCTAATCAACTCTTTTAGCTTTGCTAACGCATGATCGTGCACATGGCACCACATAAACTCTACTTTTGTTTTGAGCAACTCTCTTAACGGCGCTGATACATTTGAGTAATTTGGGATGAATCTAGACAAATAATTTGTCATACCTAAAAATCTCTCTAGCTCTTTTTTGTCTCCTGGCTTAGGTATCTTAGAAATTGCATTTACCCTATTTATATCTAGTTTTATGCCATTAACACCTAATACGTGACCTAAAAAAATCACCTCCTGCACACAAAAATTGCATTTATCTTTGTTAAATTTAACTCCATTTGTTTTAGCTCTTTCGATGACTTCCGCCAGTCTCCTATCATGCACTGCTTTTGTCTCGCCCCATACCAGAATATCGTCGCAGTATACCTCTACTCCGTCCATAGAAAAAATTTTGTACATTTCGTGATGAAATATTTCTGGCGCACAATTAATGCCAAACGGCATCCTTAAAAAGCGGTAACGACCAAACGGTGTGGCAAAAGTCGTCAGTTTAGAGCTAGCTTCGTCCAATCTCAACATCCAAAATCCATTTTTCGCGTCCAGCCTCGAAAAATACTTGGCTCCTGCTAAATTACTTGTTATTTCCTCAAGTGTAGGCAACTGAAAGTGACAACGACGGACCGCTTTGTTCAAATGAAAAGGATCCAAACATATTCGAAGCTTTTTATTGGGCTTTTCGACTACTACAATATTCGAAACCCAGTCTGTAGGAGTTTCTTCTTTTACGATAACATTGAGTTTTACCATATTATCTAATTCATCTTTTAGGCGCGGTTTAATTTTAATGGGTATTTTTCGTGACGCATTAACAATGGGAGACACATTTTCATTCACTGATATTTTGCAAATTGAGGGTAAGCAACCAATACCCTCAAACACTGAGTGGTCTATTTTTAATTGAGATATTTCACAATTGCGGCTTATTAGCTTCAACTTTTTACACGCCTTTAGCCCTAACAGGTTATTACAACATACATTTAGAACGTAAACTTTTTGTTTTGTGTTAATATTTTGATGCGACAATGAGGGTTCAAAAAACCCAACTACTGGTAGTTTGGACTTGCTAATTTCTCGTAAAACAACCTTGTCTTTTTGCAAAATATCTTCATGAAAACCAGCCTCCTTAAATGCTTTCAATGACATAACTGACGCGTCCGCACCCGTATCCAACTTAAATCTAACACCTATATTGTTAACATAAACTGTTTGGACCCAAGGTTCACACTTACTGTCACTATCAACCGCTTCCAATAATATACCACTGACTGATAACTCACGTTCCTCGCAGTCCTGGTCCTCTTCATAGTCCTCCAGAGTTTCACCAACGAATCGTGATTTACACATTTTGGCAAAATGACCTATACGCTCACAGCGATAACACTTAACGTTTCTCGCCCAACACCTATCCGTGACACCGTGCCTACGTCCACAATTAACACAACCGTTGTCATAATCACTGCGTTGCTTGTTAGAATAGAACCTGACAGGCCTGGTAGCCCTCGCGGTGCGGGCCGGCGCGCGAGCCCGCGCTGCTCGGCCCAGCTCTTCGAGCACAGGCGCGGCCGGCCCGGCGCCGGCGCCGCCGCTGCTGCACGCTTGCGCCTGCCTTCCCGCGCTCTCCGAGACTCGACACCACGCCACCGCTTCATCTAACTTCAGTTTGGCCTTCGCTAGTAGTCGTTCACGCATCCCGGGATCCCTAATTCCCCTTATTATTTGCGTTAAAATCAGACTATTACGTAAATCGCCAAACTCACAGGACTTGCTTTTAATTTTTAAATTACTCAAAAATTTGTCAAAGTTGTCATCCTTTTGAGAAATTTCAAAAAATAGGTGTCGTTCATAATTTACGTTACGAGCTGGGTCACAATGTTCTTCAAATTTTTGAACTAACTCGTCGTAATTGTTCTTCGTTTTTTCATTCAAGTCTAGTTCTTCGAAAATTTCTCTTCCAAATTTACCTATTATATGAAGAAATAGGGCACATTTTTCGCGAGGTGATGATTGATCTTTGCCCGAAGCAATCATGTAATAATCAAAGCCAATCTTCCACTCTCTCCAGTTGGACGCTAAGTTGCCTTCATCACCCATTGCGGCCGGCTGCTGTATCGCCGAGTATATCGCCACCGACGCTCCGACGCCGGGAGTTATCTCCCCTTTTTGATTCTGCATTATTTACACTTAAATGTAACTCAAAAGCTAATCACGTTTAACCACACCTGACACCATGTAGTATTTGTTTGTACTCAATAAAACACATCAGCTGGCGACACAAAGATAACTGTTTATTTTTAGGTTTGCATACCCTCCCTTTGATATATTATTCACCTACCTACAAGACACATACATATCTATGACAGTAAGCATCAAAGGTCGAGGGCTGGTTGCAGTTCTGGAATATTTGATTTAGACATCGTTTTGATGACCGCTGCAATGAAGATTCATTCAACGCATGCTTTGAAGTTGGTGTCAAATCAGAAGTACAAATCTTGTTATTTCCACCGACTGTCGGTGAAGGTGATGCTATGAAATCTGCTGCATTCAAAATAAGCGAAATATTTGAAATAGTTGACGGAGTTCTCAATATATTCTGAGTGGCATGTTCAAAATCGGAGGCAGGATTTGGGTTGACTAAGGAACTGCTGTTTGTCTTGGTTCCCCGCTTGCTTTTTGTTTTTTGGACAGGTTCTATGTTCATTAGAGAATATCCAGAATCAAAATCATATTTATACTGTAAAATTGAGGGCTGTGAGCAAGCGACTCTCACTTCCATTATCTGTGTCCATGATACTTTTTGCCCTACCTCATTTTTGACCCAATTTTAATTATTTATTAGTTCTTTTATGTTATAACCTTCCTTCCTTACCTTAATTCCTTAGTCAACCCAAATCCTGCCTCCGATTTTGAACATGCCACTCAGAATATATTGAGAACTCCTTTTGAAGCATTTCTTTAACGTTGTACTTTTCTCCGTTGACTTTCGCGTTCATAATGATTGCGTACATCTGGTCCGGGGTGTACACGACTCTATTTTTTAATTCTCTTTTAATGTTGGCGTGCACAGAGTCTCCCTCACTCTGGCCATCGTTGTCAAGACTGTGATGGATAGGACTCTGAAGGTCTGGACTTTGGTGGCTGGGAGTGTACTGCTCAAAACTATGATGGGCAAGAGTTTGATGTGGACTGTAATCGGGACTCTGATGGGCAGGACTGCGACGGACAGGACTTTGGTGAAACGGACTCTCATTGTCAATACTGTGACAGGCAGGAGTCTGAGGGTTAGGACACTGGTGGCTGGGAGAGTACTGCTCTGGACTATGATGGGCAGGAGTTTGATGGACTGGACTCTGATCGGGACTCTGATGGGCAGAACTGCGACGAACAGGACTTTGGTGAACCAAGCTCTCACCGTCAAGACTGTGACGGGCAGATCTCTGAGGGTCAGGACTTTGATGGTTGGGAGTGTACTGCTCAGGAATATGATTGACAAGAGTTTGATGGGCTGAACTCTGATCGAAACTCTGATGGGCAGGACTGCAACGGACAGGACTTTGGTGAACCGGGCTCTCATTGCCATAACTGTGACAGGGAGGACTCTGAGGGCCAGGACTCTGGTGGGCAGGTCTATACGTCATGCTTGAATTACCGATAATCGTTTTATCTGAGAGTACACTGCTACAATTACTATTCCTCTGTAATGTTTCATCTATATCATTACCGTCAAAAGGCGACGCTAGTTCTTGTTCTCGGTTATCAAAAATACCTATAGAATTAGACGATGTTGACGGCTGAGCGTCGTTAAGGAATATTTGACTCAGACATCGTTTTGAATTCTTATGAGAGGGTTCTATACCTACATTCATGTGTTGAGGTTGGTGTCAAATCAATGGAACAATTAGTGTTTGTTTCTGGAGTTCCCTTAAGTTGTTAATAAACGATTGAAGGTGATGCTATAAAATTCACAGAATTCAATACGAGGGAAATGTTCGATATATTTGATGGAGTGCTTATTATATTTTGAGAGGCTTTTTCTAAATAATCTGAGTCTCCTCCAATGCTTGAAGAACTCTTACTGCGCTGTAAATTTTGAAATTTCTCTGGGCTAGGCAAATATCCAGACACATCTGGTGAGAAATCTTGGTTCAATTCAGAATCATTTTCATCGCAATATTTTTTTTTTCTCTAGATATTTGTCTTAAATCATATATATGATTCGTAGTCACTACATTTTTATCCGTCGCAGTTTATTCATAATATTCATTAAACGCGATGTCCTTTGTTTGTTCATTGTCACTCACTTCACTTATACTCCAATCACACCAATAATTATATAGTTTTAGAAATCGAACACTAAAAAGCCGACACAATGTTTTCGCGAGCCGGTTTGAGATCACATTAAGAGGCAGTTTGTTATTGTAAATAAACATTGCCACGTACCCTTAGCACTTGACATGTCGATATAGACCATTGCAATTTACATTCGACCCGTGCAATGTGACAAAAGGATATGGCAAGACGTTTTAGAGTTCCGTTTCAAATGCGTAGTTTTGGTGAGCGCCATTGCACGAACAGTATTTAGCGGTTTGCGACGAGAATAAAAAGATAACTGCGCATATCATTACTTAGCGATCTAATTTTGACGAGAACATAATAATATAGATGTTTGTCATGCGATGAGCTTTCAGTATTTTATGATAAAATTATTGCACACTTTTATTCTAGTTACAAGGTATATAAATAAAAAAATTGAATAGTATTGTATTATGTTTCAATTTTGTCATTTACCGTACAAAAATTACGAAAAAAATTGAGCTGGTGCATTGGCACCTACGGATTCCAAATATGGCATAAAAATAAAACTAAGAAAATGGTGGTTATCATTTTGTTCTCCGGGGCCGGCGATTTGCTTTAATAATTGCTTGGATTAAAAAATCTGGGGTAAAAGATGCTGTCATTTGTTGTCATGTTTTAAAAAAGGTGATCGATCTGCTGACAAAAATGAACTTTATTTCTTGCAACTAACAGAAGATTTTTTAAATACAAAGTACCTCGTTTTGCCAAGGTTTGTAATTGAATATGAGGAGCGTCTGTTGTTCTGTCATTTGTACGACAGACAAATAGACAAACTTTTTTTTGGTCAGTAAAAAGCGACTTGAGGCGCTTGAGGCCAACATAATTTAATTTTAAAACAGCATACTAATTCGTTGGAAAGTAAACAAACGCTTATTGTTTTCTTACCAAGGCAAGCGTCATAGAAAAGACTTCCGTGATGGTCTACATACAAAGGGTATGCTTCTATTGAAGCGGAGATACGTAGAATCGGCCAATCGTATTAGCTCAAATCACGTCACATTATTAATTATAAGGAAAATTTTAAGAGACGTAACTTTCAAGCAGTTGTGTTGAACTCAACCGTTCTTCTGAGTAGGTATTATAAGCCGTGGTAGCCTCGTGGTTAGATCTATGCCCTCTCAAGCAGAGGGTTGGGGGTTCGAACCTAGGCCTCTGTTATTGGAAATTTATGAGCAAACACATGAGCTTTACGATGAAGGAAAACATTGTGATTGCACACTCCTGCGAAGAACTTCAGTGGTGTGTGTGGACTTGTAAAGTGCCCAATCCGCACTGGTCTCGCGTAGGAACTATGGCCCAAGCCCTCTCAATCTGAGAGGTCTGTGCCCTGCAGTGGGATATAGGCTGGGATGATGTCTATGATGAGTTATTCCTGTTTCCGCTCCACTAGGCCCAAAACAAGGGCACCCTGGCCCTAATGGGCATGTTACCGAAGATAGGTCACGATATCACAAAAATACTATCAGTGTGATTGATTTTGATTGTGTTGCTATCATAATCACTACCTATATTATCAAAGGGGCATGTTCAATGATTAAAAGAAAACGCAAGACTACGCATTTCAAATATTGTGAAATAATTAATACTTAATTACTTACCTTACTTTCGCTGGCTCAGCGACCCGAAGTGGATCTTGGCCTCCGACATCAAAGTGCGCCATTCCTTCCTGCTCTGTGCCAAGTCTGACCAATCGGATACGTCCAGCTCTTCCAGATCTTTAGCAACTTCATCTTTCCACTGGTAAATAGTTAATGGCAGGTTCAAAAATAGATACTATTGTGGTTAGAATGAGCAAAATAAAATCAAGCCCACACCTCTGAGTTATTCATATCGCGTAATTCATGCGCGAAATTACATTTGAGATCAGGCAGAGCTTGTCTAATTTAAAATGACGCGCCCCACCACCGCATTTGACATACAGGATTTGAAATCCTGTATGTCAAATGCGGTAGTGGGGCGCATCATTTTAAATTAGACAAGCTATACCTAATCATGAGCTTTACGAATTAACCCACCTATCTACAGAAATAGGGAACAATTTGAAGACACTTTGTACAGGCCAAGATGATGATCATAAATAAGATCAAAACATAGTTGAAAAAAACAATAAACGTCTGGACAGAAATAATATAAACGAAACGTAACGTAACGATCTTCAAACTTACATGACTGATATTCTTGAATTTACACTTTCGTATAATAAATAAGAAAATGTAATCCATAAAAAATGTGTGTTAATAAAACCGTTTATGACGTTGTCAATTAACATCGACCGGCTAAACAGAACGACACACAAAGGGCTGTCTAATCTCTTCGCGTTCACGTCATATTGATCATACAATCCTTCCTTAGTCTTGTGTCTCCAGCCATCATAGGACAGTGAAGGTCTTGTCTCTACAAATGAAAATGCCGTAGTAATTATTTAAAGGCCTTCTGAAAATGGATTATGTGCTGTTGCTTAGCAGGCTACTTGTTGTTGCACCTTTCAGATTAATGCTCGTAGAAAAGTTCCTATCTAAAGATCTTTTTCGTTTTACATATATATCAGTTAGCCTGGGAAAGTGTCCCACAGCTGGGGAAAGGCTTCCTCCCATTTTCTCTATTCGTCCCGATTTTCTGCGGTGTCCCTCCAGTTCATAAGGTACACATGTAAGTCGTTCCGCCAACGCCTCCTGGGCGTACCTCTACCTGGTCGTATCTTGTGGTTCCCAGTCCGTGACCATAATAGCCCAAGTATTTGGACCCACGTGGTTATCGTGGCCTGCCTAGTCCCACTCCAGCTTGGCAGCTTTGGCACATCGGTAATGCGTGTTTTGGATTAGTAGTAGTGCGTATTCGTATCATGTTGAACAAAATTTAAAAATACCGTTTTAAAACTCCTTGTCTGTAAAAAATACCTCGAGTACCTTGGTTTTAGTAGATATATCAATCAAATTGTTGACGTTATCATTTTCTAACGCTAGTCTTAAGCCTGTTGAGATTGAGTCTTATAGCATCGTATTACCATTCGCTCGTGTAAACCCGTTCATTTCAGTTTTTGTTTGTCTCGGCGTTTCTAACTTAAGAGCATCCTTGGACATATCACACCACATGTCTAACAGATATTTCGAGAGTAACTAATCTATTTCCTTATTTACTTCAGTATTTATCATCCATATCGAAATGCGTACTGTCTGTGGGTTCTTTGAATGCGTGTTTAAGTTTAACCTTGAGTTATTTTTCTTACGCCTATCCAAGTTTAAGCTAACATAGCGGAATGGAATCTGTTCGTGTAAATTTTTCATCTTCCTCTCGCGCCATGTTGTACTTATCTTTATTTATTCTCTACTCGTACATCTCATCAGTGTTAGAGCAATGGAAGATAATATAAAAATGAATTCTCAATTCTGTAGGTTGCGCCATAATATAACTTCAGAACGACTTTATCGATTCCAGTTTTTTTAAAGATTTCTACCTAATACTTTGAGGTTCTTACGGAAAAATATCCATGTCTCTGTAGCTGTTTTTTTAGAATCATAAAGGTGTATTGAGATGGGATTTTGGGTATTTCCTGCGGTATAGAGAACAGGAGATGTTCATAAATCTTATTTCTTCGTGGAAGATAATTATTGTGATGATCACAGTGGGTTTATGAAATAACATCTTGGTTTCCAGTTACCACGTGGAAACTAAATATTTGCGACCCGATTGCGTAAATTGCAGTGATAACTTAATGATATACGTAGGTAGATGATAAATTAGGTGGTGCCATGATAATTACATTCTTATTAGGTATTAACATAACAATAATAGGATCAATCACGTTTATGATGTTCTTTTACTTATCTACATAAAATAATTCGGACACGAAAAGCGTTTCGCAAAATGACGGCAGTGAAATATAACCAGACAAATATGTTTAACTAGCTTTTGCCCGCGGCTTCACTCGCGTGTACCATGAGTATAACAAAGAACCAAGATATCAAGCAAGCAAGCATACGGGCAAGCAAGCAAGCATGCATGCACACAAGCAAGCAAGCGTGCAAGTAAGCGAGCAAGCAAGCCCGACTAAACTTCAGGTAGATACGGTCCTTTACAGTATTTCTACTAACAATGTTTTTCACTATTCGAAAGCGGGCACTAAAATAACCAGGTTTGTTAATAATATAAAACCTATTATTAATTTCCCCTGTCCTGTATTAGGTATAATTCAATGTTTTCTTACCTTCTACGGAAACTTGAGTAACTGGAAGCACTGTGTACCTACTTAGCATTGATATTATACATATTATAGTATTTTGTTATGGTGTTGTGTGACCTAACCGTTAAGGAGTTATACCTTCCATCATCAGCTCATCTGAATAACCAGAAAGAATACAACTAAAGGTCTATACGTGCATATGATATTTAAAGAAACTTCATATAACTCCTAACCGTTAAGGAGTTTAACCTTCCATCATCAGCTCACCCGAATAACCTGAAAGAATACAACTATCGGTCTATACGTACCTATAATATTTGAAAAAATATCCTCAACTCCTAACCGTTAAGGAGTTTTACCTTCCATCATCAGCTCATCTACATGAGATGATGTCTACCAGACGCAAACACTTAAATAGCTTGAGAAAATATATGAAAAACGTAATGCGTGCCTACAAAATTTGAGGGTTGCCCTCGATTTCCCTAAGATCCCGACATCAGATCCTGATTTGGTGACAATGGAACCATCTCAGGAGTATATTGTATTCTTTCGAATAAAAAAATTATTTTTATAATCGGTCCACAATTGACCAAGAAATCGGCGAACATACCTACATAAAAAAATACATGACGTGGAATGCATGTAATCTCCTCCTTTTTTTGAACTCGGTTAAAGAGCCCTTTGCGGCCTATTTACAGTGTGAACTTATGAATTTTGAAATTTTAGCTTTCTAAAAACCAGTAAACGCAAAATCCCGTTTTTCCCGTTCCCGTAAGAATTTCGGGAAATGCTTTCTTAGTGCTCCCCTACACTCCCCAAGGAACCCACTTGCCAAATTTCGTCTTTCTACGACCAGTAAAACGAAAAATCCCGTTTTTTCCCGTTCCTGTGGGAATTTTGGAAACTCCTCTCACAATGCTCCTCTACACTCCTCAAGCAAACTACATGCCGAATTCAGCTTTCTACAACCAGTAAAACGAAAAATCCCGTTTTTTCCCGTTCCCGTGGAAATTTTGAAAAATCCTCGCTCAATGCTTCTCTACACACCCTAAGCAACCTACATGCCGAATTTCAGCTTTCTATGACCAGTAAAACGAAAAATTCTGTTTTTCCCGTTCCCATGGGAATTTTGAAAAGTCCTCTCTCAATGCTTCTTTACACTCCCCAAACAACCTACATGCCGAATTTCAGCTTTCTACGCTCACCAAAACGAAAAATCCCGTTTTTTCCCGTTCCCGTGGGAATTTTGTAAAGTCCTCTCTCAATCCTCCTCTACACTCCCCAAGCATCCTACATGCCGAATTTCAGCTTTCTACGACCAGTAAAACGAAAAATCCCGTGTTTTCCTTATCCCGTGGGAATTTCCAAAAATCCTTAAAACAGTTTTTTACTATTATAATTACCTACTTCTGTGTCAAACTTGAAGAGTCTAGTAATTATAGTTCATAGGATCCCGTTGAACTGAATATATAAATCCCGTTTTTTCCTTATCCCGTATGAATTTTGAAAAATCCTGAAATTAATGTTTTAACTAATATAATACCTACTTGGTTATCAAATTTGAAGAGTCTAGTTATTATAGTTATACTGAGATAGGGTCACTCGGAATCGAATTTATAAATCCCATTTTTTCCCGTTCCCGTGGGAATTCCCAAAAATCCTTCCTTAGTGGATGCCTACATTGTATAAGGTATCTATGTGCAAAATTTCAAGTCTCTAGATCCAGTGGTTTGGGCTGTGCGTGGATATATCAACAGTCATTTAGTTTATTTAGACTTTTCAACCCCATCGCACCGCACCCCATCCAGGGAGATGGTATTTTACGTCCGCCACGTCGGATTTTAAAACCGTTGTTGTTTTCATAACCAGCGACCCGATAAACCATAGAAACAACACCCATGTTGATTTTCAGACTTTGTTACCCCTTTCCCCCCTTTTAGGGGTTGAATTCTCAAAAAACCTGAAACACGTGTTTACTCATTTACCATTAGGAGTACTTCTGTGAAGTTTCGAATAAAATAGTCGAACTAATCTTGTTTCCCCATACAAACTTTGGACCCCCTTTTCACCCCCTTAGGGAGTGAATTTTGAAAAATCCTTTCTTAGTGCACCCCTAGACCTTATAAGGAACCTACATGCCAAATTTGGAATCTCTAGGCCCAGTGGTTTGGGCTGTGCGTTGATATGTCAGTCAGTCAGTCAGTCAGTCAGTCAGTCAGTTTCTTCTTTTATATATATAGATGACTAATTAGACGCTGAACATAAACTTATCTGAAAGACACGTACAAATAACTGACGTATTTAACGGTGACAAAACAGTAAAAAAAAACTTAAACACCCAAAATCCCGGAGCAACTGACGTTACCTAAATATTTGATATTTGAAATTCGGATGGTAGCGTTATCACCATCTTAACTTAACAATCAGGGACGTGTCACCATGCATCATCATTCATCATCCGAGATCTCGACGTGATTCTAAGACATGTGCCATTTTGATAACATTTGTTACTATGTCGTCTGCAGTATGGTTTTCTCCAAAACATTACGTAACTAGTTATGTAACTCCAGCATTTACAACTTTGTCGTCATTCTTATATAGGTCTTTACCATCTCCAGTAGTTTTATCAGGCACGTCACAAATCAGAATTATTTCACGTGCAACATCAATTATTCCACTATCTTAATTATAAGCTTAAAGCGTCACCAGTGCATCAATCACCGTATCTTAATCCTCTGTTATGTCTTGAAATTACTTAACAAAATCGACAGCGTTATCAATTTTATTTTTCGCCAGCCTATCTTCCAAGGAATTAAACAGTATTAAGTAACCAGTGATTTGAAGTGTGTGATCAGTATTAGAAGTGATATTTTTGGATAAATATTTAATGAAACATGTGTGCTACAAGTAGTGAACCAAGTTAGTGAAGATGGTGGTGAGGTGACGAAGGGGAGCCGACTGGCGGAGTTCGTCGCACACAGAAACATTCCACTATTAAAAATAGTAACCAAGGGCCCGGTGGAACAAAGCAAGGACATCTGCAAAATGACCAAGGGCCCTCGGAAAGTCAAGCTAGTCATTGTAGTCAACAATAAGAAAGAGTGAGTACTATTATTTTTATTTGAAAACAAGACGACACGAATGAGTCCTGATAATTTTCTTGCACATTCAACTATTTGTTTACTTCAAATGGTATCAAGTCAAAGTTAAGTTAGCAGAAAAGTGTGAACATAAACTCTGTATTGACAGGACTCGTATTGTGTGGTTTTTCTTGGTTTTCATTTACTAGCCAATTTTTTGATTCTGCTTTAGGTTGCTGTATTAATAAGAATAATAACGGATGATTAAATTAGATTAAAATATAGTCAGAGTTTGAAATAAAATCGTTAAGTTTATTACACACATGGTTATGGTTATAGGGATCAGGAGAAAAGACTCACTCAAGGCAACTTTTCCATTAATAAATAATTAATATAATTTCAAGGTCAACCATCTTTAATAGATAAAGAGGTAGACTTTATGAAATTACTCTTCACAATTGTGTCGATGTTATTAAGAGTGGTCAAGTTAGTATACAAAATAATATTATACTTAACTGTGCTAATCTTGTTTGACCTCTAAGTCACCTTAACTTAATCCAATTAAAGATATCTAAGTATCTAGATTTTTTGCCGCCTTAACTCTCTTTAGAAACTGCGTAATTCAAGGTTACAGTAAACTTGGAATGTCCAAGCGTACTAAGTATTATAGTTAAAGATTTGCCAAAGACTGTCCGTTCGGCGTTCTTAACGTCACTTGCATAGTTCCCGCGGGATAGCTAACGGAGTCGCGAGCAACAGCTAGTTTATTATAATTAATTAAACATACGAGTCAACGTGGTAGCCAAGGGTTAGAAAAACTTTGAGGTCCCCCGTTCGATTCCCGTTCAGGGTAGATATTTGTATGAAAACTCTCGAGTCTTAAATGTTTTTGTATGTATTAGAGAATATATTATCTATTTAAGTAGATATGTTTATCCGTTGCCTAGTGCCCATAATACAAGTTGTGCTTAGTTTAGGATAAGCTCAATTGTACCATGATATTTATTTATTTATTAATTCTTAGATCTAATGGTTCCGTCACCAAAAACATGAAAATTTTCTACCCATAACATCATCATCATTTCAGCCGAAGGACGTCCGTCCACTGCTGAACATAGGCCTCCCCAAAGTTCGTCAAACAGACCGGTCCTGCGCCATACGTATCCAATGCGTTCCCGCAACCTTAGCCAGGTCATTGCTCCATCTTGTTGGACGTCTTCCGGCCCGTGGACGCCACTCGAGCACCTTTCGGCCCCATCGGCTATCAGCCCTTCAAACGATACCCATAAAATATAATTAATTGCAATGACAAACAAACTAACACATTTTTTTATCATTGAACTTAATGATAATGTTGTCACGTCATGACGACCACGTCATCTGATGCATCCGATGGTCTTGACGGTATCCGGTGATTACTTGATCCAGACGTGATTAGCAACTTATGTAATAAATAATATAATTGAATTATATATCCTTCTAACATTTAAGTGTTTAGACGACCAGATGGCCCAGTGGTTAGAGACCCTGACTATGAAGCTTGAGGTCCCGGGTTCGATTCCCGTGTCGGGGCAGATATTTGTATGAAAAATACGAATGTTTGTTCTCGGGTCTTGGGTGTTTAATATGTATTTAAGTATGTATCTATCTATATAAGTATGTTTATCCGTTGCCTAGTACCCATAACACAAGCTTTGCTAAGCTTACTTTGGGACTAGGTCAATTGGTGTGAATTGTCCCGTGATATTTATTTATTTATTTATTT
This sequence comes from Archips xylosteana, assembly GCA_947563465.1. NCBI lineage: Eukaryota > Metazoa > Arthropoda > Insecta > Lepidoptera > Tortricidae > Archips > Archips xylosteana. The sequence continues at coordinate 11,823,648 of OX387368.1, forward strand.
TTATTAAGTGTCAAAGTTTCAGAAGATGGTTGGATGTTCGAATGTTTGTTTAGTCAATCCATACTCCATCATCATTATCCCCGCCTATTATACGTCCCACTGCACAGGCCTCTTCTCAGATTAAGAGGGCTTGGACCGTAGTTCCCACGCGGGCCCAGTGCGGATTGGGGACTTCATACTAAGGTTTCCTCACGATGTTTTCCTTAACCATATTCCATACTATACTATATATAATATAATATATAAAAATCTCGTGTCACGGGTCACGTCATTTGTCATCGAACTCCTCCGAAACGGCTTGACAGATTTTTATGAAACTTTTTTTGTATATATTTGGTAGGTCTGAGCATATGTCGTAGGCTATCTTTTATATCCCTCTATTCTTTGCGGACGGATTCGCGGGCAACGGCTATTTTTTTATACTAAATGTGTTCATTTAATAAAATACATAATGGAGACATGTGTATGTAAGTAATCCCCTTGGCAACAATCAGTGCTCCATTACTAATTCATCGATGTAAATTATATTCTCACGTGTAGCAATAGAGTCGGATTTTGAACATCCTAACAAAGTACTCAATGATAAAAACGATTCCATAAAATATCAACGAAATACGACGTACTACATCAATGGTACGATCTTATGAATGAACGGGCCATTATATGCAAATCTGTTATCGCGTATTAGACTTAATTACTTGAGGCAATAAGTAGATGATCGCTTGCATCCGTTGGCGATGCATACAATTGTTCTTAAGTACTGGGTAAAACGACTAGAAAAAAACAGTGATGTGGTAATATAGCCCGTAATTTTCCGGTATAAAAGCTATCTTATGTCCTTTCCCGAGACTCAAACTATCTCTATACCAAATTATATCTAAATCGATTCAGCGGTGTAATCGTGAAGAGATAACAGATAGACATACACATTTTCGCATTTATAATATTAGTCTGGATTAGTATGGATTTAGGCGCTGCGGCCCCACGGACCTAACTCAACCCCGAATGAAATCAATTTTTAAACAAGTTCCTATCAAATGAATATGTCGCTACAGTCGAACTTTCAAGTTGACAGACATATCTACTGGCATTATTGTTTTATGACATCCAAACGATTATTAACCTTAGGGTGGTAGACCTCATATTTGGCTGATGATACCTCTACCATGAGTTACACTAGTTTACAGTGACCGTACTCGCTAGCGACGGCGTAAATGATTTGTATGGAGAATTGTACTTCCGTAAGTGACCGCTAGAGCCGCTGTACACAATTCTCCATACAAATCATTTACGCCGTCGCTAGCGAGTACGGTCACTGTAAACTAGTGTAACTCATGGTAGAGGTACCGAGTGAAGTCTTTAGTCACTGTCATCATATTATTGCAAGGGAATATCGACTTCGTACAAATGAACTTCAACTGTCTTCAACCTTAGGGTGGTAGCCCATACTTTTGGCCGACCGTAATTGTTCGTTTGTAATCAAAAGTAACGGTCTACATTCCATAGAACATAATTATAGTCTCTGACCCACGGCAGATGCTGCTCAACTGGTTGTGCCGTGGGCACTTTTGATTCCCTTCAGCACAATTGATTGGTCCAATCGACAAAACCTCGAATCGCTAGTTGTGTCTTGGTGAAAGTGAAACATAGGTATAGGTAACGCCACCAGAGTTGAGGCCACGCACACAACCACATCTCTTGTAATGACAGCGGGATTTTGACGTTGTGTTGTCGTTAAACGTCAACACAACGTCAAAATCCCGCTGTCATTACATGAGATGTGGTTGTGTGCGTGGCCTCAACTCTGGTGGCGTTACCTATAGGTTTAGGTTATGTTAGTTTTGTATCGGCCCGAAGGGCCAAAAGCACTCAGTAAAAGGAGCTCCGCGTTAGCGGAGCTCCGTCGACACTGTTTCTGTATGGGAGGGGATAGGGGATTGGGAAAAAAGCGGCTGTGAAAATAAGTGGAAAAAATAGCATACGGGGAAATAAAAATATTGAGGAAAAATAATATTGGATAATTCGTCTATAGTCTTACTATCAGTGCTCGAGATAATAGAGCTATGCTTGTGCTATGGTGAATCTGTGTAGTTTTTAAGTTGCCTGCGACTCGACCAGTTGAGCATAGTAGTTGTGCTGTGGGTCCGGGTTGAGTCGTTGGTAACGTAGTTGTGCTGAGGGGAATCAATAATGCCCACGGCACAACCAGTTGAGCAGCGTAGTTGTGCCGTGGGTCAGAAAGTGAATATAATATGTCTAATGTCTAACCGTGAATTATTCAAAACTGTTGTATATGGAAACCACGGCTGTCGCTGACCTTCCGCTATCCACGGCAAACGCGATTTACGCGATGTACCAAGGGCGCGCCAAATCGGCGCGAGTGCTCGTTACACTCAGATGACAGTAAACGCTTCCGCGTGTCGTCAGGCAGTCGTACGACACGCGATTGGTTACGATCTATGCCGTCAACTTAAAAAAGAAGGGAATATCTTGATAAATCTATCATAATCCCAGCCTACATACGTGCCTCCAGGGTACAGGGCCTCTCGAATGCTGGCTTGGGCCATAGCTCCCACGCGGGTCCAGTGTGGATGAGGAACTTCACTCACATCATTGAATTTCTTCGCAGGCGTATGAACGTTTCCTCACGACGTTTTCCTTCGTAAAGCTCATGGTAAATTTCAAATGTAATTTCGCACAGAAATTCCGACCACGACCCTCTGCTTGAGAGGCCATAGGTCAAATCGCTAGGCCACCAAGGCTTTTTAGGGTTCCGTACCCAAAGGGTAAAAACGGAAACCCTATTACTGAGGCTCCGCTGTCCGTCCGTCCGTCCGTCCGTCTGTCCGTCTGTCACCAGGCTGTATCTTGGGAACCGTGATAGCTAGAGAGTTGAAATTTTCACAGATGATGTATTTTGATTGCCGCTATAACAACAAATACTAAAAAATGGAATAAAATAAATATTTAAGGGGGCTCCCATACAACAAACATGATTTTTTTGCTCGTTTTTGCTCGATATTGATAACGGCAACAGGTAGACACTTGAAATATTCACAGAATATTTAATTATATATTGACTTAAAAATAAATCATTAAATTAAAATAAAAAAAATATTTTAGGGGGTTCCCATACGGTAAACGTGATTTTTATAGATAATTGTACGGAACCCTTCGTGCGCGAGTCCGACTCGCACTTGGCCGGTTTTTTAACTTGATTTGGTCCAGCTCAAGCAATGTAAATAAAATAGCCGCGCTTGCGTTGAATTGTTTTAGTCATACACTTAATTTTTTAGCCCTCCCACCGCTTTTTTCCATTTCCACCTTCATCTTGGCTTGTTGGGATGCTGAGGTAAAAGGGTCCTCATCTATCCCACAAGGGCCGAGCCAATCTCTTCTTCTCGTGATACAGCCTGTTAGCTAACGCACAACCCACCAATCCGTTAAATAAATCAGCGTGATGAGCTTATAATCAGTGTAGGTTGGAATGTTCAACTCCCTTTGTCAAAATTCGGCTTTTGCCATGGAGAGCTAAAATATATTAAAGGGCTATTTATATCTCTGAACAGTCGTATTTGAATGGTTATCGTAATTATAACAAACAATAAAACATAATAGTGCCATTGTGGATGGATGACCAAGGCCGAATGATTTACTGTTCAATCTTTTTGTATTACTTCTGGTATAAGTCAGTACGTGTTACATACCTGAAGACAAGAGAATATTTTATTTCTGTTAGTGAGTTCCTTTGAGCAAAGCTGCAAGTAGCTTAGCTACTTTGAAAAGATTTTATACGCTACGGGTACGGCAAATGCCCAAGACCCATAAAGACATATTTCTAAGCCTTCAGAAGTAAATAAAACCTTATGTGTCTAACTTTGCTTTTTTTATTTGAATACAAAAAATATTAATAATTTCGAACTTCAAGATAACACATAATATTGGTAATGAGATAACATTGAATGCACTGATGCTGGAGTTGAGCAAGTAATGTCTTTATTGAAAAATGACGAGGTAAAAAATGACGACATGAAAAAATTACTAAGTTTTTTCCCAACTTTAATCGACACAGAAACAGTGTTGACAGAAGCGGAGCTCCTTCTTCTGTTTGCTTTTGCCCCTTCGGGCCGATGCAAACTTGACATAACCTAAACCTACCTATGTTTTTTTGTCGATTAAAGTTGGGGAATAACTTAGTAATTTTTTCATGTCGTCATTTTATACCTCGTCATTTTTCAATGAAGACATTAGTCGCCCAACTCCACTGCTGATGCATCTGTTTGTAAGATATGAAGTCTGACCAAAGACTGGATGTATTGGTTTAATGTCAAAAAAACTGTTTTTCTCTTTAGTTTCTCGGAGTACGAATGTAAGGAGTGTGTTTAGATGTTTATGAACTGTGTACCTAGAGATATTGGAGGACTACTATAGAAATGATGTCATCTCTCTCACTGATAAACCTTTTCACTTATGATTACCTGAAAGCGTTCAAAAACTTACCAGAGAATCGAATCTGCTATAAAGTTTTATCATACATACATATTACATACCATCATCAGGCCTGTTGTGACTTACGCCTGCGAAACCTGGACCTTAACCCAGAGAGACGAACTGAAGCTTGCCGTGTTCGAAAGGAAAGTGTTGAGAAAAATCTATGGTCCCGTGAAAGAGTGTGACGGTATCTATCGTCAACGCATGAACCATGAACTGGACGCACTTATCGGGCACAAGAACATCGTCAGGTTTTGTAAGTCGCAGCGACTGAGGTGGGCGGGTCACCTTGAAAGAATGCCGGACACAAGGGCCGCAAAAGTAATGACAAAGTGGACGCCGCAACAAAAGAGACCGAGAGGCAGGCCTAGAAAGCGTTGGAGTGACTGTGTGGAAGAAGATCTCAGGAGGATGGGAAAGTTTACCAGCTGGAAAAAGGTTGCCAGGCACCGTGACAACTGGAGGAAAATTGTGGAGGAGGCCAAGACCCACAGAGGGTTGTAGCGCCAGCGGAAGAAGAAGAAGACATATTACATACATAACACTAACTCACTCACTCTAGGTTGTCAGAGATATTCTTCGTTTATTCATTGCATTCATAGACATATGAGTTGATAAATATCAAACTCCAATATGTCCACTCTATGGTGATTCTTGATTTTTAATTAAAATAGAATAAAATAATGTCCGTAAGAATCATAATCTTCATGTCATTTATTGCGTGGTATCTATTTTCAGTAGCAATATCACGTAACACGAAAAAGTGTTCAAATCAAATCACTTGGTTTAGGTCGATCGGGGAGTGTTCTCTCTCTCTTTTTAATATTGTCCAAGCTGCCCAGTTTCATCACCGTACCACTCGACGTAAAATAAAAGTATCTAGCTACCATCAATGCTACCTCAATGGACGGCGCTTCTCCATGTGTTTTACGCGGTTTTTGTAGACCGGAGCAATTTGGAGTGGACCGGCGGCTTGAGTTTTTCCAACATACTTCAACATGAGTGCATTTAAAAGGCAAGGGGATCGCTTCTTGGAAGACCAATTCTTGGGACCTACAGTCCCAATTGGTGCCGTAATCCATGGGTGGCGTTGATCACTCAGCATCAGATGAACTGAATGCCCGTTCATCGGTTTAAGCGTCAAAACTACCTTATTATATTGTTAGCTAAGCACGACTCTTTTTATATTTACTATTTACTTACAATTAATATTGACCTCAAAAGGTAGTAATCAAAACCATTATCGTGTGAGATTTTTTAACTCCAAGTTTCTGATTACTCATAATAATCCCTTGATAGTTGAAAAGCATGATGAATCAACCTTGAGCCTAACCCAAGCGTGAAGCCAGTATTTACTGTTTAATACATTATTAATTAAAGGCCCAATCATCTATGTCCTTCACTACCGTCTGGTATTAAGATTCCATCTCATCTACATCGCGTGCCTTCATTCTACTTCAATCAACTAAAAGATGAGCTCTGATTGTGGAGAAGTACTAGTTTTGATGCGGTCAAGTTACGCTGGTTGTGAGCCCAATTTTGACCACACTAGTGCTTTGATTAATTAACATAGTCAACTGTGGGAATTGGATCACGTCGCTATGATCAAAGGAAATTATAGTGATATGCGCTTCAGGGTTAGAGCTGGAGCATCGTTTATTTGTTTTGCTTTCATCCGTTTACTATTCTGTCATATTTAATGAGCTGTTATTGAAATTACTTGTAATTTGAGGTATCATATTTCTCTAGTTTTTCTTGCTGCATCTGCTGGATTAAGCAAACCATTAATTAAATAACTAACACGTACTAGTGCCCACTAGCTCTTTGTTAACACTTTTTACTCCCAAACAGTCCACAAATCGGTGTACTCTGGGAAACATCAGTTATGTGGATCAAATTTCTATTGACAAAAGCTGCAAAGGTCAGTATCTGTCAGCATTATTTACATCACGTGTGTCATTAGGCTATAATGACGGGAAGCCACGGTTTCCGTGTGACGATGACCATCATTATGCCATCTGCATGAGTGCATGGGAACTTATCATTCAAGGTCCTACGGTTAGTCCTTGTATCACCCCTGTTAGCATCACTCTCTTTTGAGCGCGAGTTAGTATATAATTAGCCTGACTTCACGCAGAGTTCCTTGTTTTTTAATTTAAAAGTGACTAGCGATTGTTCTTTATGTCCCCTGACGGTACCGTTGCGAATGAAGGTGCAGAAGACATAGCTACCTATCTTATTTTTTTGAATGTATTTGTGTCAAGTAGCCGAATGTATATACAGCATGTTAAGGCAGACTTGCACGTATGTGCTATCCCAGGATTTAAGTACCTACTGCAATAATAGATGGAACTGTCATTCTTTAATTCTGAGAGGAGGCCTGTGCCCTGCAGTGGGATGTACGTAGGCTGGAATGATGATGATTTTCCGTGTCAAATCCTAAAATCTCAATCGCTAGCAACTAGGGTGTGCTCCCAGTACTGGATTTCCATACAAATACGGAACCGGAACCGGGAATTCCCGTTTCTCTCCATACAAACTCAGTACTGGGAGCATGCCCTACTAGCAACACGTAATGGCTACGTAAAAAAATATCTTGGAGCGACGTCGTCAAAGCCTTGATGCGTCATTTAAACAATAGATGTCGCTGGTTCAATGAGTGACGTCACTCAAGGCTGACGTGAATGAAGCTTTTACTACACTGACGCAGGCGCAAGGAATCATGATTATAGAAACGAGACTAGACAATTACTATACTAATCACCCACATTTCGTACAAAAGAATCTTTACTTGTCTCGTTGTCACGGTATTCAGAAATCAACTAAGCGCCATTTTGATTCAAATACACAACACTAGCTGTTTCCCGCGACTCCAGTGAATCTCTTATCGCTATCCCACGAGCGCTGTCTAATTTTCAGAGATAAAATCGATCCTATGTCCTTTCCAGGGTTTCTATCTAAATCGTTTTAGCGGTTTAAGTGTGAAGATGTACCAGACAGACAGACAGAGTTACTTTCGTATTTATAATATTAGTAAGGATGTTTTAAAATTGATCCGAAATATTTCAGCGGATAGTTGATTTGGTTCGACTGAAGATCCGTATAACGCATTTACTACTGGGAACGGATATATGCCTTGTCGTGACTTATGCCTAGTGCCGTTGTGATAATTTGGCATTTTTTTATACAATATAGGCTTACGTTTGACCACAATCACGCCTGATGGAAAGCGAAGGTGAGGCCTACGATGGAGCACGCTTGCCTAGTAAATGCTCATTCACCCTAGAATTGAATTCAGGGGAATAAGCATAAACGCAAATGCTTGAATTTGACACACATGTGTGCGTTTGTGGGATCTGAAGGATTCTCGAGTCTGCCAGCTGGCAGCGAATGAATTAAGGGTTTTTATCGGAATTTGAACATCAACCAACTGAAAAAAATCATCAACCACAGTTAAAATATCTTTAAAAACACGGACACCTTGTAGTAGCGACATCTGTTGTTGTTTTCAGTTACTTATCAACTTTTTCTTTTAATTTATCAGTGTATTTAAAGATATGAAATTAATTATAGATATTAAGTTGCAAAATAACTTACACTAGTTATGTGATATTATATATAAATCCGGTCTGATTACGGATTAAATGATAAATTAGCTTAGATACACGCTTGCTTTAATATTTTGATGTGGTTTTTCAGCAGTTTAGTTTAGTATCAGCTAAGGAATTAAAAAGATAATGGAAAAATGTATTAGTTAGGTACTCGTACTATTATTATTACTATTTGCAAGATTTAGAAAAGTTGACTTCAAATTTATAGTGGCGAATTTCACCTGCCTACACGTAAGTAGATCTAATACCAATGCTTGCAAGCATTCATGTACAATTAGCAAAAAGCGAGTATTTTTTTAACAAAAACTTTGTTTTTACACAAATACATAGATAAAAACACAAAATCTTGTGACTTGTATGGCCATTGGTAGTATAGTATGTATTCTTAAATAAAAATCCTAATTTAATCGAAACTGGCAAAAGTCTCTCATGTATATCGTATACTTATGTGAAACAATTTCGTTGATAGATACCTAACTTAGGCAACACGCCAAAAAGTTTCGACACTGACTGTTTAAGTATGAATCGAAACGAAAGGTTTGCCAATAAAATGTCATACAATTAATCACGAAAAAAATGCGCAATTTTACCAAAAACCGGGGTTTAAATGCCAAAATTTGCAAAGGATGCAAATTTGTCGCTTACATTAAGATTAAAAGAGTTTCGCAAAAATGAACTTCGGTATATGTAATCACGCTGTAGGATCATGCGAGGTAACCCAGGATCAATCAAACGATATCAATATATATCTCTAAGCGCCTTAATCTGCGGATTGGTGCGAAATGCCACGGCAGATTATACTGTTTATTTATTGTGCTATCTGAAATGCGGTAAATTATTTTACTTATTTGGCGTACGGCGATTCACTGAAATTGTACCCTGATTAATGAATTTTGCCAAATTTTGTAATGTTATAATTATAAAAAAATCGTAGGGTGTTAGCATGCCATTGATCGATATCGATCGATTGGTGTGGTAGGTTAGGCTAACGGCTACCGGTCGATAAACGCCTGCTCGTGCTCGACAGCCAATCAATGCTAGTGTTTGACGTATTGGTGTAGTCGAAATTGTGGATCGACGTCAACCAATCCATTCTAGCATCGATCGACGATCGACCGATTGGTGTGGTGACACTCATAGATTTGTTGCGTGTTTAAGGTTGGTATTGTCTTAAAAAATACGAATATTTATTATAAGTCTTTTTAGTATTTAGAAATTTTTATTAAAATATTTTTAGTATTCATTTACTTTGCGGGATGGCGGGAATAAGACGTAATTTCACTGTAAGCGTTGTTTGCGATTACTTTATTTAGCTATTTTTGTATTTTGTCAATTTTAATGTGGTGAAGTTATAAATGCTAAGCGCCAACCACCACCCAGTAGCATTATCAAATATACCAAAGTAATACAAGCAACTAAAGCTTTTTATTACTATTTGTTTTAAAACACTTCCTTCAAATTTAATTCCTCACAAACGTAAATTAACACGCGACATTGTGGTAGATTAGTATAAAAATAAAAATACAAGCTCCACAATCTTATCTATATAGTATTACTCAATAGTTAATAAGGTAAGAGGAAAAACACTGGTACCTACGTACATTATACAATTAGTAACGCACGGTTTGGAAATGTGTGAACAACTGTACCGGTAATAGCTTATTTTATATTGATCGATAAATGCAACCTTCGAAAAAACCTGCAGGAACCTTTGATCAATTATAACTGTAGATCCACAGTCGCGCGCCCGAAAATGTCCGAGCCAAATGAGCGCCACTTTGATAAAAGTGGCCTTCTTTTTTCTCAGTTTTGCCGCTACCGAAATTCGACTGTAATGAAGTAAAGACTAGGTTCAAATTTCTGTGTAGGTGATGATTTTATTTGTTACGCAACCAAATAAAAAAGTTCGGACATTCTTTGAAGGGGATTTTGTTCGGCAATGTTTATCTTCAGTTATAATTGATCAAAGGCAGGAACTAAATCTATTTACTTTCTTGACAGGAATAACAAAAAACAATTGGTCGAAAAAACTACTAAGGAATGGAATTCGCTCCCGTCGTCTGTATGTCCAGATAAATACAAACTAACCTGACCCAAAATTTTTATATGTATATTAGAGAAATCTTTGTTCAAGCTGCTGCCAGATAGTTCGTCTGTAGCGTGTAAATTTATCGTTATAGTAGCATAAGTTAATTCAGTTTTGTAGCATCGCGTGACCCGGGATTGATACCTATCTCACCCGATGGAAAGTGCGGATGAGGCCAAAGGTGTATCTCGCTGGATCAGTAACATCCTATTCACTCTATCCTTGAAGAGCTCCAGGTTATATCTATCTTGAAAAACAGACGTTGGGAGCTAATTTCATTCCTAGTAGAATGTAATTACATTTTTGCTGTGCCTTACAGGGTACTAAATCTGATCTCTTAAATAGTTTAAGTTATCCCTACCACCTGTAAAAACCATTATGTGCAATAAAGTATTGAGCATCTATTAGTTATTAGGATAAACACACACACACTCTCACACACATATATATACACACACACACACACACACACACACTCACATTTTATCATTATCAAAGTGTTTTTTGTTCTTAGTTTTATTTATTATTTAGTATAATTAATTAGTTTCTCTGCGGGATCGCATTAGAAATGATGAAATCCGCGCAAGAACTAAAGTCACGGACATAGCTCGAAGAATCGCTAGACTTAAGTGGCAGTGGGCAGGGCACATCGCCCGTAGAACTGACGGCCGATGGGGCCGAAAGGTTCTCGAGTGGCGTCCACGGACCGGAAGACGCAGTGTAGGTAGGCCTCCAACAAGATGGAGCGACGACCTGGTGAAGGTAGCGGGAACGCATTGGGAGCGGGTGGCGCAGGGCCGATCTGTTTGGCGAGCCTTGGGGGAGGCCTATGTTCAGCAGTGGACGTCTTTCGGCTGAAATGTTGATGAATTAATAATACTCTTGTTATTGGTTGTTCACATATGTAATTGCTAAACTTGAGGAAGAGCGGGATCTCCTAACACAGGTATTTGTACTTAATGGGAGGTCCCAACCTTCTCTAGCTTATAAAAGGCTGTCACCAATAAAACAATTTTTGATTTTTTTTTATGTTCGCGTCTCTCCTGCCTGTGGACATGACAAAAGTTAAGGGTCTACAGCCAATATTTTTTAATCAAGTATACATCGGCTTATGAGACTCCTGTCCAACTCGAAGTTGCTGACTCGGAGTCGCTAATTTTATGACCACTGGAGAGACAACTTGTGTGGCTCATATTTTCTGAAAATAATTTTTTCTTCGTGGCTATTATTCCACTCCCACATTTTCCCAGTGGCATTTTTTCCCAATTATTATTATTTATCACTGTTTAATTTTACTGTTCTTGTTGTTTATTATTATATTTTTCGATTAACATAGTGTTTTCGATTAAAGCTGATAGATAATCAACGGACGCTGACCTCCTATTTCTGGGCGATTTGCCCTTCGGGCACAAGAAACTACGTAACTAACCTAACCTACCTAGTATTCTAGGATCCATTGAGATTAAAAAAGTTTGAGAAAGTATGCCAATAGAAAAAATCGATTTTGAGAAATAATGCCCACATAAAATAAAATATTGGGAAAAAATGCCACTGGGATAATATGGGAATGGAATAATTGTCTCGAAGAAAAAATGATTTTCGGAAAATATAAGTCACACTCGTATGACCCATTAACATGTCAAGCACTAGGTCATTTACCTTATCCTTCAGTATTTGCTAAATATAGCACCGAAAACTTTCCTGTCCTCTTTACACGCCCAATAAAGCTATCACCGACACTACAATAAAGTAAACACATAATACGCAGTAATGGTTTTGACTTTAGCTTTCAAATAGCCCACTTAACCCTGCCAATGCTTTCGACATCGCGTTAAGAATTTTCGTCGCGTGCGCCGAATTCGCGTGGAATCGTAAGGACGTGGATCATTGTTTTCGGCGCGAATTTCGAAATGGGAGTTGCCAAGTATTTTGTGTAAGCGACAGGGATTGGCGCTTTCTAAATTTATTTAGTCGTCATTTTATTTTAAAATGATTGTGTTCCATGCTAACTTTCATACTCACAGTCATGTTTTATAGCGAAGATTTATGTGAATAAAAAAAAACAAAAATTGTTTCTACCCTATGTCCATTATAGAATTTAAACCGATGAGCCTCAAAGTAGATTAGTACTAAAATAATGCATACGCTACATTCCTCATTATAATAGGTATCCTTTATGCAAAATTACAGTCTTTTAGAGCCAAGGGCCTTTTAGAGCGAATCAATCAGTCAGGACTTATCTTTAAATTAAATAAAAATAAATAAATAAATAAATATCACGGGACAATTCACACCAATTGACCCAGTCCCAAAGTAAGCTAAGCAAAGCTTGTGTTATGGGTACTAGGCAACGGATAGACATACTTATATAGATAGATACATACTTTAATACATATTAAACACCCAAGACCCGAGAACAAATATTCGTATTTTTCATACAAATTTAATATCTGCCCCGACACGGGAATCGAACCCGGGACCTCAAGCTTCGTAGTCAGGTTCTCTAACCACTAGGCCATATGGTCGTCTAAATTAATTCTAAAAATTCTTTCACACATGGAAAGCTTATTATTATTCAGCGAATAACATGGACTATGTTTCATCTCGGGAACGTGTAATTTTCCCACAAGACAAAGACAAACTTGCGAGCAAAACCTAGTAGTTAAATAACACATATGCAAGTATACTTATTATGCTATAAAATAAGGGGAAAATCCCCCAAACTATTTCGTAACTATTAATCAGTTTTATCAATGAGGTAAATAGATATAGTTCACAAATCCAATGTCAGCATAGACGGACGAATAGAGCCCTGATAAGAGATAAAACAGATCTAGCCGTCAAAGGTATCGGTTCCTTGCCGCTAGAGATATTAAAACTCTATATAGATTGGAAACTAGGTACTTCTAGTAGATAACTCCAAAGCTTAAGGGTGTATAGCGTCACCGCCATGCGAAAACCTCAAGTGATAAAAAAATACAGGAGAGACAAAAACAGGAGGCATTACAAGGTTTTCTAATGAATAAAAGTATAAAACGACCAGATGGCCTAGTGGTTAGAGAACCTGACTACGAAGCTTGAGGTCCCGGGTTCGATTCCCGTGTCGGGGCAGATATTTGTATGAAAAATACGAATGTTTGTTCTCGGGTCTTGGGTGTTTAATATGTATCTAAGTATGTATCTATCTATATAAGTATGTTTATCCGTTGCCTAGTACCCATAACACAAGCTTTACTTAGCTTACTTTGGGACTAGGTCAATTGGTGTGAATTGTCCCGTGATATTTATTTATTATTTATTTTATTTATTATAAAACGGTTTTCACAAAATTTTGTTACTTAGGAGGTTTTCACAAGGCGGTGACAATAGGTGAAAAAACTAAGTAAAGGAACTGAAACAATTACTTTGCTCACCCGCGACCTTTCTTACAAAGAAAAGAACCTGTCGTATGTAGAAGTAACGTGTCCCTAAGGGTGAGGCCACACGAGCGTAATTTTGTGAGTTGTGAGCGGCAGAATTTTGGTTGCGCCATACATTGACCGCTTTAGCCTAGTTGGTAGTGACCCTGCCTACGAAGCAAGAGGTCCTGGGTAAGGGCATTTATTTGTGTGATGAGCACGAATATTTGTTCCTGAGTTTTGGATGTTTTCTATGTATTTAAGTATTTATTTATCTATATAAGTATGTTTATCGTCGTCTAGTACCCATAGTACAAACTTTGCTTAGTTTGGGACTAGGTCGATTTGTGTAAGATTGTCCCCTAATATTTATTTAATATTGTGTCATGTGAGTGTCACGTGATGGCGCGCATATTGTAGACGCGAACCGAAATTCTGCCGCTCACGACTCACAAAATTACGCTCGTGTGGCCTCGCCCTAACGTGTGACAAACATTGTAGCAGCCGTGGTCACGAGTTGACTGAATTGTAGGGTGTCATGTTCGTTTAGCCGCTCGACTCTTTCGAACTACCCGCACTTGATCCGATTAGAATCAGCATCCGTATCTCGAACTACCCGGACTTGGTCAAGAAGACGGCACCCGACACCGACGATCTCTCCGAACATTCATCCCGACGCCGACATCTGTTTATTTGTTTGTGTGATAAGTCCCGTTTATAGCTAAACCGTTTAAATGATTCCTCGCCCGTGGGGTACAGAGGCGCGGGGGTTGACGACAAAGGGGGCTGAGAGAGGTGCGGGCGGCAGGCACACGAGGCGCGCTCGCCTCTCCGCATATTTGGCGTCATACCCCGCAGCCCCTTTACCGCGCGAGCGAGGACTCATTGAAACGGTTTAGCTATAGTATAATAATTATGCGAGTGTACCATTTGATCTCCGTCATACAGACAACCTTACCGACAAGCAGCCTCGTTACATACCGCTCGATTCACAAACGCTGCAACGTGTCGCCCTTGACCGCTAATTCAGAGCACATATGCGCACACGCACACTTATGATATACGGCGTAACGTAATCGATGTGACTGCCTTTTAATAAAGCGAATGTTTGACGAAAGTGTACTTGTAAACTACTATGTTAAATGATGTTTGGGTGTTTGAATGTTTGACAGTCCAATCATGACAACGGCTGAACTTGGCGTACAGATAGGATACTTCATCATCCCAGCTTGTATACGTCCCACTGCGGGGCACAGGCCTCCTCTCACAATGAGAGGGCTTGGGCCGTAGTTCTCACGCGGCCCCAGTGCGGATTGGGAACTTCACCCACACCATTGAATTTCTTGGTTTCCTCACGTTGTTTTCGTTCACAGTAAAGCTCATGGTAAATTTCAAATGTAATTTCGCACATAAATTCCGAAAATTCAGAGATGCGAGCTGGGATTTGAACCCACGACCCTCTGGTTGAGAGGCCATAGGTTAAACCGCTAGGCCACCACGGCTGTAGGATAGGAGCTTTTATCGATGAATGAATGGATGGATGAATGGGATGTGTATTTTGTTACTCTTTCACGCTTAAACGGTTTGACAGATTCTGATGAAATTTTGCATACAGATAGTTTATAACCTGGATTAACATATAGTTCCCGAGGGATAGCGATAACTAATTCTGCGCAGACGCAGGCTGGAACTCATGACGTGCCCAGCTTTTTATCAAAGTAACTTCTAATTTGAATTCCGAAGTAACGGCAAAAGCTCTCAGTAAGCTGCGCACGAGTCGCCACATTGTATGGAGAACGTAACTGTCATGGCTGACGCCCGGTCAAACTAGATTAGCCGCGGGCTCACCAACCGCACTGACCCCTGCGTAAGAAAACAAACGAAATTGCTTCATCTTCAGCTTTGGCGAATGGATGGCCTAGTGGTTAGAAAACCTGACTACGAAGCTTGAGGCAGATATTTGTGGGAAAAATACGAATGTTTGCGCTCGAGTCTTGGATGTTTAATATTTATTTAAGTATGTATTTATCTATAAAAAGTATGTTTATCCGTTGTCTAGTACCCATAGTACAAGCTTTGCTTAGTTTGGAACTAGGTCAATTGGTGTCAATCGTCCCACGATTATTTATTATTATTATCTAAATTTAAATCATTTTAGCGTATCGTATCTCTGTCTTGAAATACCGATGAGTATCATGCATGATGCATGCCCCACATGAGTTTAATTAAATATCGAAGTAAGCTTCCCTACAATTAAAATATGGTAAAAACACAGTACTCAAGATGACAGATAGTGCTCTCAAACTGTGGACTTAAAAAAAGGAACTTTAAGATTTTTTTAGGATACGCGATTACGTGTGTTTGATACTATAGGTACGCATGATCTTGATACGCTAAAACGATACAAATGTAACTAGACCCACCCCCCCCCCCCACCCTAAGTCTACGCAACAAAATTGGATTCATTTCCATTCCAAACAATAGAATAAAAATGCCTTATTAACAAAAAGTGCGAGGCACCCCTGTGGCTAAAAAGCCATTTTGTTTATTTACTTCGCTCAGTAGATGACGAAGCGCCCCGCTCGAGTTAATTAGTATGCGAAAGCACACAAGGCGAAGACTTACATCCGAACAATCGAGTACATTACGTAAATAAAGGTTTTTAAGCTTGGCATATGTTAGTTAGGTAGTTCTTCTGTTTTCACCAACCTAATTTTTACAATCAAAGCAGGTACCAAAAAAAGTAAAACGCGTTAAATACACTGTAAACAAAACAATGCACTTATTTTATTTTATTTTTGTTTATTAGGGGCTTGAAAAGATCCCATTTAGGGATAAGTTCGCCTTTGTACTCTTTTTGTTTTGTTGTTTTGTATTATTTTTTTGTGTTTTATGTACAATAAAGATATACATACATCTTTGATAAATTATACATACATACATAAGTTCGCCGTCGTACATGTATCTCAAAATACACAAATTTTCTGAACGACACGATCAGATTGGTTTTCGATCGATTTTCGAACTTCGCATCATACGTTCACGCTAGTGGTATTATTTAAACTGAAAAGTGAAAGAGACGACGCGATACGAATTTAGAATTTCGTAGTAGACCCCAGCTGCGGATTCGCGTTACGTAAAACATTGAGGGGCACTTGTAACGTTAAGGTGCGGTTGATACGGACCCGGTTATTGACATGATTGACAGTAAACAAACCAGGATTGCGAAAGTTGTCGTCCACATATGTAGCTGACTTAGAAAAAGTTAATTATGGGTTTGACAGAACAATAGTGCTAATGTAACATAAGTTTGAATCTATATTATGATACGAATGATAACTACAATACGAAGACTTTTTACACATGATAACAATAGTACGATAAAAAAAATGCAATCGGCAATACACAAACAGAAAAAAATATTTATCCGTATTTTTTTACTATGAGCGAGTCTCACGGTAGATTAATGTTTATAGTTTACCCTATTTGGTATTTCTTACCCTCATTTACCCCTTCGGCACGTCGCTCGAAGAATTGAAAGCCGATGGGGTAGAAAGGTTCTCGAGTGGCGTCCACGGACTGGAAGACGCAGTGTAGGTAGGCCTCCAACAAGCGACGACGAGCTGGTTAAGGTTGCGGGAACGTGTTGGATGCGGATGACGCAGGACCGAACGTCTTTCGCTTGAAATGATGATCTTGATTTAGTCCTTCTACAAGTTCTAAAGCTGTGTGTCTGTTTGTTTCAGCCCGCCCACATTCAAGACGCTTACGCCCACGTCGCGCACACAGCTGAAGCAACAGTTGATGCGAGAGCATGCGCAGGAGCAATTGCGCAGGGAATCTTTACAGGTAACCTCACTTTTTTATTACTGGTATCCACCATGTTTATTGACCTACTACCTATATTTTACGAGTATCACCATACTCAAAAAGAGGCACCAGCACAGTTATTGTCATTAGTTAACTAAGTTACTGAATAATAGTACATTACTGCATAGACCAGTAAGTAAGCCATCCTGGACGAGTAGAAGTTTGATCAATGCGGCCGCTCACATAACTCGAACTATGTTTGATTTAGTCACATCGCTGTCGCGTCGCCGTCGCCTTACCAGTGCGGCTCCGGCCTCAAGCAGTGGAGGTGTGAGCCCAGGCTCGCACCTCTGAGTTTTTCGGAATGTATGTGCGAAATTACGTTTGTAATTTACCATGAGCTTTACGGCGAAGGAAAACATCCTGAGGAAACTTGTGCGAAGGAATTCAAGAAATTTGTGCATGAAGTTCCCAGTCTGGACGCCCGGGTTGCGAGGCCTGTGCTGGATGATGATGATGATGATGATTAATTTATAACTCTTCCAGGCACAGCAAGCGGGCCAGTCCAAGGACAATGTGGAGGAGAAGAAGAAGTCAATATCGGCGGACGTGCCGAGGGTCGTGCCTCACGTTGAACTGCCGCCGCAGGTTCTCCAGGTAAGCCAAATAACCACTGAAATTTTGAATAAAAAGAAAGAAAGAAAACATTTGAATAGACATGTCCTTACCGACCGACTTTAGGCTGAGTTCCACCAGACCAGAGATGTGCGAGGATGTGTAGCGATGGCGTGTAGCGGGCTCATTTCAAATAAGCGACTTTCTCTGCTATTATTTCCGTACACTACACGTCTATCTCTGACAAACACTGAGAAAATTCAAATCCATTGTGAAGAAGACGCGTATCTAAGGCGTACTATAAAATTAATGACTATACGAGTATCATGGACAGGGATGTTTGAACATAATTCCGATCCGCATTGGCGATCCCTAGTCTCAAATAGAGTATACTGTTTTAAAGCATTATTTGTATTAGATACTTTAGATGTGTGTAATTTAATGTTTGAAAAAAAATACCGTGTTAAGTTTCGTGCCGGATTGTTCTCAACAGGGTTTTTCCGAACCGGTGGTAGATACGACATTCGTAGGAGCATCAATTGATGCCTAAATTGAATAAAGAATTTTGACTTTTTGACTTTTGACACCGTCTAGTGACTGAGTATACTTCGCAATAATTACCTCGCACACATTCTTCCGCCAAAACCTCCCTTCGCTGAGCTGGTTTCACTAGATCTGTGCTGAGCGAGGGCAGATAAATGAAGCGTTTCTATTGGTTCATGACTAACACTTTCCTCGCAACGCATCCTTGCACATTTCTGGTGGGAACGCAGCCTTACTGTAGCCAAATGGATTAGCTCGATGAAGTGGCAATGGGCAGACCATATAGCACGCAGAAAAGATGGCTGTTGGGGCCGAAAACTCGCATTGAGACCATCGGACTGGCAAGCTAATACTTACTTTAGCCAATTAGAGTAGCTATAGGTATCCGTTTTTAGGGTTCCGTATCCAAATGGCAAAAAACGGAACCCTTGTGGATTCGTCATGTCTGTCTGTCTGTCTGTTTGTCCGTCCGTATGTCACAGCCACTTTTTTCCGAAATTATAAGAGCTATGCTGTTGAAACTTGGTATGTAGATGTATTCTGTGAACCGCATTAAGATTTTAACACAAAAATAGAAAAAAGAAAAACAATAAATTTTGGGGGTTCCCCATACTTAGAACTGAAACTCAAAAATTTGTTTTTCATCAAACCCGTACGAGTGGCGTATCTATGGATAGGTCTTCAAAAATGAAATTCAGGTTTCTAATATAATTTTTTTCTAAACTGAATAGTTTGCTCGAGAGACACTTCCAAAGTGTTAAAATGTGGGTCCCCCCCCCCCTGTAACTTCTAAAATAAAAGAATGATAAAACTAAAAAAAATATATGATGTACATTACCATGTAAACTTCCACAGAAAATTGGTTTGAACGAGATCCAGATTGTCTGTCTGTCTATACCATAAACCAATCTACAATGATCCCTCACTGCGCACATTTTGCTTAGGAGTAGGGGTCTGCTAAGACTGGATGTTCATAGATACATATAAATTTGTACGGAACCCTCGGTGCGCGAGTCCGACTCGCACTTGGCCGGTTTTTTGTGGCTTATGTGGCTCAATGCAATCTTCACACGAACTGATTGATTCCAGGTGCGGACAGTACTGGAGAACCCCACCAGGTATCACGTGATACAGAAACAGAAGAGCCAGGTGCGCCAGTATCTCAGTGAATCCTTCCAGCCTAATCCTCAGGTCAGTACACTATGCTTTCAACTATTGGGTAAGAAAAACCCTGTATACTTGGCATTTATAGGTTGAGCCAGGCCGCCAAGTTACTCTCGTTGTGTTCCGGCATGTTGCCTATAGAAGCCATTCTGGAGGAAGGGTCTGAGCAGTTGTGCAGCACGCATGTATCGGTTACAGTGCCCCGTATTTGTTGTACGGTTTGCACTGCTTGGGGGCGCGCAACACCGCGCTCAACTGCCTTCTTCCTGCTTATTCCCCTTAATTCAAGTCTGAGGTGAATGAGCATTTACTAGGCAAGCGTGCTCCATCGTAGGCCTCATCTTCGGTTTCCATCCGGCGTGATTGTGGTCAAACGCAAGCCTACATCTGCCTGGAGAGAGATCTCTCTATTGTGGTCTATACCATACTTAGAATGAATTGGCTCTAGAAATTTATGAAGAATGCTAGAGGCCACGTTGTCTAACGCAATTGGATTACAATCGTTGTCACAGCTACTTTCTGTCAAACGGTATAAGAAGAGGGTAGAATGCGGTGGTGAATGAAATAATATCACGTTAGACTATATGGCCAGAAATTGTAGCATCTGGGAATCCTACCCTACCTTGTTCCTATTAACTTAGCAATTTGTTATATCAATTCCAGGTGACAGTATCACCACGCGGTGCGCCGGCGCAGTCGGCACCCGAACTCGGCGCGAAGCCGCCGCCCTCCCCCGATCGCGGATCTACCTCCAGTCTACTTAGTCCCGGCATATGTTCCGTTGGCACCAACAACTCCGAAGTATGTTAAGTGTAACTAACTATATTGATCACCACATTAAAAAAAGTGGTACCTACCCACAAAATATCCGCTGGTAGTGGATGTAATATGACTTCCATGATTTGATCGAAGTATCTAACAAAGTTTAAGTTTAAACAAGTACCTATTGTACCTCTAAGTTAAATAAAAGCTTGTAATAAAGGACAGGACAGGTGCATGGCAAAAATTAAGAGTAACATGTAGTCTCGTCGTTTTAGAGCAATTTTTACTTCTCTTACACCTGATTTCGGAGGCTTATTTGAAACAGGTGTGAAAGTAGAAAAGATCTGCACTTGTTAAGAAAAACTCCCGCATGATATGCTCTATGTTACGTCAAATATGTTTCTCTGTTGTCTATGGTCAAGCAAGATATTAGGTAGATTATCATTAAAACCACTAACATTCCTGCAGAATTAAAGTATTTATTTTTACAGGCGGATGAGTTCCTTGAAGACATCCTCTCCCTGGACAGCGGTGCCGGGCCTCTGTCGTCATCAGGGCCACCTTCAGCAGCCAGTTCTATAGCCGGAGACTGTGCCCTGCTGTCTGAAACTGACATGCACGCGCTAGCCAAGGACAGACAGAAGAAAGATAATCATAATATGAGTGAGTTGGTTTCACTTATACCTACAGTTGATGTGCGTCTTTGACTTCTCCGATTTTAACAAGAAGATGACTTTATTTGCTATATATCCCTTTTTCTCTTTGCGTTATTTATTTTCTTTTTGATTCGTGTTGCACTTTAGAACGTTGTCCCCAAAAATCGTCGCTTTTCGTTTACCACAGTAGAATACCACAATAGAAGTAACATTAAAGCGTTTTGATTGGTTATACATCATTACCATCCCACGATTATTACCACAACGTAAACACAAGTCGCGAGATCTTTATTCAAACTGGATTTAGCATCGTTTTCATTTGTAGTTTTCATAAAAAGTTAACCCCAAGACCAAGACGCTGTAGCGCGTCGGGTATGTTCGCAGAGGCGCGTACTGACGGCTTCCACGCCATCAGACGGAAGAGAGTCGCGTCTCTGCTGAACAGAGTGCGCGGCAGTTCCAATATCATTCTGAATATGTTTGCCGCCCGCCTGGACTGCCCTATGACAAAGTACTGGGTGAAGATCGTCACTGGTCAAATTAAGTGACGATCTTCACTCAGTGCCGCGCAATTATAATTTTCTTAATTTTAATTTTAATTGTTATTATTTTAATTTCATTTAATTTTTATAATTTTTATCTTGTAATATGGGTTCTGCCTGAAATAAATTGTTTTTATTTATTTATTTATTTAACCCTAAGCATCATCTCTTTTAAAAATATTACTGAAATGGTAAACGAAAATAAATCCCCGTAAGAATGCTGAATATTCACCCAAGCTTTAAGTAATCTTTTGGCTTATAAAAAAAGAATTGCGCATAGAGGCTCTTCAATACATAGTAGAGTATCTGAAGTTCTGCATTAGGAGCAAAATCTCAGGCGTAGCCTAAGTACTTCATTATAAAATGGTTAAACAGCAAGCAACGACTTAACATCTCAAATTCCATCATATTCATTACCATTTCTCTCCTTCCAGTTGAACGCCGCCGGCGTTTCAACATAAACGACCGCATCAAAGAACTAGGGACCCTCCTCCCGAAGACCAACGATCCTTTCTACGAGGTCATACGAGACGTTAGGCCCAATAAGGGCACCATACTCAAGAGTAGCGTGGACTACATCAAATGCTTGAGGGACGAGGTGAACCGGCTCAAGCATAGCGAGCAGAGGCGGAAGCAGATCGAGCTGCATAATCGGAAGTTGACGCTTAGAATACAGGTGAGCTGCTTAGGATTACAGCAAGGTTATAAGAATAGTAGCGGTAGGTGGTAGTGGCGGTGTGACGTACTCCATCGTAGGCCTCAGCTTCGCTTTCCATCAGGCGTGATTGTGGTCAAACGCAAGCCTATATTGTATAAAAAAATTGTTGTGTTAAGAGTGAATCAACTTTTCCATGTTTTTTACTCTGTCTCCAGTTACCCAGTGTTATCTTTATAATGCTTAGTTTGTCCAAGAGCCAAAATTTATGAAACCATAGCGACAGATGGCATGGAAAAGTTGATTCACCCTTAAACACTAGGTTTACGTAACTTAATAACATGGTAAAAGTTAAACCTTGTTGAGTTTCTTGCCGGATTCTTCTCAACAGGGTTTTCCGAACCGGTGGCAGATTCTTCGTCATTCATAAGTGCTTGTTGTAAACTAAATTGAGTAAAGATTATTTGACTTTGCCTTTGTGAGCGAAGAAAAATGAAGTTATCTAATTGACCTTTAAAGATTGGTACGCTTGCCGAAATTGAAATTTCTGTCTCATGCCTCACCAAAGCCAAAAATGACTTTGCTAGTCTGTTAAAACAGCCGGTGAAGTGCGAGTTGGACGCGCGAACTGAGGGTTCCGTACAAACTTGTATGTAACAAATTTTCGGATTATTTTACGTTTACTTGTACTGTAAGATTTTGCTTCACGACAAATTCTGAATTCATGATTCTGTCTATAAAACCCCTGCGAAATGTAAAGTAAGGGTCAAATGGCCGTATCTTTGGATTGTGTTGAAGTGTTGACTTACTTAAAAGCTTGATTGTTTTTATGTTACAGGAATTAGAGCGCATAGCTCGTCTGCACGGGCTTCCATTATCAGCGGGCGAGAGCGGAGCCTCCCCGCAGGCCGAGGAAGCACCTCCGCCTCCCGCACCGGTATGAAATTTTCTGTATATTCATAAAAAATAGACCTTTGTTTTGCTCGACTTGGCGGGGGCACTACCGTACCCCTACATTTATGATCTCTTTTGATCTTGAATTTTTTGTCGATGTTTGAGTACCTATAGCGTTTTTTTTGTGAATCAGGAGGTGATTCTCCCAAAGACGGAACCAGCGCCGCTGATGGAGCTGGGTGAACAGCCCCCAGACCTTCTGCGGGACATGCCTTCCACAGACTGCCTCTCCGTGCCTGATGCCCTGGGTAAGACCAAGAGGGCGCTTTTAAGTTTCCATAGTTCTTATCTAATCATCATCATCAATCATCATACATACATGCGATCACACCTCCCCGATTTTGGATACTCTAGACTTCTTGGGTATCTCCAATCTGATCACGGAATGTCCTTCTTGGTCTCCCTCTTCCAACATTTCCATCTACAGTCGCCTTATATCTTATATGTATATCTCTTTCGTAATTCTTCCTTCATCCAGCCTCTCCACATGCACAAACCAACATAACATTCCTTTCTTTATAAAGTTTTTTTTACGTTCCGTTACCATTTTACATAGACTTTATAAATATTGCCGTAACTGGCGTAACTAAAGTAAGAATCGAAAATTATAATGGAAGTTTTAGGACACTTTTTACTCCTAGTAGGATCGAAAAAGCTCGTTATTCTAAGCAGAAATTACATAAAAATTTCCGAATTAAATAAAAATCAAAAGATACACCTGCAAAATAAGAAATGGCCCAGTTGCGAAGTAATGTGTGTGTGAAGTTGCCAGTTCGCACTGGGCCCTCGTGGGAAATGCAAACCCTCTCATTCTGAAAGGAAGCTTGTGCCCAACAGTGGATACTGGCTGGAGATGATGATTATCAAGATTCTTTGTTCATTCGAAGACCCATAAAAATACCCGTTCAGCTATCACTGACAACTCCAACATATTTCAGATGGCCTCAAGCTCGGCTCGTGTTCCCCGCTGCGCGGTGAAGAGGGACTGTCTCTGAGCTGTCTTGAGCCCGACCTATGTCTGGAGCCAGAGCCTAGTGACTTCCTCAACCATAAACATATCAAGGTAAATTTGAGTCCAGGGCAGTGGCGTAACTATAAGGCAGCAGGGCTGGCAAAATGCCACGGGCCCCGACCCTAGAGGGTCCCGGCCCAAGAGGCCGCGAGCGAACCCAAACATAAAATCAAAATTAAATTACAACGTGACGATTTTTACTGTGAGGGTCCCAACTAAATTCTATTCAAATTTGATTTTAAGAGGCTGACAACACCTAATTTTGTTGAAATTGATGTAATTTAAACAGTTTTTTAAGAAAAACTGCTTGTTCTAGCACATCAAAAAAATTATATGTTATTCATCATATTTCAAAGACCGTGGACGGACTCGATACATAATTGGACGAAATCGGCTCGATAGAAAATAATTGCAAAGATAGGTCTTAAAATCATCACTAAACGGTTCTATGTCTTTATTTTTTTTGGCGTATGCGTCTGCAATTAAAAACATGAAGTCAACATATTCATACCTAAACCGCTAACGAGTCATATTTCACAAATAATCCACAGTTTTTTTTTAATTAAATATTTGCCCGATAAATTTCAATATACCCGGCTGCCCAGTAATAGCGGCATCTCGTTTACTCCGATACAAATAGACAGTGTGCGCCGACGTTGGTGTTGACAGCGTCTTAATTTTAACTTTCATTTAAATTTACATTATATTTTATTTTATGCTCTTACTAACATAGGGATTATGAATGTAACTAACACATTGTATTGGGACTCCTAGTCCTGAAATAAATGATTTTTATTATTTTATTAATATTAAAGTATTTGCCACGGGCGTCAGATGGTATAGTTCTTTACGCTTTTATTGACAAAATTGAAACCGACACAAAGATTTAATACAGTGGTCTATTTTTTTATTCAAATTAAATTATTTTCAACAGCTTAACAAAAGCTTGTTTTTAAAAAAGTTCGTCCTTTACATTTTTTCTTCTGCAAAACTTTATTTGTGAAATTAAACTGTAGATACACATTGCCGAACAAAATCCCCTTCAAAGAATGTCCGAACTTTTTTATTTGGTTGCGTAACAAATAAAATCATTACCTACACAGAAATTTGAACCTAGTCTTTACTTCAGTACAGTCGAATTTCGGTAGCGGCAAAACTCCACTTGACAGCTAAACTTGACAATTTCACGCAACGTTCTGAGAAAAAAGAAGGCCACTTTTATCAAAGTGGCGCTCATTTGGCTCGGACATTTTCGGGCGCGCGACTGTGGATCTACAGTTATAATTGATCAAAGGTGAAACTGTTTGGTTTAGGCAAGACATTTTAGGACGTGTCCTCTTCTGGCGTGATTCACTGCAGCACCGGCCCATGGGTGACTTTGTTCTGATGTAACCATGTATTACAGATGCGCATGTCTCCATCTCCTGGACTGCTGGGCGGGGAAGACGCCGTGTTGAGTCTGGCACACATTGAGGACCTCATGGACGACGACTCACATAACCCCGTTACCTCAGGTACGGGTACATTCCGACACTTTACACATACTTTTTTTAAGAAATGAAAGAGAGAGAGATTTTTTTACACGTTTTCGATAGACAAAAAATACATTTAGCAGGAAAAGATATAATAAAAACATCGAATCGAATCAAGTCTAGGATAAATGAGCATTTACTAGGCAAGTGTGCTCGATCGTAGGGCTCATCTTCGCTTTCCATCAGGCGTGATTGAGGTCAAACGCAAGGCTATATTGTATTTTAAAAAAATAGTATAATTTGGGCCCCACTCAGCATAATGTTGCGCCAAGCCACAACGCTGTTTTTCAGTGGGATCCATTTAAATAGCTAAATATAAAAACATACACAGTATATCACGAATGGGCCGGCTCGTCCGGGGCAGTACCACCCTCTCACAGAAAACCGGCGTGAAGCAGCAGTAATCCTGCTTGCGTTTCGTACGGTCAGTGAGATTGCCGGGGGCCCAATACCTCACCCCTTCCCTCTCCCCCTCCCTCTCCCCCTTCCCCTATTCCCTCTCCTTAAGGGCCGACAACCCACTGGCATCGTGTAAAGCGCTGCGGGTGTCTATGGACAGTGGTGTTCATTTAACATCAGGTGACCCACTAGTTCGTTTGTCTGGCCTATCTAACATAAAAAAAAAAAAAAAAAAAACAGTGGCGACAAGACCGTCAGCAGAAAGGTAGTTCGCAACGAAATCTAACTTCAAACCGGAAGCATACATGTAAATGGGGCAGTAAACGACCACCTGGGGTCATAACCCCTCTAAAATGAATATAGTCCTACTGCAAGGCTCAGGCCTCTTCTCAGAATGAGAGGGCTTGGGCCTTAGTTCCCACGCAGGCCCGTTGCGGATTGGAAACTTCATATACACCACTGAATTGCTTCGCAAGTGTGTGCACAGATTGCCTCACGATGTTTTCCTTCGCCGTAAAGCTCATGGTAAATTTCGAACGTAAATTCCGAAAAACACAAAAGCGCGAGCCCGGGCTCGAAGCCACGGCCTTCAATTTCTGAATTTTCATTTGTCACAAAGTTATTTGTTACTGAAACCGTATTTTCTACAGAATTATAAATAAACTAATCTATCCTACAATACGATTACTTCCACTTTGGCACTCGGGATGTCTCGGTTTTAGAGTATACAAAAACCTAGAACTTACATAAAATATTCATTCTATTTAATAAGTATAATTAATAATGAAAAATATAATTAAAAAATATAATTAAAAAATCCTGAATAAGCACGGCACCATATTTTATGGCAAACGTTATCATAGCAAGTAAAATTATGACAAATGAAATTATTGGAAATTAAGTGATTTCATTGTGATGCATTTTTGGATACTGCTTTGGCGGATTTTCGTTTTTTTTTCTTTAATGAAAGAGACGAAGACTTTACCGATTTGAATTCTGCACGAAAGCTAGTGTGCTCTTTGCTAAATATCTAAATCAACCTTGACAGGCGATCCAATGCTGTGCTCTTCACCGACGTCGCAGCTGTGCAGTCTGGCCGACGTTGTGGGCGACGCCACGGAGCGTAGCATCGCGACCATGCTGCACGAAGCGGCGCAGTATTCGCCGCACAGCGCAGGTAACTGACACGTGCATGATAGCCAGCAGGCTTATTGTCTAACGTTTCTGACGCTTGCTTTCGCAATCACTATTTCTTTCTGTCAAATGGTATACAATGATGACCAGTGATCGGAACTCCGGGAGCTAAACTTTAACAAAACTTGCCAAGCTGGCATGAAACAGTGCTTACAGACATGAAAATATTAATAAACTACTGAAAATCTGAGATTTCGATATAGAGTTAAAATGACACTAATCTGCCAATAATATTTATTCTTATTTTTCTTGGTTGTAAATTCTCCTTAATGTCAGCTTTACAATTTTGTTAAAGTTTAGCTGCCAGAGTTCCGATCACTAATGATGACCATCCGTTTTCGCCGTAATACTCACATTCTTTCTCTTTTATACAGCATACTCTTTAATCCTGCAACTCCTCAATATCTTCAAGAGCGTTTTATGTTCATGTCCTCTATTCGCTCTGCACAAAATTTTCTTCTTACGTTCCTCCTTCTTCCTCCAAATTCTATCATAACTCCTTTACTATGACCGCCATTCGTCTTTGGAATTCTCTTCCTTTGGCGTTAAGGCAAGCGAAATCCCTTCCCATTTTTAAAAACCTTCTAAAGTCTCATTATTTGTCACTAACATAATACACACTTCTTTATTGTATTGAACACTTCTTTGTTCTTTTTGTTTTTTGTTTATATTGTTTCTTTAATTTCCTTTTTAAATCCTTTTCTCACATGCGGCCTTTTGACATTTTTCCATTGATATTTTGTATTAAGTATATGTAGTGTATATGTATTATATTGAATATTATGTGTTTATTTATAAAATTTATATTATATTTGTATTGATTTTATTCTTTATTGTCTATTAATACTAAGTTTCTCTTGTCTGTTATTTCTGCCACCTACATTAGTCTGTTGATATTTATTAATTTCTGAGTAATTGGTTGTCTGGAAGAGATCGCTTTTTAGCGATAAGACCGCCTATTGTCTACCTGAATTTTTTATTTTTGTAATGTTACTGTACTGTTTTTGGTGATCAATAAAGAATATTTGTATTGTATTGTATTGATGACAGAAAGAGACAGTGAAAGCGAAGGCAAGCGACAGAAGCATTAGATAATACGGCCTCAGGTCTGTGGGATGCGTAGCAACATCATCCCAGCCTAAATACGTCCCACTGCAGGGCACAGGTCTCCTCTCAGAATTAGAGAGCTCGGGTGGAAACACCGTCCCACGCGAGCCCAGTGCGGATTGGGAACTTTATACACACCATTGAATTTCAGGTTGCAGGTTTCCTCGCGATGTTTTCCTTCACCGTAAAGCTCATGGTAACTTTCATATGTATTTCGAAAAACTCATACAAACACCGCCGGGATTTGAACCCACGATCCACGATCTGCTGAAGGGTGAAGCCAGACGAGCGTAATTTTGTGAGTCGTGAGCGGCAGAATTTCGGTCGCGCCATACAATATGCAGGTCATCACGTGACACAAAATTACGCTCGTTTGGCTTCACCCTAAGAGGCTGAGGAAAACTGATCGTCTAGTTTCTTTTGCACCATTGACTAGCACCATTATGGTACTGCTATGTATCTCTTCTGTGTGGCTTGCGCCTAAAATGACAGAACACCACATCTTCCGGCCACAAAACGGAGCGCAGATATTCGTGCGCTTATATTTAAATGTTTCTGCTGATGCCTGTCAGGCCCTTGGAGTCTAAAAGATGCAAAAATCTCTCTGTATCTGTGCTAAAAACTAATGTATCCTTCCAGGCACCTCATCCCTGATGTCAGACGCATCCATAGGGCTCAATGGGCTACCAGGCCTCGGCGACAGCTGCCTTCCCGCCCTCCTACTAGGAGGTCACCACCACGCCCCCCACTCCCCGCACTCGCACCCTCGGCAGCATTGCTTCGATATGGACTTAGGAGCTTAAGCTCTCACCAACGCCGTCAAATAGATCTGTACGGCGCAGGTATGCGTATGGCGGTTTTTACCTCAGGGGCGATCGCCTCCCCGACCCCCTTGTAACTACTAATCCTTTGAACGCCAACGGTGCTTGAACCTTTCAACGCCACGCCTCGACAAAACGTAAACCTGCTTTGAATCTTATGACATTGTGTGTGTCAAGATTACTTTGACACTATACTCTGTCACCTATAAGTGTTGTTGGCGTTGAAAGGTTAAAGTTGTCAAAAGCTGTCGTACCTACAACGCCATTGTAGACGTTCGAACTACAACATGCAATAGTAATCTGTGTGTGTCTGTACACAAAGTTCAATTCGCTTTTGGCTTTATAATGACATGGCGTGTGGGTGACAATGGCGTTCAAAAGTTTAACCATATCATACACAATAAAACTTCGCATCAGAACTTAGGCGGCGGGTGGGTGGCTTAACTGTGGTTTGCTGTTTTCTCAATGAGATTACAACATGTGAAAATACAGACGATTTTATCTAATCAAAACGGTGTTAAGTAAATTGAAATTTTTAAACTCTTTGTTTGCGTGCAAATTAGAAATGTCTGACTAATTAGTTTTTAATAAATGGTCCAGTATTTTTGGAGATTATTTTACAGTGATGGCGTTGTACGAAAGCTAAAGACATTTTGACTTTAAGTCAGCTGTGTGTCTACCCATCGTTTTTCGAATTGACTATTAAGCTACAGAGTGTTCAAATAATGTTCTTAATTAACAATTATCTAGTTATAATGTGTTCATTATTTGATTATCAGCACAATTTTTAAAATTAGATGATTGTAATGGATTTTCATAAATTACATTTTTAAAATTAGACATTTTGTGTCCCAGTTATTTTTAGAGAAACCAAAGAGGTCATTAACGTTTCGGTAGAAGATAAACATTTTTGTTAAAATGTTACTCCACTAAAATAGTTATTTTTATAGTAGTAAAATCCTTCCTAAGTAGCTTAGATATTTTAAGAGTTGTAGTAATCGTGATAATTTAGTTACCAGCTCATGATATGTATGTTTTATAACTGCGATATTCATTTCAAATATTACTTCTGGCTTTACACTATTCATTTGAAAAAATACTTAAATAGTTTAATGAATGCTTGCTTTGTATTGATACGTAAATTTAATGTTTATGAAACGTTGCTTTTGCTACAAAACTACTACCTAAGTATTTCAAAATTTTGACAATTATATATTTTTATAGGATATAGCCAGATGGTGCTCTTATTTAGATACGTTATTTATTAATTTTATAAATTATATCAATAAACTGGGATAGTATCTTACTGACGGACCACAATATTTTATACAAAAATGTGATACAATATACTTTTAGATAATAACAAAATAAAATAAAATAATGAATATTTTTGTACATTATTTAGACTAAAACGTCTTGATTTGTATAAAACAAAGTGCCTTGAAACTAGACGTAAAGTTTTTAAATCTTACTATTGTAAATAAGTGAATAAATATAAAAAAAACTATTAGAATTGTTGAAAACACACTGGTTTTATAGATCACACGTTATTTATTAAGTTTTATTTTGTGATGAATTTATTATTAATTGTTGCTGTTTGAAATGTAAAGCAAATAAAACATGAAATTACAAATTTACCGAACAAATGTAAGTTAAGACACAAGATTATGTTGTGAGCGCAATGGGCATTGTTACTGTAATTAGTAACGCTGCTACACAATAACTATTTAACTAATTATAGATATGAAATAAAGCTGGCAGTTCATAAGAGGGACATAGCGCAGACGCGACATCGCAACATACAGTCGTACCAACTGAATCGTAAACCACTGTGGAATCTTTTCACAGAAAATGTCACAGTTACATACTTAGATTATTTATACACTAGATAGAGCTTAGGTGGCATGAAAACGTCCCGAAAAATATAAGCCAACAGTTGGCTTATATGTCATTTGCCACCCTTCAGTCTGAATGACGTAACGCGATCGTAATATGAAGCTGTCAAAATGGGTTTTTGGACGTTTTGTATGGCAGTGTTTGCTATTGACACTCTATCTAGTGTTTAAATAATCTAAGGTTACATAGCATTGCTTGATAAGGAAAATCATTATGACACTGTGAAAACGTTCTACAATGTGTCAGAAATAGTTTGCGGATTTACGCTGCAGCTGTCTCACTCTAAAGCTCCAAACGCACAGAGAGCGTAAGCGTGGCGGTGCAGTGGCGTGATGGTTGTAATATTCTAACTTGTATGAAGTTGTGCGGTACCGTACCGCGAACTCGTTCACACAAGTAGTGATGTGCCGAGTCGCTATTTTGAAGGATCGAGTCGACTCGAGTCATTTTATGTGGTATTCGAATCCTGACTCGATTCCGTGACTCGAGTCAGTTAATATGTTATTCGAATCCTGACTCGATTCCGCGATTCGAGTCCAGTGGAAACCTACTCGAGTCAAGAAATTCGAGTTCAGAAATCAAGTCCGTTACTAATTTTATAACAAAAAGGAAAAATCGAAAAGGAGTATCTTCAAACAGCATAGTATTCATTCATTGCTTAAATAAAAAAGATTGAATTCAAGCGAGTCAATTTGACTCGAATACTAGACTCAAGTCAGTTGTACTCGCATAATAGAATCGAGTCAGCGAGTACGAAACCGATTCTCTCTGACTCGAATACCGAATCGAGTCTGGCGTACTCGAATCAAAATATTTTTGTACTCGAGTAGGCGAGTCCTAAGCAGGAATCGAGTCTGACTCGAGTCAAGCCGTACTCGGCACATCGCTACACGCAAGTTAGAATATTACAACCGTCACCGCCACGCCTCGGGTCAGACTTGTCCGACATTTAAAATAGGTAAATTAAATGTTCCAGCATTCACATAAAGTGTGACAAAATCGTGCAAGTATTGAAATTGAATCATGGTTCGGTACCGTAGAATGAAACGTGGAGAGAGTTTGTGAGGTGTGTTCGCTCGAATTATCCTATTAAATAATTTATTCGATATTTTTTGATCACCCTGTACATGCTATATTGGCAAGGGTCTTTAAAACACTGGATAATATCCGGTACGTAAGTCAATTCGCAAGAGCTGCCACGAATGGATTTAATGAGCTAATGAAAGTATCTGTATGTTACCCATTTGGAGACACTTCACAATTGGGAATGTCTAAAAAAAATTACCAGTGGTTTTTATATTTTTTTTTTGTATAGAAAAGTCAATTGGGTAGTTCTACTAGCGTATCAACCGCTATCACTCTCCTGTCGCATATATTAAGTAAATGAGCGACACCTAGCGGAAGGTTTTTATATAACGATACAGCGTGCTTGTGCTATAATTTCAATTTGTTGAAATTTCTCTCAAAAAAAAAAAAAAAAAAAAAAAAAAAAAAAAAAAAAAAAAAAAAAAAAAAAAAAAAAAAAAATTAGGGTACAATCTTACACAAATCGATCTAGTCCCAAACTAAGCAAAGCTTGTACTATGGGTACTAGACGACGATAAACATACTTATATAGATAAATACATACTTAAATACATAGAAAACATCCATAACTCAGGAACAAATATTCGTGCTCACCACACAAATAAATGCCCTTACCGGGATTTGAACCCAGGACCTCTTGCTTTGTAGGCAGGGTCACTACCAACTAGGCTAAAGCGGTCGTTAAACTCTCTAGCTGTAGCTTATTTCTTACGTTTTTAAGCGCCAGAAGAGTGATAGTGGTAGTAGAACTACCCAACTATAAGAAACTAATTTCAATATTTTGTCATTTAGTTCACTACTTTTTTCAAAATTAATTATTGAAACTAATTTGGTTGATGATGTCTGATTAATTGATTATAATTGAGGGCTCGAACACTGCCAAATTTCTAAATCCATCTAAATGCGTACGATAAGGCAACCCCTTTAATATTATTTTGCGTAGTGGTACACTGTAACTAGTGTCACTTTACTGGCACTTTCAAAGTGCTAGATGTCAGACAGCGGGTCCAAATCAAACTCCGTAGTATAATCCACGTGTAAATGGTGAATAATTCTAACCACACAGAATAAAGTAGGTACGACTTGGACCGGTCATGCAATTTACACCAATGTCAAATGAAGGGCATTACTTATTTTTTATGTAACAAATTCATTACATAGTAATATTAAAATTAAATAACTACAGAAAACGAGTTAAAAAGCATTTATCTCGAAATGGTTTTCGATTTACTACGTATACACATTGCAAAAAAATAGACATCCCCAATTATTAAAATGTCATGCATCAGTAATTTTCCTACAAAAATGTCAAAGTGCCATTACTTCCGTTCAATCCATTCGTGCCAGAACTTGTGAATCGGTATGTATCTGAGGCCGTATTGTGTATTTTAATAACAAAAAACACCGTATAAAACGTTCAATGGTTTTTGTATTGTAAATAAAACAGGTGCTTTTTACCAGCTTCTACGTTATTTGAACCAGTTAAATATTTATTTTTGATAAGATACATACAGGGTGTTTAAAAACTCAATGATAACCTGGGGCCAGTTGCATAACAAAGTACAACTAATATTACAAGCGGAACTCTCGCTTCAGTTATATTAACTAGAAAGGGAGTTCCGCTTGTAATATAACTTGTACTTTGTTATGCAACTGGCCCCTGGTACCGGCAAGAGCCAAGTTATAACAGTTCTAGAAAAAAATCCAACTTAACTATAATAATAGTACATTGCGCATCAAGGGACCGTAAGTAGGGGATTACTAACGAGAGTCTTTTAATGACTCTAGTTTGTAATCCCCTTACTTCCCGTGATACACGCAACGATTTTCATCACACTGCGAGGAAAAAAAATCCAAAAATAAAATTATTGTGTCTCTGAACACTTAAATTGAATAATTTTTTTTCAAGTCATCTACCATAGATAATGTAAACTGTGTTTAGAATTCGAATGGCCACGGCCAGATTCTGCCAACATGTTAAAAAAATACTAAAATTATTGCAAAATTATTTGACATAAATTTAAAATATAAAAATAACGAAGTTTTATGAAGCGTAGATAAGTTATGTGTAGTAAAATTGGGTTATAGCTAAGTTTTAAACATACAAATAAAACGTTGGCTGACTTGAAACTTCCTTAGTCTGAAATGATATACCAGACCTGGTATAAGTTGACCACCTGGCGCTTGGGCCTGGTACCAGGTTATCGTTGAGCTTTGAAACACCCTGTATACATAGTCGACTAATTACAGTCTAAGAAACTAGAATGCAACCAGGGTGGAAAGTTTTCTCTGCAAATGTCATATTGACATTCCAACATCTGCCAAAGAAATCATAGTGAAATTGACTGTGAAAGGGTTCCATCCTCGAAAGCGATTCTGATTCCTCGACTGTACCTATTACTAAGAATATTGTCAAATTTAACTTGTGGAAATAACAAGATAAAATAAGAGTTTGCTATGTTCAAACGACAATTATGTATTCTCATGGTGCTGTAGTAATATAGTATGGTCTCTGTAGTATGTTTGAATAATTACTATTACGGCATTATATCATGAGCTTTATGGTGAAGAAAAATGCCACACCTGTGCAACAGAAGCTTGTAAAAATAAAAAAACCTTTTGAGAATGTCTTAGTTACACATACTATGTAATATTATGTGCAAAAAAGATATGGCAGCTTAAATATATTTTTGTGAACATATTTGCGTGCAGTTCTCTTATGAATGCAAAATGATTTTGAGATATTGGATCATAGTATTTTATATGTAGATTTTTAAATGTTATTTGTATAATATTTGTTATTAGCAGTAGAACTAGTAAATTTTAAAAAAGTGATATTGAAAGCAATTTTGTGCCTTAATACGTACGATATATAGTTATGAAGACACTGCATATTATAGCTGAAATTTATATTTGATTTGAAAAATGTATGTTATTCGAGCGACAGAGACACTATGAATTGTGTGTTATTTAATATTGTATGAGATTATAAAAATATTGTTGAAGTACAAAACGTGAATAAAACGGAATTTAATAGATTATTAGTCTTTTTATTCAATTTCCATTTTTTTAAATAAAAATTCATGACATACATGCAGGATTACCACGAGTAAAGCCCAACTTCGTAACATGCAAGATACGTAATAAATAGCGTTGCATAACTACGAGCGACAAGGTACAAAAGTGACCAGCTACTTTTGATGCTGACTGTACCATGTGAATTCCGGTCTCTGTTAATAAATAATTAAAGTTTATGTTCAGTAGGTATATCATTTATTGTTATCTCATGGAGGGTGGTGTATTTGGTTTGGCGCGGCCTATCATAGAGTTATGACCCGCAGGGTCTATGGAGAGCTCCATATAATCCACGTATAAAGTCATGGCGAGTACTAGAACCTTCTCCTTCAACGACATCGGAACTAGGAAGCGGGCGCACCATCTAAATCAGAAAACAAATATGTTATTATTAGGTACTGTCACAGACGGGCGAAATGGACACGAATAGTAGAACAGAACAACTAAATATCGATTTACAAACGCATAATTTATGAACCCTTTATTATAATCATCATCATATCACCTCAATGACGACCGCTTTAGCCTAGTTGGTAGTGACCCTGCCTACGAAGCAAGAGGTCCTGGGGTTCGAATCCTGGTAAGGGCATTTATTTGTGTGATGAGCACGAATATTTGTTCCTGAGTTATGGATGTTTTCTATGTATTTAAGTATTTATTTATCTATATAAGTATGTTTATCGTCGTCTAGTACCCATAGTACAAGCTTTGCTTAGTTTGGGACTAGGTCGATTTGTGTAAGATTGTCCCCTAATATTTATTTATTTATTTAATGAACCCAGAACGTTGGACCAAACTTGCAGTGTTGTACTTGTTGGGTTCCTAGCAATGGATATCGTAATAGAGGCAGGCCGAAGCGGAGATGGAGAGACGATCTAGATATGTGTCACGTGGGAAGGAGGGAGCTCGTGTTTGATAGGCGAGAATGGAGGAAGAGAAAAGAGGCCTTTGTCCAGCAGTAAGACAGAAAATCAGGCTAACTTAAGAGGCCACCAATGCCGCCCGGCAACATGGCTTCGGCGTGGCGCAAACCTTTACTCATCAAAAACCACAAATATTTTTTTTACAAGACAATTACGACGTATTTCAAAAATGAAGCAATACCTAGGTATAATCTTTACATTTTGTTTGTAAATCAGACTTAGTAATTTGATTATAGTGCCATGATAAATAACAAAATCTATCGAGCCAAATTTGTTTGATCGTGTTTTGGAAGCTAACACAAATTAAGGAATACGATCAAAATTATCCTAATATTTTATTTATTTCCATAAAATAGACCAATTTTATTCAAATTATTTTTAAAGATAGCATTGAACGGCATTGGTGGACTCTTAATGGATTGCGAATATTTAACGACATTTTTACGAAATGGGTAGGGAATTAAATTCCTTGAGTGTACCTCGTAACTACTGATACCTCTGTAATGGCGTGGGTCGGATTTCTCCGAGCGGCTCCATCATCCATCTCCTGCCAATGTGTGCCACCAGCTCCTGGTTAGACGCGCGGTGGACTCCCAACGGCACCGGTCCAAACAAACTGTCACTGCCCCCTGAAAACGATAAAAAACATTAGTATTATTCGCCCGCGATTAGAAAGGGATTGGAGTTGACAGTAATTCTATATGCTTACGTCAAAATATGTATGAAATGACAGTTCTGACAGTCCCATTCTGATTGCGGTTTGGTAATAAATTATACAACGGTTTTTTTTTTTTTTAATGAGTCGCCAGAGGGGCCAAAGACGCGAAGTCTTTGCTGTTTTTTAACTTTAGGGTAGGAAGAGTGACTTGTGCTCGGGAAAAATCCCTTCGGACGAACTGAGAATGGAGGGCCCAGACAGTGTCCGACTTGCATGGACTAAAAAACCCGGTCACAAGTCCCCTTCTCTATTGATTATTAATACAAAAAACGTGTGCTTTATACTTTGAGGAGGGGAGGGGTAGGGAGGGTTATACAACGGTTACATGATAGGTGTTCTTAAAGTCGAACATGAGCCACGAGGCTTTGCCGAGTGAACGAAGGGCCCGGGCAGACAGAGAGCGGCCTGGAGCTCCGAGTTCTGTGAAGACCGGTAACCTTTAAAAAGGGTATCAATACTTTAGATATCCAAACAAGCTTCTGTCCAAACGCCCAAACGGTACCTTTAAGTAAATATACCTTTTTATATGGGTATCAATTGAAAAGGTATCTAAAATGAAACGGTACCCATTCGCGTATTAAGCTTTAAAAGGTACCTTTTCCAAACGGTATCAATTGAAAAGGTATCCAAAATGAAACGGTACCCATTCGGGTACTAAACTTTAAAAGGTACCTTTTCTAAACGATACCTTTTCCAAACGGTACCGCTAAAGGTTGACCGTTTCAAGCAAAGGTTTCGGTTCCGGTACCGGGTCCCCATACCGGAGCAAGTTTCTGAAGATCTTTTTTATATTGTTTTAAAAGATTGAAGGACCTATTCTATTCCACATAAGATTCCGTCCAAACGATTTATTTTTAAATTTTTTGAAAACGGGAAAACGAGCATGTGGGTCACTTGATGGAAAGCAATCACGGTCGCCCATGGACACCCGCAACACTAAGGGTGTCACAGGTGCATTGCCAGCCCTTTGAGAGATGTACATAGGCTCGTTTCTAAAGATATCCTTAAACTGTATCGCTCTGGAAATGCTGTCCTAGGAAGCTGGTTCCATAACTTCGACGTGCGTAGGAAAAGTACCTACAGCTACAAAAAGGTTACGGTACAGTTGAAAATATAAAATATACACCTACAGTCATCGCGTCAAAATTTGTAAACATTAACCTTATGATTAATGTAATGACATAGAGTTGTCATTACATGATGTGTTTTTTTTGTTTAGGTTCATTTCGTCCACATTCCCACTTCATCCACATTCCCACTTCGACAGCAATCCCATTTCGCCCACAATCAATTGGGCCAATCAACTTTTAAACCGACGTTTTTGGCGTCTCCTGCGTTACCAAAATTGTCTCTGGTGTTACCAAAAAATCGTACTTCCAACAAGACATTTCACGGTTTAATAGGTTAAACTTACGTAGGACAGCATGTATTCATGCTATTCATCTATTAAATTACAGAAAAAACATGTTTACTTACAAAAATCTGCAATTGTTTGAAAAATGTCGCGGACAGATTATAGTCGGTTTAAAAGTTGATTGGCCCAATTCCCAATTCGTCCACTTCCCATTTTGTCAACATTCCCACTTTGTCCATATTCCCACTTCGTCCGCATTTCCACTTCGTCAACATTCCCATTTCGTCCACATTCCCACTTAGTCAATATACCCATTTTGTCCATATTCCCACTTCTTCCACATTCCCATTTCGTCCACATTCCCATTTCGTCCACATTCTCATTTCGTCCACATTATATATATGTATTTTTTTAATGAGGTGTCGGTTCGTTCGGTTCGGGTCCCTTCCTATGTAGGGTAGGTGGGGTAGGTAGGTCGGTAGGTAGGGTAGGTCGGGTACCTTTAAAAAGACCCGGTCAAAACCGTTTTTAACGGTACCTTTTCAGTCCCTGGTTTTGACCGCTCCAGAGTTCCAGTCGCCTGCTGTGTGCGTTATCATAAGGGGAGTACATACGAAAGAACCCAGGACTCTGAAAGCGGAACTCCAGAACGCTTGCATTTTTTATGGTTTCATGCCTTTTATTGAAATTTTTATGTTATTGTGTGAACTGTATTTTTAATTTGGAATTTCACATTGCAATTTTATTTATTAATGTTTCACATTTGAAAATTCCTAACTTTATTTACTTAGGTACTTATAGTGTTTTATTTTCTGGTTTTAACTTAATATTTTTGTTATTTTAACAGACTAGACGTCTCGCTTTATGGTAAATGCTTTGATCAATTATAACTGCAGATACACATTGCCGAACAAAATCCCCTTCAAAGAATGTCCGAACTTTTTTATTTGGTTGCGTAACAAATAAAATCATCACCTACACAGAAATTTGAACCTAGTCTTTACTTCATTACAGTCGAATTTCGGTAGCGGCAAAACTCCACTTGACAATTTCACGCAACGTTCTGAGAAAAAAGAAGGCCACTTTTATCAAAGTGGCGCTCATTTGGCTCGGACATTTTCGGGCGCGCGACTGTGGATCTACAGTTATAATTGATCAAAGGGTAAATGATAATAATATGTAGGTACTCTGTAATTGTCGTATATATATCAGAATAATATACATGTAACCAGTTTTTATTGCTCGGATTGTAATTATTTAAATATGAATGAATAAATAAATAAGCGCTCTCTGTCTGCGCGGGCTCTAAATAAGGTACGAATTCTAAAAATAAATTATTTAAAGATTATGTATGTATGTATGTAAACTCTTTATTGTACAAAAATAAGAAAAAAAAAAGAAATACATTATTGACAACCGTTGAAATGCATGTACAAAGGCGAACTTATCCCTTTAAGGGATCTCTACCAGTCAACCTTTGAGTGGATGAAAGGAGCATTTAGTAAGGGACCGACGAAGAGTAAGTAAAAATAATACAGTCGGACAAAGCAAAGGCTACAATACAACTTTTAGTAAATACAATACATAAACTCATAATATAAAGAAACCTAATAAAAATATACTACCATATACAACATATGCAAAATACATACAATAAATAAGCAGTGTTCTCAATATATTAAAGAGATGGTGTGAGCCACATCTTCTTCAAAGCTTCCCTGAACGACACCACGGAGGGAGATTGCCTAATGGAGGTGGGTAATCGATTCCACAGTCTAGCAGATTGCACAGTAAAAGATTTTGAGTAAATTTATCATTTTTTGATTATCATCATCATCTCAACCAAAAGACCTACATCGATCCATCCTGCGCATCCAAGAGGTTCCTGCTCCCTTTACCAGAACGGCGGTCCATACTGTTGGCGGCCTTCCCACGCCACGTTTTCCGGGTAACGGTACATTCCAGAATATTTAGACGACAAGATGGCCTAGTGTTTAGAGAACCTGACTACGAAGCTTGAGGTCCCGGGTTCGATTCCCGTGTCGGGGCAGATATTTGTATGAAAAATACGAATGTTTGTTCACGGGTCTTGGGTGTTTAATATGTATTTAAGTATGTATCTGTCAATATAAGTATGTTTATCCGTTGCCTAGTACCCATAACACAAGCTTTACTTAGCTTACTTTGGGACTAGGTCAATTGGTGTGAATTGTCCCGTGCTGCCTGCTACGACTAAGTATTACGAATATTACGACTACCGGATGTAAAAATTGCAAGCAATAGTTTTTTTACGAATAAAAGTACTGAAATAAAATACCTAATCTCTTAAAATCATTTTAAATCGAAATACCTCGAACTGCTCAAAGCTTATGCAGAAAAATAGGCACCTACTCATCATCATTATCATCATCCCAGCCTATTCTTTTTTAGCATTAGAAAGAAGGTAAGCGATTTTGACGT
The DNA here is from genome assembly GCA_947563465.1 of Archips xylosteana. Classification (NCBI taxonomy): domain Eukaryota; kingdom Metazoa; phylum Arthropoda; class Insecta; order Lepidoptera; family Tortricidae; genus Archips; species Archips xylosteana. Next base: position 11,864,512 of record OX387368.1, read on the forward strand.
GTCGTTTTAGTGAAAAACACTTTTGAAAAATAAGTCACAGCTAATATAATTATGTAACAATTTGAAAGGAAATATGGTCATTTACACTCTTTTGGTTTCATAAGTAATAGTTAATATTTTTTTAAAAGCTTTTTTCACTAAAAAAATCTCGTCAAGATTGTTTACCTTATTTATAATGCTAAAAAAAAACGAAATATATATACGCCCCACTGCCGGGAACAGGCCTCCTCTCAGAATGAAAGGGCTTGGGCCGTAGTTCCCACGCGGGCTCAGTGCCGATTGGGAACTTCACACACGCCGTTGAATTTCTTCCCAGGTGTATGCAGGTTACCGTAAGGTGAACTGTTTATGGAGAAATATACAGCAAACATGAATTTACTTTTGATATTGAACATTTTCTGTTTATTCTCATCCATGATCAAATAGCTTGATAGCCGCTTAACATATCCAATCACATTTTCACGCGGTGAACAAACCTGCAAAAAACAAAAAAAAAATAGAAAAACAAATCGTCTATATCGATCCTTGTTAACGTCGATCGATGGTATCAACAACACCGGTCGATCATCGATGAAAGGTACAGGCACTTAGTCGAACAAGAAAAAAAAATCAAAAATGATTTATTAATTTTATTATACGCTTATTATTATTTGTCGCTGTTTAATTCCCTCACAATCATAATGAAAACCAGAGTGAACTCGTCAATAAACCCATTTTACCCTCAACTTCACTATCAGCCCTCGCCTGCGGTTCGGGTAACAATACAAGGCCTCTGGTATAATAGTGCGTTTTATACACTCGTTGTACAATGTACTATTTTTATCGATACAGTTTTAAACTAAAATACTCACCTGGAACACCCTAGTGTAGGGACACAAGTTAAGACAGGTCGTTTCGGCCGGTTGGCGTTCCATCGTCATCACTTCTCCTCCTTCATACGTCATCTTAATCTTCAAAGGCAATCGGCGTTCGTCTAAGAATTTTGTGCTGAGAATAAAGACTTCAGGCATTAATAATTGAGCCATATAGATTTTCGAAATATCATCTTATATGTATATTATTCGCCCGCGATTAGAAAGGGATTGGAGTTGACAGTAATTCTATATGCTTACGTCAAAATATGTATGAAATGACAGTTCTGACAATCCCATTCTGATTGCGGTTTGGTAATAACAAATGCCGTGGTGGCCCAGTGGATTGACCTATGGTCTCTCAAGGGTCGTGGGTTCTACCCCAGGCTGGCACCTCCGAGTTCGGAATCCACGTGCGAAATTACATTTGAAAGTTACCATGAGGTTTACGTTGAAGGAAAACATCGTGAGGAAACCTGCAAATACCTGAGAAGAAATTCAATGGGGGTGAAGTTCCCAATCCGCACTGTGCCCGCGTGGGAACTACGGCCCAAACCATCTCATTCTTAGAGGCCTGTGCTCTGCAGTGGGACGTATATTGGCTGGGATGATGATAATGGTGATGGATCTTATACAATACAGTAGGTTAGGTTAGGTTAGGTTAGGTTAGGTTGGGGTGCGAAGTCGGAAACCTCCTCGAGTGCCCGGGCGTTACCACTCCCTTCTGTCCGAGGCGTAGGCCTCATGGGGTGGGGAAGGGTAACGCTTGGGACGGTGCACCCTGGGCAACAACGGTAAGCTAATGTATTCGTACATTATCTTACCGGTGGCTAATATCCGACTGGGGGGGAGGGGTGGTGAGGTGAACCCGCAACTAGTTGCGGGGGATCCGAGCCAGCGGGCCCATCCGTGGGTCCGCAGTGAGGGCGGCGTCTCGCCATTGGGCGGGCGCCTTTGACGTCGGCGAACCCGAGCTGAGTACCTGCTCTGCCACGGCGGACAGGGAAAGGCGAGGGGGAGCCTGGTGGCGGAGGCGACCGTGCCCTCGATTCCGCTCTGCTTTCAGAGCGGGACATGAGGGCGCGGAAGCTAACGTGAGGGCACGTAACCCCGGCTTGCCGGGAACGTGGGCATCTGCGGAAGCCACGAGGAGTAAACCTCTTTAAACAATCCTTCACCAGCGGGGGAGGCCGGGGAGTGCCGAGCCCGCATTGCACGGTGTCGACAGAGGAGCCCCATCCCGGGGCGGCCAGTGGGCGTTGCGGTGACTCCTTATGCTCCCGTGGCGTTCACAATGGCAAACGAGGGAATCCGTGTGGTTTTTAGTGGGTATGCCTGTTGAGAGGAGAGCCCCACATACCTCCGTTTCCCCGAACGGTGACGATGCATAAGGTGCATTTTCCACACCAAAAAAAAAAAAAAAAAAAAAAAAGGTTAGGTTAGTAACAATTCTGAAGGAAATACTGTTTCAGAATTAAATAATCTTATGCCAAATGAAATTTATGACAAACTAGCTGTTGCCCGCGACTCCATCCGCGGAGAATAGTATTGATTTGTAGTACATGCTATGTATCAGAGATGGCGCTGTATGTGAAAAAAGATTTTCCCGCTTTTCTGTTGAAATTTTTCCTGAATTTTCTGTGCTATAAACCTCACGGAGCCCGAGACCTTTCCAACGAATGCAAAACCGTGGAAATCGGTTCGTGCGTTCTGGAGTTATAGCGTCAGGAAGGAAAACCCGACATATTTTTATTTAGTAGATGATCACAGACTTAGAATATAATAGCAGACTTGACATAACTACGTGTGTGTGCGTACATATTTCCTATTCCCTCACGCTACAATGATCAGGAATATTGTCATCCCGTTTTCTCATGTGTCGCAACACTGTCCAAGAAACCTTAAACAAAATGACACATGCTATGTTTTGAACGTCAGTCATTTAAATAAGCTGCCGAAGCTGCAAGCGAATTTTTTGGTAAACTGAGATTTTTTAATGTTTTTCTCGTCAAAATTAGAACTGATTTAGATTTAAAGATGGTGAAATGTAGTGCCTACCTTTGTGAAAGTGTTACATATGGAAATATACCAGGATTAACCATTCACCGGTAAGTGTTTGTGTGATAGAGATGTGTGCGTTTTTGCCATTATTTGGACTCGTTATGTCAAGTCTGCTATTATATTCTAAGTCTGTGCATATGATACATTATGGTACATGAAATTCGGGTAAACGATATAAAACCCTGAATCGGTCGGTAATGTAAGCAAATTTCTTCTACCTGAGCTCTTCTTCAACCACGTTATAGACGATGGTCTGGTCAGGGTCCCCCAAGCTGTACGTAAAGTTTCTGCCAACTCTGTCCCTCTTCGTCATCAGCATCAGGGTAACGTCGTCCAGCTCTTGGAATAGTGTTAGGGGCAACTGTAACATCAGTAAAGTAAACCATTATCCCTTCTGCAACTAATCAAAGAGATAACCTTGAAACGGCCGAACCAATTCTGATAGATAAAGCATGTCTAACACCATCGCTAGAAAACCTTATCATCATCCCAGCCTATACGTCCCACTGCAGGGCACAGGCCTCTTCTGCGGATCGGGAACTTCACACACACACCATTGAATTTCTTCGCAGGTGTATGCAGGTTTCCTCACGATATTTTCCTTCACCGTAAAACTCATGGTAAATTTCAAATGCAATTTCACACAAATTCCGAAAAACTCAGATCAGGAGGTCGTAGGTTTAAATCTCGGCTCGCACCTCTGGGTATTTCGGAATTTATGTGCAAAATTACTAGAAAATAAAAAAACCGCATCCATTTCCATCATCTAAAGTCGAAAATTAGTCAAAATTGTATTCTAGTCTAAACAATTTCTTTCTAAACGCTTTTGACCAATATTCCATATCGTCAGTTAAATTATCCTGACTTTAAGCTTTATATTTGTTGCTGTTCGTGAACGTCTTACCGGTCTTACCTAATTATTACCAGCTATCATCAGTTTTTCAGAATAACTAGCTTAAGAATAGCAACATACCGTCATCTTTTTCACTTGGCGTATTTTCCAATCTAGGTTCCAATATTAAGACAACTCCATTATTAAAATAATTTCGTTTATAAAAATGTTACTATTGAAACATTTATTAGTAAATATGTTTTGTTTACATTTGAAAATGGTGACAAGTGACAGGTTCGTTTTTTCTCTATCGGACGTTTTCTATAAGGCCAATAAAGTTATATATATTCGTGTATTTCAACCTTTATGTTCCATCCATAGAGTGAATGTGAAATATGTTTATCATATTATTGTCATTTTCAGCTAAATAAAGCACAGACTGAATATAATATATGTATATTAGGTACTACTATAACGTTGTTTTGCCTTATATCACCTAGGGGTATAAAAAATAGCCTACGACCTATTCTCAGACCTAACGAATACAGAGAAAAAAGTTTCATAAAGATCGTTCCAGCCGTTTTGGAGGAGTTCGGTAACAAACACCGTGACACGAGATTTTTTATATATTAGAAGATTATATTCTAAGTCTGTGAAATAAAGCCAATTTACTATTGGGCCAATTTACTAATTTTTTATTTTATTTATTTCTAATTTACGTATGCTCAGATCAAATAAAAAGTAAAGATAGCTCTATCTTTACTTTTTATTCAAATCAAATAAAAAGTAAAGATAGCTCTATCTTTACTTTTTATTTGATCTGAGTGGTTGTACCTTGTTTTGCCTAACAACTGTTTGCCTATTATCAGTTTGCCTAATTTTAGATAAACTAATATTACTTAACCTAATGTTTCATTTTACCTAATTTTAATTTTAGTGAAAGTCATTTTACATACAACTTACTTTATATAATTTTGTTTCATCTAATTTTAAATGACCTAATTTTCATTTTGTATAAACTTATTTCGTATAATGTTTGACTGACATAATTATATTTTGCCTAATGTACATGTAGCATAATTTTCATTCTGTATAAACTTATTTCGTATAATGTTTGACTGACATAATTATATTTTGCCGAACGTACATGTTGCATAATTTAATTTTGTATAAACTTATTTCGTATAATGCTTGACTGACATAATTGTACTTTACCTAACGTACATTTTGCATAATTTCATTTTGTATAAACTTATTTGGTATGATGCTAGCGGGAGCGTAGATGATCGGGATGTCAATAATAAGTATAATTGGTGTTGTGAACTAAGAAATAAGGAAAAATGTACATCCCGCGCTGTGCACGGTCCCAAAGTCAAGCGTGCCTATAGAAGTTATAGTTCAAAAATAAACTAATTTTAATGATAATGATTTTCCGGGTGGTCATAAAAAAAATAACTAACACCAAAGGCTAATGCGGGAGCTGCGCTACGCTACGCTCCCGCATTAGCCTTTGAACCTAACCATACCGAGTCGCTTCCGCCCAGATAGGTCTTGCTCGCTCGTTTCGCTCGCTCGCTGACTCCAATGATAGCGATTGAAGCCAGCGAGCGAGCGAAGCGAGCGATCAAGACCTGTCGGAGCGGAAGCGACTCGGCATGGTTAGGTTCAAAGGCTAATGCGGGAGCGTAGCGCAGCGCATAGAAGTGAAGTGTCTCATTCTCATCGACAACGTTTTATATGATGATTAGTTAAAATAAGAATCGACAAAGTGAGTTATCGATAAAATAATATTAGACAAAACAAGGCTTTTTTTTTTATGTTAGATAGGCCAGACAAACGAACTAGTGGGTCATCTGATGTTAAATGAACACCACTGTCCATAGACACCCACAGCGCCTTACACGATGCCAGTGCGTTGTCGGCCCTAAAGGAGAGGGAATAGGGGAAGGGGGAAAGGGAGGGGAGAGGGAAGGGGTGAGGTATTGGGCCCCCGGCACTCTCACTGACCGTACGAAACGCAAGCAGGATTACAGCTGCTTCACGCCGGTGTTCTGTGAGAGGGTGGTACTGCCCCGGACGAGCCGGCCCATTCGTGATGCAGCGGCTAGCTACAACATGGCTCTACCACTACAAAATATGCAAATGATGGCTTATGCAAATGATGTTAGTTAAAACGTTATTCGGCTATAAGATGATTAGTTCAAATAAGAATCGACAAAGTGAGTTTTCGATAAAATAATATTAGACAAAACAAGACATATGCAAATGATGTTAGTTAAAACGTTATTCGGCTATATGATGATTAGTTAAAATAAGAATCGACCAAGTGAGTTTTCGATAAAATAATATCTCGACAAAACAAGAGTTATGCAAATGATCATTTTGTAAGGATGTTTGTATTGAAAGACCAAGAGTCGAGTAGATACTGTCTCTATTTAATAAGGTTACAACAATTATATACTACATAGTGGGAGAGTGTGTGTGTGGCGCAGCTCACACTACACCTCCCCCGTTAAAAAGAAAAAAATACGCTAAATTTACATATTTTTAAAAAAAAAAAAGTAAAATAACAATAACCATTAAAAAAAATACCCAAAACATAACAATATTAGGAAACATGAAAGTTCTTTATCTAATTTTTTTTTTAAATTTTAGTTTTGACCTGTACATACTTCATATAATCATAATCAATTTAAAAATACATAATTATACCATAGCATAAGTAGCTTTAAACAGTATTCTCTTACTTCTAAACTTGCACGCTTTGCTGACGACATAATATAATATAAATTTTCCATAAACAACAAAATTACCGCTATTCGTACTAATGATGTGTACTGTGCTCTCTGTACCAATATATTTATCATATAATCATAATATAAAAACATAAAAAAATGCAATGTAAACCCAACTTTCTGTTTCTACCTATAACTACTTCTATTATTTAATGTCTTTTCCTTATACTTTTATTCTGATAAATTCATACTTCTTCTTTATCAGTGTGCTACTTTGGCATCACTATAATAATATCATCATCATCATCAAGTCAACATCATCAAGGTCCACAGCACTTTTATATATTTCGTGTCCGGCCGGACTTTAACTTCATATTATTTATTAGTTCAGGATATAAGGATATTATTTATTCACTTTCGTGCGCGCACATTCATAATAATCATTTATACAAAACTTACCTAGGTAGATCATTTAACACTTCCATTCTTTTTAATCATACCTTGTGTCCAAGAATTGTCACGAGTGGTGGCTCGACCGAAACATGATCCAATATCAAGGATTCAGCTACCTAGCCTTATATCCTGGTGGACCTTGGAATTACAACTACTTCTATCTTATACCATCGCAAATAAAAACGCATTCAAAATCTTACAAATAACTCACTCAATTGAAAACTTCAACTCACAAGAATTCCATCAACTTTTAAGAGTGGCCTTCTTAACAGCTAATGAAAATCTTGATTGTTTCCGCTTCCCCTAACACATACCTTTCTTTCAAAATCATACGATAACCTAATCTGACAAAACCTTTCCTTTCATAATTCAATACATACCTATTCAAAACTAAATACTATACCGACGTTTCCTTATTCCTCTTAAAATTCTTAACCATGGTTGATTAAACAAAAATCATCAATAACCTGTCCAACAAATTCTCAAAAAAAAAACTGTGTAATGTATAATTTCAAATAATGTAACTATCTATTGACCTTGTATAATAATTTGAAATGGAAGCCAGGTGATCAAGCTAGCAACAATAACAAATTATTTTTGGATCGTCCTTTTTATCCGTCTGCAGCTGAATAAAAGTGACAATCTTGATCTTGGCTCAATTTAAATACATTCACGTTCAGTTCACGTAAAATCTATTTTATAACGTTGTAATTAAAACAAAGCTTAAAGAGCGCACAGTTCCTCATTTACCTAGTGAAATGTGAGACGAAATAACACACCTCACATTCCGATATCTATGTTTGATGACCTACATTAGATCATCCGACTTAAAGCGCGTGAATCTTTCCTAATCTATTTTTAGAATGAAATTTCGACTGTAATAAAAGTATTGTTATTAAGTACAAAATAATTTTGAAAAAAAAAACAGAATATTTTAGACTATCGCGGTCATTACTAATATTACTCATAAAAAACTGAATTTTATGAAATCTACGAAATCTCGTCAGCAAATGGCATACACAATAAAACAACACACAATTAAAAAAAAAATTGAAATAATATCTTCTTGTTACTAATACATTACCTAACTACACAAAACAAATAATTTTTCACCTTACGCGTGTTTAGTTCCGAAAATCTACGAAATCACCCAACACTCTTTGCTGTCTTCAAAACTCCAGTCCGTTTTATTCCAAGATCGACTTCATCCTCAACGACTCCATCTACTACCCTGTTGCTTTCCACTCCGATCCAACCAGACACCATTATCAGCTCCTTGCAGCTAACCTCCTTAATTCTTCTGTCTGGTTTTCTTCTTCAATATCTTCATCTTTCTACTCTAATATTCCTCTGATTTACTTATATTCTTCTTTCTTCTTAAAGTTATTTACTTCCTTCTTAATTTTTATTTCTTCTTTATTTTCTTCATTCTTCATTTTAATTGTTTTATTCTTCTCTTCTTACTTCATTTTAATTTATTCGTATTTTTTTAATATATTATCTTCTTTCTTCCTTTATTTCGTCAATTTCATATATTATTCACCCTTTGTCTTCATTTTCCTGCTCTTTCTTCCATAGTTTTCATGTATTAGTTCTTCTTTTTTTTTATTATCTTCTTCCGTTTTGCTTCATAACGTATTCTTATGTATATTTATTTAAAAATTCTAACTTAATTATTCTTACTTAACACACTTATTATTAATTTTAATTGTCTTTTCTTTAGTCCACATTTTTCAACACACTTTAGTTTATTTTACTATAGTCCATTTTTATTTCACTTTTTTACTAGGTATAGGTATTATTGTCTTTTTAAACTGGTCGGCGCGGCGCGCCGCCAGTGCAGCGCGAAGGCCGCACTGGCAGGATCGCCATGTAAGGATGTTTGTATTGAAAGACCAAGAGTCGAGTAGATACTGTCTCTATTTAATAAGGTTACAACAATTATATACTACATAGTGGGAGAGTGTGTGTGTGGCGCAGCTCACACTACAATTTAGTAAAAATGAAAATTCGACAAAATAAAAATTATATATAATGAAATTATACAAATTGACTTTAGACAAACTATTCATTATAGTAAAAGTTGGTAGACAAAGTGAAATTAGGCAAAAAAAGTTTAGACAAGTCAAGGGAATACCGATCTGAGTACGTATCATACATCTTTGATTGAAACTTGAAGAGGTTCATTCCGGAAATCTTGGGCCTGCAAGAAAAACTGTGCAAATTGTCAGCTTAGCCCTCCTATTAAGTACCTACATTGCAGGGCGATTTTAAAATAGTGAAGAGTGCTGCAATGTAATGCTGCTGCTATACGCTACGCTACCATCGTCTGTATTCCATTATTCGTCGTATTTCATCATCGTCTGTATTTCCAGATCTTAAATTATCTAAGTTCCAGATACATAATACAACCTAGATTACATACTTCATACACCTTTGGCCTCATTTCATCATTTCATCGAAACCTCATCTGCACTTTTCACCAGGTGAGATAGGGTTCAACCACGGATTAGTTTTATGTAAGTAAAAGAAATAAGTACCTAGTCATTATTCATTCCTGTCACATGTACGTATTTTTATATTTTTGTCTTATTTCATATACCTGAACGCGAAGGTTTGCTATCCTCCTAAGTTTCAACTACCTAGACGAGAGTCCCCAGTTTTGTTATTTTGGAATCTATTTCAACTTATTTAAGATTCATTATGAAATTAACGATTTGTGCTTTATATTGGGTACAATCGGTTGTTATTTATGCTGTTAATTTGCTAACCCCCGAAACAAAAAGAGGGGTGTTATAATTATAAGTCTGACCGCTATGTGTGTGTGTCTCTCTGTCTGTTTCTCTGTGTGTATGTCTGTGGCATCATAACTCTTAAACGGGTGAACCGATTTGGATGGGGTTTTTTTCATTTGAAAGCAGGTTTCTTGACATGTTTCATCAAAATTGGTCCAGCCGTTTCAAAGTTATCAGCTCTTTTGTATGCTGCGGAAGGGATCTTAGACTTAATTGCGTTGAGGATTTTTAAAGTTTTTAATTTATAGTTATTCTTTATAAAGTACGCGAAGATTCACGAGGATATAGAATCAGATACGTTTTGAGCAGGAGCAGGGGTACAAATTCGTATGGAACGTATGGAACCCACTTGGCCGGTTTTGTTCTTCCACGGGGGCGAAGTCTCATAAATAATCATCATCATCATCATTTCAGCCGAAAGACGTCGAGAAAAGGCTCGGCAAACAAATCGGTCCCATGCCATCCGCATCCAACGCGATCCCGCAACCTTAACCAGCTCGTCGCTTCATCTTGTTGGAGGCCTATCACCACTGCGTCTTCCGGTCCGTGGACGCCACTCCAGAACCTTTTTGCCCCATCGGCCTTCAGTTCTACGAGTGATATGCCCTGCCCACTGCCAATTGTCTATTTTATAATATTACTAGGACAAGCAAGCACAGCGCAAGCACAGCGCAAGCGCAGCGTGGGACGTCCACCAACGAGATGGACGGACGATTTGGTGAAGGCCGCAGGTTCAGGGTGGATGCAAATCGCTTCCAATCGTAATGATTGGGCATCAATGAGGGAGGCCTAAGTCCAGCAGTGGACGTCCTACGGCTGAAATGATGATGATGATGATGATGACTAGGACATTTAGGGCGTATTTGTACACTATGATAATAGATAAAGCTCCGACCGATAACACTAGACTCTCGGAGGGTCCCGATATTATCAGACACGTGTGTCCTAAACGTAACTAATCGATGTCCAATTTTTTGTCCAAATTTGATTCCCCATGAGGATGTATTGAACGCATGCAAATACGGTATTATTATTGATTGCCAGGGGACCAGATTTAAATTTATGAAAAAGAAACTGTATCGCTTTTATTAATCTATGCAACAATGGGAGCGAATTACAATGGAGACGCGCGGTGACCATAATTTTATCGTTAGACAAGATTTTTTTACTTACTGTACGGATTCAGGCGTTAGTTTTCGGATGTTAAAATAAATGGAATACTTATACGTTATGTGCTCCTCCGTACTAATATTATAAACCAACTGCCCGGGCTTCGCATGGGTGTCTAAAAAAAAACATTTTCTTTTATACAATCCCCAATAGTTACTAACACAGCAAAAAAAAGAATGAGACCAATAAGTGCAGCCGTTCTGAAATTATACGGTACATACATTTTTTGCAATTCATCATTCACTCTTTCAGCCGAAAGACGTCCAATGCTGAACGCCTCCCCCAAGGCTCGCCAAACAGATCGGTCCCGTGCCATCCGCAACCATAACCAAGTCGTCGCTCCATCTTGTTGGAGGCCTACCTACACTGCGTCTTCCGGTCCGTGGACGCCACTCGAGAACCCTTTTTTTGCAATTGATTTTAAATAAATGAGAAAGTTTGGCAAGATTTTTGAACGATTGGATATTTCGATGTTTGAGTGTTTGTTAGTGAATTACGCAATATTTTCATGATGTGTATCATGTCACAGTATAATATAGAGTACTAACGTACAGTATAGCCACTCCCTGCCTCCCGTTGCAAGTGCCGCCCACCCGCGCACAGTTACCTCACAGTTACCGGTTGGCAAGGACGCGACGACGCGGCGCGCAGAGCGGAAGCCACGTAAAATATTTTAAATATTAAACAAATATTTACAAATACTGTTTTCCGTTGGCTATACAACTCTTAATACTTTCTGTTACTAAAACTGATTCATTTTTCTTTCTTTCTAGCTACCTGCTATTATAATTATAAGAGAAAGCTAAAGTCAAACCACAGGTTTTGTTTGACAACTTTATTAGTCTTTTCATTTTTTAAGCAACGGGAAAATGAGAAAGCCTATATAATAAACGAATTCGTCTTTTTCTCACACACCCTCACGTACTTAAGTAGGTACTCACAAACTTTCACGTTTATAATATTAGTAGGATAATTATGTAAAGGTAGGTTTCTGAAGGAGAATCCTTTTTACTCTATTAATGAATAAAGACAAAAGGGGTATAAAAAATACCCTACGACCTATTCTTAGACCTACCAACTACAGAAATTTTTTTTCATAAAAATCGGTCAAGCCGTTTCGGAGGAGTTTGAAATAAACACCGTGACATGAGATTTCTATGTATTAGAAGAGATTATGAGGGTTTTACAGTAAAACACAAAAAACTACTATTTCAGAATAGTCCTACCAAAGTACCACAATGTGGTCCGCGTACATTTTTAATGTCACGCGCACGCGTCGTTTTTATGCAAAAACGCAAATTTCGTTCGAAATTTGAAACGCCCCATTGTTGCCAGTTGCACATAAAAATGATCGCCATTCTTATGTTTTTGGGGGAAAAATGCATTCGGATCATGAGCGTAGAATTAATAGGGTATTTTATTCAAGGGAGCGGTCAGATTGGAGGTTTTTGACCGAGTTTTAGTTGTGAGATTTTTGTAACAAAATAATTAAATGGAGGACCGTGGAGAAAACCGTGGCAGTGTGTACTATGGAGAGTCGTGGAATCAAACTTGGGCTAGCACTTAGACTTGGAAAAATCTGCCAAAATTCATGTGCGAAATTAAGTCTGAGTAGTTCTGCGTCTAACAGTGAAGCGTACGTAGCGCGATAAGTCCGCCCACTGCTTACCTTATTTCTTTTTTTCATGTACTTGTTTTTCTGGTGTGGTGTATAGCACAAATAATACAATACAAGAAACCCTGTGAGGCGAGGGATGACCGTCCGTCTTCACTAAACTATTTGTGAATTTTTATTGTTGTTTCTAATCTTACTGTTGTTGTTCTTGTATCTTGTTGTTTAATTGCTATCTTATATGCTTGTTACTATTGTTTGAATTTCACAATGCCATGGTTTGACTGGCATGCTGTAAAAATGAACTGAAACAATTACTTTGCTCAGCAGCGACCTTGAGATAGTTACGTTTATGTAAGAAATGCGTGTTCATGCAGTTCCTCCACCTCCACACTGTACGAACAAACACCACCAAACTACACTGACGCGTTTCGAACTCAACCAGAGCTCATCTTCAGAGTTGGTACCACAACCCTACGCTATGCTTCCAAATGTTAGACTCACTCACACTAATAAATTGTCATGCTGTGTTATTAATAAATACAAGGCGAAATTTTTAACGCGACACGAAATTGGTTTGGGGCATATTGGTCGTGTGGTTTCAAAGCCTCGGACATAAAAGAAGGTAGAAACATTTTTTGTTTATTACATAAAACCATAGACACACAGTCGGCTGGAATGTGGTTGAAGCAAGAATATTAAAGGTTGAAGTAGTTAATAAAAAATAAACTTGTCTACTTATCTTATCCCTTCTTCCTGTCATGCTTTGTCATTTTCACATGTCAATCATTTTTCTAAAATCTTTCCACAACCTCTAGAAATTCAAATATTGCGATCCCAAACAACTAACCCTGAAAATGTTGGCAGCACCTATTCCTCTTCAGACATTTGATCCCCTCCTGGATGTGAAGGCGGCACTGCCTGGAACGGACACTGAGGCGCTTCTTGAGCCTGTTAAAGACTCTGTAAGTTTGTTATCGGCTCATAGCAAAACGCGCAGTTTAGATAGCTGCAAGAAAAACTGAGCAATTTGCATTACATAGCGGCGCTGGATTGACCACTTCAATCTCGTTCGCTTTACTGCCTCGCAATGTAATGCACTGAGACGTGGCCGCTAACGATGGGTCTTATAAAAAAGCTCAAAGTCACTCAGAGGGCGATGGAGAGAGCTATGCTTGGAGTTTCTCTGCGGGATCGCATTAGAAATGATGAAATCCGCGCAAGAACTAAAGTCACGGACATAGCTCGAAGAATCGCTAGACTAAGTGGCAGTGGGCAGGGCACATCTCCCGTAGAACTGACGGCCGATGGAGCCGAAAGATTCTCGGGTGGCTTCCGCGGACCGGAAGACGCAGTGTAGGTAGGCCTCCAACAAGATGGATCGACGACCTGGTGAAGGTAGCGGGAACGCATTGGATGCGGATGGTGCAGGGCCGATCTGTTTGGCGAGCCTTGGGGGAGGCCTATGTTCAGCAGTGGACGTCTTTCGGCTGAAATGATGATGATGAATGTAATGCAACTTGCACTTTTTTCTTGCAGGTCTAAGCTCGACTTTAGAAGCAAAAGTTGTCGCTCCTGTCCAAATAAAATTAGCGACTCCGAGTCAGCAAAGTTAAGATTTATTTGAATAGGCTGAAAGTTGCCCAGGCGTCCCATACGCTGATGTATACTTGACTTAAACATTGGCTGTAGATCCTTAACTTTTGCCATGTACCAGGATGCAAAATGGGTCGTACGACATTTTTTTGTTCGCTTATCTCCTGTTTAGATAGCAAAAGTTAAGGGTCTATCCATCCATCCATAGCAGCCCTTAGTTCGTCCGTCTTCGGACATAGGCCTCCTCTCCATTTCTCCACGCCTGGCGATCGACAGCCATATGCATCCATCCTCCACCCGCCTGTCGGCAGATGTCGTCCTTCCACCTCATTGGTGGTCTTCCTCTACTGCGAGTATTTTCACGAGGTCTCCACTCGAGTGTTCGTCTCGCCCAACGATCGTGATTCATCCTGGCAATGTGTCCTGCCCATCTCCACTTATTCCTCTCGATCTCTTCCACCACGTCTCGAACTTTTGTGACTCGTCTGATCCACTCATTCCTTCTTCGATGCATGAGAGTTATCCCGAGCATTGACCTCTCCATTGCTCTCTGTGCAACACGGAGTTTCTCTGCAGACTTCTCTGTCAGTGTGGTGGTTTCCATTCCATAAGTGAAGACGGGCAAGATACACTGGTTGAAGATTTTGGTTTTAAGGTGCTGGTGAATCTTCCTCGACTGAAGGACTGACTTATTTGCACCGAAGGCCGCCCACGCCCGCGCGATCCGACGTTCGATCTCAGCCACTTGGTCTAAGGGTCTATAGCCAATATTTTTTAGTCAACGTGGGAATTTGTTAGTCAACGTGTAGTGTGGGACGCCTGTCCAACTTTCGGATCATTTAATAAACCAAGATTGGTTTTTTTGGAGTCTTTTTGTATTTTTATTTTTCAATTCCAAATCTTTTACTTTTACGGTCATCCCGTGAAATCCATATATTTTCATACTAAATACAAACTGAAACATTTTCTTATTTGTGCAAAGCTAATTTTGCTTTGTGAAAACCCTTTCCCATAAGGTAACGTCAGTAAGGTAAAGGTAAGTCGTCGTAGCCTTGTCCTTTGTCCTATGGCGTCTCGAGCAGAGGGTTGTGGGTTCGAGCCCAGGCTCGCACCTCTGCGTTTTTCTAAATTTATGTGCGAAATCACATTTGACAATGAGCTTTACGGTGAAGAAAAACTACGTGAGGGAACCTGCATATACCTCCGAAAGATTCAATGGTGTGTGAAGTTCCCAATTCGCACTGGGCCCCCAAACCTTTTATTTCTGAGAGGAGGCCTGTGCCCTGCAGTGGGACGTATATTGGCTGGGATGATGAAGATAACATCAGCACTTAAAACCACGTGTACGCTAACCGCGAAGTGATGCGTCTGAGACATACATAATAAGCCCATATTCTTGTTTAAAGTTAAAATATTATCCAGGATGATAATATTTGATGATGATGATGATGATCTGTAAGCCAAGTTTCATCCAGCTGTATTGCGTGAATGACTAAAAAACATTAAAACATCCAAAGATCTTCACAAACTTTCTCATGCATTAGTAGGATTAAAGGCTTGTGCGTGTCACGCACCAGTTGTAATGAATGTAACTGTAAGAAAGATGGCACACTATGTGCACGCATCTAGTGCGCCATCTTTCTTATGGTTTAATTTATTAGATCTGGTCTGCGCTGGCCTTTAATGCTACTAATAAATGAGAAAGTTTTGTGAAGAAAGTGGGTGAGCCTCTGAAGCATTTTATACGCCGTATTCCGTGTGTTACGAAACTTACGAATATCGACTGATAATAAGTGTAGGTAAACCGTTTAACCCTTTCAACGCCAACGACACATATAGGTGTCACAAAGTACAGTGTCAAAGTGATCTTAACACAATGACATAAGATTCAAAGCAGGTTTACATTTTGTCGAGGCGTGGCGTTGAAAGGGTTAAATGAGTTCTCGCCCACGCGGTACAGGGGCTGGGGGGTACTATGCGGGGGAGTAAACGGTTTAGCTATATATCCGTAAACTAAAAATCCTAATGACCAGCACGCGTGGTGTGGTGTGTGGTCGTAGAATTGCAATTGGTTTTAGTTCATGGACATTATCCTTGGATCGTCGTAATACACAGGTTGAATCATTTCAGAGGCTCCCGCTTAAAGATGAGAGGCAAACAACGTTGAAATCCCAGCAGGAACCAGAATCACCAATACTCCAGGGTTTGGAGACGGTGGACCGCCTCCTAATAACTAAGCGGCTGCACGTCAAGAGCATACTACTCCTCCGCGGCAAGAGGAACCGGTACCTCATCAAGTCAGAGGACCAGAACCTCATGTACACAGTGGATGAAGAGACCAGGTGAGGAATAATGAAAGAGGGGGAGCGAGCGCGCCACTGGCCGCTACTGTCTCAGTCTAGTCTACCGACTTAATAACATTGTAGATCAGTTAGGAAAAAATACCTTGTTGAGTTTCTTGCCGGGTTCTTTCCAGCATGCTTTTTCCAATCCGGTGGTAGATTCTTCGACGTTCATTTAAACAGCAAAAATTGAAGCCTAAATTGAATAAAAAAATTTACTTTGACTGACTGAGTACTTCACAACACATCCCTCGCAACACATTCCTTACACACATCACGCTCCTAGATCAAGAGTTACATTACATCGACGCAAAATAATACCCCGTTTTAATTTAGACTTCATTCACTTTTAGGAAGGTCTAAATTAAAATGACTGATTATTTTGAACTGATATACTCTTGGTAGGAGTGCGACATCGTTCCCTTGTTCTTTTACAAAAACCTCGCTCCGCAGAGTTGTTTCCACTAGATCTGCGCTGAGCAAGGATAACTAAATGAAGCATTTCCATCGGTTTATGACAAACACACTCCTCGCAACGCATCCTCACCTCTGGTGGAAACGCAGTCTTACCCCTTACATTTTTTTATAGCCCATATGTCTCACTGCTGAGCAAAGGCCTTTCCTTTCCTCCGCCATTCTTCCCTATCCTGGCGATGCATCTGCCAGTCGAGCTGAAAAGCGCCCGCCATTTCCTCTTGCGTCTGCCTCTGCTCCTTTGGCCATCCTTGGATTATTACATTCTTATATTCCCTTATCCTATCCATTATCCCCTTATTGTACGGAATATAGACCGCGCTTACCCAATATTCCGGCGCATGCATCGTGATGACAGGTAAACTAAAAAAAATTGAAGGTGGATGTATGTTATGTAGACAGCGCACTATTTCTATTCCAGCTGGTGGATTGGCTACCTCTGCTACGGCCTGCGGCCGCTCCGCCTCCGGGTTCTCAACGAGCAAGGAGTCGAAGTAATGAGGCTCATCAGACCGTATGCCTGCACCACGCGCGTAATGCCGTGCCAGCTGCAGACTATGAAGGTGATGCTTAAGATTATGTAAAATTGAACCATCTGATTCCTGGTCCACTTTAGCCTTTTCATTGCTTTTTCAAATACAACAGCTCTCACTCATACGCCATGCCATGACATTGGAATGTCTAACGCGAAGTTGAATCCTACAGAAATGCATAGGTAGATATCGCTCTGTTTGCCATGACTCATATAATCGGTCTTTGGCGTTGAACCTGCGGTGGGGATATATGCGTCGTTTGGTGTCGATAAGGTTAAAACGATCTCATAGGAAGTGCAAAAGGTTTTCCTTAACAGGGACCGTATTGTCTAACGTGCGGGCGCTTATCGTCACTTTCACCATCTCTTTCTATCACCATTTTATACCGTTTGACAGAAAGAAAGAGTGAATGTGATAGCAAGCGGTATAAGTATCACGGGACAATTCGCACTAGTCGACCTAGTCCCAAAGATACAACAAAATTTAGTTTAATATTTGAATTTTGAATTTGAATTTTAGAATCACGTTGGCACCACTACAGGCCTCTGGCAGAATGTCAGCTCTGCAACTACTCCTACTTGCAGTTCATGCAGAGTCAGCGTCTATTCTTCACAACATAATGGCGACCGACATATAACGACCGCTTTAGCCTAGTTGGTAGTGACCCTGCCTACGAAGCAAGAGGTCCTGGGTTCAAATCCCGGTAAGGGCATTTATTTGTGTGATGAGCACGAATATTTGTTCCTGAGTTATGGATGTTTTCTATGTATTTAAGTATTTATTTATCTATATAAGTATGTTTATCGTCGTCTAGTACCCATAGTACAAGCTTTGCTTAGTTTGGGACTAGGTCGATTTGTGTAAGATTGTCCCCTAATATTTATTTATTTTACATCACATATATGGGTCTTTTAAATTCAAAATTGTTTACTTTCTTTTTGTTATTATCAATATCATTTGAATCAGAGTGGGTCACAATTAGCGATGAAAATTGCGAAAAACACATTTTTTTTAAACGTTCCTATAAAATAGGTAAGTAAGTACTTAGTGTCAAATGATATCAGAGATCAAAAATGTAAACAGACAACTGTCAATGTCAAAGTGACGTTCTAGGGTTAATCAAAAATTTTTACAGATACAACCTATATTTAATTATATATAGTTTAATTAACTATACAATATGACAATAAAATGGTGCTAAATGTCCAGGTCTACTCTCCCCCTGGAACGCTCCTCGGGACCATCGAACAACAGTGGAGTCCTGTCAAACCACTCTACGTTGTCAAGAATATGGAGGGCACAGACTTGTTCTGGCTCCGAGGTTGGTACATAGGTCTGCTCAGGATCTTCACACTCTAAAATGCCACAAATCAAGTGTCACCAACACTGTAAAATATCAGCTCAATGGCGATCACATTCATCATCTCTTTGTATCAAACGGCATAAAACTAGACTTTCGGAACAAGTAAGTATCAAGGTGCGATCAGTGTCCTGCCACTCCGAACCTAAAGACCAAGAAATTTTATCACCCAAAGACCTTAAAACGTCAAAGACTAATTTCCAATTCCACTTACTAGTCAGTGTGACAATAATCCATATTGTTTTTTTTTCTGACGCAAGAGCTTTCATATAAACTGGAAAAGCTTTGGGTTAGTCGATTATACTTCCCTGCTATATAACTTTATGAGCGATACGAACACCAAAGATATCATAATAGTAACTACGTAACTGATACGACTCTCTCGCTTGACAGCCGATATATTCTTATCTACTTGACTTACTGCCGACGGTGTTAGTAGCAGTCACAGACTAAATTTTCGAGTGACAACAACCAAAGACTGCAGTTCATCATCATCATCATTTCAGCCGAAAGACGTCCACTGCTGAACATAGGCCTCCCCCAAGGCTCGCCAAACAGATCGGCCCTGCGCCATCCGCATCCAATGCGTTCCCGCTACCTTCACCAGGTCGTCGCTCCATCTTGTTGGAGGCCTACCTACACTGCGTCTTCCGGTCCGCGGACGCCACTCGAGAACCTTTCGGCCCCATCGGCCGTCAGTTCTACGGGCGATGTGCCCTGCCCACTGCCACTTAAGTCTAGCGATTCTTCGAGCTATGTCCGTGACTTTAGTTCTAGCGCGGATTTCACGCGGACGTGCCAAACATAATGGCGGGGAAGTACTCCTGTACCGTCTTTAAGGGCACACGCCGCCACAACGGAGACCTTGAAAGTCAGTTATATTCATTACACGAAACTAATTACTTCTTGTTATCAATGACATCCTCTTAAACACTTTCGATCTTTCCAATGAGGCCCCATGGTGCCCTAGGGCCCTGGCAGACCCACCGGCTCTGACTGAAGTTTTATCGTACGTTGTGGCAAAGCAAAGGTCTAGACTTTAGTTGCCCTTCATTTCAGGTCCCCTCATGACGATCAGCCTATTCAAAGACGTAGAGTTCGACATTTGCCGCCCTGACGGCTCATACGTTGGATCCACGCGTAAACGCTGGCAGGGGCTCACGCATGCTCTGTTCTTCGCTACCATTAGGGACAGGTAAGGCCGTTCTCTCATTCCATTTAATACTGGGTCATACTCGGAAGACTGGCGGATGAATGGCAGAGGAATGGCGGATACGCGGAAGCCATGGTAGCCTAGTGGTTTGACAGACTCTCAAGCAGAGGATCGTTCGTTCGAACCCGACCTCTGAGTTTTTCGAAATTCATGCGCGGAATTACATTTGAAATTTACTGCGACATTTACGGTGACTGATCACATCGTGAGCTCACCTGAACACATGTGCAATTCAATGGTGTGTGTACAGTTCCCGATCTGAACTAGGCCCGCCTGGGAACTTTACCCCAAGCCCTCCAGTTCTGGGAGGCATGTGCCTAGTAGTGGGACGTATAGAGGTCAAGCTAATGAGTTTCGGTCACGTATGCCGCAGAACAGATGGCATCACGCAAGAAATATAAGACAACCGAATGGGCATCGAGTCTTACCGCTCCACACCACTGCTGCCCCCCATAAGGACTTTCTGCCTCTGATATAGAAGAACCAGAACGAACCATAACGCTTGAGGCATTCCCTCTTTGACATAACCCCGATCTTACATTTGAAATTCACCATGAGCTTTACCGAGAAGGTAAACGTTGTGAGGAAACCTGCACAGACCAGAAAAGAAATTCAACTGTTTCTGTGAAGTTCCTAATCTACTCTGGGCACGTTTGGGAACTATAGCCCAAGCTCTCTCATTCTGAGAGGAGACGTGGGCTGGGATGATGGTGATTGTCCCTGCCTTGCCGAAATGATAGTAGCATAAAAACCCGATTGCTGTACAACTCTCGTAGATTCCAAAGTCCGAGGTCTGCTCAATAGGAGCCTTTGGCATGCTAAGATAAATCTTCCCTTTGCCGAGCGGCCCCTCTGGCAGCTCACCCTCCCTCCGCTAAGCTGTAAAAGCCATCAAAGGCTAACAGAAACAGTCCGTCAGAAAAAAAAGATAATCCCCGCTCTAGCAATTCTGCTTGAGGCTAGTCCAAACTGAGTACCGTTGTCGTAGGTTTGGCGTGGCCTTCGAGCGAGACTTGTCAGCGTGCGAGAAAGCCCTGCTCCTGGCGATGACCCTGCTCGTAGATTACATGTACTACGACACATAAAATGAATTGTGACCGGTATTTTGTTTCATTTGGTTCTCTTTTTCGGCATCCTTATCCTGAAGGCTGGGCGCGCGCGTATATCGAGGGTTACGTAGTCAAAGGGAACCCGTAGACTTATTATCTAATGCGCTGACGCTTGCTTTTGCATTCAATTCATTTTTTTATGTCAAACGGTATAAGATAGTGACAGAAGGAGATGGTTAAAGCGAAGGCAAGCTCTCGCGCGTTAGACAATACGACCTCCGATAAGTTCTTCCAATGTTTTGTAGGAATTTTAAATTTAGAAGTTTAGTGTTCTTTTTTTAACAGTCAATTGTTTAGATTTATTATAAGTTTAACCACACAACCCTCGGTAGGTATAGTAGAGCAAACAAGTACTTCACCATTTTTTGTGGCAGTTCATATAGAAAAAAAACACCTTAAGATTAACTGTCACATCGACTTGTAAGTGATTTTTTTTAATGTTTTAAGCCGCAGGACTGTCACTGAACTTTAAACCCATTCATTGTCGAGACATCTGACATGCACTTCGTCTCTCGCTATGCCGTCGCTTCCTTAAGTATGACGCGGATCGGCGTCGGCGGCATCCGACTTAAGTTAAATTTGAAAATTAATTTAAATTTTAAAATAGGAAGCTTAGTTCTTAAGAAGAAGCCCTAGAATGGTTAATAGAATTTTGACGCCGATCGCCATCAGCGGCACTGTGTTTAGGACAATAATGACGCCGATCGGCGTCAGCGGCAATGAATGGGTTAAGGTGGTAAAGGAATTTCTAGGCTGACTATACTTACATACCTATACGTAGTTACGTGTTTTCCTACAAACTTTTATCAATTATTATTTGTTAACGTTTCGTTATTAAAAATCTTATTAAGTTCTGCTAATAACGATTACTGAACGAAATATAAGATTTCGTCAAACGAAATGTTTTCAAGTGCACCTGACTTGATTCTAACTCACATATCTTGGATATATGCGTCGTATAACACCAATTGCACCGCGTCGCCCTCAACCAACCCACAATACCCTCACATTAACTAAACATTCCCGATGATCAATATGATCATTCATTTCTGAAAGCAAGCCCATGTTACCTCGTAAAACTCCCGTCAAGAAAATTAGAATTTGAAACTTAATGTCAATCTATAAAAGTGACACTTTCGTTGACGTATGTCCTAAATTTAAGATGGTGGTTTGGTAAGGACAAGTGCTTCCTGCGGGAAATACTCTATAGCCAATGTCACCCTAGGATAGTGTATCTTTCAATTTTTAAAATTAATTCCAGAGATCACCACATACAAACCAACACAATAGATTTTTTTGAATTGCATGTATATAGATTAATTGATAGATTTTTTAATTGTTTCGATAATTTTGCAACATATAATTCGTTTATTTTTTTTTAAATATAAGCTTCATCAATACTATCAATGATTCTGCCAATGTTGAATTCTGACAATGTTGTTGTTGTTCTGAGATTGATTAAGACACTATCGGTTGTCAGTTGTTCGGTAAATTCGGTGTGCGGTATTTGCAACATACATTTGAAGACAAATACATTTGAAGTTTCAAATAATGACATTATTGACCAGCTGGACATTTATTATTCCATTTTTTTGTAATGATCATGAAAGGTAGTTACCATTATAACGGCCGGATATAAAATGTAACAATAATTTTGAATAATGGCCTCGAATGTAGAGAAATAATAAAAATCAAAGTCTACGATAAAATGCAAAACAATTACTTTTTAGTGCAAGCGATTACAACTCTAATGTCATTGTTTTATCGTATACATTTGCTCGTAACATCGAGTCTCGGACATTAATATTGAAATGAGGGGACATGGTCGTTCGTTATACTTTAAATGCATTCTTTTTTTACACCCGAAAATGTCGATTTCTCCCTAAAAATTTATGTTCCGTCCCACCCCTATTTGCATTGTGCTTAAACTTTTTTTCTTCGCCAGCAGATGGCCGTAGTCAATGGTGCGAAATTTTGACAGGAGGCGCCATTTTGGCAACAATTAAGTGACGTAATCGCAAAGAATTCGGCGCGCGCGAAAAAAAGTTAATATTAGGTTCTTTATCGAACCCTTTTCCAAAGGATTGAATTCAATTACGCGTTCGCGCGGCGGCAAAAAAAATTAATAAAGGGGAGCTTTTTACAGATTTTTGGAAATACAGGGGCTTAAACGCATCTAGGTCAGTGGGTGCAGTGGAATTAAAAGTTTTTTTTTTTTAGTTTCTTTATTGGCGCGCGTATGTCACGTGTCGGGAAAGCAAGGGTTTAAAAAACAACAATGCCTTTTTAGGATATGATTTAGAGTTTTTTTAATAGTGTAACGGATTTACTTTTTTGGGGAAAATATCTGTAATTTTAAAACAGGAATTTATTTTTTGCTCAGCGTACAAGATTGAAAGGCTATGTGTCAAGAGCGCAAAATTATAAAATGACTGATTGCATATTGTACTTTTTTATACTTAGTGTATTTTTTAAATCGTTATTTTATTTAGTTCTTTTTAGAATATCCTTAGTCGCTTTTTCTTGCTATTGTGCATTACAAGAATTAAAATAATAATATTATTTAATTTTGTACTTTAGTGGTTAGGTGGTAAGTAGGTAGGTACTTTTAATGGTCTAGCAGTTTTATTGAAATTACTAATAATTACGAAAATGCGGTTTTCAGTTAATGAAGAGTAGGTTAACTGCGTCAATAGTTTGATAAAATCCTTTTATGTTTGTAAATAAATTAAAAGTGCTTCTGAAATAACGTTTCTTAGAACTTGCGTTGTAGCTTTTGTTGGTACAAACAAAACAGAAAATCAAATAAAACGATCCCTTTTGTGGCTCAGTCTTGATCACAAAAGTGCATGGCTGGCTATACTAAACGTCTTAGTACTTTGTCACTGTTACTAATATGAACCTTTTCAAACTATCCCAGTACAGTAATTTACTACGATAAAGTACCAACTGATTAACCTATTGTATTATTGAGTACTCACTTATATTCCTAGTAGAATCCAGGCGAAACTTTTTTTAATGAACTGAAACAATTACTTTGCTCACCCGCGACCTTACGATAGTCACGTTTATGTAAGAAATGCGTGTTCATGCAGTTCCTCCAGTTGCAGTTGCAGTTTTCTTTAGTTTATTTAATAACATATGGATCCAAGACGTGGTGCTTCACTATGGGCCTGATGAATAGGCTCAGAGTCGCTCAACGAGTTATGGAGAGGGCTATGCTCGGAGTTTCTTTACGGGATCGAATCAGGAACGAGGAGATCCGTAGAAGAACAGGGGTCACTGACATAGCCAAACGGATTAGCTCGTTGAAACGGCAATGGGCAAGCAGAACTGATGGCCGTTGGGGCCCAAAAGTTCTCGAATGGAGACCACGGACTGGCAAGCGCAGCGTGGGACGTCCACCAACGAGATGGACGAACGATTTAGTGAAGGCCGCAGGTTCAGTTAGTTCAGTTCTTCCAACCGTAATGATTGGGCGTCAGTGAGGGAGGCCTATGTCCAGCAGTGGACGTCCTACGGCTGAAATGATGATGATGAAAAGTTTATTTAATGGTTTTAAGATATTGGTTAATTTCACTAAGTATTTATACAATCATTACATTATTAGGTCTTAAAATCTCGTAGCTTATTTAGCCTTCTCAGCAAAGCTGGCCAAATCACCTACGCAACTTTTAGAAACCCGACTTAGTAGGTAACGAATGTATAAAATAGGTACTATTTTTTAATTCAAAATTTTACGCACTTTTTAATGGCACTTATCTTGCGATTTTCCACAATCATAACAACGGGTCAAAGATTGAAATTTGAACCAAAACGAACCTATTTTGACGAAGCATGGCGGCGGGTTAACCCGAATGACACCGTGACGTCACTAACCCCGTGTCTATTTCAATGTTTTGCTTCTTTTTTAACATTTAACCCATTTTTCAACAATCCCCTAAAATTCGACAACAATGCGACCCTCGCGAACCAAATGGTTGTCGCATTTTTGATAAAAACGAGTTTTTTTGTGAAGTTTTTTTATAATCGAAAGCCGACAGTTGACGCGAATGTAATCCTCTAAAGAGCAGTTTTTTGGGAGTTTCCGCGTAATTTATTTATTGATAATTTTACGGATTTATTGGGGGTCCGGGTGTGTACATTTCATTAAGTTTTGTTTGTGATATTTTCGGTTCGTTTAGAGTTTAGGCTCATTCGGTGATGTGATTCTTATGTGTGTTTTTAAATTTATCTAAAACCGTAGTGTTAGCAATAATACTCAACCATAGTATTGTATACATTATTTTCTAGCTATTTAATTAAAATTATGTTAAGTTATTATAAAGGTTACATAGTACAAAATACTTATTATGATTAAAACAAGACTGGCGCATTTCCGGCGGTCAACCAATCACAGCAGAGCTAAGCTGTGATTGGTTGATCACATGGCGGGTAGTTTTTGGAAAAGACCACGCAACTGGAGGGTATAAAACGACCAGTACTTGGCTTGAGCAGTCAGTCTTGTCTTAATCGCGGAAAGTGAACAAGTGTGGAATACTTAAAGTATATGTGAGTATATCTGTGTAAGGAGAACTAATAAAACTGTAAGTAACAAGCCCATGTTGTTTCTTATTTATACTGTAACTATAACTATGCTCAGCTAAAGTGAATAGAATAGCTCAAGAGCCTTCTTAAACTAAATTGCGATGCACATCTATGATGTCTAATGCTTATTTACGCCAGCTATGTGCAAATAACCGCTTATTTCCTATTCACTTTGCCCAGGGGCAAGCAATAAATGTAAAATAGTACTGCACCGCACTAGTTAGAACGCTACTAGTCTACATCTCAGAAGTGGGATATGAACAAAGTATTTTTTTTTTTCTCTCTTCTTTGTTATTGCATATGCATTGTTTATTTTCTAAACTAGAGGGTGAAACACGGTAGCTTTCATAATTATTTGTCTTGCGTCACATGAACTTTTTATAGCAGTATCTTGACGTAAGGAACCTTTGTGTCGAGTTATGTGTTAATTAATTTACAACGACAGCCGCGATGCTTACCATTGTCGGTCGGTACGCGTTTGTACCAAATTGACTGCACCTTTGTGAAAAGGAAGACTAAATATTTGCTTCACTACTAGTTACGTAACTTTGCCGCTATAGCCGATAACCACGGTAAAAACGCACCTACCCACATAGTGCTTTTAATAGCTATATCGTTAAATGTGGTAGAGAAGTACTTATAAGTGCAGTTATCACTATCAATGACTGATTTGTATTATTGAATGGTTTAATCACCTTGTTTCGCTATTTTTATTATTAGAAGTGTTTAGTGCTCTAGCCCCATGTAACGGCGGTAACGTATAGTCGAGCTATGACTTTGCTGTGATTATTTAACGTTCCAGGATATAATGGAAGTTAACCCTGATGGCCGGGTCCTATATACCCCCACAAGTCCGACGCTTGGAGCGTCAGCATCACGACGCCCGCGCAGCGCAACGAGGCATCGGGCAGCAAGCAGGGCCACGCGGCGGGCGCGCAGCCCGTCCAGCCGCCGCTCGCAGGGACGTCCCAGCCGCTGCTCACCAACTCAGCGCAGGGAGCGCAGTGGGCGCAGTCAGCGCTCGCGCAGCCGGGTTGACGGCAACCTACGTAGCAGCGCGGGTGCCCGCGTAACTTCGAAGGCGCGCGGCGAGCTGGGACACCGCTCGCGCAGCCGAGGTGGCCGCGGCACGCGCAGCCACCGGTCACGCAGCCACCGGTCATGCAGCCGTCGGTCGCGCAGCCGCCGGTCGCGCAGCCGCCGGTCGCGCAGCCGCCGGTCGCGCAGCCGCCGGTCGCGCAGCAAGGCCAGCCGCCGGACCAGCAATCGGCCCAGCACACGCCGGGCAAGCAATCCCGGCGATCAGCAAACCAAAAAGGTCGGTGAGTCCCCTAATAATACTACTATCTCGGACCTTGTCACAGCTTTAAAAATGTTAACCAATAACAATGTCAGCTTAGAGAAATTAGGTTCCATGAACAATACTGTACCTGAATTCGATCCATGTAGAAGAGAACAGACTATGACAATTTGGTTACATAAGGTGAATGAATGCGCCACCATCTATGGTTGGACGGAGAAACAAATAATTCACTTTGCATTACCAAAATTAAAGGGCGTAGCCCAAAGATGGTATGAAGGTCTACCCTCGGTCCTCTTCTCGTGGGTCGAATGGCAGGAAAAACTCTTGTCAGCATTTCCCTCTCACGAAAATTATGGCCAGATGCTTAGCGACATGTTAGCAAAAAGGGCTCGTTTTAACGATTCGTTGGAAGAGTATTATTATGAGAAAGTAGCCTTGATAAATAGATGCGGTATTGTGGGAAAGAACGCGGTTGAATGTATATTGCACGGCATTGATGATCGCTCTGTCAGATTAAGCGCGGAAGCCGCGCAATACGACGACCCTGATAAGTTACTAGCTTACTTACGTAACGCTAAAAACATTAGGTCGCATAATGATCGTAAGTTTGTTAAAAGTGTACCTCCAAAGGGACAGGAAGGTCAGGCGCGTCCCAACACTAGGCTTCTTAGATGCTCTAATTGTAAAAAGGATGGTCACGTTACGTCACAGTGCACACAACCCATTAAAAAATGTGGTAGGTGTTCAAGAATCGGCCACGAAACCGAACAATGCTATGCAAAACTTCCCAATGAAAAGTCAACTTTATGTGTTAAAAGTGATAATGAAATTTGCCACCCCAGTAGGACCCCGATAAATCAAATCAATGTTCCAAACCCAAACGATAAATACTTTAAGGTTGCTTTAATTAATGACACACCTGTCAAATGTTTTATCGATTTTGGTAGTGAATGTTCGATGATAGGTATTTCGGAATTTAAAAAAATTAGCACCACAGACGTTGACCTGGAAACATCTAACTTACCCTTACTAAAAGGATTCGGTAATTCCATGGTAAAACCGATAGGAAAGCGGAACGTTTGCGTTGCCATAGATGACGTAGCTGCTAACGTGGAATTGTTGATTGTTGCTGATGGTGATATGCCTTTCCCTCTTTTGATCGGACAGACTTTTACGGAGCAACCACACATTTTAGTGCAAAAGACAAGTGATCGCTTGGATATAATGCAGCTCAGTCAGCTAGTATCCGTTAGTAATAAAATAAGGCTACTTTGTGATGATGACGTAGAGATTTCTGGTTTTACTACTATTCGAGTTCGCACGGAACCTCACTATGAAGGGGATGTTTTCATAGAGGGGGGTCTTCGCTGCCGGAAGGGAGCAAGTTATAACGTGCCGAGTGGTATTTATCGGATAGCTGCGGATGGGGTCGGACACATCGCAGCGAATGCCTCCTGTGACACTCCCTTTAGATTAGGAAGGGATTTTCTAATCGCTCGTGGTCGTAAAGCTCTGGAAGAAGACAGTTTAAGCGTTGTGAATATTTTTCACTTGACTAACAAAGGCGACGTAGCTGACATAACAGAGGCTGACCTGAAGTGTGGTGGCGGTCTGTCGCCAACAGACAAAAACTGCCTTCTTCAATTGCTAAATCAGTACAGAACGTGTTTTGCTTTTAATCTGTCTGAATTAGGTAGTACTTCTGCAGGGGAGATGTCAATACGACTCAAAGATGATGACCCTGTGGTTTATAGGCCATACAGGTTAGCAATCGCAGAGAAAGAAAAAGTTAGGGAGATGATCTCAGAATTATTAGATAATAACATAATACGTCCATCAACCTCACCATACGCAAGCCCCATTGTTATTGTTAGGAAGAAGAATGGTGGCCTTCGTCTATGCATAGATTATAGGGCACTGAATAAGAAAACTACTAGAGAAAGCTATCCAATGCCCCTGATTGACGATCAACTCGATGTGCTGACTGGCAATAAATTTTATACTACCCTAGACCTGGCGTCAGGGTACTACCAAATACCCATACGCGAGGAAGACAAGCATAAGACCGGCTTTGTAACACCAGACGGGCACTACGAGTTTAATCGCATGCCCTTTGGTCTCGCTAACGCACCAGCCACCTTCCAGCGTCTAATGAATCAGGTGTTAGGCCCCACTCGTCACAAAGAGGCCCTAGCATACCTAGACGACGTCATTATACCATCTAAGGATATATCTGAAGGCATGAGTAGGTTAAGAACTGTTCTGGATCTATTCCGTGATGCAGGGCTCACTCTAAATTTGACAAAGTGTTGTTTTTTTGGCCAAAATGTTGAATTTTTGGGGTTTGAGGTGTCAGAGAACGGCCTTCGTCCGGGATCGAAAAAGGTTGAAGCCGTTGAACGCTTTCCAGTGCCCCGTGACCAACATAACGTTCGCCAATTCCTTGGCCTCTCTAGCTTCTTTCGCAGGTTTATACCACGCTTCTCTGTGATTGCCAAACCATTGACCCATCTCTTAAAGAAGGATTCAAAGTTCACGTGGGGCCCGGAACAGGAGTCTGCGTTTAGGACACTCCAACGTGAATTGGCCCAAAAACCAACATTAGCTCTGTATGACCCTTTAGCTACTACTGAACTGCACACGGATGCGTGTAAGGTTGGCGTTGCTGGCATCCTCCTCCAGAGGAATAAGGAAAGTATGCTTAGACCAGTTGCATACTTTAGTAGACAAACTACCCCAGAAGAACAAAATTATTCATCGTACGACCTCGAAACCCTGGCCGTCGTAGCTTCTTTACATAAATTCAGAGTGTATTTAGTAGGCATCTCCTTCAAAATATTGACAGACTGCAACTCTTTGAGGGCTACTTTCCAAAAACGGGATATGGTGCCTCGTGTTGCAAGGTGGTGGGAACAGATGCAGGAATATAATTTCAGCATTGAATATAGACCAGGGACAGCTATGGCTCATGTTGACGCGCTCAGTCGCAACCCCATACCAGATTCGCCACAGTCAGTACAGCCCTCTCATAACGTCCTCCTAGCCACTGATTGTGATTGGTTGACTACCGTCCAGAGTGCAGACGATGAGGTCCAGAGAATAATACGCATCCTAAATGACCCCCAACTAGAAGACGTCATTGATATTAAATCTAATTACAAACTGAAAAACAATAAATTGTTTAGGGTAACTGTAGATGGTGATAGATGGGTTGTTCCGAAAGGGGTACGTTGGCAAATTGTTAAGCAAAATCATGATGACATTGGTCATTTTGCACTAGACAAAACCCTAGAAAAGATTAAAGCCACATATTGGTTTCCTAAGATGCGGGCTTTTGTTAGCAAATATGTAACGTCATGTTTAGAGTGTGCATATTCAAAAGCATCAGGTGGCAAGAAACCAGGATACTTGCATCCAATCGAAAAGGTCGATATTCCCTTCGACACGGTGCATGCGGACCACATCGGCCCCTTCGTACGGAGTAGTAGGGGTAACGTCTATGTATTAGTATTAATAGACTCTTTCACTAGGTACATTTATCTAAAGCCTGTTAAAAATACAAAATCACAGACATCTGTTAAGGCTCTCCGTGAATATTTCGGTATATTTGGCGTTCCCCGAAGGATTATTACGGATAGAGGCACTTCTTTCACTAGTGATACATTTAAGAGGTTCCTTAAGGATAAGAACATTAAGCACGTTTTAAACGCCGTTGCCACACCCAGAGCAAACGGGCAAGTGGAGCGTTATAATCGGACGATTCTAGATGCTCTAACTTCTAAGTGTGTTGGCACAGCCGACAACAAGTGGGACGACCACTTGCCCGATGTGCAATGGGGACTCAACAACACGTTTAATAAGGGAATCGGTCGCACACCGTCCGAAGCATTATTTGGGACTAGGTTGGTAGGATCCAGTGAAAGTCGCGTGCTCACTGAATTAGGCAATGATATCACTGACACCGAACATCAGAATATAGACGAGATTAGGCAGGAAATTAATTCACACGTAAAAGCCTCACAGGAGGCCCAGAAAGCGGCTTTCGATGCTCAGCGTTGTGACCCCATAAAATATCATGTTGGGGACCTAGTGCGAATCGAAAGACAGGTACCAGCCACAGGTAGCAGTAAGAAACTTATTCCGAAATATCAAGGACCTTATAAAATCACCAAAATCCTTGATCATGATAGATTCCTCATTGAAGATACCCCAGTGACCCGAAAGGGTAATAAACGCTATTTTACTATAGTTGCGATAGACAAAATAAAGCCATGGCTTAGCTATAGCAGACCTCATGATGTCTCTTCCAGCGAAGATAACGAATCACTTAAGGGTGATTAGGTAATCTATTTAGCCCCTATCTTATAAGTTTTCCGATTTGCAACCAATTTATAAGATGAAGGATTTTTGTGATTGATAACCAATCATTCATCATTAATGGGTAATTAGTCATTGTATTGCTCTGAACTGATTATTATTTATTTATGTTTGTTTATCTCTATTTTTACAAGATTAATATAAAGTACAGGCCATGAAATAATGCCTTGTGTTAATCATAGTCAGACCATGAAATAATGTTTGACATTTCCTTAGAAAGTATTACAACGATTAAAAACAGGCCATGAAATAATGCCTGATCGAAATTTCATCCAGACCATGAAATAATGTCTGACCTATCTTGTCGCCTTAATTGATTAAGAACAGGCCATGAAATAACGCCTGATCGAAATCTCAGTCAGACCATGAAATAATGTCTGACCTATCTTGTCGCCTTAATTGATTAAGAACAGGCCATGAAATAACGCCTGATCGAAATCTCAGTCAGACCATGAAATAATGTCTGATTTGTTGTAAGTTCTGTATAGATAATTAATTAAGAAAGGCCATGAAATAAAGCCTCTACTATAGTTTATGTATTCAGACCATGAAAAACTGTCCACCTGATCCAGTATACTGTATTTGCTTGATGTAGAAATTATGTCCATTTTATACACATTGCTTACAATGATAATGTTCAATCATATTTGTTTATTAATAATTAATTGTTATTAAGCAATAATCATTGATGTTTTGGTTAGACTTTGGAAATATGTATTACCTATGTAACGAGGGCGTTTCAATCATGGTGGATGGCCGACTGTTAGCAATAATACTCAACCATAGTATTGTATACATTATTTTCTAGCTATTTAATTAAAATTATGTTAAGTTATTATAAAGGTTACATAGTACAAAATACTTATTATGATTAAAACAAGACTGGCGCATTTCCGGCGGTCAACCAATCACAGCAGAGCTAAGCTGTGATTGGTTGATCACATGGCGGGTAGTTTTTGGAAAAGACCACGCAACTGGAGGGTATAAAACGACCAGTACTTGGCTTGAGCAGTCAGTCTTGTCTTAATCGCGGAAAGTGAACAAGTGTGGAATACTTAAAGTATATGTGAGTATATCTGTGTAAGGAGAACTAATAAAACTGTAAGTAACAAGCCCATGTTGTTTCTTATTTATACTGTAACTATAACTATGCTCAGCTAAAGTGAATAGAATAGCTCAAGAGCCTTCTTAAACTAAATTGCGATGCACATCTATGATGTCTAATGCTTATTTACGCCAGCTATGTGCAAATAACCGCTTATTTCCTATTCACTTTGCCCAGGGGCAAGCAATAAATGTAAAATAGTACTGCACCGCACTAGTTAGAACGCTACTAGTCTACATCAGGATGTGCTCTTTTAAAGCAATCGAATCTTTTAACCTTTTCAACGCCAACGACACATATATGTGTCACAAAATACAGTGTCAAAGTGATCTTGACACAATGACATAAGATTCAAAGCAGGTTTACATTTTGTCGAGGCGTGGCGTTGAAAGGGGTTAAGGGTTAAGCAAGACCAGTGAGAAGCGATAAAATATGGAATGAGGGCGAAAATAAACGAGATAACTACCTACTAATAATGACGTATTAGCTACTTGTGTTATGTTGTATTGTTACAAAAAGAAAAATTAAATATGCCTAAATAATATCGTGAATATAGGAAAACATCGTGAGGAAACCTGTACAGTACACGCCTGAGAAGAAATTCAATGGTGTGTGTGACTGTGAAGTTCCCAATCCGTATGTATTAAAGGCTGGGATGATGATGATGATGATGGAACTTTAGAAAATTTAGCTCGAAGGATACCTAAACTGGGATATTGTTAAATAATTAAAACGCACTAAATACTTGTATATTTAATTTATTGAATACGGTAGAAATGCTTCGTAGTAATTAATGGAAAACAAATAACGAACAGACGGATCTAGGAACATATACCTACCGCGAAACACCGAGTAGCACTTTTAATATGAAAAAAGGTTTTTTATATAAAATGGGTCAAAATGCCAGTGGGCCACGGCCCTAATATAAACGTCTGGCTGTTTAAAAAAATAAAACGTCAAATATCCCACCAAAAACAATCCTGCCGTCGACTTATTTTATCGGCAAGAGTGTTTATTTTGTTACTTTTTGTTCTCTTTTTATTAAGTTTTTTTTTAAATGTTTTACTAAATAAGTGCTACTCGTTGTCTACGGCAAAAGATTTGGCTTTCTCCTAAAGCCAGAATATAATTCTCTTTTATACTTAAAATAGACGTAATTTGACCAATGCGGATGGGACGCCTTTTATTTTTTAAAAAGGGTGTTTCTAGCTGCCAGTATTTTTGATCCTTTGGTCTTGATATTATTATTTCTCTATGAATGTTGGTATCTCTGACACAGTTAACAAATTTGTATGCATTGTAGTTTAGTGACAAATGTAACACTTTTAAATTAACATAAGTTTAATCTTAAATATTAATTAATTTTGTAAATTCTGAGGTAGCTTTGGTTCTTTGGACGTCGTCTCCACATTGGTTAAACACGTGAAATAATTTGACTAGAAATAACTTCATAACTTGAAAAATCATGACCAGCATTTTTGGTACAGTCGCACTTATTTTAAAAATAAGAAACATTTTTTATACTTAAGTATAAATGCAAATGACTAGAAATCAATTTAAGTCTAATATTTGGAATATAGTTTGGAATGCTTTGACAAGACTAAAAAGGAACTATGATTTTCATAAAGATTAGTACTACTTTAGAAAAAAAAGATCTATTATACAAATATAAAAATACTAGTATTGGTGCACCGCAATATTATATTCAGCCCAATACAGAACAAATTAATTTACGAAATAATAAATTTCACTGAATACAAAATAATTTTCTATACAAAAAATAAACGTGGTATGATTAGAGTAAGTACCTCCATTTTATTGAAACTCGTAGGGTCATATTATATTCAAATTGAGCAACGAAACGGAACGCCATGTATCCCTGTCTTTCTCACACCTATAGAAAAAGAAAGGGAAGTATAATTTTTGCTTCCAATTCCTTGCTCAATTTAAAATAGTTGAGCTTCAGATTTAGAATGGTTTCCACAATATAAAAGATATTTTCACTTTATTATTCTACTAATACTTGCTTTACCTGTGCCTAACACCATTGTTATACCACTGAACCTACAGATCCATAATATCAGATTTATTACACCTTCCTTAACCTGCTAAGCACATGTATAGCTAAAGTATTATGAAATCAACGTAAATAGCAGCACTTTGACACAAAGACTTGTAAATGTCATCCCTAAATGTCAAAAGATTCGCCATTTTGGATTTTCAGCGCTCTGATACAGTTGTGTTAAATTTATAAACGAATTGTAGTAAAGCTAAAATATTAAAGTTACACAGGACTTTGGGCCCAATATCATGAAGTAATAGCATAATTACCACCGTACTCAGAGACGTTAATTAACTTCAAACACTCCGTTTTAGAATTGTTGAAATAATAAACAATGCCAATAGATTTAATTGACGTCTCCAAGCTTGGCAATTGATTATTTGATTATATTTGCTCATAAGTATTTTTACATAAGTTAACGTAGGTTACTTTACTTCTCATTTTTTAATAAGATGTGTTTTAAATTAGAACTGTCCGACTATAATGTAACTCTACCAAGTTCTGTGCAATGTACACTTAAATAATAATTAACATTCACTTCAAACAGTGTCAAGCAGATGTTGGACTTTTTCATAAAATAGCTCACTCTTATTTACAACTTCATGAAACGGGCCCCTGTAACCGAAACGACAAATAACAGTGGAAAAAAATATGACTTATCACAACAACTAGTGCGACTGCACACACCAGTTTACAAGCATTGCACCTGAGTGTACTTCCTATTTCCTATCGTGTAAACCCCACCTATACTTATCATAGTTATCATTAATTTGTACTGATTCTTTAAACACCGATATTTTACGTTTTTTTTTGTACTATTGATTTTGACTTGGTCTGTTTCCACCAGGTACAACGCAGCAGGGAACTCATTCTGAACACAATTTTCTTTTATACATCATTTTTACTACATCCAATGACTACGACGTGCCACGAACCCAAAATTCCGAGTAATAAAAACCACATTTGCAAACTTATGCGTGCCGACGGACAAAATTGGAACTAATTTAAAGTAGACAGTCAATTGGTGCTAGTAAAATTCGTTCTCATTCCAATAGAAAATAGATTAAAGCTTTAAGAAGGCTTTAACCGAATTCAACCGTAGTTTGTATCATGTAATTTAATATTAAATTAAACATGTCTATTTGAAATTTCGACTGTCGTTATTAACTGTTTAGTAAAGTGTACAAAATATTGTGTCCGATCTCTTGTTGTAATTCAACACATTGAATTTGTATATGCTTAAAAATAGATAATGAAATACAAGCTTTTACTTTGTTACTCCGCAAGAACGCTTTGCTTTTGTAGTTGTAGTTCTTTGGTATAGACCTCCGCAATGTACCTAACGCCTAAATCAATTATATCAAAATATTTAGAGAAGCGCTGTTTTAGATTAGGAGCACAAAAATCAGTTGACTGCCAACGATTTAACAACGTTTGTTTCCTAACTTGACACCTTAAGTTAGACGCTAGCGCCACTGTCGTCGGCAAATACAAGTTTGTATCGTTCAATAGGAATGATGGGATCGTCTCGGGTCACCGTCATGCGTACATATTTTATTAATTTTGTTATTATTTAAAACTTTATTAATAATATAATTTGTTGTAACGCGCGGGGATGTTTCGGCTCCGTGCGGGGGTGATTTGGCTTTGGGAAGACTGTTAGGAAGTAAGACTATTAGGACTTTACCGACTACGGCGAATATTTTCAAAATAAAAAGTTAACTTTCATTGATTTGTTTAAATAAATTAATCAATTTAGGATCCAAACGGGATTAAACAATGGTTTTATTGGATCGTTCTGTTGCATTGAAATGGGGTGAGTTAGTATTGAAATAAACTGTCTGATGGCTGATGTTAAGATTGAAATGTGAATACATTCAAAAGAAACATAATAACATGTTATACCTACAATACCAGTGGTGTTGATGCCGTTATTGCAGTTACTGAAATCAATGTAATTTATTAAAACGATAAATAGTCAATCGTAGTCGGATTTGAGAGTAGAGTTGTGTTCCTTTAAAACAACATATCTTGTTTTTTTTTATTTGTACTTATTTCAGTTTTCTTTTTGATTTAAAAATTTTGTGTCAAGCGTGACCCTGCCAACAAGTATATAATAGGGCTGCGCTTGCCCCGTCCGCAGCCGACGCACCCGCGACCTCTAGTTTTACTATAAATTAACTTACGTAGTTACATAGGAACTTTCTTTAGAAGCTGCATGGTTTGTACAAGCTAACCCCACACTGATCTACCGAATAAACGAATCTGTCACTTTTACCCATCAAATAAGTCTTGTTTATCTCAAGATCGTAACATTGATGACCGTCCTGCACACCCCTAGCGCGCTCACGGTACAATTATTGTCACTTAATTTTTTAATTTACCGACGAATCGTATGGGAAGCTGCTCAGGGTTGTCACATTTGGAAATTCGGGACTTTTCACAGAGTCCGCTAGGGATGTGCAGGACCCGAAACTGCAGTAACATATTATGTTATCGATTACAATACAAATAAGTGTAAATATAGGGCGGCCGACGCGAGTGGGGGGCTGCGCCCCCCAACAACAATGACCCGTAGTGCCGCAGCACGCAACGAACGCCGGCCCCCCTCACCACGTATCTAATCAAATTTAATACTAAAATTACGTTTAATGTTGATCACTGCCCAATAGTACGTATCTTTGTGCTTTAAGTCACTCTTAGACAACAATAATAGTATCAAGCTAACAGCCGGCACCGTCCGGGTAACGTAGTAACTACTTTGTACTTCGGTAACTCCAAAATATAATTTATACAACAACAGCTAATATAAAACCTAACGTGAGGTAGAGCGGTTATAGTCGTAGCACGCCGTCGGGCGAGGCGCCGGCCCGGCTGCGCGCCGGCGCGCGTCCGGCGTCCGGCGTCCGGCGTCCGGCGTCCGGCGTCCGGTCGCCCGGCGCGCCGACGGACCGCGCCCAGTGATCAACATCACACTCTGTACTACGACGCTATCGTGAGCACGCACTCACAGATAAATACATTTAAATAATAATTACGCCTAGGGTGTATTTCTTCTCCCGATCGAAATTAACGTTTCAAAAACTCGTCTCGGATCGACCCAAAGGAACATCGAGGAGATAATAATAAATAATTAAATATATAAGCGGCAACGTTTCATATATCACCCGTTCAATATAATTCTCAATATATGAAGTTAGACTCTGTCAAAACGAGCCGGCCGTCGCGGTGTGGCGCGCTGCGCGGCCGGCAGCTTCTCCCAATTATAATTACGTCAATATTTTTCAGCAATCGCTTGAAGGCACACAGCGTTAAATGTAGTCAGTAGAGTTCAGCGATCGGGGCGCGACCGCGGCGGTGTAGTCTCGGCACGGTCGCGCCGGCGCGGCTCGCGGCGCGCGCGGCGTTAGGCCGGCGTGAGCGTGAGCGTGACGGTGGCGCGGCGCGTGGCGCGGCGGCGCACCGGCAGGAACACCAGCGCCGGCACCAGGCTCAGTGCGCCGCCCGCCTCCTCCACCACGAACGGCTGCATCGTCAGCGGCGCGCGCGGCGCCCGCGGCACCGCCAGCAGCGCGCCCGCGCCCGAGTGCGCCGCGCGCAGGTGCGCCTCCAGCGCCGCGAAGCCCTCCGCGCGGAACTCGCAGCGCGAGCACGAGTACACGCCCTCCTCGCTCTCCGGCTCCTCCGCCTCGCCCGGCTCGCTCGGCGCGCGCGGCTCCGCCTCCGCCTCCGCGCCCGCGCCCGCGCCCGCGCCCGCGCCCTCGCCCGTCGCTTGCGCCACGTGCGCGCGCTCATGCGCGAACAGGAACGCCAGCACGTCCGTGGTGAAGGGGCAGTAGGAGCAGGCGTAGGGCTTGTCGCGCGCTAAAAGGTCGAGCGGGCGCGGCGGCGGCGGCGGCGGGCGCGCGGGCGGCGCGTGCTCCGCCAGCAAATGCGCCCGCAGCGCGCGCGGCCCGCGGAAGCGGCGCGCGCACAGCGGGCACGGCTCGGCCGGCGCGGCCTGCGCGGGCGCGGGCGGCGCCGGGATGCCGTGCGTGTTGTGCTTGTGCACGCGCAGGAAGTACTTGCTGCACAGCTCCTTGTGGCAGATGTCGCAGGTGACGCCGCCGAGCTGCGTGCCGCTCTCCAGCGAGATGCCGTGCATGCGCTGCATGTGCGTGCGCATGAAGTACTTGTTGCAGAGCTCCTTGTTGCAGATCTCGCAGAAGCTGGAGCCGGAGGAGGAGGCGCGGCGCTCGTCGGGCGCGGGCGGCGACGCGGAGGGCGCGCGCGGCGCGGGCGAGCCCGGCTCGTGCTCCAGCCGCTCGGCCGCCAGCTCGTTCAGCTGCGAGATCATGGTCTGCAGCTTGCGGAGCTCCTCGCTGGCGCTGGCCGGCGAGCCGCCGCGCTCCTCCACGATCAGGTTGAGCGGGCTGGTCTGCCCGTCGTGCAGCGCCGCCTCAAGCTCGTCCTCGCACTCTCGCTTCACCTCCGTCAGTTCGTCTTCGAGCGGTGGCGGAAGCGAAAGCGAGCGCGGCGGCGTGTCGGGCGGCGGCGCGAGCGGCGCGGGCGGCGTGGCCAGGGGCGTGGCTAGCGGTGTCCCCGGCGCGCCCAGATGCAGCATGGGCGGCGTGATGGACTGCGGCGATCGCTCCGAGGGCGACCGATGCATGGGCACCCCGTGCCGCCGCTCCCGATGCGTCCGCAGAAAGTATTTGTTGCAGTACTCCTTGCAGCATATCTCGCAGAACGCCTCCGGGTTGACGACGCCGAGGCGGCGGAGCGCGTCGGGCTGAAAGCCGGCGTCGCGCGCGCGCCTCGCGGAGTCGGGGGACAGGCGGCGCGGGGTGCCGTTGGACTCCTCATCGGAGGCGCGCCGCGGCGGCGACGGCTGCGGCAGCGGCTGGGGTTGGGGCTCGCTGCCGTCGTAGATCCCGTGTTTGTTCGCGCGGTGGGTCTTCAGGAAGTATTTGTTGCAGAACTCCTTGCAGCACAGGTCGCAGTAGGCTTCGGGGTTGAAGATGCGCGGGGGATCGTGGCGCGGGAGGAGGCGGAAGGCGGCGAGGGGGTCGAAGGCGGGGAGGGAGAGCTCCCCGAAGGCCAGGGCGCTCTTGTAGATGTCTTGCATCTTGGCGTGGAGGTCGAGCGGCGGGGGCAGCGGCTGCGGCGCGCGCGTCGGCGCGGCTTGCTTGCGCCGCTTGCGCCCGGGGCTGCCGCCGCCTTCGAGGTCCAGCTCGCGCTTGACCGCCGGCGCGACCGACATCGCGTCACCGCCGCATCTGGAAAATGCAACAATATACACATTAGTAACGTAGTGTACACCTTAAGAAACCGTGGTAGGCTAGTGGTTTCACCAATGGACTCTCAAAAAGGTGGTCTGGTGAAAGGAAGTGTGTACCTTAAGTATTGCCGCTGTAACAACAACTAGAAGCCCATACAAGCCCTTCGGACTTCTGTATTGTTCAATAAAAGTCCAGAACTGCTAAAATGCACTACCAGTAGTGGGACTTAAAGGCCAGAGATGACTGCATTTTAGCAGTTCTGGACATTAAATGAACAATACAGAAGTCCGAAGGGCTTGTAGGGGCTTCTAGATGTTGTTACTGCGACAATACTTGGATTTATACATAAACTGTCTTGTCTATCTGTTACGGTTCCTTCTTCAGCCATGTGACAGACAAACATACCGACAGACGGACAGCGTAGCGACACTGCAGCAGTGATAGGATTCCGTTTGCAGCACGTTTCTTGTAAAGGGGACGTTTAATTCTTGGAATAAGAGTCTACCGCACAGGCAGAAAAGAATATATACTTAATTATAATGTTAACATTCGATTGGCCCGTAGGTACGAAACGGTTCGCTTCAACATACTTTAATACTTAAACACCCAAGACTCGAAAACAAACATTCGTAACCTGAGACCTCCAAGTTTAGTCAGGTTCTTAAAACAACTGAGCTATCTGCCCATTAATCTACATCACATTGTCATGTAACAAGAGAGCGAGCCGAGACATGTATTTCATACAAGGTACGAACTTTACAAGGTCCACTACTACTCGGTAACGAAGAACGGTAACTGTAACGGTAACGGTAGAAGCAAGGTAAACATAATGTATTCATTCATAAAACTGCTTCAAACAAAACTGTTTGAAAATTTATACCGATTATATATCACTGCGGGCGCTAGAACGACAAATAATAAAAATATAATTAAACTAGCTGTTGCCCGCGACTCCGTCTGCGATGAAAAGGGATAGGTATACAAAAAATAGCCTACGACCTATTTTCAGACCTACCGAGCTACCAAATATAGAAAAAAGTTTTCATAAAAATCGGTCAAGCCGTTTCGGAGGAGTTGCCACGAGATTTTTTTTATATATTAGAAGATTAGATTAAACATTAAGGGGAGCTCCCGAATAACCAGCATAAAATGATCCCACAGGACGTACATTTTACTTAGAAGCAGGGCTCTGCTAACACTGGATTATACTTACGGCTATTAACGGCGTATATTTTGACATAACTAAAAATATATACGGAACCCTCCATTTGGCCGGTTTTCTACTTTTGAACGTCAAGTTGTTTATACGGACGGACACTTTAGGTACTACTACATACAACAGGTACTTATCTTGAGTTTTTCACGTATATATAAGAACTTAATCTAGTATTGCTATTTAAATAAATAAGACAGAAAGATTATAAATAAATACCTTATGTAAACAATCATAATAATATTACGACTTCAAAGAAATAATGTTTACAATATTTGAATGTACGAAAGTATCTTGGAGCTTATTTTGTTCAATAATAATGTCTATTATTTTTCTAGATCCCAGGAAGTATTTATAAGAAGACGAAGCATATTTTTAGTTTCTTTATTACTCTTAAATAACATTGATATAAGAAATATTATATCTTTAAGTCACCGACTTACCTCATTCCCAAAATAACTTTTTATCATTCGTCATTATATTTTGTATGAATAAAAATACAACCTAGTTTTAATCTTTGAAGCTGGTCGATTTGTGATGTCAATTCTTAATTTTCATTCAGGTATACTTTTTTTAGTTTATGGACTGGAATTTATGGACTCATTAAGAAACTTTTAGGTAAGTACGGTCAGCATCAAAAGTAGCTGGTCACTTTTGTATTTTGTCGTAATAGCAAGATTTTCAATCATTTGACATTTGCACCAGACTGTATTCCTAGGCCACTATAGAACCTTGTCGCATCAACTACTAGATAATTACAAATCGATTCATTATGACATGGTTCTATAGTGGCGTAGGAATCAAATTGGTTGACTGTCTGTACAAAAGTGACCAGCTACTTTTGATGCTGACTGTAGATCGTCTAAAACCTCAAATTGCTATTGCCGAACGAAACCAAAATAAACAATAATAAATCTATCGATTTCTCCAACTGGACTCCTATAAGAAACTTACCTATCGTTCTTAAAATCAATATCTTCCTTCATCGGTCATCAATTCCAAACTTTGTCCTTAACACCATATCACATTCCCAATTCACAAAAACTTCCAAAAAAAACCACTGTCAACCTACACCATTACAATTAAAAAAAAAACTAAAAGTTCACATTCCAAAAACAATATTGACGTTCGTTCAAATTTAACGAATTCGAATAACAATTGACAGTCGGGACGTATTCGAAATTCGAACAGCACGCGATGCGCGTGCGATCAAAACTGGTGTTTTAAGTAAAAACGCGTGCGGCGTATTATTTCTTTTTTTTGGGTAGAAAATGGCAAAAATGTGCCCCACCAGGGTGTGAACCCCTAGTTGTGTTTCTGAGGGGCTCGGCCGGTGCATTATAGACGCGAGGGGCTTACATGGAGATAAGGGAATATAGGGGCTTCTTATGG
Source organism: Archips xylosteana (assembly GCA_947563465.1). Lineage (NCBI taxonomy): Eukaryota > Metazoa > Arthropoda > Insecta > Lepidoptera > Tortricidae > Archips > Archips xylosteana. The sequence goes on from OX387368.1 coordinate 11,906,948, forward strand.
ATTTGTAGTTCATTTTACGAATATTACTTATGTCCATTTATAATATTATAGTATTATTAGCTGTTGCTCGCGACTCCGCCTACGAAGAATTCATTTATTGCTATCCCGGGGAGACTATCGGGGATAAAACTATCTTATGTCCTTTTCCGAACCTCAAATTATCCCTATACTCAATTTTATTTAAATCGGTTCTGCGGTTTATAAGCTTGAAGTCGTAACAGCTAGACAGACACAGTAGTATGGATAATAATAATTATCCATCCTTACTAATAATTATAAATGCAAAAGTATGTCTGTCCCTCTGTTACCACTTCACGCTTAAACTGCTGAACCGATTTAGATGAAATTTGGTACAGAGATATCCGGAAAAGGACATAAGATAGATTTTCCCGGGAAATTGCATAGTTCCCGCGGGAAATCGATATTCGAATTCTTCGTAGACGGAGTCGCGGGCAACAGCTAGTATTTATTACATTACATAATTACGAATATCAGTCATTTCACAGGTTTTTCCTTTTATGTCTTGGTTATTTATTTCATGTCTTGGTAATGTTACGTACGTGTTGATTATTAGGTAGATCTTGTCTCATTGTAAGCTAAAATGACGCGCGCTCCTCTACTGAATCAGTTGATTTTGATGTGTGAGTGCAAATATTAATTACGGCTCTTCTACTGTTTGGGAGTGTCGACTATTCCGTGAACTATGATCAGTGTGCAACATCACGATCGACAAATCGCATGAAAAATCCTGTGCGGTGGTAGGTTGCGTCATTTTAAATTAGACAAGCTAAGCACTTGCATTATAAGGATCCATAGAAGTAAAGAATTTGAATGATAAAAGTTTTCGTAATTATTATACGCTTTGAATTAACTTGCATCGTTCGTATGTTTTGTAAGTCATGGTTCCAAAATTCGCAGACGATTTTTGCCCACTTTTTGGTATCAGATTAAAAAGGAATTTTTGGCATAAGTACCTACTTATGTCAGTTTTGTGATCACACAATAATCTGGTTCTAAAATGCTGGTAACCTAGCAAAAACTTGTTTTTATTTTGAAGCAGTCTGGATTCAGGAATGAACAGTTAAATGAACATTTTGGAATCTTCTAAGGGAATTTCCAAAAAGTACATCATGGTTTGTACTAACTATAATACGAAGAACGCCCGTGCAAAATTTAATGTTTCTAAATTGTTTTCTTCAAAAATGCAACTTGAATCCGCCGCCATACAAACCACCCCTACGCCAAACAAAGGCCGTAGCTTTCCGAAATTTTGGAAACACTATCAGAAGGGCGGCACTGAGTACATACAGCCGTCCCCCTCGCACCCGCGCACCCGCGCCCTCTCCCTCTCACCTTAATGATTATGATTATGATGAATCGTCGACCAATAAATTTCACGTAACATAACTGTACTTTTGTTGTCATAAATTTTTTTTTTAAAGATGCGAAGTTTGTTGCAAAGTATTATTGGGTATAAACAACGGGGATTTTATGATTCTGGGCAAAGTGAAAAGTTTTATATTAAAATGTTGGAGCGAGTATAATTAGATGGAGGAACGCGGTGGCGGGTTTTAAGGTTTTTTCCGTAGTAAGATTTTTTCGGGGGTGAAAATGATGCGTGAAATGTACTGCCGCACTCAAAGACGTCAATTAATTCATGTGTTCTGGAACCAACGGGTGCAAACGAGACCCATTTACTAATGGTCCGTATTCTGTCTTTCTGTCTGTCTTGTTTATTTGTCATAGGACTAAATCTTTTCAACCCTAATATACAATTAAGTGTTATTATTTTATTAACCTCGAAACGTTGTATGTATGACCTTATAGTTTGACAGATTCTAACCAAATTTGGCACACAGATCCATAATCCATACTAATATTATAAACGTGAAAGTGATTCTGTCTGTCCGTCTGTTACCTCTTGACGCTTAAACCGCTGAGCCGATTTAGATGAAATTTAGTATGGAGATAGTTTGAGACCCTGGGACTGGGAAGGACATAGGATAATTTTTTTCCCAGAAAACTGCATAGTTCCCGCGGGATAGTGATAAAGAATTCCTAGCAGACGGAGTCGCGGGCAACAGCTAGTAGTTTAAATTACCTAGATTAACTTATAGTTTGGTGAAGGCCGCAGGTTCAGGGTGAATGCAAGTCGCTGCCAACCGTAATGATTGGGCATCAATGAGGGGAGGTCTATGTCCAGCAGTGGACGTCCTACGGCTGAAATGATGATGATGAACTTACAGGACACTTTTATCCTGAAAAATTGCATAGCTCCTTCGGGAATGGAATTCTTTGCAAACGGAGTCATGGGCAACAGCTAATAGACTATGGTTTGAAGAAGTGTGTTTTTGGCTTATATCTTAGGTATAGTATCTAACACGTAGGCTACTTTTATTCTGATTTCCCCATGGGATCATGGGGCATTTAAATCCCAAAATCTCAACCACTAAGTCAACAGACATGGAGTTTCCATGGTGACCACGATTAGTTTTTGGGAATTTCCATGAGATTTTAGGAAAATTTCAATCTACCGCCAGACTCTGGTTTGCACGAACCAAGCCACAGATAAAAGCTAGTATACGCTAAAACGGCAACTTTGTTTTCTTTATTTTTAATTCTTTCATAGTTAGATGTAATAAAGTTCATTATTTCTTGAAATTATAAAGTACTTACCTCAAGCAATTCTAAAGATTTATTTTACTTATTGTTAGTAATATGTATAACTTGAAGAACAATTTAATGCGAATAAATGAGGAAAACTAATCATTTACGTACACAGCTTTTGTTTCTGAGAAATTAAGGATTTCAAAGTTCTACATTAGTTTATTTTGATTAATACAAGCCACATAATATGTCATAAACATAATATTATGATTTTGTGAAACTTTAAACGAGTTGGTTCTATCTTGTGTTTTCTTTTCGTAAAATTCATACTTTACGGAAATGTGTCCGTCTGTCTGTACATTACCTCTTCACGCTTAAACCACTGAACCGATTTAAATAAAATTTGGTGTAAAGATAGTTTAAGACCCTGGGAAGGACGTAGTATAGTTTTATCCCGGAAAAAAGCATAGTTTCCGCGGAATTTTGATAAACAAATTCTTCAGAAACGGAGTCGCAGGCAACAGCCAGTTACCTATACAAGATTAACTGACTGACTGACTGACTGACAGACATAATGAAGTTAAAACTATTGGACCGGACAAGATTTTAAATTTAGGAAATATGTTCCTCGAAGATCGTAGAATACTTTAAGAGGATTTTTCTCGAAATGCTCACAGGATCAGCTAGCCTTTTCTTTTAATCTTTGCTTTGCCTTTCAACAGATTCTGTAAGACTCTGCGATCATGGTTAACCGAGCAATGTTTACCTTTACTCAGTAAAAGATTTTTTACAAACAAAACACACCTAGATTTAAGAATTTTTGACATTGTAAATCTTTGACATGTAATAATTTGCAGTAATAATTTCGCAAACAATTGGAATTAATTAAATGTCGAAAGCTGTTTTTACTTTTAGTTGAACTATGACTGCAAGTTAATATTGAATTTGATGTTACATAATTTTGCTAACGGTCTGTGTGCCGCTAAACATATCCAAATTGTCAAATATGTAAATGATACCAAAACTCAAGACATATATTCAAATCACATATCAGTGATTAAAGTAATGCTTAAAAAGCCAATTCGTTTCCCTACAGTCCAACTTCTAAAAGAGGCGCAATTGCTTAGCGTTAGGAAACTATACCTGGTCAAAGTAGTCACCAGAGCCCATCAGGAAACCAACAAGACAATCAAAGTTAAAGCTGCCAGAGCTGATAATTTGCGACCCAGATGCTTCAGTCTGGCTGTTCCGTCCACAAAAACGTATTTTGCTAGACGCTTTACTTCTTACCTAATGCCCCGTTTATATAATAAGTTATGTAAAATAACTGATGTTAGCAATATGTCTTTACATAAAGTTAAATTAACAGTAACTAAATTGTGCTTGGAATGGAGTTATGAAGAGATGGAAAGATTTATTAGAATTTAAAACACACACACACACACACACAAACACACGCACGCACATACACGCATGTTTTTTTTTTTCTTCATATTTTAACCTTTATTTAACTATTATTTTACTTATAGTTTTAAATTACCGTTTAAATTTAGTAGTCCTATACTGTTCAAATATTATTGTCAACTGCACTCCCGGACCCCAAGATACAGGCTAAGCCTAGTTTGGGGCCCACTAGACACTGTATTTTAATGTAAAAAATATTTTGGTCAATAAACGATTTTGATTTTTTTGATTTTTTTGATAACATTTTTATACCGGAATCCCGGTAGAATATGTTGTACTAAACATAACCTACTAAATAAGTATACCACCTGTTAAGATAATATTTTGCAAATAAACAATCATTTCATTTCATTTACATAAAACTAACTCGTGATTGACCTATCTCAGCTGATGAAAAGTGCAGATGAGGCCAACGATCTTTGATCAATTATAACTGTAGATCCACAGTCGCGCGCCCGAAAATGTCCGAGCCAAATGAGCGCCACTTTGATAAAAGTGGCCTTCTTTTTTCTCAGAACGTTGCGTGAAATTGTCAAGTTTAGCTGTCAATTGGAGTTTTGCCGCTACCGAAATTCGACTGTAATGAAGTAAAGACTAGGTTCAAATTTCTGTGTAGGTGATGATTTTATTTGTTACGCAACCAAATAAAAAAGTTCGGACATTCTTTAAAGGGGATTTTGTTCGGCAATGTGTATCTACAGTTATAATTGATCAAAGCCAACGATGTATCTCACTGGCTTAGTAACAGCCTATTCATTAACTCTAGCCTTGAAGATCCCTAGGTTATTTACTTATCTGGAAATAAAGGCGACGGGGGCGAATTCCATTCTTTAGCTGGTTATCTCCCGCACGTATAAAGCCGTAGAATAAATATGTAAAGTCTTTGATCAATTATAACTGTAGATCCACAGTGACGCGCCCGAAAATGTCCGAGCCAAATGAGCGCCACTTTGATAAAAGTGGCCTTCTTTTTTCTCAGAACGTTGCGTGAAATTGTCAAGTTTAGCTGTCAAGTGGAGTTTTGCCGCTACCGAAATTCGACTGTAATGAAGTAAAGACTAGGTTCAAATTTCTGTGTAGGCGATGATTTTATTTGTTACGCAACCAAATAAAAAAGTTATAATTGATCAAAGTGTAAAGTAGTTGTTTTTGTAATGAAAACCTATTGTTCCTGTGGAAATGCACAATTGGGAATGTCTAAAAAAAATACCAGTGGTTTTTATTTATTTTTTGTATAGAAAAGTCAATTATAAAAAACTAATTTCAACATTTATTTTGTCATTTAGTTCACTACTTTTTTCAGAATTAATTATTGAAACTACTTATTTTGGTTGATGACGTCAGATTATAATTGAGGGCTCCCACACTGCCAAATTTGTAAATCTATCTAAATGCGTACGATAAGGCAACCCCTTTAACTATTTTGCGTAGTGGTACACTGTAACTAGTGTCACTTTACTGGCGCTGTCAAAGTGCTAGATGTCAGACAGCGGGTCCAAATCAAACTCCGTAATATAATCCACGCGTAAATTGTGAAGAATTCTAACCACACAGAATAAAGTACGACTTGGACCGGTCACGCAATTTACACCAATGTCAAATGAAGATCATTGCTTCATTTATGTGATAAATTTATTACATAATATTAAAATTAAATAACTACAGAAAACGATTTAAAAAGCATTCTCTAGAAATGGTTTTCGATTTACTGTACATTCCAAAAAAATTGACATCCCCTATTCTTTAACCGTATTCTCTAACAGACTGTGAGCCCTATCCTTGTTCCGTCTCAGGGTCATCACAAAGGTCTTCGATCGACCTTTACGCGGTTGGCTGGAGCGATGAAAAATACAAACGGGTCACTGGAAAACAACGCGAGCGGGCAACCCTGAGCCACAATTAGGGTTGTCAACTTTCCGCTATACGCGAGACGTCCCGTTTTGAGCTCTAGAGTATGCGTCCCGGAAAAGGTCTGCGTGGGACACCGATTGTCCCGATTTCAGGCTGAACTAGATTATAAGCACCGAAATTAACGTTGATTTGAATATACCGCGATTAAAGCGCGTGAACACCAGTACTTACTCGCTCGCTCGGTACTATCATGTCCTCCTCTTTCCCGATCTCTATTGAATTAGATTTTTTATGTTTACGTCATTTGCGTCATAAAACGACTGGTTAGACCAATTGGCCAGAATGGCTATTTTCTTGTAGCAAAATTTCCTATCGCATTTTTCCCTAGTTGCTTTTTTTCTTACTATGGTTTTTGACTGAAGCTTATTTCTTATTTTCACAATCGCCCAACAAGGCCATAGGTCAAACCTAGCGAACGACTTTTAACCCTTTCAACGCCACGTCTCGACAAAACGTAAACCTGCTTTGTATCTTATGTCATTGTGTCAAGATCACTTTGACAATGTACTTTGCGACACCTATATGTGTCGTTGGCGTTCGATTTCGCCCTATATAACGGACATAACAATATCGGAATAATCCAAGTCCATTACAATTATCAAAATATTTGCCCAAACCTCAAAGTCACACCCAACTCCTCGTTCAGTTTTGAAGAGGCTATGTTTTTATAGCGCAGTCGTTAACTTTGAAATATCGGTCACCCACCCCTAGGAGGGGGTGGAGGGTGTTGGCAAATAAAATAAAAATAAAGGCCCGATTACGGTCGACATTTTATAATGGACGTCGAAATGACATGCGGGCGCCGGCGTGGCGCAGGGGAGGCGTGGAGTAGAAATGTCATGGTTGTTTTGTGTTTTTTGGCGTGGATATTCGTTCGGTGGTGTTTAGTTCTTTTGATTTGGTAGTGAGACTTATTTGATTTAGAATTTAAATTAAGTTGTTAAGTGAAAAAAAATACCACGAAAAATAAATTGAGCTACCTATTTACCTTGTTTTCAGTATTGCTTATTATTATGGTGCTGAATAAAGAGTTATAAAAAGTGAGGTTTTTTTAATTTAGTAATTAAAAGGTTTTTCCCATATTTGTCTCGTAAAAATAAAATACCTGATTCCATAATTCTATTTTAACGAGAAGGACACTATATGTTTTGATTTCCATGGTTTTTGTACGAAAATTCACTTTCTAACAGTTGTATATTTTGATTACGAAATTAGCCCTTACTACTTCATAGCTTTCCAAATGATTTTGATAAATAAAAAGAACCCGGCATAGGTTGGTAAGAAAACAACCGTGCGTTGAGGGGGTGTAAGATTGAATGGTTTTTTAATTAGTTCAGTTAAATTATAATGAGAATAAGTTTCGTGAAAGTAATAAAATTAACGACTCTGAATGCCAGATCTGGTTTAATCGTGGATTTATTACGTATAAGGTTTTACTAGTTGGTAGGAAAACTGCTTATTCTTTTATTAACTAGGTGCTGCCCGCGACTTCGTCCAGAATTTTGTGTTAAGTGCTCTTCATCTCTTTCATTGAATAAAGCGAAAATCCAGTGGAGCAACACATAAAAATTCAACTTCATCGTTATCCGTATCCGTTAATGATAATATAAATGTCTTTTTTTCTTATCCCGTGGGAATTTTAAAACATATTGAGATGGGTTTAACCTGTTTTAATTACCTTCTTGCAAGCTCAATTTGAAGAGACTTGTAATCTTAAATATGGATATAGAGCCCTGTTGAACTGAACATATAAATCCCGTTTAAGCTCGATCTCGCAGGATTGCAACCAATGCGTCCTTATTCTTTGTCTACATCATGAAGGCGACTTTCTATGCAAATTGTCAACATTCTAAGACTAAGGATTTGAGCTAGGCGTTGATGAGTCAGTTAGTCAGGATTTTTCTTTTTATATGTAAAAATTGTTGTGTGTTGTGTTGTAATTGTTATTGTTGTTGTTTGTTGTTGTGTGTTTGTTGTTGTTGTTGGTTTTGGGGAAACGCGTTGGATACTGGTGGCACGGGACCGATCGGTTTGGCGAGCCTTGAGGCCTATGTTCAGCAGTGGACGTCTTTCGGCTGAAATGATGATGACGATGTAAAAATTTACTGTTTTATGCGGCTAGACTATAATAACGGCCGACAACGCAGTCTCAATGATACTGTAGTGTTCATTGGCGCGAAGATCGCTTACCATCAGGTGAACTGAACCACAAGCCTGCTCGTCACATTACGCATTAAAAAAAGTTAAATCTAATATATAAAAATCTCGTGTCACGGTGTTTGTTATCGAACTCCTCCGAGACGGCTTGACCGATTTTTATGAAACTTTTTTTCTGTATTGAGTAGGTCTGAGAATAGGTAGTAGGCTATTTTTTATACCATTCCTCTGCAGCGAGTCGCGGGCAATATCTAATCTAGTTTCATATAAATAACAAAAAGATAAACTTACGATCTTTTGCATTTCATAAAATAAATGAGGATACATTCACCGTAGCCAAGAGTAATCATACTTTTTCGCAAATCGTCTAGAAAAAACTTTTTACTGTAACCAACCTGCTTACCTGGCTATGACTCCAGGTTTAGGTTATTAGTGGACATTAATAATGAACTAATGGCCTGTTGGCTCCGCCTTTAGCGTGACGCATTCTGATTTAAATAGCCTTAGCAAATTAAATATCAAATTAACTACCAGCCTAAACAGGACTGTTTGGTCGAACGCTGCTCTCGTTCACACAGTTCGGATTAAAATGGTTTTAAATAACGACCAGGTTAATTGGAGCTGTTGTTGGTAGTGCTGTTGGTGGTAACAAAGGTCTAGTTTATTTGGTTGTGTAGATGCCTATTCAAAGTTAATTTATTTTGTTTTTTAAGTTTTCTAGATATCAGTACATAGGTACTAACAACTTTATCTAGGAAGTATCTTGCAATAGGAATTTTACTTCTAAACTGGACTTGAACTTGTGGCTTTGAGTTTGATAACTGTTAAATTGGGCAGTTGAATTGAAATTTTGGGATTTTACGAAATTCCTAAGGGAATTCCCTAAAATCCGTTAAACGTTTTAACGTGAAAGAGTAACCAACAAACAAACACATGCTATGATATTACTAGCTGTTGCCCGCGACTTCATATATCCGGTGTGTACTATGCAATTTTTCGGGATAAAAACTAAGTATCTTTTTCATTCCCAAGGTGTCAAAATTCATACCGAATTTCATCACTTTGAGCGTAAGAAAGTCATCATTCTCATGATTTCAGCCGAAAGACGTCTGCTGAACATAAGCCTCCCCCAAGGCTCGACAAACAGATCGGTCCTGCGCCATCCGCATCCAACGCGTTCCTGCAACCTTAACCAGGTCGTCGCTCCATCTTGTTGGAGGCCTACCTACACTGCGTCTTCCGGTCCGCGGACACCACTCGAGAACCTTTCGGCCCCATCGGCCGTTAATTCTACGAGCGATGTGCCCTGCCCACTGCCACTTAAGTCTAGATCGATAAGAACGTATCAAATAAAAAATAAACTAACATTCACATGTATAATATTAGATAGGATTACAATTATAAAGACTTCCCGATACTCAAAAATTCAAAACATATTTAGTTTGAATTTCAACACACTAAAAAAAATGCAATACTAAAGGCAGCTCCACCCCACCCCAAGCCATCACTTTATCGCGTATTTATTTTCAATCGTTCGGGGCGGGAGTCGCACGCGCTCCCCTCCCCACCCGGCCCAGGTGGCGGATTTCAAATTTTAAAATTGACAGTGACCAACGTTTTTTAGATACGACCAAACATGGACACAGCCGATCATCAGATAAAAGTGTGATCTTCAAATCCTAAAAATTTTTCGCCATAAGAATAAAGGTGTAGGTAATAAAAAGTAGCCTACGACCTATTCTCAGACCTATTAAAAATAGACAAAAAAAACTAGTACTTAGATGTTTGACAACCATTTTTTTTTTCAATCTAGGTAACATCCAACTCGTTTAGGTGCGTAAAATTGTCTCTATGTTTTTTATATCTACGTAATGAAATTAAATAATTTGAAATATAATGCATTTTATTTATTCTAGATATCGTGTTTCATAGTAACATTTACTGCTTATGACCTACACAATCGATATCCAAATAGAAATAACGAAAGTTTTATTTTTCAAAACTACCTACCGGGTATGATTCCCGAACTGAGTACCTACAAGCTATTTTTTGAAATCTGTGAATGCAGTTTTTCTTGTCCCTAAAACCGATGACATGGTTCCTAAGAACAGATCTTTGTATGTGTTATAGTTACTGACTTGCCCATGCTGACTAAATGTACCATCCTGTATAACGTCGATGAAACTGCAATAACGCGTAACCAGCAATTGCTAATACCGCGTAACTGACTTGTGGCAATTTTTACAGGAGAGCTAAAGTGACAGACTTACCCAAACTTAAATAAGTTTTTGCTAAAAATTTCATTTTCAATGCAAGCTCTTTTGCTGACTGTACTTTTTGTTGACTGTAGGTACTTGCATTGTTCCAACCTACATAAGTATACCAAATTTCAAGTTGATCCGATCACTGAAAGTGGGTGAAATTCAATTTCCAAGATTTGACCTGTCCATGCATATTTACATACATTGCAAGTTAATAAAAAGCTTTTAAAAAGCTTTTAATTTGACACATTCTGTTAGTTACGCGGCATTAGCCATTGTTGGTTACGCGATATTGCTGTTTCATCGACGATATTCTGGGATGATTCCTGAAGCGGAACCCCAAATCCTGAGCTACTGTCTCATCAAATCTCGCCTATAGGCTATTAAGGTATTCGTCCACGTGACGCGAGGGTCAAGAGAAGGGTCGATGCCCCCGCACGTGAGCTTAGAATCCCTTTCACAATGCGACAAGTGTTGACTATAGGACAGCGTGTTTAGGAGCCAAGGACCTTGTCGGTTTGAATCAAGCCTGGTGGATTGCTAATATCGTCGAAGACTGCCTATACTTCATTTAATTTAGCATTGAAAAGCACAACAACATTATATTGCGGCTCGTGAACTGTAATCTCTTTACAATTTGTACTAGAGTAACAATTGACAACACGCAAATAATGTGGCATTAAAACAATTTTATTTTGCGGCTCCCAGACTATTGTACTGTACTATTTGCTAGGTAAGAAATAGTTGACCAGACGCAATATAATGTTGTTGTAAACTTACCAAAATCGTTATTTGCTAGTAGCAAAATTTCCATTCGCATTTTTCCCAAATGCTTTTTTTCTCACTACGGTATATTACTGGAGCTTATTTTCACAATCGCGTTTTTTCCAACTTTAATCGACACAAATAGGTCATAATCATCACCTTATGCAGTGACAAGCGCTCATCTATGTTACACCCTCTATCGAGGGATTTTAACACTCCTAGATGAGCTCATAGATGAGCGCTTGTCACTGCATAAGGTGATGATTTAGCAGACTGAAATGCATGATGTATAGGAAAGATTCGTGTCTAATCTCTAGACCAGTGGTGGTGTAGGGGTATGGCACACGGCACGGAATGCTGAGGACCTGGGTTTGATTCCCAGCATTGGTCTTTTTTCTGGGGTTTTTTCTGTGCATCTGTATTTCAGTTTGTATTTAGTATGAAATATATTGGGGAAAAACGCTACTGTGAAAATAGGTTTCAGTAAAATATGCATTTGGAAAAAAATGCGAATGGAAATTTTGCTATTAGGAAATTACTTGATTTCGGTGCGTAGGTATCTGGCATAAAAATTTTAGTCATAATGTAACGTTTGTCATAATTTTTGTAAGTCATATTTTTTCCCGTGGAAACTGTAAATTTTGCAGATTTTTTTAAATAACTCTATAGGTTAGGTTAGAAAAGTAAGTATATATAGATGTTTATTGTTAAGTTTTTATAATGCAATAAAGTTTCAAAGTTTGCATATACATATAATGGTATCGTTTCGCTAGTCGCTTTAATTGGATCTCAAAACCCTTCTGAAGTTACCCATGTAGGTACAAACCACTACAAAAACCTCCATAACAAACTCACTTCAAAACCTAAGTGTCCTCGTACACCTCCAATACCGAACAATACATTATCATTGGGGCTCCAATTCATAAATCGTGTAGTTGAACGCCTTCATACAATAATCGTATACCCCAGGGACCACGTTTATGGCCGCAACTTCAACATCCTTGTAAAACCAGGGATGAAATATAGAAAGAATCAAGATTAAGCCGTCTTTGACATACGTACGACATACAAAGACAAAAAATATCCTGAGGCAATTACAAATATTATGCTCAAGATACGACCAATGGCCTTGTTTCTACAAGCTTTTGTTTAGATTCCATGTCCAACAACGCTTATTGGTTAGTGTATCTAATAACGGTATGCTTCCTAAGTGCGCCGCTAGATGGCACTATCCAGTGTTTAACTTACAAATAGGGATGATGACGCCATTAAAAAATAATTCGAAGACACGACTTCGATTAACTGTAAAATTATATTTTTTGCTGCTTAAAACAAATTAATAGTTAGTTGATTGAGTTGACGAACAAGTGACGTCATAAGTTGCTATTGCCATGCAAACTCTATGGGAGAATTGTGTTTTGTCAGCTCATAAAAAGTACGTCATTTGATTGGTGGTGTCAACATCATCCCTATTATTTTACTGCGTTCTATATGATGACCATTTCCAAGTCAGCGCTTTTCTTATATTTTATGGCAAACGATGATTATTACAAAACAAATTATGTGAAACTCGCTGTGGAATTATTTCACAGAAAAAGCCGTTTTATTACCGCAGAATTATGTTAAAAAGCTACTAAACTTCATCCTCGAGACTCGAACAGTGCTCTGTTTTTCGGAACTGATACGTTTTACTATATTTTTAACGGTATGTTCCCCTGAGAGCTATATAAGGTGAAAGGATTTTATACTTTTTTCCCTCTAATTCTCAATCTGTCTCTTTTTAGCACTCCATGTATTTCTCGTATAATGAGAAAGTTAAATAAATTAAGTTTGAGTTTGTACGGTGTGGTTTAACTACTTATTGTCTGAAGCTTGCTTTTGCATTCACTATTTCTTTCTGTTAAACGGTATAAGATGGTGATAGAAAGAGATGGTGACAGCGAAGGCAAGCGCCGCGAGACTATACGGCCTCAGGTCTTATACGTACTTCAAAATTTCTTGAAAAGAAAGTAATGAAATTAGTACAAATGAAATTATGGGAAATAGTCTATGAGATTATGAGATTTTTTAAACTAACTAAACTAAATCTTGTTTAGATTTTGACGTTCTTATCAAGTCGATCGATAATATGTATATGACATTGCGAGGCTATGTTAGATTTGAAGTTAACTCCTCGTACTCACAAAATATGGATTAAAAATTAATTGTGCAAGCGTTAATAAAGGATTAGTATGATGAGATTTTTTGTCCAAAATGTTTTTATAAAACAAGGGAATAAAACCTATCTGTAATCTGGTATAGGTAGCATTTCTTTGAAACGGTTGAACCAATTAATACAAACTATGTTTCAGGTATTAGCTTTACTTTTATTTTTCAACTAGCTTTTGCCCGCGACTCCGTCCGCGTGGAATTAGTAATTTGGGCAGCTTATTTTTTATCCAATTTGCTTTTTCATCAATTATGGTTCTCCTTTAAATTAGCCCCCCCTCCCCCTCCCTCTCCCAACCAACTCTTCTCAGACGGAGTCGCGGGCATGAGCTAGTATGTATATAATTGACTAGTTGGTGCCCACGACTACGTCCGCGTTAATCATTGATGTTCCGCTTCTATTGGTCGTAGCGTGAGCCTATAGCCTTCCTCGGTAAATGGGCTATTCAACACAAAAATATTTTTCGATTCGATCCAGTAGTTCCTGAGATTAGCGCGGTCAACCAAACAAACAGACAAACTCTTGAGCTTTATAAAATTGGTATAGATTAAAATTGAGGCGTTACTTTGTGGAGGTCAATGAACTATAACTTTTCTAATACACTAAAAACAATCAAAACGCAAAAAACAACCAAGGTAAAAGTTAGTTTATACCTAGGTGTAGTTACAAATCAGGTCAACGACAATTCACTATTTCCACAGACCTGAATCGTATTTCACGTACCTATAGAACTTCCAAAGATATTGCAGGCATAGATTACTTTACAAGAAAACCTACGGAAGAGTGAGAACTACAGTTTTTTCGCTGAACGAAATCCACGTACGTATATCATCCACATACGCGGCGGCTGTATTGATTTTACGTCAAAACATTTTTCATTTTATCTACGGGGCTGGCATTAGTTTAAAGATAATGTCGGAAGCGATAAGCCAAATTAAAAATATAGTAAATCGTATCAGTTATTGACGTTATCAGAAGTTCCGAAAAACAGGGCACTATTGGAGTCTCGAGAATGAAGTTTAGTAGCTTTTTAACATACCGTAATTCTGGGGTAATAAAACAACTTTTTCTGTGAAATAATTCCACAGCGAGTTTCACATAATTTATTTTGTAATACCTAATCATCGTTTGCCATAAAATGTAAGAAAAGCGCTGACTTGGATGGTCATCTTATAGAACGCAGTAGGACAATAGGGTTGTTGACACCAACAATCAACTGACGTATTTTTTATGAGCTGTCAAAACACAATTGTCCCATAGAGTTTGAATGGCAATAACAACTTATGACGTCACTTGTTCGCCAACTCAATCAACTAACTATTTATTTGTTTTAAAGCAACAAAAAATCTAATTTTGCAGTTAATCGAATATTAATCTGATTTTCAGGGCTAAAATAAAGCTTTTTTTACTGGATTCGTGTCTTCAAATTATTTTTTAATGGCGTCAACATCCCTATTCTGAATAAGGTGTTTCAGAAATAATCTTTCTACCTATATCCGTCACAGACTTTGAAACTATTTTACAGATGTACCCCAATCATTTCGTTTGAATGGCACTAATGTCACTACCAATGTTTATTAGGTAACTGTTAAGATAACAGTTCATAACAAAGTTCCGAATAGGGCTTCTACAGACGCCAGCTTAACAAGATTTTACACGAGATCTCACAACTTTTGTAATGGAAAAACTACGTCGAATCAAGAACTATTTAACCAAAACGACAAAATGTCCAAACAACGTCACGTTATTTTAGAATAATAAACCTACTAGCGACTATGGTCGAGTCCAAAACAGAACGGCCCCTGGTCTCCGGCAGCCCCGTTGTTCCAGGCTACGGTAGCGGCTTGGGTAACGGGAAAAGAGGTGCTACGACCTGGTGAAGGTGGCAGGAACGCATTGAATGCGAATTTCTCAGGGTCGATCTGTTTGGCGAGCCTTGGGGGAGGCCTATGTTCAGCAGTAGACGTCTTTCAGCTGAAATGATGATGATGATGATGAAACCTACTAGATTTACTATAGAGACTCTGTGCCATTCATTTCGTATAGCGAGGGAGCGAAGCTTTGATGCCAATGACAGATGTATGACGTAAAGCTCTATTGTAGTGCTTTTATGTAGCGAAGTCTTTGCGTGTGGTTAAAACTGTCATTGCAAAACTATCTAAGATTAGGTCACTTGCAAAGGGGATAATATACATAGAAAACATAAAATTATATTACAGAAAAATAGGAGACTAGGTACATATTATGAAAAATATGACTGACTCAAGTGACCAAAAGGAAATCTGTCTATGTATATAAATCTTCGTGTAAATAAGAAAGAAGATATAAAATATTCGTAGGTAAGTAATTAAATTTACATTACCATCAAATATTGAGAATTATTGGAGTCGGTGACTTCAGTTCTTGAGCGGATTTCATCATTTCTAATGTTATCCCGCAGAGAAACTCCAAATAAGTTAAGAAATACTGATGATGAGGCAAGCTTACTACTTTAGATCCAATCTGATTAGGTACTCACGTAGGAAAATGGCTTCCAGACACGCACTGCCCACGATTGTTATTTACGTCTACTGAAACGTCTGGAATGTAGTGTCAATACAAGAACAGTACTTTCGGTGGTGACGAATTAGTCGATCATGTTTTTTTAGTGCGCGGACAAACTCACAGACGAAAACTAGCTTATCTATAACCAAACACAAATAATACCCCAGCAATCCGCTCGCCAAACCGTCTGAGACAAAAACTAATCGAGCCTACAAGCAAAATCGTACTCCAATTTGATTCAGCAACACAAAAGACTAAATTGCCTTGAACCCCAAATAAAAGTGAAAATAGTACGCGAAATAAAATAAAATAAAATGAAATGAAAAGCCTTGCGAGGGAAATACGTCTCCGCACACACGCGCAGCGTCCAATTTATAATATTGTTTTTCCTTAGGATATATTTTTTCACTAGCGTGGGGGGTGGGCGGCTCCTTCCCCCTGTTATTATTAAAGACACAGACTCGCACACTCTCGCCGAAAACTCTATGTGATTAGATTAATATGGCTCTGTTTGTATGTGCCTATGTGGTACTCGCGTGACTTGGGAACGTTCAGGCTCTCAAGTTTTTGAATTCTCGCGCTGTGCTATTTTTAAAAGATGGCCGGGTGATACAGCGCGGGAAATATGACTGACGTGTAGGTACTGAACGATTGCGTAAGTCTCGTAAGCCGAGGTGGGTGCCTTTTAGTGGCGTGGCAGTGTAACAACTCAATTTTAAGGGTTCCTGCCCAAAGGATGCCAACGAGACTATTACTGACGACTCGTTAGATCAATTTACCAAAATCGTTATTTGCTAGTAGCAAAATTCCCAGTCGCATTTTTTCCCAAATGCTTTTTTCTCACTATATTTTTTTTCTCAAACATGCTTTGAAATGTATGCGTTAATGTCACGAAATGAAGCCATGAAGTTTGTTGTTTATGGCTCCCTACATTACTTCTTGGCCTAGGCCATAAAAGTAAGTATGAAAAACCATTATTGTCCGCTGCTGTAACTTTTTAAATTTGCTTACTAACACTAAACTGACAAAGGAAAAATTACATACAGCCAACTTACGACATTAAAAAAAATCTATCTTCTTTTATTTCTATAAAACCGCCTAAACTACTGGTGATGGATGGATGGATGTATGGATGTATGGATGGATGTATGGATATATGGATGTATGGATGTATGGATGTACGGATGGATGTATGGATGTATGGATGGATATATGGATGTATGGATGGATGTATGGATGGATGGATGGATGGATGTATGGATGTATGGATGGATGGATGTATGGATGGATGGATGTATGGATGGATGGATGTATGGATGGATGTATGGATGTATGGATGGATGTATGGATGGATGTATGGATGGGTGTATGGATGGATGTATGGGTGGATGTATGGATGGATGGATGGTTGGATGGATGATGATGATGATGATGATGATGATGATGATGATGATGATGATGATGATGATGATGATGATGATGATGATGATGATGATGATGATGATGATGATGCATGTTTGAGAAAAGCTCTATACAATCCTCGGCCGGAAGAGGGATTGCTGGACTCGTTTTTTCCGGCCTCGTCTACGACTCGGCCGTATACCCCAAATCTCGTCCATCAATCCCTTACTTCACGGCCTCTGCAGTAATGTACTATTACTGAAGCTTACTTTCACAGTAGCGTTTTTTTCCAATTTGAATTGACACAGAAACAGTGGCGATGGAGCTCTTCTGTGTGCTTTTGGCCCTTCGAGCCGATGCAATTCGTGTCCGACAAGTGTGAACAGCTTCATATAAAATGTTCTGCCACTGGAACGCCCGATTAAAAAACGTAACGACCTCTTATTATATTAAGCTAGACACTTGTGAAATTTTCACCGATCATGTATTACTGTCAAATCAAATCAAATATATTATTTGTGAACACATAACATGGTTACTAATTATAGTACGTATAAATCTTCCCAGGTGAACTTTCCGTTTCGAGCCATTACAATAAATTTGAACCTTAATACTATGACGATACCGTTTGTTTTGAAAGATAAGGGCTTGAAGCGAAAAATTCACCTTGGAAGATACTAAAAATAAATAAAGTTAAAAAAGTAAAGGGGGTTATTATACAAGAAACGTGTCCTTTTCAGAGTTTTTAACCGCGGCACTGGTTGCTAGGCGACACTAACCGTTGCTAGGCAACGATTACCAGCCACAGCCATGGACGCGCGCATACGAGCGAGCGACCCTATGCTGTTTTTCGAAAACCTACTACAAAATTACGATTTTGGTGCTTACATTTCGGCGATTTTTTACTGAGCTGTTTTTAAAACATTGTATGGAGGTACGGAAACCTCCGTGTACGAGTCCTACTCGCCTTGATCGGTTTTTTATTGATGTTTGTCAGTCTTTGAATGTACGAATGAGTAAACACGTATTTGATTTCAAGTAAGACTCGCTGGACTGTTATAATAGATTTACACTCTCGCCTCGTACCTCGTCTCGTGCTTCGTCTCGTGTCTAGGCTCGGTGTCTCGCTCCGGACGCGAGCGTTGCAAATCACGAGACGAGGCGCGAGGCGAGCGACGAGCGTCTATTCACACTCCCGTCTCGTTGCTCGGCTCGCAGTTCGTCTCGCCACTCGTACGCGAGTGTAAATGAGCTTTCTCTTTAAGACCAAGCATTTGATTTTTTGACAATTTTTCTCCCAATATTCTGAACAAGGCTAATTATTTGAATGAATTTGTGTTATGTTATTTTTCATCACATGTTCTAGCGAATTGGGAGTCGGAAAACATGAGCGTTCTGGAATTCCGAGTTCCGCTTTCAGAGTTCTGCGTTCTTTCGAATGTAGAGTCGATAAAAGCGACGCCTGCCCAGTTTTAAAACAAATTTGCTTGCAGCCGCTGAAGTTCATTGGTATGGATTGGTATGGACAGATGTCTAGCCACTGCAAGCAAAATATGGACATTTAAGGTGTCAAGGCGACCTTTTGTTCGACTCTAGGTACTGAGAATCTTACGATAACGCACACAGCAGGCGACTGAAACTCTCGAGCGGTCAAAACACAGAACTCTGAACGCGGAACTCGGAACTCCAGACCCCGCTCTGTCTGCGGAGGCTCTAAGTACTTAGGTACTGTTTTTTTTTTTCAATAAATGTGAGCTTTTATATAGCGTCCGAACAATCGGACTAATTAATATTTCCTTGAATTAATACAGTTTAGTCTAATGCTAAATAGATTCATGCCGAAGAAGCTTGCTTTGTCAAAAAGAAATGGTCAAAAGCGAGTTAGCACTTGTGCACCGAGGGTTCGATATGTACCATCGCCCCAGACGTCAGATACCCATTTTCAAAACAAATTTGCTAGCAGCCGTTGATGTTTATTGCTATGGATTGTTATGGACAGATGTCTAGCCACTGCACGCAAACTGGGCCTTTAAGGTGGTTATCTGGCGCTTGGGGCGATAGTACATTCAACCGATTTAATTTGTGGAACAAAATTGAACCAGGTTCACCGTATAATTAGGTATAGGCTAAGCGAAGTAGTATGCTAGATTCCTAAAAATATATATTATTAGTTTATCAGTTAGATTATAAAAATACAGGGTTATTTGTAATTCACTAGCATCCTTTTAACCCTATACTCCTACCACTTAAACAAATGTTTTTTGTTTTACGGCTTTTGTCATAACTTAATATTTTTGGTGTAATAACGTTTTGAAAATTTGAGATTTCCTCTTTTTTTTACGATACTCTGTGTATTTGTATGGGAAAAAAGTGCTTCATTTTAAAAAGTCGTAAAACAAAAAACATTTGTTTGAGTGATAGGAATTCAGAGTTAAGAGGATGTCAGTGAATTAAAAATAACCCTGTACTTGAATACAATATTTCTTTTATATTTTTTATTAAATTATATTTTGTTTGTTTTCAAGAGTCTCAACAGCAAAAGGCGCAAATATGTAGCTGACTTTGTCAATTAAATAAAAATACAGGGTTATTTTTAATTCACTGACATCCTCTTAACCCTGAATTCCTATCACTCAAACAAATGTTTTTTGTTTTACGACTTTTTAAAATGAAGCACTTTTTTCCCATACAAATACACAGAGTATCGTAAAAATAAGAGGAAATCTCAAATATTCAAAACGTTATTACGCAAAAAATATTAAGTTATGACAAAAGCCGTAAAACAAAAAAACATTTGTTTAAGTGGTAGGAGTTTAGGGTTAAAAGGATGCTAGTGAATTACAAATAACCCTGTATATAGTTATACCTCCGTTTAAGATCCGTGTGACGTCACGCTTTTGTAAACTTTTTACTTAGATGTGACGTCACGGCCCCAATCCCGAACTTTGACGTGCTTTATTTTTGTAATTTTCTGTTTGATTGTTAATGCTGTATCTCAAGAACACCAATAGACATACCTAATATGTTAAATTTCCGCTTCAAGAACAAATAATAAAAATCATAAAATTAAAAATTAGGGGGTCCCAAAAACCAATGTAAAATGATCCCACACTGCGTACATTTTGCTTACAAACAAGGTTCTGCTAACGCTGGATTTTAATAGATTCGGCTGTCTATCTATGTTAAGCGTCACTACTTTTAATAAGCTCGTATCTCAAAATCGATAATATGGCCAAGTGAACTTTATTTAGTGTGCATCAAGGTTCAGTTTGGTTTACATACTGATTTGAGATACGAACTTTTTTCACAATAGTGACGGTTGGTGTACCAGCAAATTTTCATGGAACTCTCAGCACGCGGTGTTTACCTTGTATATAAGTAAAAAAAATATATATGCTCGATGTTACTGCAATACCACGTACCTAGGTTTTGCCATAAGGTTCAATTTCAATTAAATAACAGTGAAAATTAGACAAATTAGACCTTACGGTAAAAGCTAGTTACGCGGTATTGCAATTTCATCGACGATATTATAGATTTGACTCTATTGTTTTCCAATCGGTACCCTAATAAAAACCTACTTCAAAAGTTTAATATATTCTGTACATAAAGCCATAGTATGTATGTTTGTATGTAGCCCGTTATGTAATAAACAAATATAAGCGAGCCCTTCAAATCGAATCAGTACTTTTATTGATATTTGCATTCCCCCTCTCCCCCTCCCCCCTAGAAGCTTCCACGACAAACATTAAAGTAATATAATATATTAACGTACGTCTCGATATATGTTTGATAGGAAATAATATATTTTCGTCGTTTCTAAATAGTAACTTGTTTTTAGCCGACCCAAAGAACAATTCAACTGTATTTTTCTTTCATATTTGTATGTATGTCGATATCTTCACATTAATAAATACGCGAGGGGCTTATGTGGCTAAAAAGCCACATATGTTTTTTCACCTTAGTGTACAACGAAGCGCCATTCGAGTTCATTTCTCAAGTAACTAAATAATAATAAATAATAATAAATATCACGGGACAATTCACACCAATTGACCTTGTCCCAAAGTAAGCTAAGCATAGCTTGTGTTATGGGTACAAGGCAACGGATAAACATACTTATATAGATAGATACATACTTAAATACATATTAAACACCCAAGACCCGAGAACAAATATTCGTATTATTCATACAAATATCTGCCCCGACGCGGGAATCGAACCCGGGACCTCAAGCTTCGTAGTCAGGTTCTCTCACTAGAACCTGGATCTAGGATCTGGTCGTCTCACTGTCATCATCATGTAAGTAAGTATAGCTTGTCAGTTTGAAATGACGCGCCCCACCACCGCGTTTGCGCACGGGATTTGAAGCTCAATTTGAGCTACAATAGAGTCTATTGTAGCTTGAATTGAGTTTCGAATCCCGTGCGTGAGTGCGGTGGTGGGGCGCGTCATTTTAAACTAGACAAGCTCTATCTCTGTAGATTGTTGTTCAAAAAGAAATAATTATTTTATTACTTAAAATCCCGTGCCGTCGTGGTCTAGTAGTTTGAACGGCCTCTCAAGCAGAGGGTCGTGGGATCGAGCCCCAACTCGTACCCAACTATTTCAAAATGTATGTCCGAAATTACATTTGTACCACAAAAACTCAAGTGCAGGAGAACAGCGTGAGTAAACCTGCATGCACCGGCGTGTGTGAAGTTCCCAATCCGCACTGAGCCCGCAAGAGCTACGGCCCAAGCCCTCTCATTCTGAAAAGAAGCCTAGGCCCTGTAGTGGGACGTATATAGCCTGGGATGATGATAATGATGATGACAATTATACTGCCCTTCCAGGCTCAAGAGAAAATAGAGCCAAAATTTCTTACAAAATGATGAAATTCAAATTCAAATTCAAATTCAAAAACATTTATTTGTAAGAATACAGTAGGTAGAAAGATCTTAAAATAAGTTTAGCACATGTATTCAGCAAGCAAGCAAGCGTACAAATATTTAGTTTTAGGTCACTAAGATTAATTTACAAGTTTCGTCAATATTCACTATTTCATATTATATTATTATTAATAATTAATAAACGAGTTATTATAATTTAAAGCACTTGCTACATTATTAAATTAAATCTTGGGTTATTATTATATTAGGTATACTCAATCATTATTAAGAGAGAAAAAAAAAAGAAATATAAAACAATAGCAAATATAAATGAATACGGATTTTTATTTTGGGGTACTCTGTGATAAGAGCAATCTTTATGTACAAGTTTTATTTATGTACTTGGTTGTTGTGTGAAATCGGACCTCTTACGTAGCCACTCACATAGTACAATCGCGCACTCAACACTCACTCACACACACAGACACTCGCATACACACACACACACACACACACACACACACACACACACACACACACACACACACACACACACACACACACACACACACACACACACACACACACACACACACACACACACACACACACACACACACACACACACACACACACACATACTTACACACACTCACGCGCGCACACATAAATAATATGTTTAGGTTAAGTAAAATAGTTTAGTTTTAGTAAAACTGTTTAAATGTATGTAGTTTTTAGAAGAGCGAGGCCTCCTGACACAAGTTTATAACTTAATAGGAGGTCTCAACCTTGTTGTATGCTAAGCACTTTTGTTTAAGGAAAATAAACTATTATTATTATTATTATTTTAATAGCAGACAAATAAATAAATTACAACCCCAAAAAAAAAATTATGATGATGATGATGATGATGATGATGATGATGATGATGATGATGATGATGATGATGATGATGATGATGATGATGATGATGATGATGATGATGATGATAATGATGATGACAGTATTTCTTGCAAGAATAGTGTACTTGTTTATTCTATTAAGTACGGTGACGGTTTGCCCCGCGACGCGGTGATATCAATAAAAGTTTGATCGCTCGGGACAGAACAACAGGCCCTATACTACGAAGCGCGAAATTCGAACTTCGTTTCATGCCGTTCCGCTCACGCTAATGATATTTATTACGAGAGTGAGAGGGACCGCACGATCCGAACTTCGAACTTCGAAGTTCGTAGTAACCCCCCAGGGCATTGCGCGAGAGTCGTAAACATCCTTTACAAGAGCTAGTGTCCCTTTCTTGAAGATTTTTTCTAAAGAACTGAGTTTTTGACTATACTTTCATTGTCATCCAACCTGCAGCAGTAGGTATACCAAATTTTAAGTGAATCCGAACACTGGAAGTGGGTCAAATTCGACTTCCAAGATTAGACCCGTACATACATACATAGGTACTTGCAAGTTAAGTAAAAGCTTGTAAAATCCATCAGTTCATCACGCCAGCATATGCAGGGTGTTGCAAAACTCAACGTTAATCTGGTCAAGTAATAACAGTTGTGGAAAAATAAGAAAAAACATGTCACCTAGTTAAACGAAAATAGATTCACTTGCTTTTAAAAAAAAATTGCAAAAAATATTTTATTTATTTTTTATTATTTGTGGGATGGCGGGAGCTCGCCTTTGATAAGCAGGAGTGGAGTAAGAGAGGAGAGGCCTTTGCCCACCAATGGAACACAAAATTAGGCCAACTAAAATGAAAATATTTTTTTTGACGTTTCTTGATTATTGCTCTATCTATAGATACTTTATATTTCCGCAACGTAATCTGATATCATTTGCGGTAGAATAAATTGTTCCAACCTAAAATTTGGGGTCGGTTGATAAATTAAATTAAATAAATGAATTAATCTATTTGACCACCACTATTTAGACGACCAGATGGCCTAGTGGTTAGAGAACCTAACTACGAAGCTTGAGGTCCCGGGTTCGATTCCCGCGTCGGGGCAGATATTTGTATGAAAAATACGAATGTTTGTTCTCGGGTCTTGGGTGTTTAATATGTATTTAAGTATGTATCTATCTATATAAGTATGTTTATCCGTTGCCTAGTACCCATAACACAAGCTTTCCTTAGCTTACTTTGGGACTAGGTCAATTGGTGTGAATTGTCCCGTGATATTTTTTTTTTTTATTTTTTTATTTGAATAAGCTATATTACAATACAATTATTATTAAAATTGAATTTGGTAATTTTAGTAAGTAACATACATTACGTCCAATGCGGGGCACAGGCCTTACAGAATGAGAAGGTGTGGGCCGTAGTTCCCACACGGGCCCAGTGTGGATTAGGAACTTCACACATACCAATGAATATATTCGCAGGCGTGTGCAGGTACTTTTAACTACTGGCATTAAACGTCTAACAATTTAAACTCCATCTTTACCTAGATCTATTCTAAATCACGACAAAATATTTGTACTAAAACCACAACCGCTACACTTCCATTGTTTTGTGAGTAAACAAGGAAACCACTGGATCGCTGCGCCGTTTTTCTCGATATTTGGTTTGTTATTAAATTTTTTAACCACAAAGCAATCAGTTTACCACGAATTAACTGTTATACCAACAATTACAGCCTCGAACTTAAATAAGTTGTGTTTGTACAACGTGGCTGACTTGACACTTTCAAAGTAGCGGTATTTTGGGTCATTATTCGATCATTTCAAACGCCTCACTTTTGTAGTCGTAGTATAGATTTTGATAGTACTTCTACCGGTATTCTGTCTTTTCCCCGAAAATTATTTCCTAAATGATTCATTTGCCAACTGTAAACAGACTATTCAGGATATATTTTAGGACTACACATCCTGTAGGTTAGGTTAGGTCAGGTTAGGTTAGCCTATTTCCAGTTTTTAGAGTACTTTCCCTGGAGGTGGCATTACAAAATTCCACCCAATATTAGAAAAGATATTAAAACTAAAATATATTGGAATAAAATAAAGCTTTAAAGTAAATGAAACCCAAATATGGCCCTCGTGGCATTATACCCAAAAAGCCGGCAACATTTCCTCGTCGAATAACTATGCTAATAATGTTAAAAAAATGTAAAATAACGTCAAGTTACTCTATCTCTCGGACTATTTTCTTAGGCAGTGCAAGATAGTGGGTATTTTTGTCAAAGGGCCAGGGGGCGGCTCATCTGTCTTGGTCACTCCATTCATTATAGAAAGAGACGGCATAACTATTCAGTCTAAACAAGATCCCAGATGCTTTTGTAATGAAAACAGTGAAAAATGATTCGAAACCACGCCTTTTACCAGCTTTATTCTTTCAGTTGTATGTTTGTT
The DNA here is from genome assembly GCA_947563465.1 of Archips xylosteana. Taxonomy (NCBI): domain Eukaryota; kingdom Metazoa; phylum Arthropoda; class Insecta; order Lepidoptera; family Tortricidae; genus Archips; species Archips xylosteana. The sequence goes on from OX387368.1 coordinate 11,932,483, forward strand.
TCATCATCATCATCATCATCCCAGCCCGTATACGTCCCACTGCACAGGCCTCTTCTCAGAATGAGAGGGCTTGGACCGTAGTTCCCACGCGGGCCCAGTGCGGATTGGGAACTTCACATACACCATTGAATTTCTCCTCATGTTTTCCTTCACCGTAAAGCTCATGGTAAATTACAAATATAATTTCACACATAAATTCCGAAAAACTCAGAGGTGCGAGCCCGGACTTGAACCCACGACCCTCTGCTTGAGCGACCATAGGTCAAACCACTAGGCCACCACGGCGTATGTTTGTTTACCCTGGGGTGATCGGACCTCGTACAAGGTCCGTCCGGATCGCTACCACCCAGTGTTGCAGAACTATCGATACTTTGACTATCGATAGTTAACCTCGAAAACTATTCAGGATATCGTTAGTGCTATCGATAGCATCGCCAGGTGTCGATAGTATCAATAGTATTGCAAAATCAGCCAATAGCGGCCAAAAACAATCGATACCTACTATCGATAGTATCGATAGTTTTGTACCATCGATAGTATCAATTGTTTTTACTTATTACTGCCTGATTTAGCAATACTATAAATACTGTCGATTCTATTGGACATAAAACTATCGATAGTATCGATTGTATTGCTATTATTAATAGTTTATTGAATCAGGCGTTACTTTGCGGAGGTCCATATTAATGAACTGAAACAATGACTTTGCGTGAGCTTTGGGTGACCGCAACCTTACCTACCACCTTACCACGGTTACGATTAGGTAAGGCTTTTTTGCGGGTGAGCAAAGTATTTGTTCCAGTTCATTATCAATAGTATGGCTTATAAATAAATCGCTATCGATAGTATTGACACGTGGCGATACTAAGTTAACGATAGACGATCGATATCTATCGATATTGGACTATTGATTCGATAGGCAACACTACTACCACCACCCCGGTATTAATGACAAGAGAAATAGAGTTGTCGTGTGTATATCCTTCCAGAATCGACCACATTTTATAAATTGGTAATGCGGACCATGCCAAGAATCCCAGTTATGTGATTTTGATAATTATATCTATACTTCATTTAATTTAGAATTGAAAACCACAACATCATTATATTGCGGCTCGTCAACTATTTCTTACCTAGCAAATAGTACAGTACAATAGTCTGGGAGCCGCAAAATAAAATTGTTTTAATGTCACTTTATTTGCGTGTCGTCAATTGTTACTCTAGTACATATTGTAAAGAGATTACAGTTCACGAGCCGCAATATAATGTTGTTGTGGTTTATAATTCTAAACTAAATGGGGTATAGGTCCTCATTCTTATACAGGGTATTTTTTATCAGTGCACAAATTTTAATAAGTATTTTAAAAATCTTTTGTACCGTTAATATAATATATTCATCATCATCATCCCAGCATCATACGTCCCACTGCAGGGCACAGGCCTCCTCTCAGAATGAGAGGGCTTGGGCCGTAGTTCCCACGCGGGCCCAGTGCGGATTGGTAACTTCACACACACCATTGAATTTCTTCGCAGGTGTATGCAGGTGCCCCTTCCCGTGTATTCAATTCAAACATTGTCACTAAAAACAACTTCGTCCACACTCCTCCTTCGTGACGAAACTGGCCTTATACTACGAAGTGCAAAATTCGAACTTCGTATCGTGCCATTCCTCTCACGCTAGCAGTATTTAATACAAGAGCGAGCAAGACGATGCGATGCGATACGAACTTCGATTTTCGAATTTCGGAGTAGCCCCCCTGTTCAACCAATTACGGCAAAATACGGCGAGCACGTACCTCGGAAGCATGGCAAAGGACATGGGATACTAAGTATCCCGCGGGAAATACGCTATCCCAAATTTGTAAAAATAAACGCAAACATCCCTTAGCAGCGATCATTTTTGAATTGGGTACCGTTTGGGTCAGCCCCGGGGACGTGACATCATGTCTACAAGAAAATAATTTGAAAACTTAATAGTTTGGGAGTGCTGTAGGCTTGAAGAATAAACTATTAGGAATTGGCAAGGTCAAGTCTAAATAGAGAGAGAGATTTATTCACTATACTCTATTTAATTTAGAATTATAAACCACAACAACATTATATTGCAGCTCGTGAACTGTAATCTCTTTACAATTTGTACTAGTGTAACAATTGACGACACGCAAATAAAGTGACATTAAAACAATTTTATTTTGCGGCTCCCAGACTATTGTACTGTACTATTTGCTAGGTAAAAAATAGTAGACGAGCCGCAATATAATGATGTTGTGGTTTTCAATTCTAAATTAAATGAAGTATAGCTTTTTCTCGCGACTTCGTCCGCCTACGATGGAAATTTATGATCTACTCCCGGTCTCTATCCCGCGCGAAAATCCAAAAAAACCTTTTTACTGCACCTCTATGATCTTAAAGGAACGGTTACTGAGACAAGGTCCCATTGAATTAAATACATAAATCCTGTTTTTTCCATATCCCGTAGGATTTTTAGATAATCATTTAATTTATTGAATCAGGCGTTACTTTGCGGAGGTCCATATTAATGAACTAAAACAATTACTTTGCTCACCCGCGACCTTACATTAGTTACGTTTATGCAAGAAATGTGTGTTCATGCAGTTCCTCCACCTCCACACTGTACGAACACACACAAATCACATAAACACAACTATCACCACCACCAAGCTACACTGACGCGTTTTGAACTCAACCAGAGCTCATCTTCGGAGTTACCACAACCGTATGCTATGCTACCAAATGTTAAACAAACAAAGTTTGTTAGTTTAACATTTGGTAGCATAGCATACGGTTGTGGTAACTCCGAAGATGAGCTCTGGTTGAGTTCGAAACGCGTCAGTGTAGCTTGGTGGTGGTGATAGTTGTGTTTATGTGATTTGTGTGTGTTCGTACAGTGTGGAGGTGGAGGAACTGCATGAACACACATTTCTTGCATAAACGTAACTATTGTAAGGTCGCGGGTGAGCAAAGTAATTGTTTTAGTTCATTTTAGATAATCCAAAAATTAGTTTTCTTACTGTTATAATCAGATCACCTACTTACATACATGCCAAATTTAAAGTCTCTATCCATTACAATTACGTAGATAGGGCTTATTTAAAGCGAAAATATCAATCCCATTTATCCCGTGGGAATTTCGAAAATTCCCTTCTTAGCGGACGCCTACGTCTAATACCGTCACCGCCTTATGAAAACCTCGTAAGTAACAAAATGTTGTGTAAACCGTTTTATACTTTTATTCTTTAGAAAACCTTGTAATGCGCCTTGTTATATTATTATTGTCCCTCCTGTAATTTTTTTAACACATACGAGGGTTTCACATGGTGGTGACGATACCTATCTGTGTGCCAAATTTCAGCACAATTTGTTCTGTGGTTTGACCTGTGCGTTGATAGATCAGTCAGTAACGGCTGCCTTTTACAAATACAGAAAGAGAAAAGAAGTAGAAGATATTCGATATAGGTAACGCCACCAGAGTTGAGGCCACGCACACAACCACATCTCATGTAATGACAGCGGGATTATACATACGAAAAAATACATTTACTTAGCAGGAAAAGATACAATAAAAAGAAACATCGAATAATATAAATTGGTATATTTCATACTAAATACAAACTGAAACATAGATGCTCAGAAAAAAACCCCAGAAAAAAGACCAATGCTGGGAATCGAACCCAGGTCCTTGGCATTCCGTGCCACGTGCTAAACCCCTACACCACCACTGGTCAGGAGTTTAGACGCAAATTTTTCCTATGCATCATACATTCCAGTCTGCTATCATCACTTTTGCAGTGATACAGCGCCATCTATGTTCAGTTCTCATCGAGAAACATCAACACTCCTTCGGAACTAACCGCTCACCCGGACTAAGAGATGTCGCTACTAGGCCATACTTTTAACAAAATATATGGGTTTCACGGGATGACCGTAAAAGTAAAAAAAAATGAAGTTGAAAAAATAAAAAAATAAAAGATACTTCAAACCAAACTTGTTATTTTTGTTTATATATATAAGAGGTGGCAAACGAGCAGACGGGTCACCTAATATAAATTGGGCCCCACTCAGCATAATGTTGCGGCAAGCCACAACGCTGTTTTTCAGTGGCACCCATTTAAAATAAGTTTTTGTTAAAAAAAAAAAAATTTTAATACAAGCTTTTTTGCCGACTGTACTTTTTGTCCCTTGTTAACATCTAGGACGAACGTATTGGTCAAGGCGAGAGGGGTTGTGTTGTTTTATCACAGAGTTCCTATGGCCACCGTCCAGCCCCATCATTAGATCAGCTCCATGTCATAATAATATTGTATTGTCACCTGATTTACACATGCATGCAAAATTTCAGCTGAAACGGTAATCGAGTGGGTGGGAACTTGCAAGATATTAAAGATATTAATAATTAAAGATTGTAACTAAATATAAAAAAAAAATTTGTCACTAATTTGTAATAAACAGATTAAATTTTTTTTTGATGGCATTGATGACACACAGACAGCGGGACAGGTGAAAGTAAATAAACGCTTGTAAAAATAGATATATAAACGAAACTAAAGTAGCGTCAATTTAATAGATATATTTCATACTAAATACAAACTGAAACATAGATGCACAGAAAAAACCCCAGAAAAAAGACCAATGCTGGGAATCGAACCCAGGTCCTTGGCATTCCGTGCCACGTGCTAAACCCCTACACCACCACTAGTCAGGAGTTTAGACGCAAATTTTTCCTATGCATCATACATTCCAGCCTGCTATCATCACTTTTGCAGTGATACAGCGCCATCTATGTTCAAATGTAATTGATCACATTTGACATCTGTCAGACTTAGCTTCATAGTAAGGTATTTTCTTATCGTATCCTATATTATCTTACTTTTTATCTTAGTAATAATATAAACATGAAAGATTGTCTGGATTTGTTGACAAGTTGAGACTAAGGTACAGGTAAGGTTACGACATTTTGCAAAAAATCTATCCACCATAAAACACGTAATATTCATTGTAATCTAGTTACACACTATTATTGCCATCTTTTGAAGTGTCCGCTCCCCAGGGACATCACGCGAAAGAGACAGCGCAGCCCTCTCGCTCGCCGACCTTTTAGTTTTCGTCCGGCGTTTCTTATTTAGTTTCCGCGCAAATTATCTCCAATTCTTCATATTATTAAACATCTGAGGGGGAACTAGCCCCCACCCCCCCTGGGGGCTTAATGACGGAGCGGTCAGCGCCCCCCCTACCCTACACTTGTTTCTTGTAAAATTTTTCCCCGATCTTTATTTTCTTTCGTAGACGTATATAATTAGAGTTGGTGCGTGTGTGCGTTGGGGGGTGCGATGCGTGTGTGGGTAAGGGTGTAAGTCCAGTTATTAGTTTTCTTGTGAGTTTCGTTTGCGATGCTTTTGTTGGATTTCGATAATTTCGCGACAACGCCGCTTATCGTGGGGAGGGAAATCAATAATGTGTGGTAAGAATATGCTGAAGGAGGGGCTATTAAGGAAATCCTTATTTATCGAAAGAATCGTTTCTCTTTTTCGTAATTACTAAGGCTGCTGTATGTTGTATTTTGAGAGCAAATGAGACAATTTACTGAGAAGGTTGGTAATCAGTCGGACGGTGAAATTGAAATTTCTTGAAATATTGAATCTGATTCTAACGCTTTTGTTTGCTTTAAAAATATTTTTATTTAAGTAAGCAAGAATCTTTTATAGTCTCGTCATAACTGTTTACAGCCGATTTGCTCTGGGACTTATGATGGTCTTTAAAAGTGTGCTTCTTTATACGTGGCTTATTTAAATCACAGAAAAGCTAAGAACGCTTGTTTTGCGTTATCGATTATTATCGTGTATCATGATACCACGTTATAAATCCTTGAATTAAAGTCAATGTCAATTTTTTTTATTCAATTTAGTCTTCCATTGAAGCTCTTATAAACGTCGAAGAATCTACCACCGGTTCCGAAAACCCTGTTGAGAAGAATCCGGCAAGAAACTCAACAAGGTCAAGTACTTATATTTTCTTCAAACAGATCTATACTTCATTTAATTTAGAATTGAAAACCACAACATCATTATATTGCGGCTCGTCAACTATTTCTTACCTAGCAAATAGTACAGTACAATAGTCTGGGAGCCGCAAAATAAAATTGTTTTAATGTCACTTTATTTGAAAGAAAGAAAGAAAGAAAGAAAGAAAGAAAGAAAGAAAATACATTTATTTACAACATCACAAGACACATCATCAATATTTTACAAAACATAAGGCAACACTAAAGCTAAAGATAGAATGTGTCATTGCGGTTGCAAATCGGACACTGGCTCAGCATAATGCTGAGGCGTTTAAAACATCCCAGCGCTGATTTTCAGCCAGTACCGTTGGTGACACCCGGATCGCTGTTTAGATAGATAAATAAATAAACTGCACACTAATAGCTACATACATAAGACTGCATGCGTAAATAAATAATTTGTAAATTGTAAAAGCAAATAATAATAACAAAATTTGCGTGTCGTCAATTGTTACTCTAGTACAAATTGTAAAGAGATTACAGTTCACGAGCCGCAATATAATGTTGTTGTGGTTTATAATTCTAAATTAATATTAATATTAATGGACAATCTCACACAAATCGACCTAGTCCCATACTAAGCAAAGCTTGTACTATGGGTACTAGACGATGATAGACATACTTATATAGATAAATAAATACTTAAATACATAGAAAACATCTATATCTCAGGAACACACAAATAAATGCCCTTACCGGGATTTGAACCCAGGACCTCTTGCTTCGTCGTTCACTAGGCTAAAGCGGTCGTTAAATGGAATATAGAATGTTATTAAATTAATAGGTACATCTAAAGTATTTAATACAACAAAAATTCTTAACACAGTAGATCTGGTACGATATTTGAGACTAGGGATCGCCAATGCGGATCGGAGTTTTTTCCAAACATCACTGTCCATGACATTTTTTATAGTAGGTACGCCTTAGATAATAATGTTTTCTTCACAGTGGATTTGAATTTTTTATTCGTTTGATCGGTTATTGTTTTCGGAATTTTATTATAAAAACGTACCTAAGTAGTTAATTTCCCAGAAACTACTTTTTGGTTTTAGCCAGTCTTGAAGATGGAACTTTAAGCTTCCCTGAGTTTCTAGAAGCCTTTGGCTTATCAACGGTAGTGGGAAAATCACGTATGTTTTTTCTTACATACCTACATGATTATTTCAAATATATAAAACGAAGGCAGGCATCAATTGTTAGACAATTATCGTATCTTGAATTACTCTATTAATCACAACAGAATGTCCTAATACTTTTGCAGTTTATAACCTAAAAAAAAACTAGCTTGGCTTTTTTTTCAGGAAAAACTGGAATCCGCCAATAATATCGTATATTAATTTATGAATGAAATCAAAACACCAATAGCGTGAGGCTAATATAGTAACACACTTACGTGGTCGTTTGTGTGTGTGTTAAAAAGTAGATACAGTAAAATCGTAACTCTTCATACGATGTTACTGGCCAGTGATGACGAGAGTTAAAAAGAGATTCGTTCTCGGATTCAGGGGGCTACTACGAAATTCGAAAGGTAACCTATCGATGTTTAGAAACTCCTTTACTCGAATTTCATTTATCCGAAAACTTATCACCGACTTTTTAAAATCCATATGTTTTGTTTTTCCACAACTTCACAATTCCACAGATTCATTTAATCACAGTGTTACTTGCCAACAAATTTAAAATCCCGAAAAACAATATCCATTTTTTCTATTTACCAACTTAATCATTTGCCATCTTTTCATAATCTAAATGTTACGAAAAGCCGAAAGTATGTTTTTATTACCTACCTTACCTAACATTAGAGTAAGACAACATTGGTTAATTTTCAGCGAGCGAGCGAAGCGAGCGAGCAAGACGGTACTGAACAGAAGCGACTCGGATAGATTAGGTTCAAAGGCTAATGCGGTAGCGTAGCGGAGCGAAGCTCCCGCATTAGTCTTTGGTGTTAGTTATTTTTTTTATAACCACCTATAAAACCCCCTACCCACATAGCAAATTCAATAAAATATTTGGGAAACATTAAACAACGAAATGAATATTACGCTTCACACATAATTGTATGGTCACCTTTTTTGTACCCCTGACCTTTGCGGGATAATGATTTTGCGGAATAAATATATATTTGGCAAATGATCCTACGGAATTTCATGCAGTTGGATTTTGAATCATTTGTCAAATAAAAAAATGGATTTTAAAGCATTCGGCAAATGAAAATATGGTAAATAAAATTTCGGACAAACAATAATTTGGAAAATGAAAAGAAGGAGTTTCGTTTTCGGAATTTTAATATTCGGAAATGAGCTTTTCGAGAATATGATAGGTAACCTATTCGAAATTCGAAGTTCGTATCACGGCGTCTCTTTCACTCTTCTGTTTATACTGTTAGCGGAAAAGGAACGGCACGATACGAAGTCCGAAAATCGAATTTCGTAGTGGCCTTTTCCGTTTCAATGATATACTTTCGTTGATTGTGGAGTTTACACGCTACGTCCTGGCAGATCGGATCACAATAGGGATGTTGACGCCATTAAAAAATAATTCGAAGACACGACTCCAGTAAAAAAACGCTTTAATACTCTGAAAAACAGATTAATTTTCAATTAACTAAATAAATAATAAATAAATAAATAAATAAATATTAGGGGACAATCTTACACAAATCGATCTAGTCCCAAACTAAGCAAAGCTTGTACTATGGGTACTAGACGACGATAAACATACTTATATAGATAAATAAATACTTAAATACATAGAAAACATCCATAACTCAGGAACAAATATTCGTGCTCATCACACAAATAAATGCCCTTACCGGGATTTCAACCCAGGACCTCTTGCTTCGTAGGCAGAGTCACTACCAACTAGGCTAAGCGGTCGTTCTAACGTCGTCGTCGTCGTAACTACAAAATAAGTTTTTTGTTGCTTTAACCTCATGAGGCCCAAACTATTTTTAGAACATTTGTAATAACGACCCATGTTCTATTTATAGGCGCTTATACTGGTAGCCTACGACTTCAATTATTACAAAATCATTATGTATACACTTTAATATATTTTGGACAATATTGTAGTGAAAATAAACGGATCACCCACGTCTTAAAACGAGTTTAACTCGACATGTTTCGGGCTAATCCGTAGCCCTTCCTCTGGAGTCGCACGTCACGGCGGCTGCCAAACGCGCACTGCGTGCTACCGCCCTGGTCGCGCGGCTACTCGACGCAACTGACAGCGACACACAACTACCCCCGTTTTCATCATCACTTTTATAGATAATAATGTTTTCTTCACAGTGGATTTGAATTTTTTATTCGTTTGATCGGTTATTGTTTTCGGAATTTTATTATAAAAACGTACCTAAGTAGTTAATTTCCCAGAAACTACTTTTTGGTTTTAGCCAGTCTTGAAGATGGAACTTTAAGCTTCCCTGAGTTTCTAGAAGCCTTTGGCTTATCAACGGTAGTGGGAAAATCACGTATGTTTTTTCTTACATACCTACATGATTATTTCAAATATATAAAATAATAAATAATAATAATAATAAATCTTTATTTGGAACAGTAACAATTAGGTGCATTACAAAATATGAAAAACGATGTCACCCGCAGAAGTTAAAAACTGTGTCGCAGGTAGCAACGCCCCCCTCCGTAAACAAAGTGAATTAGTTCCAAAATTAATATAAAAGTTTAACTAAAATTTAAGTAAATACACAAAAGAAAAGAAATATAAATATTATGGTCAATAAACTGGTTGTGGTAGTGTGTGTGTGTGTGTGTGTGTGTGTGTGTGTGTGTGTGTGTGTGTGTGTGTGTGTGTGTGTGTGTGTGTGTGTGTGTGTGTGTGTGTGTGTGCATATGTCTGTATGTGTGCACTTACAAGCGTGTGGGCGTGTTATTGTTATGTATGATAGGTATATAAATGCAAGTAAAGTAACGAAATAGGACACGGGTCAAATGTTAACTCACGAAGCGACCACAAGAAGTTCCTCCGTGTTTTCATATGATAATGAAAGCAACCAATCCGTACATTTTAACTTGCATGAGTGAAGTGTAAGTGGGTAAATATCTAGCTGCTTTTGGAGGCGATTGTAAAGAGTTGAGCTGATGTAACTAAAATGTCGTCTAGCAGCTGCTGAACGACGGGGTTCAATCTTACAGACTAAATCATACCTACGTTTTGTGGTTTTAAGTAAAGGGTTGTAATGAAGTTGAGAATGTCTGCGCAGGACGGAGTGAAAGACAAATAGTTGTCTAACTGAAAGGACTTGGCATATATTAAAAAGTTCTGTAGTAGGGAAATAGTACGGTTTATGGGTAATTACTTTTAGTACGGCCCTCTGTGCTCTTTCAATTTTTAACATGTGGGTTTTAAAAGTACCACCCCAGGAGGTAATGCAATAAGATAGGATTGATTGTGCTAATGCATAATAGACAGACTTTAAACATTCAAAATCTACGACTGCTCTCAAATTCTTAAACACGTAAATCAGTTTTCTTATTCGGGAAACAGTGGTTTCAATATGAGGTATCCAAGATAAAGCGCTGTCAATCATAACTCCGAGGTATTTCAGGCAAGAGGTACGTTCGATACTGGTGCAACTACAGGCGATCTGATGCCGGTCAAAAACCCCAGAACAGGTATGAGCACGGATAGAGAAGTCATAGGGGTGAAATGCAGTAAGAGTAAGACCGGGAGAAAAAGTGACACATTTAGTTTTTGAGACGTTAAGTGAGAGTATATTAGTGCGTAACCAGTTCATGACTTTCCCAAGAGCGTCCTCAGAAAAAGCACGAGCCTCCTCCCAACTAGGACCGTGGACAAGCAATGCTGTATCATCTGCGTAGGTAATAATTTTGCAATTAGGTAGGGAAAGATTACAGAGATCGTTGATAAAAATTAAAAAGAGGGTAGGTCCGAGGACGCTCCCCTGTGGGACGCCAAAAGTTACACTTACATCTACACTTTGAATACCATCTATTACGACATACTGCGTACGATTTGTGAGATAAGTTCGAAACACATCCAAAGCAACACCTCTCACACCAATGTGTTCCAATTTACGCAGTAAGATAGGGACAGAGACAGTGTCAAAAGCCTTGGCCAGATCCAAGAAAATGCCAACAGTCTTTTGCTTCCTTTCGAAATTTCTAATCACCGTATCAGTCAAATCCAAAACAGCATCCTCCGTGGATTTCCCGCTTCTAAAACCGTACTGGTGCTCAGAGAGGATACTGTTTTGGTTAACAAACGTCAGCAATCTACTGTTAAGAATCTTTTCAAAAATTTTTGACAAGACTGTTAGCACCGAAATAGGTCTGTAGTTTGAGACACTGTAACTATCACCACCCTTATAAATGGGGTGCACAACAGCCCTTTTAAAGATAAGTGGAAAAACACCTTTGGACATACAGATATTAAATAAGTGTTTAAAAACGGGAATGAGCACATGCCTAGCAGAACGAAGGCAGGCATCAATTGTTAGACAATTATCGTATCTTGAATTACTCTATTAATCACAACAGAATGTCCTAATACTTTTGCAGTTTATAACCTAAAAAAAAACTAGCTTGGCTTTTTTTTCAGGAAAAACTGGAATCCGCCAATAATATCGTATATTAATTTATGAATGAAATCAAAACACCAATAGCGTGAGGCTAATATAGTAACACACTTACGTGGTCGTTTGTGTGTGTGTTAAAAAGTAGATACAGTAAAATCGTAACTCTTCATACGATGTTACTGGCCAGTGATGACGAGAGTTAAAAAGAGATTCGTTCTCGGATTCAGGGGGCTACTACGAAATTCGAAAGGTAACCTATCGATGTTTAGAAACTCCTTTACTCGAATTTCATTTATCCGAAAACTTATCACCGACTTTTTAAAATCCATATGTTTTGTTTTTCCACAACTTCACAATTCCACAGATTCATTTAATCACAGTGTTACTTGCCAACAAATTTAAAATCCCGAAAAACAATATCCATTTTTTCTATTTACCAACTTAATCATTTGCCATCTTTTCATAATCTAAATGTTACGAAAAGCCGAAAGTATGTTTTTATTACCTACCTTACCTAACATTAGAGTAAGACAACATTGGTTAATTTTCAGCGAGCGAGCGAAGCGAGCGAGCAAGACGGTACTGAACAGAAGCGACTCGGATAGATTAGGTTCAAAGGCTAATGCGGTAGCGTAGCGGAGCGAAGCTCCCGCATTAGTCTTTGGTGTTAGTTATTTTTTTTATAACCACCTATAAAACCCCCTACCCACATAGCAAATTCAATAAAATATTTGGGAAACATTAAACAACGAAATGAATATTACGCTTCACACATAATTGTATGGTCACCTTTTTTGTACCCCTGACCTTTGCGGGATAATGATTTTGCGGAATAAATATATATTTGGCAAATGATCCTACGGAATTTCATGCAGTTGGATTTTGAATCATTTGTCAAATAAAAAAATGGATTTTAAAGCATTCGGCAAATGAAAATATGGTAAATAAAATTTCGGACAAACAATAATTTGGAAAATGAAAAGAAGGAGTTTCGTTTTCGGAATTTTAATATTCGGAAATGAGCTTTTCGAGAATATGATAGGTAACCTATTCGAAATTCGAAGTTCGTATCACGGCGTCTCTTTCACTCTTCTGTTTATACTGTTAGCGGAAAAGGAACGGCACGATACGAAGTCCGAAAATCGAATTTCGTAGTGGCCTTTTCCGTTTCAATGATATACTTTCGTTGATTGTGGAGTTTACACGCTACGTCCTGGCAGATCGGATCACAATAGGGATGTTGACGCCATTAAAAAATAATTCGAAGACACGACTCCAGTAAAAAAACGCTTTAATACTCTGAAAAACAGATTAATTTTCAATTAACTAAATAAATAATAAATAAATAAATAAATAAATATTAGGGGACAATCTTACACAAATCGATCTAGTCCCAAACTAAGCAAAGCTTGTACTATGGGTACTAGACGACGATAAACATACTTATATAGATAAATAAATACTTAAATACATAGAAAACATCCATAACTCAGGAACAAATATTCGTGCTCATCACACAAATAAATGCCCTTACCGGGATTTCAACCCAGGACCTCTTGCTTCGTAGGCAGAGTCACTACCAACTAGGCTAAGCGGTCGTTCTAACGTCGTCGTCGTCGTAACTACAAAATAAGTTTTTTGTTGCTTTAACCTCATGAGGCCCAAACTATTTTTAGAACATTTGTAATAACGACCCATGTTCTATTTATAGGCGCTTATACTGGTAGCCTACGACTTCAATTATTACAAAATCATTATGTATACACTTTAATATATTTTGGACAATATTGTAGTGAAAATAAACGGATCACCCACGTCTTAAAACGAGTTTAACTCGACATGTTTCGGGCTAATCCGTAGCCCTTCCTCTGGAGTCGCACGTCACGGCGGCTGCCAAACGCGCACTGCGTGCTACCGCCCTGGTCGCGCGGCTACTCGACGCAACTGACAGCGACACACAACTACCCCCGTTTTCATCATCACTTTTATTGTCATTGTCAAATGTAGGGTAGCACACAACACTAACAACATCACTTTGTAAAGGATCGCTCACACTCACCGTTGACGCAGTATGAACATTCAACACTGTTTTCCAACTCGGGGGTACTGACCAACCACTATCCCGGTTAAAATTTGGATGACGACCAATCTCAATGGCTTCACGCACCTTCCGCGGAATGAAAAACTTTTCTCTCGCAAGTACGGAAGCCTTATCAAAACGAATGTAGTGCGTCGAGCCCAAGTCCATTGAGTGTTCGGCCACCGCAGACCCCTTGTTGTCTTGCTTTTTCATACTGCGTATGTGCTCCGATAACCTTGTGGAAACATTACGTCCAGTCTCTTCGATATAATTCTTGCCACAGGAACATGGAATCTTATTTACTCCGGGACCACTAAAGAGCTCCCTATCCTTCGGTGAACGTAACAACTGCCTAAGCTGCATATGAGGACGGTAAATCGACTTGATGCTGTGTCTTCGGCGTAACAAGTGCCCGATTTTATCCGTTACCCCTGTTGGCGACTGGCTGCGGTGTGACCTCCTCTATATGGACTTTATCTGTCACTTTTTTTTTCTTTATGCTTTTAAAAAATACAATGTCAGTTGTGGTAGCGAGTTGCGAGGATTTGTCTGTCCGAACCGAAATTGTGCCTAATTATTAAATTAGTATCGTTTAACACGTGTTTTCATCCATATTCATTGTTTCCTTCATACAGTCCATCACTAGCTATCATTTTGGTCCATTCTCACCGTAAAAATACCATCCAGCGAAAATCATCTGTCATATTTTTTTTCCGACGTAAGTTCATTGTAGAATTATAGGTTCCGTTTCGTGTAGAATACATTATTTACATTAGTTACATACGCATTCACTATGGTCGAAACACGGAGTAAGTCAAAAACAGATCCTGCAACTACAGAATCCGAGCGGGTGCAGCGCGATCGCCGCGAGCGGTCACCGCGCGGCACCCGGCCGAGTTCTACCACAACCGACGTCGGTGCTTCGGCATTGCCGGATAGAATGAGCATACCCACGGTGGGCAACGCCCCTGGTAGCGCGGCACAACCTGGCCCCGCCGCCGATCGCCCAAATGCTCCTTCTAGCTCACGCTACGACGGAAATACCCAAGCACCAACCGCTTCTAGCGTCCACAGTAAGCAATCTCGCAGCGAGCGCACACAATCATCGCGTTCGTCGGCGACCGTCCGTGCTCAGAAATTAGCGCTAGAAGCAGACGCGATGCGGCGCCAGGTGGAGCGCGAGCGTGAACTCGCGCGACAACAGGCGGATCGCGAGCGTCAACAAGCGGAACGCGAGTTTGAGCTCGCGCGTCAACAAACTGTGCTCGCACGTCAGCAAGCAGAGCGCGAGCGCGAGCTTGCCCGCCTGGAGTCCGAGGCGGAGCAAACGGAGCTTCAAGCAAAACTCGCCGCTTTGGAAGCATCAGATAAGTCAGCTCGTAGTCGTTGTTCGTATTTTTCCGATCACAACTTAGAGAAGCGCACGTCCACGTGGGTTTCAGAACAAAATGCCAACGTGACCACGGCAAACCAAGTAGATATGCCGGGTAAGGCGCCGACTGTCACCTTGAGTAATCCTCAAGGACTTTATCCACAGCCGGCCGCCCCTACCAACACGGTATCGTTTTACATGCCCGATGTCAACCGTGCAAACCACTCTAAACCCACACATACGTGTAGCCTTCTTAATAATAAATACGACATGATGACACAACAGTTACCTGAACGTTCTTCTTCCGACCCTATAACAAAACTGTCTCAAGCTATTAACGCTCTTTCCAACAGGCCAAAGAAACCAGAACTTGTCACATTCTCGGGTGAAGCCAGCCAGTGGATGGCGTTCAAAAGTAGCTACGAGAGAACTAAATCTATTTTCTCTCCTTCAGAGAATTTAGACCGATTGAACAACGCAGTCCGCGGTCAAGCGTACCAGGCCGTCGCGTCGCTCATGTGGACCTCCGGCGACCCCGACGACATCGTGAAGGCCTTGGAGCAGACTTACGCTCGACCGGAGCTCCTAGTGGCCCGCGAGGTCACCGAGCTGCGCAACAGCCCAAAGCTAAGTTCTCCACAGGATTTAAATGGGCTGGCCAATAAATTACGTAACTTCGTTACGACCCTCAGGTTACTTAATCAACACGAGTACTTGTCTTCCCCGGAGCTTTTTAAGTGCATTTTGGTTAAGTTAAGCGAGCACACCAGAGCCCGCTTTACGGATTTTGCCTCCATTCACGTACCAGAGGAACAAAATATAACAAAGCTCGAATTACTGTCACAATTCCTCTTGGCCGAGGCAGATAAACAATTAAAATACAATTTTGTCGCTGACAGTACATTTAAGGCGCCATCTCAACCGATGCACCCGAATTTACCTCGAACAAATAATTTCAAATTTCATTTAAAAAAGGAATCGGTACACGCTACGGCATCCAATGGCAAAATATTTGAGCGCTGTACATTTTGTAAACAAGGGCCTCATGACATAAAGGCCTGCAAACGCTTTCTAGAGCTTTCCATTGACGATAGATGGCGCTGGGTACGGGAGTCAAAAATCTGTTACCGGTGCCTTAAGGCCAACCCGCACACATGGAACAACTGCCGAGCGAAACGTTGTGGAGTTGACGGATGTTCAAGACGTCACAATGCACTTCTCCACGGCACGGAGACCGTCGACACCCGTGCTGGCGCTACATCAAGTGGACAATGCAACATGACCGAAGCGTCCTCTGTCGGGTCGACTGGTTCCGTCAATATAAATAATATTGGCGCCGTAACCAACCACCCTGACAAGATTGCGAATACTTCTGACTGCCTAATTAACGCTACAGGATCCTTGCCGTCGACCTCGCGCCCTCGTGGTCTGCTGAAGGTTGTCCCGATTGTACTCGAGGGTCCCGACGGCGACTTCGAGACGACAGCGCTTCTCGACGAGGGCAGCACGGCGACACTGATCGACGGTGAGGTAGCTGCACGCATTGGCGCGAAGCCTACCTGTCAGGAGCGTCTTCGCATCGAAGGTGTTAGTGGTATGAGCAAGGAACTTGACGTGAGTTATGTTGATTTCTATATTCGCGGCCGTGGCCATGCCGATCGTTACTTAATTACGCACGCACGGGCTATTAAGCCCCTAGGACTTCGAGCGCAAAATCCTGACACGATAAATCTCACGGACTATAGTCACCTATCTGGTTTAATTAACGAACTTTCGTATTGCACTGACGTTTCTCCTACAGTCCTTATTGGCGCACCAGACTGGCATTTATCATTAAGTCGCGAAGTTCGTAGCGGAAATAAGAATGAGCCCGTCGCCTCTAGGACCTTGTTAGGTTGGGTACTCCATGGTGCACTTTCTCTCTCATCAAAGCCACTCGAGTTCATAAATCATGTGTCGGATGACTTGGACAACCTCATAAAAAGTCAATATGACATTGATGCTCTAGGCATCATGAAAAAGGGTCCCCGTCCAAATGACGAAGACCAACGAGCAGTAGATATCGTCGAATCCTCAATACATCAGCTCGACGGTGGTCACTTCGAAGTTGGTCTGCCATGGAAGAAAGATTTACCGAAAATCGTACCCGACAGTTACCCTCAGGCACTATCTCGCTACAAAGCGCTTGAACGACAGATGTCAAAAGACCCAGCGTTTGCTACAGCTTTCCAAAAGTTCATAGATGACGTAATCGATAAAGGCTACGCTGAGGAGTGTGACCCAGACACTTACCACCAGCGTCTTCCGCAAAACGCCTCTTG
This sequence comes from Archips xylosteana, assembly GCA_947563465.1. NCBI lineage: Eukaryota > Metazoa > Arthropoda > Insecta > Lepidoptera > Tortricidae > Archips > Archips xylosteana. The sequence goes on from OX387368.1 coordinate 11,949,892, forward strand.
TGTCAACACAGACGGCTCCATTCGTTGGTACCTGCCTATCTTCGGCGTCTTGCATCCTCAGAAGAAGAAGCTAAGAGCAGTCCACGACGCGGCTGCATCAACGAAAGGCGTAAGCCTCAATAGCCTCCTTTTACAAGGACCTGACCTCTTGTGCTCACTTCTCGACATTTTGTTCCGCTTTAGAGAAGGTGCCGTTGCTTTAAATGGCGACATCAAGGAAATGTTTCCCCAGGTCAAAATCATCCCAAGAGACAGGGATGCGCAACGTTTCCTCTGGCGCAGTAAGGACGGCATCCTTAGAGAGTACCACATGTCATCCATGATCTTTGGCGCCGTATGTAGTCCCTTTATAGCGCTTTACATAAAAAACAAAAACGCAAAAATGCTGGAACCCAGCTACCCTACTGCTTGTAAGGCTATCATCGAAGACCATTATATGGACGACTACCTGGGAAGCTACCCCAGTATCGCTGACGCTGCACAACTAGCCGCTGACGTTCTCACGGTGCACAAAGCCGGCGGTTTTGAAATGCGCGCGTGGACTTCAAATCGCCCGGAGGCACTTTCACTCGTTCCGAAGGAATTTCAAAGTGCCTCCACATCTGACGTTTCCCTGCCTCTCACTCAGTAGTGAAGTCGGCGTATTAGGTGTTAAGTGGAATCCAGGCCGGGATTCGCTAAGGTTTCGCACCGTGTCCCAGATACCGACTGACACTCTTACCAAACGCAACCTATTGTCAAGCGTCATGAAGGTCTACGACCCTCTCGGCCTCCTGATGCCAGTCGTCATCTGGGGCCGCATTTTGATCCAGAAACTATGGCGGTCAGGCGTTAATTGGGACATGCCCCTGCCCGAAGTCTATGTCAGCGAGTGTGAGGCTTGGTTCGAACAGCTGCGGATTGCGGCCAATATTAACATTCCTCGCTGGTATATGACTAGGGTTGACGTGTCGGATGTTCAGCTGCACGTTGTGGCTGATGGTGGCGAGCAAGCCTACGCTTGCGTAGCTTATTGGCGTTTTAGGTACAGCGATGACTCCGTGTCCACGACACTCATTGGTAGCAAGGCTCGCGTCTCGCCACTGAAACCGGTGTCTATCCCCCGTATAGAATTGCAAGCCGCTCTTATAGCGTCACGTTTTGCGCAAACAATTTTACAAGCCCATCGTTTCAAGCCCTCCGACATCACTTTTTGGACTGACTCAACCACAGTCCTTAAGTGGATTCGGAGCGATGCTCGCGCGTTTAAACCATTTGTAGCGCACAGGTTGGGAGAGATCCTGGAAACTACCAATCCTTCTGATTGGAGATGGATCCCGACCTCTCTCAACGTTGCCGATGACGCGACAAAGCCAAAAAAATTGAACTTGACTGCTTCTCATCGATGGTTTATTGGCCCACTATTCCTAGCGGAGCCGGCATGCACTTGGCCGACCGAGCGCGTTACCGTTGAGGAACCGAACTCACTAGACCCAGAGTTGAAATCAGACGCAGTGGTTCTGTTCCTCACCACACCATCCTCGAGTTTACTACCGAACCCGACGCGTTTTAGCTCTTGGCTGCGATTGCTACGCGCCACCGCCCGCGTTCTTCAGGGCGCACGACTATTTCGGCTAAAACTGTCTCGGCCAATAGATCCAAATTCTAAATTGCACATAGACGGCACCACATCTCCCTACCAACTGCACGCTGCAGATATAGTGGAAGCGGAGAAGTCGCTCATTCAACTAGCACAGATAGAGAGTTTTCCTGAGGATCTATCAGCCTTGCAATCTTCAAAACCAATGCCCAATAATAGTCGCCTTAAGAAACTCGCAGCAGTCCTAGACAGAGACGGTTTGCTAAGACTAGACTCACGAATACGGTCCGCCCCCGGAGTAAACGACAACATGAAGTCACCAGTCATCCTCGACGGCCGTCATCATGTCACCCGACTCTTGATCCTGCATGAACATGTTAAAGCGTCACACCACTTCAACGAGCTCGTCTTAAATGAACTTCGCCAGAGATTCTGGATCCTGAGAGCAAGAAGTACAATCCGTGGCATAGCAAGCTCCTGCGTACGTTGCCGAAGATGGAAGAACAAACCTATCCAACCACGCACTGGAGATTTACCACTAGAACGCCTGGACCATCACAAAAGGCCGTTCACTCACGTTGGGCTCGATTACTTCGGCCCTATTCTGGTAACAATATATCGACGCAAAGAAAAGCGCTACGTCGCATTGTATACATGCCTAACAACCAGAGCGTTACATTTAGAAGTTGTCAACTCTCTCTCATCCGACGCAGCCATAATGAGCCTCAGACGCTTCATCGCGCGCCGAGGATCCCCCACCACCATATTCTCCGATAACGGGACGAACTTCGTTGGGGCCTCGCGCGAGCTACGCTGTCTACACGATGACTCAAAAAAATCAAAAAATCAAAACGTTTATTCTGCAAGTAGGCCGCAAAGGGCTCCGTGAGGGAATACGCCACCAACCACAAAATTGTTTGGCGCTTCATCCCCCCTGCATCTCCATTCATGGGTGGCGCATGGGAACGGCTCGTACGGACAGTGAAAACAGCTCTCGGATCCTGCCTCACAAACCAAGCGATAAAGGAAGACGTCCTGATAACGCTCCTCCTTGAGGCAGAAGCAATCGTCAACTCGAGACCACTTACCTACATTTCATCCTCTCCAGATTCCCCTGAAGCCATAACACCATTTCACTTCATCCTGGGCTCTTCGTCAGTCGTGCCGTGGACCTCATCATTGACCGAGGCAGACTTATTACGGCGCTGCGACTGGCGACGAACATTGCGACTCGCAGACAAATTTTGGGCAAGATGGTTACACGAATACCTCCCAACGCTCAGACCGAGAGGACCTACAAACAATATTGTAAATCTTGGTGAGGGTGATGTGGTGCTGATCGCCGACCCTACCCTCCCTCGTGGGCTATGGCCATTGGGAAGGGTAGCGAAGGTCTACTTCGGACCTGATGGAGCGGTCCGCGTAGCAGACGTCCGCACTAGAGGCGGCACGCTGCGCCGACCGGCCCGAAAACTCGTTCTATTGGAGGCCGCACCTCAGCCAGTAGCCACCAGTTGTTAAGTGTTTCACTGGGGTTCCGGTATGTTGGCGACTGGCTGCGGTGTGACCTCCTCTATATGGACTTTATCTGTCACTTCTTTTTTCTATATGCTTTTAAAAAATACAATGTCAGTTGTGGTAGCGAGTTGCGAGGATTTGTCTGTCCGAACCGAAATTGTGCCTAATTATTAAATTAGTATCGTTTAACACGTGTTTTCATCCATATTCATTGTTTCCTTCATACAGTCCATCACTAGCTATCATTTTGGTAATATTGGCGCCGTAACCAGTCGACCCGACAGAGGACGCTTCGGTCATGTTGCATTGTCCACTTGATGTAGCGCCAGCACGGGTGTCGACGGTCTCCGTGCCGTGGAGAAGTGCATTGTGACGTCTTGAACAACCCCCTTTAAAAACGGCAAGTATACTGGCAACCTATCAGCCGCCATTGACCGTTGACCAAAAAAATCGCAGTGGGCAGGGCACATCGCTCGTAGAATTGACGGCCAATGGGGCCGAAAGGTTCTCGAGTGGCGTCCGCGGACCGGAAGACGCAGTGTAGGTGGACCTGGTTAAGTTTGCGGGTACGATTTAAATGCGGATGGCGCAGGACCGATCTGTTTGGGGAGCCTAGGGGGAGGCCTGTGTTCAACAGAGGACGTTTTTCGGCTGAAATGATGATGATGATGCCACAAGTATTTAGGTCATGCAAAGCCCGACAGACGGCATCCAATAAACACAGGCCCGTGGTTCTTCCAGCGTTAATTTCAAACACCTTCGTTATTTAAATAACCCCATAAACTAGGCTGTGTGGCCAGGATCAGGGATCCGTACATATTCATGAAGCACCATAAAATAAACCATCGATATTCAAGGAGGTCCAATTTTATAGTCTGGCTGCTCCGGATTCGTCAGCGTAGAATTAGTATAACGTTTCCTGCACATCTACTTTCTATACCTATAGATAAGATTTGCCTAAAAAATAGTAAATCGTACAATAAGAGCATAAAACCAGCTATTTTACCCGAGATGTTTATATAGCCGGTACGGCGAGGGTGGATAGACGCGTCGAGGGGAAAATGCTCGAGCTTACACTCTGCTTTTAACTTAGATTAATTATTTTTTATTGTAATTTCTTTAATAATGTCAAACTTTGCCTGGTTTTATTAATTTTGTATTATAAGACAGTTTTACTAAACACCAGTTAAGTTTGTACTGATATTTGTATTTTGGTAATCTTGATTGTGTGTTTGCAGTACCTGCCAAATAAACGTTTTATCTATCTATCATGGATTTTTAATACGGGCGAAGTAGGGGGATAGGCTAGTAAAGAATACTAGCTGACCCGGCTAACATTGTCTTGCCATATAAAAATAGTATGTTACGACCTATTTTCAGACTTACCAAATATAGCGAAAAAAGTTTCATAAAAATCGGTCAAGCCATATCGGAGGAGTTCGACAACAAACACCGTGACACGAGATTTTTATAAGTATTATTAGATTAGATTTTATAGTTTGGACTTCCCAACCTGTCATTCCGCATTTTGGAAATTTCACCAAACCACAACAGTTCTTCAGTGAATCAGTGTGATACGTGACATGTCACATTTATAAGCATATTATGACATTATACACTCATTCTTTCTTCACGTAATACATAATCGGACGGACATTGTTCGCAATAATGTGGACAAACTCAGAAATGAATTAATATGTTTTTTAATTATTCTTAATTTCCTGGAGATGACGATTCATTTCAAGTATGTTTTTGATATAAAAAGGAATAGATTGACCATAAGAATTAAAAAAAAATACTGTTTACTTTCTTAAATAAATCTCTTCATTGAATAAATCTATATAAGTATTACTATAATTTATTTACTAGGAAGGAATCAAAATTAAAAGCTAACTAACTAACTAATTTGGCTCAGGGACCCAAAGAGGGTCTTGGCCTCCGAAACGAGAGCACGCCATCTGTCCCGATCGTGCGCAGCTTCTTGCCAGTCGTCGACCTGTTGACGTCGCAAATCCGCCTGGACACTGTCCCCCCAGCGGTACCTGGGTCGCCCAACCGGGCGGCGACCAGTCGGTCGTCCCACGTACGCCCTCTTGGCAGCACGATCCTCTCCCATTCGGAGTAGGTGGCCGAACCAGCGAAGTCTGTGTGATTTTGTTACGCCGATGATGTTGGGTTCAGCCACCAGCTCCTGGATCTCTATGTTTTTACGGATCCTCCACGTGCCGTCGTCTCTCTTGACAGGTCCCAGGATCTTACGCAAGACCTTCCTTTCCGCTACAAGGAGTTGATATTCCTCTTTTTGTGTTAGTGTCCAGGCCTCACAGCCATACATAAGGATAGGTCTTACGACAGTTTTATAGATCCTTAACTTTGTATTCCTGCTGAGAAGCCTGGACACCAACACCTTGTGGAGGGCAGCACTGCATCGCAAAAATTAAATCTCAAATTATATTTTCATCATTATCATCATCATTTCAGCCGTAGGACGTCCACTGCTGGACATAGGCCTCCCTCATTGATGCCCAATCATTACAGTTGGAATTAGATTTTAATTATTTTTTTTTTGTAGTCATGGCCACATTATTGCAAACAATGACGACAATCCGCGATCCCTGCACATACCTATAACCCATTGTGTAATAATGTTCTCTAAAACAGAGAATTTTGTTCAAAATTGTATTTACCCTCAAAAACATAAAGTTCATCTTTGATCTCCTCAATTTTGAGACATAATTCTTTGTTAAACGGGTTAGTTGGCCATTAGCCATTGAGACCATGTTTTCGTTTGTGGTTTCCTTTAGAATGACGTAAATGATAAAGCTTCATGGTATGACCGAGTTCTGTGAGGTGATGCATTTTAATAGGCACGTTTGAGAAACAAATTAGTCAACATTTTAGGAAATTTTAAGATCTAGGTAACATTCACGGAATATTAGAGGTATAAACTAGCTGTTTCCCGAGACTCCGTCTGCGCAGAATTAATTTATCACTCATCATCATCATCGTCAGCCTATAACAGTCCACTGCTGGACATAGGCCTCCCCCAATGAGCGCCATTGCGCCCTTTCCTCGGCTAGACGCATCCAGCTTCCACCAGCAGCCTTTCGCAGACCCTACACTACGTTTGCCAAGACGCGGTCTCCACTCAAGAACTCGTTTACTCCAACGGTTGTCGGTTCTTCGACAGATGTGACCAGCCCACTGCCACTTCAACTTGCTAATTCTCTGAGCTATGTCGATGACCTTAGTTCTGTGTCGGAATTCATCACTATCCCGCTAAATCTAGAAGAACTTTAAGGTGCTAAATAGACAAGACAGTACTTTACACCTAAGCACCTTCTTCAGCTGTATAAGGCCCAGGTGCGGCCGCACTTGGAATACTGTTCTCATCTCCAGGGGCACCTCAATACCTTCTCCTTCCATTTGACCGCATTCAACGTAAAGCAGCTCGACTTGTCGGTGATCAGCTTGGATACCTCGCTCATGCGAAGAGACGTAGGTTCTCTTTGTTTGTTCTATAGGTTTTACGAAAGGCGAGTGCTCCCAAGAATTATTTAATTTGCTGCCTTTTCAAAAGATCTTATACTTAATTAGAGCTCTAAAGTGAATGCTTTCAGGTTAAATTCAAGTCTCCTATTAGCTTGGGTGGTTGTACTTGCTTAAAGTGATATTTAGAATTTTCTATGCTTTCCTAAATCGCGGTGTAAAAGCCAGATGAACGTAACATCAAAAATTTCGAATATCGTTTTTTTTTCATAAAACTATTCCAAATGTGGTCCTGCATGAACTGCCAAAAGGACGTAATCGTACAGTTGATATTAGGGATGACGACTGGGTTAAAAATATGTCATTCTATTTAGTCCGTCAGTTAGATTATGGGAAAATATGGGACACGTATTTTTTGGTTTATCAAATTATTAAAAATCTACAAAGATATAGATCATCAAACTTCCGGAGTGGGGGCTTGTGACGTCACCCTTAGGTAAAAATTGTACCATATGGTGACGTCACTCGAAACTTCTAAGCACTGTATCCTCGTCATTTTTTGTTTGTTAAACAAAAGAAAAAATACGTGTACAATATTTTTTAATAATCTAACTGACGGACTAAACAGTTTTTTTTAGTCGTCTAGCCTTTTCACTAGTTCCAAAAAAACGAAAATATATAAAAAGCAATTTCAATAGAACCAGCTAAACGTATTTTGAAATCCATTAAATTACTTGTAGTAATTTTGCTATTTTTTAGGGCCACAACAACGTATCAACCAAAGCACTATTCTTTGTGTAGTAGAATGCTGCTGGATTCATAATTCTACACGAACCATAACAACGTATCCAAGTACAATAATAATAAACGTTAAAAACATTTTTAAAAAATTAAGGGTCAAAGTAACGTATGTCAACCAAAATTTCAAAAAAATGTTTATTATAATAAAAAAATAAAATAAAAATCATTTCTTTTCAGACTGTTAAGTCCATAGTTTGTTAGTTACTAGCTTAAATACTTAAATACTTACTTATTGCTGGTATACTAGCAAATATAATTACAATATTTCTTAACTTTCTGAAAGCTGTATTGTGTGTGTACGTGTCTGTCGCGACTTATCGTGTCGCGATACCCTAATACCTTTAAGCTGGCAACATTTTCTACTCTATGGTGAGTTAAGCATATCTGTCAATGTTAGTTTCAATCTCGTTTGATAATGGCGCCAAAGTAGAAGGTTAATCTGATGTAAATTCATAGTGTTCGTTTACCGGGTTTCCTGATCCTCAAGCAATGAAAGCTAAGTATCGTAGATGTAGACATTGACATTTTGAGTATCGTAAATGCCCTTAATATTCCCTGTATCATGAGTCCCCTATGTAGGGTAGGCAATGACCGTTATTCGTTTCTCCAGACTAAACTTAGCTACGACCATACAGACTAGACAAAGGCACATGACTGGTGCACGGTATCGGATGGGAAAGTTCTGAGCGGCTCACGAAACTCACTGAGCTGGGGGGCCGTCATTGCTTTCCATCGCGAATGACTTGAGAAAGACACGGACTGGTGGACCTGTATAAAGCCAGGATACCAGAGACAAAGGCACATGACTGGTGCACTGTATCGGATGGGAAAGTTCTGAGCGGCTCACGAAACTCACTGAGCTGGGGGGCCGTCATTGCTTTCCATCGCGAATGACTTGAGAAAGGCACGGACTGGTGGACCTGTATAAAGCCAGGATACCAAGAGACAGAGGCACATGACTGGTGCACAGTATAGAATGGGGAGGTTCTGATGACCCACGAAACTCACTGAGCTGGGGGGTCGTCATTGCCTTCCATCGGGACTGATGAGAGACAGAGGCACATGACTGGTGCACAGTATAGGATGGGGAGGTTCTGGGGGCCCACGAAACTCACTGAGCTGATGGGCCGTCATTACCTTTCCATCGTGTATGGTTAGAGACGAAGGCACATGACTGGTGCTCCGTAGGATGGGGAGGTTCTGAGGACCCACGAAACTCACTGAGCTGGGGGGCCGTCATTACCTTCCATCGTGGATGCTGAGACAGAGGCACATGACTGGTGCACAGTATAGGATGGTGAGGTTCTGGGGACCCAAAGGGCTCACTGAGCTGATGGGCCGTCATTACCTTTCCATCGTGTATGGTTAGGGTCGAAGGCACATGACTGGTGCTCCGTAGGATGGGGAAGTTCCGGGGACCCACGAAACTCGCTGAGCTGGGGGGCCGCCGTTACTTTCCATCATGTATCATCAGAGAAAGGCACATGATTGGTGCGCGGTGTAAGAGCCAGAGCTGGCAACTAAGAGTCTAATCAGAGAGTAATGCGTGTGGCATTACTTTGACTTATGAACAGTAACCACCGACTTGACTAGCTACTAGGACGAGATATGTCATAACCGTTGATGATGATGGCATTCATTCCTTACTGTCACAGTCCCCTCGACTATTCGAGATACTTAGTAGTGGCACCGAAGACATCGGTGTCAATGATGTATTCTATGTGTAGATGGTGAACGCAGACCTTGCAGAAGTATAGCGAAGCAGATAGAGCCCATGCCTGTCCCCAGGGGAATAAACCCAGGTAAGATTCAGAGTTCCTTTAACTTCTCTTACTGTCGCGACGCCTTGTACCATGTAGGTTGACTCAGGCGTATCCCTTGACACATAATATTTCACATTGCTATAATAACAATGGTAACGACTAATATAAAGAAAGGCGTGGCGACAGTGTCAGTATGTTTTTTTTCTTTCGTGGCATAGTCACTAAGAAGCTCGTAAAGTTGAAAGTGGTAAAGTTTCGCAGTTTTTTGGCTCTCCTGCACAATTTGAATGAACGATGTTACGTTCATCTGGTTTTTACACCGCGAAATGTTTATTAAATTTGCATTTTTTTAAGCTTATACGCTACCAGCGGTCATAGGTATTATGTATTGTATGATTCCTGAACATCTTTGAACAGTAGAGTATATTATTCATTCTAGGTGACGTGCAGCAGTGGTGAGTTGGCTAAGCGTCCTGTTTAGCACTTGATAAGCAAATGCGTGCATTGTGAAGTACTATTAAATCGTTTAGGTTCACTTCGTCCATATTCCCATTTTATCAATAGTACCTGGGCGACCGAGCTCCGCTCGGTCTGAAACTCGGTACCAAGCGTTTTCCCAGAGATAAGACCAAGCTAGATCAATTTTTCATCCCCTAACCAAAACCCCCCAAATGTCATCGAAATTGTTGGAGCCGTTTCCGAGATTCTGATTATATATATACAAGAATTGCTTGTTTAAAGGTATTAGATTAGATAGATAGACCATTTTGTATTTACCACCTAAGTTGGAATGAAATAAATAATTTATTATTTTATTATTTTTTATTATAGATAGATAGATTTCTATTACGACATCCCCATCTCGTTCCATCTCGTCTATATTACCAACTGGTAAAATCCTGGCTACGGGGGCAAAGTAATCCTAAACGTATTAAATTACTACAACATTTATATTAATTTAATCTTATTACACGTTTTATGTCATGTTATGTGTAGGAAAACGTGCGAAGAAATTCAAATGTGTGAAGTTCCCAATCCGCACTGGGCCCGCATGTAACTACGGACCGAGGACCTTCTGAGGAGGCTGTGCCCTGCAGTGGGACATATATATAGGCTGGGATGATTGTTCATGTTACCAGCTGTTAGTCGAAACTTCGTTTTTATCCCGCGGGAACTTTGCATTTTCCCGGGATAAAAAGTAGCCTTGTTAATCTAGCTTTCTGGAAGTGAAAGAATCTATGGTTTTTTTTTACGCTTCCACGCTAAAACGGTTTGACGGATTCTGGTGAAATTTGGCACACAGCTAGTTTATAACCTGGATTAACATATAGAATAATTTTTATCCGAGAAAATTGCAAAGTTCCCGCGGGAAAGCAATAAGATAATGCACGTCTTTAATGTTGAAATTAATACTTGCATGATTTTTTCAGTTTAAATGCTTAAATCTAGAATTAAGCATAACATAATATATTTTTTGTACCTGTAACATCTACCTATGCAAAAAAATATATCTACCTATTTCTATTTTTGACGGGAGTGCACGGTTAACGCGAAAAATTTTATGATTAAAGTGAACTAAAAAAAGCTTAAATTTACATAGGTACGTTTAATAAAACCACAACCTCCACTTATCTAATTAAATAATTATATATGTGGGCACGTTCCCTGACGCGCTTTATTCACGTCATACATATAACTCATACAACCCATTCAATATCTACAACCCTGACACGATGAGACATCGCTCCAAGTAAACAAACCTTATTAAATACATTTACACTCTCGCGTGACTAGCCCCGTACATACAATCGAAGAAACTGAATCACCAGAAACCTTTTCATTGCAAATGTCATGTTGACATTCCATACATCTGCCATAGAAATCATCGTGAAATTGGTTACGAAAAGGTCCCACCCTGGTACGCGATTCAGCTTCCTTGACTGTCAGTCAAAGAAACTGAATCACGTGCCAGGGTGGAACCTTTTCGTAACCAATTTCGCTATGATTTGTTTGGCAGATGTATGGGATGTCAACATGACATTAGTAGCACAAAGGTTCCACCCTGGTACGTCATTCAGTTTCCTTGACTGTACGTCGTCCACGGCACCCGATGGAAAATCAGTTTTATTACATTTTAAAATATCGAAAAGTTTTTTTTTCTGAAACCTCGATTCTCAATCTGATTGCTCGGTCTCGAAGTATTCGCAATTGGGGATGTCTATTTTTTTGTAATGTATAGTAAATCGAAAACAATTTCGAGATAAATGGTTTTTAAATTGTTTTCTGTAGTTATTTAATTTTAATATAATGTATTATTTATTACATATCAAATAAGCAATGACCTTCATTTGGCATTGAAGTAAATTTCGTAGACGGTCCAATTTGTACTTTAATCGGTGTGGAATAATTTAGAATTCTTCACAGTTTACGCGTGGATTAAAAACTACGGAGTTTATGGACCCACTGTCTGACATTTAGCACTCTGACAGCGCCAGTAAAGTGACACTAGTTACAATGTACCACTACACAAAAAAAAATTAAAGGGGTTGCCTTATCGTACGAATTTAGATAGATTTAGAAATTTGGCTTGTGTGGGAGCTCTCAATTATAATCTGACGTCATCAACCAAAATACTTTCAATAATTAATTTTGAAAAAGTAGTGAACTAAATGAAAAAATATTGAAATTAGTTTCTTATAATTAACTTTTCTATACAACAAAATATAAAAACCATTGGTATTTTTTTAGACATTCCCAATTCCAAAGTATATGCTCCGATGGGAATAACTCATTCTAGTAACAGTGTCAGGATCTAGTTCTTATTATACTTAGTGCGTGTCGTGTAGACAAGTCTAGTTTCCTGGCTTCACTTGATTAATATGCCCATGATAACGTTGCGCTACTTCGCCCCATGTCGCTGGCGACACGAAGAACATTCATCCCCCTGTGAATCCTTTCACACGCGCTCTCGTCGCTCGCCTCGTAAATCGTCTCGTCATTCGGGCGCGAGTGTAATGGTATTAGCGACATTATTTTATTTTGCTAGCTAAGGTTGCAACCGCGACCGAAGAATATTTGTTGACTGAACAAGACCAGTAGTGGTTTTCCTTAAACAAATGTCCCCAGAAACCCGCTCCATAAGGAGCAAAGGCTGACGTCGGTAAGGTTCAGATTGCACTACCATGACGCATGCAAACTGATAATGGTTGACGTTATATGTGTTATAGGTAATTGCAGTTTGTATATTTTGTTGTTTACTGGCTTACTTGGCTTGCCTTCGTGGAAGAAATACATATATGCTAGTCCCCTCACGGGAATTTCCAAAAATGGTTTTTCATTGCTCCGCTACGATACTCAAGGTATGCGTCCGTCGTTTTAAAGGCCACCACCACAAGCCGGGAGCGCGACGGGGCATGCTCAGCGCGCTCTATAACACTGAATCAAATATACGGTGATACACCGGCAGCGCGGCACACCGTATTTGATTTAGTGTTATTGACCGCGCTGGGGACGCTCCGTCGGCGCCCCGTCCTCCCGGTTTGTTGTGGCCTTTAGTCTAGAGCTAGTGGCTTAGGCTGTGCGTTGTCTGTCAGTCAGTAACGGTACCTACTGTTTTATTGTTTACTGTATAATTTACTTAAAGCTTATAACTATCATGGGACTCTATGGTTTCCCATAATTGAATAAGCCATAATAAATGTTATTTATTACTCTTAAATTATCTAAGTATTACTTTGTTAATGAGTTCTTGAATGACGAAACTGCAATTTAATTTCTATTAATATAAATTAGGTAAAATTATTTATCATCAGCCTATGTTCGTTCACTCCTAGGCCTCTCCCATGGCACGCCACTGAGCACGATCCTCGGCCACTCTTATCCAGCTCTTGCCAGCCGCCCTGCGAAGATCATCGCTCCACCGAGTCTGAAGACGTCCCACGCTACGTTTGCCGTTCCGTGGTCTCCACTCAAGAACTCGTCTATCCCAACGGTTATCGGTTCTTCGGGCTATATGGCCGGCCCATTGCCATTTCAGCGTGCTAATGCGGTGGGCTATGTCGTTAACTTTGGTTCTCTGTCGGATCACCTCGTTACGAATTCTATCTTTTAGAGAAACTCCGAGCATAGCCTTTTCCATAGCACGTTGAGCAACCTTAAATTTGTGGACCAGCCCTATAGTGACTAACAGAAGGATGAAGAAGAAAAAATACTTACTTGTGTGATGAGCACGATTATTTGTTCCTGAGTTATGGATGTTTTATATGTTTTAAGTATTTATTTATCTATATAAGTATGTTTATCGTCGTCTAGTACCCATAATACAAGCTTTGTTTAGTTTGGGACTAGGTCGATTTGTGTAAGATTGTCCCCTAATATTTATTTATTTCATATTTTTTTTAAATGGAATGGGTGAAGGTAAAATTATTATTTTAATAAATATTGACAATTTGAATAAGATAATTAAAATTAGATATACGTATTATTTCAAAATGACATTTTTAATAACGGCAATTAATATTAAATGCATGATTGTAACAATAATGGAATGTAATAATAATTTCTGAGCTAATCTTAAGTTTGGCTGTAATTATTATTATTATTATGTGCCCTTATAGGGCATCATGGACTGACCTAAATATTATAACAACTTGTTTCTATATGTACATGACTTAATAAATAAATAAATATTAGAAAAAAGTAGAAATGGGCCGAGTACTCGTTTCTGAAATACAGGTACCCCAAGTTCAGGCACCAGTCTCCACCGCACAAGTCTTTGAGCTTATTGTAATTTGTATAGTGAAAATTTATCGATTGTATTTACTGGAACTGTGGTGGAGTTAATAAATGCTTTTATTATTATTATATTATTATTATTATTACTACTCGGTACTCGGTGTACTCGGCAGTTTTTTTGATACTCGTACTCGGCCGAATAACTCGGTTCAAATGCCGAGTATACTCGGTCTAAATCATGCGTATTAAAATAAAACAGGCTTGTAAAACATCCAGATTCGCAATCTTTTGCGTATACTCATTGTCTCAACAGTCACTGCACACAATCATCTATTTCCAATGTTTTTAAAATATTTAAGCAATTAATGAGTGGACCGAATGCGAATTTCTCGAACCTTAAAATAAATTAACACTATACTTAATAAAAAGCGTAAGTGTATAAGTTAACAAAAAGCTTGTAAAAGACTAGACAGTCCCCCGACATTATTTATCTAATTATAAAATCACAAACACAATTAAGAATACATTTTCATCGCAAACGAATAAACCAAAAACTACCTAATACAAGTATAAAACTCAGTCTTAATACCAATTGCCCATTTCCCCCCATTTTCCCGGAAATTTTTGCCGATAGTTAGTTCGCACACATGCTTACCGTATACATACGCGTACGGGCGCGTGTGTGGGTGTGGGGAGGTTGGGGTGGCAACTCTGTTAAACTAATTATTGTAAGCGAGGTTGGGCGTCTAAGATTTTTCTACAGGCTGTACGTGTCTTTATAATATGTGTGTATATCACATTTAATCTTATGGATCAATATTGGTTGCGTAACTTCATATGAAATGATTTGGGTTCTGCACACGGGAATTACAATCAAATATACTCACAGCCAAACAATTCGGCCCACAGTTCACCTTTCATACAAACGAGGTCACTTTGATGTCCTGGTTCTCCACTAGGCGGTGCTTTGGCTGTGATCTGATGATGGCTACTCCGAGCATTGATAAAGGACATTCATACTTCCTAAGATACCCGCCTGATTGAATCTGCGTTTAACACAGAAATTATACATGTTCAGAAAAACACCTAAAATGGCAATAAAATGAATGAAAATATAAGTGCTGATTTGGTGCTGATACAAATTCTCTCGCTGTGGTGTGAACTGCTTGTTGAATCAGTTGTGTATGTTGGGAACTCGGACCTCCATTATCGATGCTCTGGATATCCATCATCAGATCTCAACCGGGGCACCGCCCTGGTGGAGAACTAAGGCGTCAAAGTAGCCTCGTTTGTATGAAAGGTGGAATGTGCAATGGGCTAAATTGTTGTGTGTTTGTTGTAGTTATCAACGCTTCGCGATTTGTTTTATGTCTGCAGAATGCATCCGGATCGAAGGACAAAAATCGTTACTGATTGTGTTCCAAGCGACGGGCTCCGGAGCAGATGCAGGCCAAAACGGAGATGGTAGGATGACTTGGACCGTTTTGACCCATTTTAACGGGATTTCGCGAGTGTAAAGAAAAATCTGAGGCCAGGGGCGGGACGTTCATAGACCATTTTAAAAAGTTTTTAGCCGCGGTTTCGCATAAACTACATTATCGTCATCATCTTCCCTGCTTACGTCCCACTGCAGGGCACAGACCTCCTCACAGAATGAGAGGGGTAGGGCCGTAGTGGTTTTCCTTCACAGTAAAGGTCATGGTAAGTTTCAAATGTAATTTTATTCCAGCCGAAAGACCACTGTTGAACGTCAGGTCACAGGTCGTCGCTCCATCTTGTTGGAGGCCTATCTACATTACGTCTTCCGGTCCGTGGACGCCGTTCAAGAAACCTTTCGGCCGTACCAGCCATCAGTTCTACGATGATTGCCAATGCCACTGCACCTCATCCAAAAACGATTCGATCAGAGCAATTTATAACTTAGGGACACGCGATTCAATAGATCTTTTTTTAAAGAAAAAGGTATTCTAAGTTCTAACCCTGCCGTCGTTGTCTATATTTGGAATAATCAAGTATGTAAGAAAAAAACACATGTAATTTTCCCACTAACGTCGACAAGCCAAAGGCTATTAGAAACACAGGAAAGTTTAAAGTTCCATTTTACAGACTGGCTAAAACCAAAAAGTCGTTTCTGGGAAGATGCATACGTTTTTATAATAAAATTCCGAAAACAATGACCGATACAAAATTCAAATTCATTGTGAAGAAGACATTAATATTTAAGGTGTTGGCGACTGGTTGGCAAAACCTCCTTTTTTAGGGATCCGTAGTCAACTAGGAACCCTTATAGTTTCGCCATGTCTGTCCGTCTGTCTGTCCGCGGCTAAGCTCAGAGACTGTTAGTACTAGAAAACTGTAATTTGGCACGAATATATATATTAGTCACGCCGACAAAGCGGTTAAATAAAAAAAACTAAAAAATTTTTTTTTAGGGTGCCTCCCATAGACGTAGAGTGGAAGTGATTTTTTTTTCTCGACTAACCCTATAGTGTGCGGTATCGTTGGATAGGTATTTTAAAACGATTGGGGGGTTGCTTACATGATTTTTGTATTCAGTGATTTGTTTGCGAAATATTCAACTTTAAAGTGAAAAATTTCATTAAAATCGACCGTCCCCCCTCTAAAATCGTAACTGTTGGGTGGAAAAATTTGAAAAAATTCAAAATGGTAGTAAATTATCAAATTTACAAGGAAAGTTATAGCGGCTAAGATTGATTGGGAATTATTTGTAGTTTAAGAGTAAATAGTAGCCTAAGGTATTAAACATACCGTCACTACTTTGAAAAACTCGTATCTCAAATCAGCATGTAAACAAAACTGAACCTTGATATGCACGTAATAAAGTTCACTTTGCCAGATTAACGATTTTGAGATACGAGCTTTTTTCAAAGTATTGACGATACCTAACTTGGAAGATTCCGTACACTTACGAAATCCTTAGAAAAATATTACTTGATTTTTTCGTAATTGCTACGGAACCCTATCTTGGGCGTGTCCGACACGCTCTTGGCCGGTTTTATTATAGTTTGTTACCATTTTAAACGGGTATTTCATTTAATTAAGCAGTGTCGTCAATATAAGGCGTACTATAAAATTAATGACTATATCATGGACAGGGATGTTTGGAAATAATTCCGATCCGCATCGGCGATCCCTAGTCTCAAAAATAGCGTATCTCTGTGTTAACCTTTTCAACGCTCTGTCAAATACAACAGCTCTCACTCATACGCCATGACGTCGGAATGTCAAACGCGAAGTTGAACCCTACAGAAATGCATGCTCTGCACGCCGTGACTGATATATGAGTCGTTGGCGTAGAACCTGCGGTGCTGATATATGTGTCGTTGGCGTCGTAAAGGTTAAAAATTGTATTTAGTTGTACGAGTATTAAATACTTTAGATGTATGAAATTTAATAACAATGTAGATAGATCTGTTTGAAAAAAATAACTTGATGAGTTTCTTGCCGGTTTCTTCTCAACAGGGTTTTTCCGAACCGGTGGTAGATTTTTCGACATTCATAGGAGCATCATTCAATTGATGCCTAAATTGAATAAAGAATTTTGACTTTGACTTCAAACTTCTTCCTTAGCCAACGGATTCTGCACGCTTCCGCTCCGTTTTAATAAAAGCGCACCCTAACCAAATAGCCGTATCGTAAAACACCATAAACAGTCACAGTGGGTCATCGTTATAATAGAATCGAATTGTCTTTATTAGTGTATCATCATAATGACCCAGCCCATTTATATAGCGGGCATACAACAAAGCTTGTTAAAATGTAATCAGTTTCTTGTGGGGTGGCGAACAAGCAAGCGGGTCACATGGTAATATAAGCACCACCATCTACGAACCATCGTTAAATATCGACAGTGGGAAGGTAAAATCGCTAAAGCACCAAATGTCGTTAGGTATATAATACGTTTAATAAGATTCTATTTAACTTGCAATGTTTGTATGTTTGTAAATACCCAAACTAGGGTCTCTTGAGCGTCAGCGACCTACCAGCGTCCGCGCAGCGCAAACGCAGCGTTCACGCAGCGTCGACACAACGTCGCAGACGCAGCTGGGTCTTTCGAGCGTTCCAACCGCCTCACGTTCGTGGTGATATTTTTTACGGATTGCCTATATTTTGATTAGGGAACTCATTAGCGGGATATTAAGTACAGTCGAAAGCATAAATACCTATGTATACAGTCATCGCGTCAAAATGTGTAAACTTCAACTTAATGGTCAATGACAGAGTTGTATAGATATTATTGACACCTTGTTAATGTATATATATTTTTGCACTTGAACGTACCTATCCTATGTCTCAATTCTGATGTTTGTCCATCTGTACCTACCCTAAGTTTCATCTAAAGCCGTTCAGCCGTTGTTATTTGATAAACTAAAAAACAGTCAAACAACCAAACATCTTAAAAAACTTTGTCATTTTTTGCTTTATAGTTTCATCGCTCAAAAACTCGTTGACAGAATAATAGCAATTTTTCTTTTAGGAATGCCTTTAAATTGTGGTCGTCATAATCGCCAAATTCTCAGTTGTTTTCTAATAATAAACTTCACAATTATCTTTTACATCCTGAAGTTATTTTTGGCTGCCTTCTGATCGCTTGTCGTGTAGATAAATGAACGTCTTTGAAAAGTTCCAGGACCAAATCAAAAGATAATCATCCATATGTATACTTCATTTTATTTAGAATTAGAAACCACAATGACATTATATTGCGTCTGGTCAACTATTTCTTACCTAGCAAATAGTACAGTACATAGTCTGGGAGCCGCAAAATAAAATTGTTTTAATGTCACTTTATTTGCGTGTCGTCAATTGTTACTCTAGTACAAATTGTAAAGAGATTACAGTTCACGAGCCGCAATATAATGTTGTTGTGGTTTATAATTCTAAATTAAATGAAGTATAGTTGGGTGTAGCTTTGGAGCGTTTAAACCGCCGTATCTCATGTTACGATTATTATTATTACTGGCCCGAATCAGTGTCCCACTGCTGTGCAAAGGCCTCTATCTTTATCTTCTTTATCTTCACTTAAACTTCGTTTTTTTAGCATTAGAAAGAAGGTTAGCAATCTTGACGTTTTTTTTATTAAAAAACACTTTTGAAAAATAAGTCCCAGCAAATATGTAACAATTAGCAAGGAAATATAGTTATTTACATTATTTTGTATTCATAAGTAATACCTAGTTAATATTTTTTAAAAACGTTTTTCAATAAAAAGACTCATCATTGTTTACCCCATTTCTAATGCAAAAAAACGAAGTATATATGTTTGGCCAGTCACTCAAGAACGTATGTAGGTCATCTCGCCATCTTCACCTTGGCCTGCCGCGGCGCCGATTACCATCCTGGGGCATCCATTGAGTTGTAACTCGCGCCCTGGGTGCTTGCGACAGACATGGCCAGCCCAGTCCCATATGAACTACATTTATTTGTGTTACGATAATCAATGAACAAAAACAATTACCTTGCTCACCCGGCTATCTTACGATAGTTAGGTTTATGTAAGAAATGCGTGTTCATGCATTTCCTCCCACCTCCACACTGTACGAACATATACAAATATACAAACCCAACTATCACCACCACCAAACTACACTGACGCGTTTCGAACTCAACCAGAGCTCATCTTCAGAGTTGCTACCGTTGATAGTTAGGTTGTGTGATTTCTTGTGTTCGTACAGTGTGGAGGTGGAGGAACTGCATGAACACGCATTTCTTACATAAACGTAACTCATACATAATTATTATATTGTTTCTTCATATTTTTATGGTTACTAGCTCATGTCGTAAGTGTTGTTTTGTAGTAATTTGTCTTTTGCGACATGCGTATGTTTGTGTTTAATGCTTGCTGTGTTTGCCTGTAATTGGGTGAATACTCTTCCATTTCTTATTAATATGTTGTAGTGCAAGTTTTATAGTATTTTACCTGTTGGCAAACCATAATAAATAAATGAACTATCGTAAGGTCGCGGGTGAGCAAAGTAGGTAATTGTTTCGGTGTCCTGCCGTTTGACCAAAAGTCATTAGGCAAAATTACACTTGACAAACAACGTTTTACAAAAAAACGTTTCGCCAATTGATCATTTTACTAGTAGTCATTTTACAAATGACTCACTTATTCAAATGATCAACAGTTAAATTTACATTTTATAAATAATTATTTGACAAAATGAACATTTAGCAACTGAGTTATCAGACAAACTACTATTGGTCTAAAAACGTTTGGTACCTACAATGTTTTAGAATTGTTTATTAGAAATCTCGTTTTATTACAGCGAGCGAGCGAAGCGAGCGAGCAAGACGGCTCGGAGCGGAAGCGACTCGGATAGGTTAGGTTCAAAGGCTAATGCGGGAGCGTATAGCGTAGCGAAGCTCCCGCATTAGCCTTTGGTGTTAGGTATTTTTTTATGACCACCCAAAAAAGTCTTGCTATTTAAAAAGCAGCTGCAATTATTAGTGTTTCATTGATTACTAAACAAATTAGTTATGTATTTATACAGATGTGAATAACTTTCTATGAAACATATGCTTAATTTGCGAAACATATCATTTGGTGAAATGGAAAACGGTCAATTGACATTTTATTATTTAACACATTTACCAAGTGTAGTGTTTGCTAATTGATCATTTGCTAAGTGAGTTTTTGTAAAATGATACATTTGTCAA
Organism: Archips xylosteana; assembly: GCA_947563465.1. Taxonomy (NCBI): domain Eukaryota; kingdom Metazoa; phylum Arthropoda; class Insecta; order Lepidoptera; family Tortricidae; genus Archips; species Archips xylosteana. The sequence continues at coordinate 11,970,457 of OX387368.1, forward strand.
ATGTCACATTTGCCAAATAATAATTTGGTGAAACGTTGTTTGTCAAATGATCATTTGTCAATATTTTTTTGGTCAAACATTAGTAAACCAATTGTTTAAGTTCATTAATATGCACCTCCGCAAAGTAACGCCTGATTCAATAAATTACGATTATCAATTAATAATGTCTGTCAACTGAAAATCCTAATGACCACCACCACGTAGTGGTCATTAGGATTTTTCGAAATTCTCTCATGGTAGGTAATAAAAATAAATGGGATTTACATTTTCGCTTCAAAGTATCCCATCACCGTTCTTTTATTATTAGAGAACGTAATTTTTCTAATATATAAAAATCTCGTGTCACGGTGTTTGTTATCGATCTCCTCCGAAACGGGGCTTCACCAATTTTTATGAAACTTTTTTGTCCGTATTTAGTAAGTATGAGACTAGGTGGTAGGCTATTTTATATGGCAAAACAACGTTTGCGGGGTCAGCTAGTTAATTATTAGAGAGATAGAGGTGCAACAAGAAGGATTTTTGGAATTTTCCGTGGCCGTGGGATAGAGATCGGGTCGCGGGCAAAAGCTTTGATTTTGTAACACATGGGCTACGGCGGTTGAAACGCTTCAAGCCCCACCCTGCTATGTTATTTTCATATTCCTATCAATCAAACATTACGCTAGCGGGGGGTAGTGTATTATTATGATTGCAAATTATATTTAACTAGCCTTCCGTCCGCAGCTTCGCCCGCGATAAATTAATTTTCCCGTAGGAAAAGGTATTTTCTCGCGGTAAAAAGTAGCCTATGTCATTCACTGATAATGTAGCTTTCTAACGGCAAAAGAATTTTTGAAATCGGTCCAGTAGTTTCGGAGCCTATTCAATGCAAACAAACAAACAATCAAATCTTTCCTCTTTATAATATTGGCATAGATTTATATGTATTATTCGGGGGAAGGGTTTCTGAGAAATTGGAATAAAAACCTGCCAAGCGCGAGTCTAAATCTCACATAAGGGTTTTGCGTCTGTACCGGAATAATAAAAATCTCGTGGCACGGTGTTTGTGGTCGCACTCCCCGATTTTTATGATTTTTTTAACATTAAATAGTTATGAGAATAGGTCGTAAAGTATTTTTCACCCTCATCCGCATCCCCCATTTTCAATCGCTATTTTTATACGGCAAAACAATGTTAATGACGTGTTGTATGTTGTACCTAGTTCACAAAATTGATATGGAGCTTCAGAAGAGTCTGGTCGACACTACTGGAGACCAAAGAGCTGGCAGATAATCTCTCTCAACGAATCGCCATCGCCATTCAACGAGAGAATACAGCAAGCCTTTTGGGTACGATACGATGCCACGGGGGCCTTTTTAGGGTTCCGTAGTCAACTAGGAACCCTTATAGTTTCGCCATGTCTGTCTGTCTGTCTGTCTGTCTGTCCGTCCGTGGCTAAGCTCAGAGACTGTTAGTACTACAAAGCTGTAATTTGGCAAGAATATACATATCAGTCATGTCAATAAAGTGGTAAAATAAAAAATAAAAAGTTAATTTTTTTTAGGGTACCTCCCATAGACGTAAAGTGGGGGTGATTTTTTTTTTCTCGACTAACCCTATAGTGTGGGATATTGTTGGATAGGTCTTTTAAAACCATTGGAGGGTTGCTAACATGATTTTTGTATTCAGTGATCTGTTTGTGAAATATTCAACTTTAAAGTGAAAATTTTCATTAAAATGGACCGTCCCCCCCGTCTAAAATCTAAACTGTTGGGAGGAAAAATTTGAAAAAAATCAGAATGGTAGTAAATATATTAAATTTACAAGGAAAATTATAGCGGCTAAGATTGCTTGGGAATTATTTGTAGTTTAAGAGTAAATAGTAGCCTAAGGTATAAATCATACCGTCACTACTTTGAAAATCAGCATGTAAACAAAACTGAACCTTGATACGCGCGTAATAAAGTTCACTTAGCCAGATTATCGATTGTGATATACGAGGTTTTTTCAAAGTATTGACGATACCTAGACTTGGAAGATTCCGTACACGTACGAAATCCTTAGAAAAATATTACTTGATTTTTTCGCAATGGCTACGGAACCCTATCTTGGGCGTGCCCGACACGCTCTTGGCCGTTTTTTTAGATTTAATCTAGTAGTTTTCAAGTTAGATATTTAGTTTTATAGTTGAGTTTTATTCATAAGTTATTTTTTCTTAATATTTGTGCAGGTCGATTCACAAGAGGTGGCACGAATGGATTGAACGAAAGTAATGTCACTTTGACATTTTTGTAGGGAAATGACTGATGCATGACATTTTCATATTTGTGTGAAGTGTATTCAAATAGGTAACACATAGATACTTTCATTCACCCATTCGATCCATTCGTGCCAACTCTTGTGAATCGACCTTGTATTCTTAGTTTCAATAAATATGCTGTCATTTATATACTTAATCATATTCATTTTCATTTATTAATATTTTTAAAAATTAAATTATATAAATTAAATTAAAACAATACAACAATACTATTTTATTATTGTTTATTATTTTTTTATTATTGTAGTGTAGAACCTAGATACACATGTTTTTTTACTTTTACATGGGTCCCCCTGAATAAGGCTTTGCGACCCGCCTAGGGCACAGGAGGGGTTGCGACCCACAGTTTGAACACTGGTCTATTCTAACGTTGTTACTACCTCCAACTACCAAATACTTGGCAATTTACCTAGCTACTCAAAACTCCATTAAAAACATTTGTTATTGTTCTCTAGGCGGGTTATTCCGCCAGTTTGATAGTCAATGGCGTACAAAAGGAAGGAAAACTAATTAATTTTGCTATTTAGAAACCCAAGTGACGTTAAATTTGGTAAGATAATTCTTACTTCAATAAGTAACAGTTTTAAATTGCATTAGGCGCAAACCACACAGAAGAGACGTGCGACGGGGGCGCGTCGCAGTCGGCGTCGTTTGTCCGCAGGCCGCGTCTCCGCCCCGTCTCTTCTGTCTGCTTTGGATCGCGACGCTTCTATACATTTAGTATTAAAACTGATTCAACGACGGTATTTTTAATTTTTCCTGAATATTTTTTATGTACCTATGTTGACAGATAAGTTTTTGATAGCAATTGTTGTCAGTTTCGTAATAACTACGACAATAAACTTTTTTTCTTAAATGTACTCCGATCGTCCCATATAAACTTAAACAAAATCGGTTCATTAATAATAAATTCACACTTGATGTTTTGGTTTTCTTTATCCGTATTTTTTTACATATATTTTTAGCCTTTAGTACTTACATTAAAGAGTTTTACATACATACAATTTTGGTACATTTTTGTTTGATAATTAAGTTGAAGTGTTTACACGTACTAAAATTATATTGTTTTCTTCTGTTTTATATCTTAACTAACGTGTAGGTAAATTATTGTTTCTATTCACCAAATGAAAATGCTACCATGTTTTCCCAGACATAAAAAGACAACCTTCTTATCAAAAGTCAACGTACACATAATGGTCAAGAAAAACAACCCATTAAATGTAATCAAACAAACAAGTAGAATATTTAATTAGAATCATACTGACTCACGACTACTGAGTCAAACACCGGGTATATATAATTCGCTGAGTTACCGACACATTCATTCAAATCAGGACGGTCGTCGCGAAAACATGTATTCTAAACTCGCTTTTTTTGCCGCTCTAAGCGTAGTTGCTGTCTTCGCTCAGAAGACATGCGATTGCAGCGATGAAGATATCGAACAATCCCTCAAAGAGTCCACGGACATCGTTGACTTTCTTAACGTACTGGCAGTTAAAGATGTCCCTGAAGAACTGAGGTATCCAGTCGTTCCACCAAACGTCATCACCGGGATGCTGGCTTGTGACTGCAAAGAGAACTTCAGGAGGAAGAGGAGGATTATCAAGGAAGATGTTACTGAAAAACCAACGCCCAAAGGCTCGCCGCGTCTTCTTTCCAAGAGGAACTGCCCCAAAGGTTACTCGAGGATCGGACCAATCTGCATGCCCCAACAACATCTGCTGTAATTCCAAAATGGCCGATTTCAAAGTGAGAAAAGCTGTTGGGGAAAGTGAATCTCTTATTTGCACCAGTGACAGTTAAGTGATCAAATGGTTGTAAAAATGTGATTTTATCATTTTTGCGAATCAAATTAGGTTTTTAATTTATTATATGTGTCTACACTCGTGTTTTTAAACAGGGTTTATTTGTAGTTTAAATGGATACTTGTCAAACAATAGTGATAAAAGTATTTAAAATATTAACTTTTACTTTTAAATAGTTTTAGCTCAGGAGCTTTAATTAGTTTAATTAATTTAAGTTGACGAAGAGGCATGCATTTAATGTGTTAAATAAAATATTTTTTTCACACATTTCATCGTATTTACCTATTTACAACCATCTCTTAAACTTTTTTCTTATTTGAAAGTATGCTCCCAAAATCTGTGACTATTTTGTGAACTTTAAATTTATCGACTACATAAAGGGTCGTTAGCAAATATATAATCAATTATTAATTTAAATAACAATTGCAGATAAAATCCTAACGTATTATAAACCAGATCATCAGGTTTTTAATCGTGAATAATAGCACCAGTTATGTTTACCTGCGCATTTTGTATCGACATCGAGTCGAGACACGTTTGATAAAAACCAGCCAACAGCTCGAAATTATAAGATCAAGGAAAAACGTAAAAATACTCCTTATACCTTCGAAACCAAAAGGCCTGCGCCCAGCAGTGGGATATATTATACAGACCAAGATTTTTTTATTGTATTTTTACCAGCTTTCGTATTCTGAAGAATTCGTCTGTCCCTAACCAGTTTCCGTGATAAAATCTATCCCTATATATTAATCCAGGTTCCAAAATTCGTCCAAATCCATTAAGATTAGTAGGAAGTTAAAGTTTCTATAAATGGGAGTACGGTTAATATGCGACCGAGTATTTCTTGACTCAGAATTTAGTACCTACAATTTCGTTTATGAGAACATGAATTAAAGCCGTACTGGCCTAGTGGTTTGACTTTTGGCCTCGCAAGCAGAGGATCGTGGGTTCAAATCCCGGCTCGCGGGTGTGTAATACGAGATATAACAACTTATTATCTAATATTCATAATATATACGCTCACTTTATATAAACTCGTTTAGTATAACGTTCACTGGATATAATGAACGAAAAGTATAATTATAAAATATCTAATTTTGTAATGTATAACGTTGTTTATATATAATATCAATTGATATAACGATCAAAGCGTATAATGTTCATAACACCTAAGATTTAAAACGTATAAATTCATTAAAAACTTTAATGCAAGCAAACAATCAAGCAATCCATTCATTTCTTCCGCTCTGTTACAAGAAAAAAACCTAACCTATCCAAGTCGCTTCTGCCCCGAAAAGTCTTGCTCGCTCGCTTCGCTCGCTCGCGCCACTTAATTTTACATTTACACATATTATTATATATCATGACTGTTATACCTAATGTTTGTTATGTTAAAAGAAATTAGTCCATATTAATCTTATACAAATTGAAGTTATATAAAAATAACGTTATATAATTTAAGCGTTATAGGTTTAAAAATTATACTTTTTGTTGTTATAGCTAACGTTCATTATATCTTCTGAACGTTATTAAAATGAAAATAGATATTTTGTAGTTATATCTCGTGGGACGCACCCCTATAATAGTGACAAGGTACGTACGAGTACGTAAAATTCTTTGTTTTATATAAAAAACATGAAATTAATAAATAAAAAGAGAAACAGATGTAAAAGGCAAACTTATCCCTTAAATGGATCTCTTCCAGTTAACCTTTGAACGACAAACAACAACACAAGGCACGACAACAACACAGCATCAAGAAGACATGGTCCCGTTAGTATCTTTTGGATAGGTACAAAACGAAACACTAAGGATATTTAGGATTAGATTTTCTATGTATGAATATTATGATGTACAGTCGAGGTCAAAGATATCTTTACAGTTTAGTACCTTGTCACTTTATGCCTTCTGGCAATTTCATATAAAATTTCAAACACGAAGCGATAGCGACAAGGTAGTAAAGTGTGTATATCTTTGACCTCGACTGTACATAGGCACAAAAAACGTGGTCTGGTGATTTTATTAAGTTTAAAATTCCAACAGATTCTTCCAAGTAGGTAACTATTGTACAATAATTGCATGATACATGCTACTATCAAAAATCATATCATATCATGCTGTAAGTCTGCTTCGTCACAACTTCCTAGTATTTTTTGTGACATAAAAAACACAGATGGCATCGCATTACAGATATCTTTCTAACACATAAAATATCAAAACTCTTTAAGCAATATTAAAAATCTAAGTCATACAATGTCGAACATTCTTATACCATACAAACATAGCGAAAACCACTTTAAACCAAACGTTTAGAGTCCAATTTGGAACGTCAAAGAATGTGGTTTTGCCCATCCAATTTTCATTGAGAGCGCTATACAAAGTTATATTTGCGTGTGGCTAAATAATTGCGCAGAGTATTTTTTTATCAATGGCGCCTCATCGGAGTTTATGTGTAAGTTGGTACTATATCGCGTATTTTACTATGACGCATTAAGACTATCTATTATATGGCAGACCGAATTAATAAATCATCTGATTATTCATTCCTCATACATGTCGTAATGTGCGAAAAATCCCAGGGGAAAAACTATATCTCCTCGTGCAGTAAGTATTTCCTTTAATTATGTAATAATCAGAATCAGATAGTTTGAGACCCTAGGAAGGACATAGGATAGTTTTTTTCCCGAAAAATTGCATAGTTCCCGCGGGATTTCGATAAACCAATTCTTTGCAGACGGAGTTGCGAGCAACAGCTAGTTAATTGGGTCATATCTTCTTATACAGGGTTATTTGTATTTCACTAGCATCCTTTTAACCCTAAACTCCTACCACTTAAACAAATGTTTTTTGTTTTACGGCTTTTGTCATAACTTAATATTTTTGGTGTAATAACGTTTTGAAAATTTGAGATTTCCTCTTATTTTTACGATACTCTGTGTATTTGTATGGGAAAAAAAGTGCTTCATTTTAAAAAGTCGTAAAACAAAAAACATTTGTTTGAGTGGTAGGAATTCAGGGTTAAGAGGATGTCAGTGAATTAAAAATAACCCTGTATATAAAATTCTTGTGTCGCGGTGTTTGTTACCAAACTCCTTCGAAATAGCTCGACCGATTCTCATGAAATTTTGTGTGCATATCGGGTAGGTCTGAGAATCGGCCAACATCTATTTTCCATACCCCTAAATGTTAAGGGTGGTTCACCCCTTAATTTTTGACCTGACAACGTCTAATAAGTCGATGAACGCCGGCTGCATACATGAAAAAGGATGACGCAATGTAAGTACATGAGCCGCGAGGGCCAGTTGCAAGAGAGCGGCGAACGCCAGGATGTACAATGCGGGGTGCGGGGGGGGTACTCTAAGGCGGAACAAAGTTAGCCGGGTCAGCTAGTATACCATAAGAAACAAAACTTGTACTCCTGTGGACATCAAATTAGCGACTCCGAGTTAGGAAACTTATTATTTAAGTGGCCGAAAGTTGGCCACGCCGATGTAGACTTGGCGAATAAATATTTCCCTTAGACTTGAAGGGCTGGAGAGTGACATAGGCTACTTTTTACCACGGGAAAATATCACATTCGCACGGGAAAACACGTTTTAATCTACTTCAGCGGAGGCGAATTTTAGTAGAATTCATTTGTAATGCAACTTACAAGACTGGTTCATATAAATAATGCTAAGGTTTGTTTACGCGTTAATTAAATGCATTAAAGATAAATTGTGAGGAAAATAAATTAATTACCACTGCAAAATACCACGGTTATAGTACAATAGGTTATTATAACTTAAAACATTCTCAATATAACAAAACATGTCCTGTCCTGTTTAGCTGAGTTAAGGTCAACGTCCCTTTGCTCGACACTGACCCTTGACCCAATACATGGCACCTTCAATCTTATTACACAGTAAGAGAGGCGACAGATGGGTGTGCTCTACTGGGCATTGAGGTGTCGAGGAGGTACGTTTACCTTATAATTCTTCTAAAAGTTCTAAAACCCATCGGAAATAATACTGCAAATGCAAATGTAACGAAGCATGATTGGATTGTAATGTCTTTCTATCTATGAACTCAAACCATTACTTTGCTCACCCGCGACTTCATAATAGTTAGGTACGCTTATGCAAGAAAATTAAATGTGTATCAGTTCCTCCAACTCCACACTGCCCAACACACACAAATCACACAAACCCAACTATCACCACCACCAAACTACACTGACTCTACCAGAGCTCATCTTCAGAGTACTGTTCACAATGCTACCAGATGTTAGATGGGTGAGCAAAGTAATTGTTTCAGTTCATTGATATGGACGTACGAAAGTAACGCCTGATTCCATAAATTAAATTGTCTTTCTATCTGTTAGTTTTCACGCCTAAACGTTGGAGAAAGACGTAGCAGTACCTATTCTAACTCATAAAATTGCATAAGTAAATAGTTATTGCGGTAATAATACCGAATACTACGCATACTTGCAGATTACATTTGAAAATCATAAGCTTTACGATGAAGGAAATCCTACCTAAACCTACACACTTGAGTAGAAATTCAATAGTGTGTGTGTTCCAGTCCGCACTAGGCCCGCGTGGGTACTACACGGCCCAAGCCCTCTAATTCTGAGACGTTTATATGAGATGACGATTATAACTACAGAGATAAAGTCTCAACCAAACAAACATCTACTTAGTATTTTTTAATGCGTCTAATTAATGTGCAAAATGCACAAAAAACGGGTTTTACGTACTTTCTAAGCGGGGTTTTTCAAATTCGTCGGATATGCGGGTTTGGCGCTCGGTCTGGGTAAACCCCTTAGCCAATGCAAATGTCAATTACACGCACTGATGCCTTTGCTGCTGTATCGGTATTTTTTAATTGATACTTAAGACAGTTTATTGACCCTGCGGTTAAGTACGAAAAATTAAAAAAAAAACCGGCCAAGTACGAATCGGATTCGTGCGGGAAAAACAGATTTTATGTATGTTCTCTACTAAAAAACTAAAAATTCCTTAATAATGAAAGTATAAAACACTATAAATGCCTTTGATCAATATAAATGTGAATAAATCAAATATTCACTAGCAAACGAAACGCTGCACTTGATGACATAGAGATACTCACTCCATAATGTAATTAATAATCAAAATCGTAGAACTTCTAATTTCATTTAAATTGAATGTAATGTGATTATTGTAATTTTATTTATTTTTTATATTTGCTTTTTAATTTTATTTTATTAATTCTAATCTAAATGTTCATATTTTCTTCTTTTTTCCATGACTCTTCTACCATTACAGATTTTATTTATTTATTTATTTCACTGTAAAGTCATGTACATTTTAAAAGATGATAAAATAACCTAATGCGATAGAATATTAAAAAACCTTAAATTAACATATTAATTATAACCTATTTATTTATAGCACAATACAAACAGCGTTATCCTTATGAATTGACTCAGAGAACAATCAATCAATAATATAATCTAGTAATTATGTGTGATTAAATTTAATGACATAATGAAATGTTTCATTTAGTTTTAAGTAATTTATTGAATCAGGCGTTACTTTGCGGTGGTCCATATTAATTAACTGAAACAATTATGTACTTTGCTCTCCCGCGGCCTTACGATAGTTACGTTTATGTAAGAAACGCGTGTTCATGCAGTTCCTCCACCTCCACACTGTACGAACACACACAAATCACACAAACCCAACCATCATCACCACCAAACTACACTGACGCGTTTCGAACTCAATCAGAGCTCATCTTCAGAGTTGGTTTCCAACACGCACCACAGAGTTTCCAACTTGTTCTCTTGTTTATTAAACTTGTTCTAAAATCCATTTTACCCTTGACGTAACTGTCCACCCTCGCCTGTGACTCGGGTAGATATCAACGTTTTGTGTTCTTGTTAGACAATCTACTATTCGACGTTTTTCCTCCATCTTAGGACAATTGTATGATGGTAGTCTCCTTCGTGTATGAGATCGACTCGCACTTGGCTGGTTTTTCTATTCGATTTAATCCAAACCTTGTCCTATAAAACGAAACGATAATAATGTTATGACGTCGATTTAAGAGGAAACTCATTTTCAGTTAGAAAAAAAGAAACGGTAGGGTTGTCACCTATTTCATTTGAGATTGGGACTAATTTATAACATACAATTTTTCCGACGTTAAATAAAGAAATATATACTCGAATAGAGCTTTTTAGAAATTTTAGCATAAATTGGGATTTATGTAAGTAAGAATAAGAATAAGAATAAGAATAAGAAATCTTTATTTCGCATAAGTAACGGTACATGTTAAAAAGAAAAAAATAAAAACAATAATTGAAAAAAGAGATAAACTACTTATACGAAAAAGGAGTCCACTCAGCACTCGTCGGGTCACTAAAGGTGGCTCGACGCTGATATTGAAGTGATGATTGAGTTTTTTTTTTTTTTTAGGGGACTATCTCACACAAATCGACCTAGTCCCAAACTAAGCAAAGCTTGTACTATGGGTACTAGACGACGATAGACATACTTATATAGATAAATAAATACTTAAATACATAGAAAACATCCATAACTCAGGAACAAATATTCGTGCTCATCACACAAATAAATGCCCTTACCGGGATTTGAACCCAGGACCTCTTGCTTCGTAGGCAGGGTCACTACCAACTAGGCTAAAGCGGTCGTAGTATGTCTTTGTGGTTTTTTTGCAAGAAGCCAATACTTTTAGAAAGAAAAAAAATACTTTATTGCTCATAATCGCCACATAAACTAACAATAAAATAACATATAAGCAACTAATCATACTGGTAAACATCGTGAGAAAATCTGTATTTTGCGAAGTCCATCTACGAAGAATCCGTTTACCGCTATTGCGCGGAAACTATTAAGTATTAAATTTTCCGGCATAAAAGTATCTTATATGTTAATCAAGATTATAAACTATCTGTGTGCTAAATTTCATCAGAACCCGTCAACCGTTTTTACCATTAAAGAACTACTACATACGTAGCAAATATCCTCACATCCACCCATACAAACATTTACGTTTAAAATAATTAGTAAATTTAGTAACATTTTATTGTGACAACCCTAGTGACGTCACACCACGATACGGGCAGGGCTGCCCCGTACAAACCAATTAATTGAAACCATTCTCAAAATAACCAAATACGCCATTGCAAATTAAACCTTGACTTCACCCAATGGAGTACAAATTAAAATTGATTTTTTAGACTTATGTCTTTTTATCCTTGAACGATGACGTAACGGAATTTGCGGCGCGTGCGGCGGTCAAGGTCGGCATCTTAATTCAATTTTAAGCTTTAATCAATGGTTTTTAGGTTGACTGTTGTTTGGATGTCTTTAATGTAGTAGTGACATAGCATGATAGGTTAATATATTTGTTGCTATGTGCATCTTTAACTTATACTAGCTCTATCACGCTCGTTCGATTTCAGAGCGTTTTGACCGCCGCGTTTTTTTTCAGAAAGAAAGAAAGAAAGAAAGAAAGAAATACATTTATTTACAACAACACAAGACACATCATCAATATTTTACAAAACAAAAGACAACACGAAAGCTAAAGATAGAATGTGTCATTGCGGTTGCAAATCGGACACTGGCTCAGCATAATGCTGAGGCGTTTATAGCACCCCAGCGCTGATTTTCAGCCAGCACCGTTGGTGACACCCGGATCGCTGTAAGTATAGATAGATAAATAAATAAATAAATAAACTGCACACTAATAGCTACATAAGACTACATGCGTAAATAAATAATTTGTAGAATATAAAAAAGCAAAGAATAATCACTCAAACATATGTAAATACTATACCTCACCTGCCAAGTATACAACCCTGCGCGGACTTAATTGAATAATGAAAAATGAAATCACCGAGACAATAAAAAAATCAAAGAAGTTTTGTGAAATACTTAGTGCTGGAAAGGAGAGGAAATTAAGGTTTTCATTAGTATCGACGTTAATATTGCAGTGGGGGATAATGATCAGAGTTAACTTTTTATATAAATGTGTGGCGGTACCGAGGCTTAGTCTGATTTATCCAAAGTTTTACAAAAGTATTTATCATTATTTTACAGCAATAATCGAGTGACACTAATGAAATTTAAAAACCGCTGACAAAACGCTCTGAAATCGACCCGCGACTTCGCTTTGTAATTGTATATAGCCCTGGTGGGCTAGTGGTTTTTGACCTATGGCGTCTCAAACAGAGGGTCGTGGGATCAAATCCCGGCTCGCACCTCTGAGTTTTTCGGAATTTGTGTGCGAAATTACATCTGTAATTTACCATGAGTTTTACGGTGAAGGAAAACCTGTATACACCTGCGAAGAAATTTAATTGTGTGTGTGAAGTTCCCAATCTGGACTGGGCCCACGTGGGACCTACGGCCCATCCCATCTCATTCTGAGAGGAGTTCTGTGCGCTGCAGTGGGACGTATAAGCTGGGATGATGGTGATAATTTCCCTTCAGATGACCCGCTTGCTCGTTTTCCTCTCTCTCATAATGAAAAAAACGTGTCTGGACTCAATAGATGGCATAGTCCGACGACCATTGTGCTTTAAAAATGTGATATTACCTTTTTTCTTTGATTTCTAAAGTCTCTCTCGTCATTTCTTTCATCTATTCCGCGGTCCTTTATAGAATTCTAATGCGTACAGAGTTCTTATCGGAACGATATATCGCTCCGAGACAATATTTTCTCGATGTGTCATGCCCGGACTTGGACCAAGTATACTTTGGAACATAAAGCACAAAGACAGATGGTACAGTCGTCTCTTTTCCAGAACATAGTTATGACAAGCAAATAATTAACAAGTTTGGTTTGAAGTATCTTTTGTATTTTTATTTTTTTCAACTTTTACGGTCATCCCGTGAAATCCATATATTTCATACTAAATACAAACTGAAACATAGATGCACAGAAAAAATCCCAGAAAAAAGACCAATGCTGGGAATCGAACCCAGGTTTCTCGGCATTCCGTGCCGCGTGCTTACCCCTACACCACCACTGGTCAGGAGCTTACACGCAAATTTTTCCTATGCATCATACATTCCAGCCTGCCATAATCACTTATGCAGTGATACAGCGCCATCTATGTTCAGTTCTCATCGAGAAACATCAACACTCCTTAGGAACTAACTGCCCACCCAGACAAGAGATGTCGCTACAAGGCCATACACCATAAAAGTAAGGCCATAAAAGTAAAAAGTAAAGGTAAAAGTACAAAAATTTAAGTTGAAAAAATAAAAAATACAAAAAGATACTTGAAACCAAACTTGTTAAAAGTACTTTCGTAAAACCACATAACTATAGTCCTAGCCTGCAACAATAGTCCAATTTTCATCCTTACATTATCCTTAAAATATGATAGCTACATGGCTAGACTAAAGCAAATTACTTTTGGCCTATCAACATAATTATATACCCAGAAATAATAGCAGTAAGCTTATAATATTTAAAGGATAATAGAAGGACGAAAATTGGACTATTGTTGCAGGCTAGGACTATAGTTATGTGGTTTTACGTACTCTACCATTATTATTTCAGCCTTGGGACGTCCACTGTTGGACATAGGCCTCCCTCATTGATACACAATCATTACGGGTGGACGCGGCTTGCATCCACCGTGAACCAAATCATACGTCCATCTCGTTGGTGGACTTCCCACGCTGCACTTAATAGTCCGTGGTCTCCTTTCGACGACTTTTCGGCCCCAAGCTTCTGTTCTGCGTGCTATATGGCCTGCCCATTGCTATTTAAGCTTCCGCTTGGTTAAGTCGGTAACCCTTGGTCTTCTACGAACATGTGGCACGAATGTGGCAATCCAAATAACAGCGTGTCAAAAGCCTTCGTGGCCTAGCGGTTTGACCTTTAGCCTCTCAAGCAGATCTTGCAGCGTTTAACCGGATGTTAATAAGCTAGATTCCATAACAAAATGTAATTTAGTCCGTCTATTATACATATATTAAATATCAAAAAAGATTGGCCACGTGTTTTTTATTTTGTCCATTAAATAAATGTTGTATTTTAATCCGTATGGAATACCATTATTTTTAATTCTTCACAATTTACGCGTGGACTACGGAGTTTGATTTGGACCCGCTGTCTGGCATCTAGCACTTTGACAGCGCCAGTAAAGTGACACTAGTTACAGTGTACCACTACACAAAAATTAATTAAAGGGGTTGCCTTATCGTACGCATTTTGATAGATTTAGAAAATTTGGCTGCGTGGGAGCCCTCAATTAAAATCTAACGTCATCAACCAAAATTTAATATATAAAAATCTCGTGTCACGGTGTTTGTTTTTTTTTATATAAGAAGGGGAAAACGAGCAGACGGGTCACCTGATGGAGAGCGATCACCGTCACCCATGGACACCCGCAACACGAGGGGAATCACAGGTGCGTTACCGACCCTTTTAAAAATTAGTAGGCTCGTTTGTTATCGAACTCCACCGAATCGGCTGGACCAATTCTTATGAAATTTTTTCTCCATATTCGGTAGGTCTGAGAATAGGTCGTAGGCTACTATTCTTCGCGGACGGAGTCGCGGGCAACAGCTAGTAATTTCAATAATTCATTTTGAAAAAGTGAACTAAGGTGAAAAAATGTTGAAATTGGTATAACTGACTTTTCTATACAAAAAACATATAAATACCATTGGTATTTTTTTAGACATTCCTAATTGGCTGATATTGTAGATCATTGATCTATAGAATTGAAGACCTGCCGCTCCTGTTTCCTTTACACGTGGCTAAGACATGCGTCATATACGTATCATGCTGTCACTTTCACTCATCCGTTTTATACTATTAACGTGAACGGAATAGCATTATACGAAATTCGAAAATCGAATAGTATAAGGCCAGTCTGTTACACGCTACAACCTTGTTGCATTCTTGTGACGTCATTTCCGGAAGTTCAGATGCCTTAAGGTGGAAACGGTGTAACTGTTTAACTTCATATGGTACTTGCGCTTGTAAAACAGTGTTATTTATATTATTGTGTAAAGCTTTTTGAGAATAAAACTGTTAGCTTGATATAAAAGTTGTCAAACATAGAAATTCGGACTTTCAACGTTTTGACAACTTTTATTTCAAATTAATAGTTTTATTCTTCAAAAACTTTACACAATAATATAAAGAACACTTTTTTACAAGCGCAAGTACCATATGCAGTTAAACAGTTACACCGTTTACCCACAATAAATTAAAAACTGTAAAAAGCTTGAATTTCGCGCCTAGAGCGTGCGCTTCCACCTTAAGACTAGTTAAGACGCCTTCAGGCTCCTGTGGCTCACATAAAGTTGTTTATCCGAATATTTTTCTACAAACGATTTGTTAAATCAAGTCAAATCAAAATAAGCACTTATAATATAAATGTCGAAGAATATACCACGAGCAAAGAAACTCAAGAAGTAAAGCCGAGGAGTATGGCCGATGGGGCAAAAAGGTTCTCGAGTGGCGTCCACGGACCGGAAGACGCAATGTAGGTAGGCCTCCAACAAGGTGGAGCAACGACCTACTTAAGGTTGCGGGATCGCGTGGATGCGGATGGCACGGGACCGATCTGTTTGGCGTGCCTTGGGGAAGCCTATGTTTAGCAGTGGACGTCTTTCGGCTGAAATGATGATGATGATGATGATAGTTTAGCATTGTGACTAGAATTGCGTTGTGACTAAAGATGAGCGACAGTGAATCACTTCTCAAGTTCCTGGAAGACATTTAAATAGCCTTAATATGTTCAAGTGTTTAATGAATTGTGTGTGAATCAACTCTGAAAACTCCATGACTCATCTGTTTCAGGTTACAGCTGAAACACGACATCTGTGCACGCTCGCAATCGAAATCGCATTTACTATCCTTTTCTATTCTTATCCTTTTCGGCTGGCAAGAGCTGGATGAGAGTGGCCGAGGATCGTGCTCAATGGCGTGCCATGGGAGAGGCCTATGTCCAGCAGTGGACGAGCATAAGCTGATGATGATAATGCAATGGCGCTGCGAGTTTCTATGGACAGTGGTGTTCATTTAACATCAGGTGACCCACTAGTTCGTTTGTCTGGCTTCACCACAGAAATATATTAAAAAAAAAAAAACGTATTATTATACAGGATAACGTTTTAATAAATTAATTTTTCTGTCTCAAAGGCTCAAAGCAGTGATGCCAGAAGGTTACTTTTGTAACCTTTTAGGTGATTTTTAACTCCTTTAAGAGCGCTTGTTTATAGAGTATCGTAGATCGGTCTATCTACAAAAGTAACCTTCTGGCAACACTGGCTCAAAGTCAAAATCATAATTCTTTATTCAATTTTTCAATTTAGGCATCTATTTTTATTGATGCTCCTATAAACGTAGAAGAATCTACCACCGGTTTGGAAAAAGCCTGTTGAGAAGAAATCGGCAAGAAACTCAACAAGGTATATTTTTTCAATCGGATCTACATTGTTATTAAATGGCATGTATAGTCGACCAAGAAACTCCTTTACCACCCTAAAGTTCAATGTCAGTTGTATGACTTAAGACATCAAAGGCTATTTTGACTCACAAGTCAATGTGACAATCAGCCTTATTGCTTTTATTTTGATGCAGGAACTGTCACAAAAAATGGTAAAGCACTTACTTGGTCGACTATACATCTAAAGTATTTAATACAAGTAATTTTTTTAACACAGTAGATACGCTATTTGAAACTAGAAATCGCCAATGCGGATTATTTCCAAACATCCCTGTCCATGATATAATCATTAATTTTATAGTACGCCTTAGATATTAATGGATTGGATATTTCTTCACAATGGATTTAAATCTATTTTGGAGATTCGAAGGCTATTTTTTATACCCCTATTCTTCGCAGACGGAGTCGCGGGCGATAGCTAGTATATTATATTTTAACTTCGCGAGTCATAGCATAATCTACTTTACAAAAATTAAATCATTAAATAAATGTCTACACATATTTTTACCATACTTGGTTTTTTTCTCAATACTATCATTGTATGGATTTGGTTCCGGTTTACAGAACAATAAATTTAAATTGTAAGAATTACTGCCGAATGTTGTTTATAAAGTACAGTCACTAGCTGTTATTTGGGACCCACCTAAGGCTGACAGTCCTGTCATATTGTATAGGAATTCGAAGGATATTATTTCGAAATGGGTCCCAAATTAAAGCACGCGACCGTACAAATAATTGATTGAATAAAGAGCTTTGAATATACTCAAATAGTGTTTAAAATCCAATGAACGGCGGTTAGGTCAATTAATTGTTGTGTACAGATTTACAAAAAGCCTAAGAACTATGTTCCCGCCTAACTTTAAGTCATTAGAATGTTTTATTATTTTAAGTTTGTTTTATCGAGGGTGTGATGCATTATAATATCAAAATTATTGAAGTTGTTGATAATTCACTGCAATATCCATATCAAATCCTGGTCTAATTTGTAAAATTACAAAACTTCTGGGTCACTACTATATCAGTTAAAAAAGTCGGGACTCAAAAAGATGATGATTTTGATAATACGAATATGATCCTTTCATAGATGGTATCAAAACAGGCAAAAATATAATTTTCATTAATGTTTTAGTTAGCTTATATATACATTTTGCTTTCTTTTTCTTATTGTACTTAGTTTTAGTATATGATAGTTGTGTATAAATAATGTCTAAAGCACCTAAATAAATAAATAAATTCACAAGGGTAGCATTAATGGTTGAATAGGGAAATTGAGGACCTGGTATCTGAGCCCAATGTTATAGGAGAGACCAAGGCGTCCAGACTCCGGTGGCTCGGACACGTAGAAAGGTTGGAAGAGGATCGAGCCGTGAAGAGAGCGTACTTGGGACGACCGAGTGGACGTAGGCCGGTTGGTCGTCCCAGGTGCCGCTGGAGGGACGAGGTCCTGAAAGACCTTTTGGATCTCGGGGTCGAAGACTGGCAAGAGCTGGCTCAAGATCGCAAAGCATGGCGCAATCTGGTGTTGGAGGCCAAGACCCACTTTGGGTCACTGCGCCCTGGCAGTAAGTAAGTAAGTAAGCATTAATGGTTATTAAGATAATGTTTTAATTTAGGACTTCTCTGTCGCATTAGGTTAAGCCTGTAATGATAGATGTAAGTGTGTTTGAATAAATAAATAAATAAATAAATAAACTTAAGTGAATTTTATATTATAAAAAACTGCTTTTTCAGTGATGCACTGATGCATTACCTACTCGTAGTAAAAACTTTCACGTCGTTTGTCACGCAGAAACCTACACTATGGGATTAACAAAAAAATTGCTGTACCGATCTTGATTTTCAACGCAACGTTTCAAAAAAACTTTATCAGAATTTTTCCAGCCGATAAAAAAAACTCGAATCACATTGACCTGTAAAAAACACAGTAAATGCAAAACTAAGATGATGCGTTCTAATTCAGTTCAAATCAAAACCGAACTTCGCCAACGCGCCGCACAGTTGTCAACTTTGAAATTGGAACATGGCGCTAGCCGGTCCAATTTCTTTACTTATCGCCACAATGCTAAGGCAGGGCACGCACGTCATAGCCGTGTCCGAGTCGCCGATAAATAAAATTTAACAGAATGAAGGAAAAAATCAATACGTACACTAGTCACTCAGTATCTACTATCACCCCTCTAATTTACTGGCGGCGATAAAAACAATCGTAGTGTGCATTGCACACACACAGTTATGCCCATACAATATTCATGTGACATTTTATGAACGCACCCTTATGTAATAGGGCATCAATAATTCTAGAACGCGATTGATTTAGGTTCAGTACTCACGGGTAAAGCAGACGTCAAAATTGCTGGTAGTTGAGCATCCTATGCGAGGGCAACGACCCCGGCCAAGCAAGCGAACACGCACGCCGCCATCTTTAAAGTTGAAACGTCAATTTTTCAAATTCCGATCCTCCAACTGTCAAACTTGGGAACTTGGAAACTTTAGCGAATTTTGTTTCCCTCTCGATTTATGCAAAGTTTGTCGTACGTTGTATTTATCGCCTATCTATAAACACTTGGTTGTATAAAACGGTATAAAAATATTAAAATTATGAACCATGGAAAAACTTGTAAATGAAAACGAAATATAAATATATATTAATAATAATAAAAACGTTCTTGCCGCTCAGAGTTCGAGCGCCTACTGACTTAAAATTTTTGGGTATAAAAACATGCTACAATAGCCTCCCCGAGGAGGGAACCGCCTTGATACTTGCGGGAACTCCGCGTGCCCTTTCCGGGGTGCGCGCCGCCCAAACACACCCCTAAACTAAGACAACAAAGTTCACTTCGCATTGGCAAAGATTAAACTTTTCACTTGAATTCATGAGCTTCAATAACAATTCTACTTCTTCATTACGGGAATTGTTTTGAAAAATTCTGTTTTATGTCAAAAAACACGGTCATATTTTGAAAGTTTTTTTTTCAATGGTATCTTTTAACAGAGAAAAGCTGTCAAAATTTAGTGAAACGTTTTTATGTACAATTCAATATTACTTTGCAGTAAGTAACGTATAAAAACGATTGTGCAAAATCGAATACAATTTAAATTACAAAGAATCTATAGCAGGAAGTGATAACTTGTATTTAATTCAATGCCATGCAATTAAAATACATCTACATGCTACAATCTAGGTACAGAACAGGTTTTGATGTACGAATGCATGTTGCCGATACGCGTTTTATTACAACTAGTCTAATACAAAGTTTGACTAATACCGACATATTTTACGTTTACAAATTATAATAAGTACTACATTTCTTATGTATAATTTGTCTCTAAAAACGACTACTTTGTATATTTATAATACTAAACGTACCGTTTATATTGATTTTCATATGTACTTAATTATGTTTTTTATCACACTTCGTTACGTTCGTTTTAGCCCAGAAAAATCGACCGATTAATTTAATATTAAAACGTATTTTCGCAACATTCAATGGCTCCACCATGACCTAATTAGGTACACGTATCTTAATTCAAAGAAAATAAATTCCCTAAATATACGTCGGTACATCTTAACTGTAACATGCTTATCCAACTACTGACATTGCCACATATACACAAACGTTAAAAATAGAGTTTTGTTCCTCTAAATAAACAATTGTAAAAAAAATGTAAACCAGGAAATGTCCAGCAACGACCAAGAGCATTCCGCCGCGCTACACCCACGCGTGTGTGCGTGCGGGTGGTGGGGGGCGGGTGAAATTTTTCGTTTTTCGCCCACTTTTCCGTCCCGCTCTAGTTTTTCGTCTCCCTCATTTTTTCTTCGCCCGCTTTCTTCCTAGTGCCCCACCACATGTGTGCTGGGCGCAGTATAAGGGGGGAAAGCAGATAATACATTTCCGGTTTCAGCCACTTCGAGAAGATTATGATTTTTAGGGCCGTTATATACGAGCTACGTTCCAATCGCATCTAAACCGCATAATTTAAGGTTTTTTTTTATTGTGTTGGCAGTTATAGACATAATAGTTAACTGTTTTCAATCAAATTAATTGGTTTAAGTTGTATTATAGTGCCCTACTACAGGGTTTCATGTCTGGGAAATGTGTTAGTTTCTAGATCCAATGTACCCATGAAAAGCGGTTAATAAATGACTAAATGACAGTTAGCAGTTGACAGGGCCGGATTTAGGGGAGGGCAACCGGGGCCTCCACAATAGAGCTCGTTCCCACTATGTCGTATGTCGGATTCCGATTTTAATCGGGTGTCGGCGCCTCTGTTGACACTAGTCGGCTGTCGGCCAGGACCGCAGCTGGTTTCGAGGCTTCTGTACACGATTTCCGGACGAGGACTGACAAAACACACGAAATTTTTCGTCGGATCCGACACAAAATCGTTGTCGGACGAGTGTGAATAGCTTCATATAAAATGTTCTGCCACTAGAACGATCGATTAAAATCTAGAACGGCATACGACATAGTGGGAACGAGCTCATAGAGGGGCCGCCACAATAGAAACTTCCGACGAGTAATTATTTAAATTCCGACGAGTAATTATTTGGATCATCATCATCATTCCAGCCTATTTAAGTCCATCTGTAGGGCACAGGCGTCCTCTCAGAATGGTTGACATTTGCTTGCACTAAGTCAATTGTCAGTCCTGTCAACATTCTATTTCAAACTAAACAATACTGCATCAATTCGGTATACTAAGTCAATTGTCAGTCCTGTCAACATTCTATTTCAAACTAAACAAGACCCCATCAATGCGGTATACTCATTCAATTGTCAGTCCTGTCAACATTCTATTTCAAACTAAACAATACTGCATCAATGCGGTATACTAAGTCAATTGTCAGTCCTGTCAACATTCTATTTCAAACTAAACAATACCCCATCAATGCGGTATACTAATTCAATTGTCAGTCCTGTCAACATTCTATTTCAAACTAAACAATACCGCATCAATGCGGTATACTAAGTAAATTGTCAGTCCTGTCAACATTCTATTTCAAACTAAACAATACCGCATCAATGCGGTATTTTTCCCATTTTTATAAAGGTAGAGTCTATCAAGTGATCAAGGAATTAATTTAATAACTGACGAAGGTTCTCGTACCCCGACTGTACATTTTTATTTTTCACTTTTTTATTATGAGTGCGGGAGGCAAACGAGCAAGCGGGTCATCTAAAGTAATGTAAAAGTAAAATAGTTTATTGTTGAAAAAGGGTTTCACAAGATGGTAAATAAATGTAAAACAATAATACTGCCGTGCTAAGCCAAAAGGGCCTATGTCCGTTTTAACGGTTTCGAGAAAAGCGTGTTTTTATGTTTTTGTTTCTTAGTATTTGAGTGAAAAATAAGCCTTAGCTATTTTTAAGGCACTTCTAATAAAAATATGACATTTTCGTTAACAGAACTTTATTCCTTATAAGCTAAGCTACTATTTATTCTGAAAATTATATTGCGTAAACACATCGACCTTCCTTTTGTTAAAAAAACTACTAAGCGACAAACTGGCTGCATCTGCAAACTCGGACGTTCTCGTATTGCTCTTGTAAAATTTCACTACGACTATCTTTCTGCTAAAATGTACAATCAACTGAACAAATTGTTAGATATTCATGAACAATCGTACTGGGAATGCAAAAATAAAATAACAAATTTTCTAAAAAACCTCTCTTATGATGAGACTGAAACACTTGTTACTGGATACTGATGAACGTATGTCTTATTGTTAAAATAATAGGTAATAAAAAAGAGGTAGTACAAATCTAAATTTGATACTCACCTGCCTGTTCATATTAAGGACCATTGTTACGTACAATATTCTACCTTTATTCTAATATAGTTTTTAATACTTAATTAAGTACACTTACTAACCTATTATGTATCATTTTAGAACATAACTGCTTCCATGTCCCGAGGTGGGCGTAAACAGCTGCGACACAGTTTATACTAATGCAGCTGCTTACGATCTAATTGTTTTTAAAATATGCATGTTATTATGTTCAATAAATCTTTAAATCTCTTTAAGGAATCCAACGCAAAAAAAAAAAACAGAATTTGGTCATTTTCGGACATAGGCCCTTTTGGCTTAGCACGGCAGAATAAGAATCAACCATTTTCTACTTAAGTAAACATGCAATATGTCTCATTCTAAATTTGCTGGTACTTAAATATTAAGAAAATTGTGCAAATTAAGAATTTTCTTAAAAACTAGAACTTAGGGAATTGACAACCCTTAATTTTTTTAACACATGAAAATTACTGCAGGAATCGAAAGAGTTTCGCTTCCTGAACACGGAAAAATATTTATTATAATTTATTTCTCCATATTTAAAAAAATGCAACAAATTTTAAAACATATATGTACTTACAAATACATCCACAGAATAGATATGTTTCCTTTACCCTTTTCACTAGAAAAAAGTGCTGTCATAATTTTAAATTAGATAACAACCTTAACGTCAAATTTACGTCATCACTTTTTTTTAATAGAGACTAGACAAAAGTAATGGATCTATTCTATCGTTGCGCTCTTTTAGAATAAGCACATCTTTAAAAAATTGTAACAAATTAATTAATAATCCTAGTGAAAATTTAAAACTATTAGCGTCTTTCTCTTTCCAAACAGAATACACAGAACGAATCAAATTATAGTCTTAGAAATATGAAATGTTGTCAATTACTTAACAATAATATTTTGTTTGTTTTTTGTTTGGCGTCTGATAGAAAATAATCACCACCCATAAATATCAACAACTCAAGGAGAGGAGAGTCTGTTATTTTACTGTTAATCTTAGTTTCATGTATGATTTTTGCATATACTGCCCGCTGCGTGCGGCGCCGCCCGCCCTCGCTCCTCCGCGGCGCCTCAGCGATATACAGCGTGTTCACAAAACTACGCGATGCTCTTAATTATGTTTCGTTCACCACGACGGTGGTTCGATTTCAATATAATACCAAACAACTGACTTCAGAGAATTTACGGGGTGGTAATTTTTCATCAAATTTAAATGGGACCAAATGCATAAACACGCAAAAAATACAGGCGAATTGAGAACCTCTCCCTTTTTCGTAGTTGGTTAAAAAGTGGTATGGTTGTTGATAAAAAAAAAATTGATTCATTTTTGTCAGGGCATGTAAGTTGGAAATTGTGGAATTTCCCGAGTTGGAAACTTCTCAATGATGATTTAGAATAAATAAATAAATAATATTAGGGGACAATCTCACACAAATCGACCTAGTCCCAAACTAAGCAAAGCTGGTAAGTACTATGGGTACTAGACGACGATAGACATACTTATATAGATAAATAAATACTTAAATACATAGAAAACATCCATAACTCAGGAACAAATATTTGTGCTCATCACACAAATGCCCTTACCGGGATTTGAACCCAGGACCTCTTGCTTCGTAGGCAGGGTCACTGCCACCTAGGCTAAAGCGGGCGAATGAATGAATGAAATAAGTTGTAGTAATATGTATATTGCCCCATCCACACTCTCTATGAGGCTACACGAGGGGACGCGAGTACGAGAGTGAGGACGGTGCGCTCGTGTCGCCTCGCCTCGTCTTCCCTCGCCTCGCCTCGCTGTCGCTCCGCTTTGTGTCGGTTTTGGACGCGAGTCAAAGGACGCGAGGGGGTGAGGCGAGGGAATGAACCACACGCTCGCGCTCGCTCACTTGGTTTTTTACGAGGCGCCTCACGAGAGTGTGGAGCTGGCATGATATGTAGTATGACTTGCATAAATTTTTACTAAGTATCAAGATGAGAACTGAACATAGATGGCTCTGTATCACTGCAGAAGTGATTATAGCAGGCTGAAATGTATGATGCATAGGGAAAATTCGTGTCTAAACTCCTGACCAGTGGTGGTGTAGGGGTTTAGCACGTAGCACGGAATGCCAAGGACCTGGGTTCGATTCCCAGCGCTGGTCTTTTTTCTGGAGTTTTTCTGTGTATCTATGTTTCAGTTTGTATTTTGTTTTGAATGCATAAATACTTAACCTAACCTAACCTAACCTACTGCATTCTATAAGATGGCATTTACATAAATCACTTTATGACTTAACGTTGATTATGGAATTTGGGGTCTTTTCTGTGCATTTATGTAAAAAAAATACAAAAAGATACTTCATACCAAACTTGTTAAAGTATGGCCTAGTAGCGACACCTCTTAGTCCGGGTGAGCAGTTAGTTCCGATCCGAAGGAGTGTTGACGTTTCTCGATGAGAACTGAACATAGATGGCGCTGTATCACTGCAGAAGTGATTATAGCAGGCTGAAATGTATGATGCACAGGAAAAATTTGTGTCTAAACTCCTGACCAGTGATGGTGTAGGGGTTTAGCACGAGGCATGGAATGCCAAGGACCTGGGTTCGATTCCCAGCGCCGGTCTTTTTCTGGGATTTTTTCTGTGCATCTATGTTTCTGTTTGTATTTAGTATGAAATGATATTGATTCATTATGCCTATTAAATTATGGGAAACTTTAATTAATTTAAATTTAGCTCTCACGTAATAATTTACCTGTACTGAAAATATTTTAGTAAAAAACGTTTTTTCACAAAGTATAAAGCATGAAGAAGAAAATACATTAGAAACCCCAAGGCCACGCACCCTGTACCTCCGTCAGAACTAGGAAACGAGGGGGTAAGTACACACGCCACCCCGGGGGGAGTACATGGCAAATACGCGAAAGCAATAGGACTTTTAAAAATTCTCCAGAAATATGATTTATGTGTTGACGGCAAGAACGCCTCCTTTCTCTCGCTCAAGGACGGCCCCTGATTCGATTTTTAAAGCCCGGGCTCGCTTTTTTTTAACACACGCTTGTTTGTTGAAATTTGAATTTCATTTTAAATTCTCCCCGGTGCCCGCGCTTCGGCGGGAGATGGGAGGCCGACGTTGAGAACTTTAAACGCTTTCCATTATTGGAGTTTGGGGTACAAGACGATAGTTTCCAAGACTGGTGGCAAAGGGAATGTGTCATTGTGTGCGTGTATACCTATGCCCGCGGCTTCGATAAATCAGCTAGATTTCCGTGGGAATTAAAAAAATCTTTAAATCACTAGCTCCGATGGTTTAATGAACTAAATTACTTTGCTCACCCGTGACCTAACGATAGTTACTTTTATAAAAGAAATGCGTGTTCATGCAGTTCCTCCGCCTCCTCACTGTACGAACACACATAAATCACACAAACCTTTATCACCACCACCAAACTACACTGACTCGTTTCGAACTCAACCAGAAGTGTGGAGGTGGAGGAACTGCATGACACGCATTTGGGCCAATCAACTTTTAAACCGACGTTTTTGGCGTCTCCTGCGTTACCAAAATTGTCTCTGGCGTTACCAAAAAATCGTACTTCCAACAAGATATTTCACGGTTTAATAGATTAAACTTACGTAGGATGGCATGTATTCATGCTATTCATCTATTAAATTACAGAAAAAAACATGTTTACTTACAAAAATCTGCAATTGTTCCGCTCTGCAATCCGCTCTGGCTCACGTAGAGTCTGAGAGGTCTGCAATGTGCCCTGCAGTGGGACCTATACATAGGCTGGGACGATGTTAGACGAAATTTTATCTAGACCTAACAACCACCAATGGATTAGCCATCGCCATAGTACAGATCGTCCGCAGAAAAACAGTTCGAATATTAAATCTAGATGGCGCTGAAATATAGCCCGAGACTTTGAAAGCAAAACAATAAGACTACAGATGTTTCATATTACTACAAATGTATTATTTTTCAAAAATATTGCATAATACATTTGCAGTGATATGAAACATCTGTAGTACTATTGTTCTGCCTTCAAAGCCTCTGGCTATATTTCAGCGCCATCTAGATTTAATAATCGAACTACAAAAACCGCGGCCGCTCCGTACTATGGCGACTGCCAATCCAGTCTATATCATCCTTGCAACCAACTAACCTAACCTACCTAATAAATACGGTCTAATCGTGAGCCACTGTGGTTCCGTTTCACAAAAAATGTCACAGTGACACCGTATTGCTTGATAAGGTAAATCCTTATGACGCTTACAGTGAAAACGTTCTATCCACTCGTATGCTTTTTGTAACAATGGTTGCCAATTTATTTATTTGAATCAAAATTACTTAATACATATTATTGATTTTTGTTCTCATTATTTTTCGTTGCATCCCTACTCTTTCTTCTATTCTCAATCGCTCAAAAGTTCACTGGAAGAGATCCCTTTAAGGGAGAAGTTCGCCTTTGTACATCTGTTTTTCTTGTTAATTGTTAATTTCATGTTTTATGTACTATAAACAAACAACAACATACATACAAACATACAAACAAACATACAAACATACAGGTGAAGCTAATATAAAGCGTGTAAAAAATCAACGACCTAAAACTAAACCCATGGTTAAAAATATCCCATAGAAATGTGTTACTAACAAATACGTTGAATGTGTTGCTAGTATCCGCCATATCGGATTGCGAATGACGTCATATGGCCTTTGTCACTCGTCTATTTGGCCTGGAATGGCCAGGGAAGACTGGCCTGCGCAACAGGGATGTTGACACCATCAATCAACTGACGTACTTTTTATGAGCTGTCAAAACACAATTCTCCCATAGAGTTTGAATGACAATAGCAACATATGACGTCACTTGTTCGCAAACTCAATCGACTATTTGTTTTAAAGCAACAAAAAATCTAATTTTGCAGTAAATAGAAAATTATTCTGGTTTTCAGGGCTAAAATAAAGCGTTTTTTTTATTGGTGTCGTGTCTTCTCATTAATTTGTAATGGCGTCAACATCCCTATTAAATTTTAAAACACCAGTAAAGACGTCTTGCAAACTAATTCAATGTTGTAAGTGCAGTTTTTAATGATACGCGGTTAATCCATCCATAATCCGTACTTAATTACAAATGTCAAAGTGTGTTTGTTTGTTTATCCTTCTTTCACGTCCAAACTGAGCAACTGTGATTTTTTGTATGGACATAGTTGTAGGGCTGGACAGTGACGTAGGCTACTTTTTACCACGGGAAAATATCTCATCCCCACGGGAATACACGTTTTAATCTACTTTAGTGGGAGTGAATCTGTGGGCATCACCACATCATTTCAGCCGAGAGACGTCCACTCCTGAATATAGGCCTCCCCCAAGGCTCGCCAAACAGACCGGTCCTGCGCTATCCGCATCCAAAGCGTTCCCGTAACCTTAACCAAGTCGTCGCTCCATCTTGTTGCCTACTTACACTGCGTCTTCCGCTCCATGGACGCCATACGAGAACCTTTTGGCCCCATAGGCCATCAGTTCAACGAGCTACGTGGCCTGCCCACTGCCACTTCAGTCTGGCGATTCTTCGAGCTATATCGGTGACATTTGGTTCTTGCGCGTATTTCATCATTTCTAATGTGATCCCTAAGAGAAACTCCGAGCATAGCCCTCACAATCACCCTTTGATAAAAATAAAAAAGAAACAGAACAAAAAGAAAGAAAAAACTGAAAGAGGTATAACAGTATAATACAATAACTAATAGACTTAAGTATGACACCCCGCGCCTAGTCATGGGAGGGATAGAGGTTAGTTTTGCGGAAGAAATAAAATTACTATGGGTGACCATCGACAGGAAGTTAACATTCAATAGTCACATCAGCAATATTTGTCGAAAAGCTACGGGGATATATAAGCAGCTGGCAAGGGCGGCAAAGGTAAGCTGGGGGCTTCACCTCGAGGTTGTGAAGATCATTTATGTAGCCACCATCGAACCTGTGATTTTATATGCGGCGAGCGTCTGGGCACCGGCTGCTAAGAAACTTATGTCTAGAAAGAAATTTGAGGTGGTGCAGCGTGGCATAGCGCAAAAGTAGTGCGGGGCTTACCGCACCGTCACTCTTAATGCCGCAATGCTGTTGGCGGGGATGCTCCCTCTTTACCTCCGGGTTCGTGAGGTGGCCTCATTGTATGAGGCCAAAAAGTGGGCAAATCTGCTACAGCTGTGTGATAGGGAGGTGGAGCGTGTGGGATCTGCGCTGGAGATGCAACATCCTGCGGAGCTTACAAACATTCAGTTTGGTATCTTAGGCGACAAAGAGGCCTTGGATAATAGCGGGAATTACCACACCCGTATATAGGTATACTGATGGGAGCAAGATTGGTGGCAGGGTCGGCGGCGCATTGTATATATGGCAAGGCGACGTCGAGACTAAGGCCGTCAAGCTTGCTCTTTCAGATTACTGCACAGTGTACCAAGCTGAGCTCTTGGCGTTGCGTGAGGCCACAAGTGCTGCTCTAATTAGTAGGGGGTCTTCTTTTGGGATCTACAGCGATTCCAGGGCTGCTCTACAGACCATCTCGAACCATCGTTGCCTCCGCCCGCTGGCTATTAAGGCAAGGGAGGACCTTAGATCTATCTCCCTCCAGGGCAAGGAAATTTCCATGTTCTGGATAAAAGGCGCATGCGGGCCTGGATGGAAACGAGAGGGCCGATCAAGTAGCCAAGGAAGCCGCTGTGGCCTCCAAGAGAAGACCTAATTATGATCTATGTCCGGTATCATACGTCAAACGAATCCTTCGTATGGATACGCTTGACGTGTGGTACCGGAGATACGTTGTGGGCACGACTGCGTCAACCACGAAGATGTTTTTCCCGGATGCAGTTGAGGCGCATAGGGTTGTTAGGAAGATAGTTCCGCGTGGCACTTTAACCCAGGTGATGACCGGGCACGGTGGATTCTCCGAGTACTTAAACCGGTTTAAGTGTAAGGAGGATCCATCGTGCTCTTGCGAGCCAGGGGTGCCAGAGACGGTTGCTCACCTGATCCTGGAATGTCCGATGTATAGTGTGCCAAGATTTAACCTGGAAAATGAGATAGATATGAAATTAACCGAGGGAAACATTAAAGACATGGTTAAAGGGACGAATAGAAACAAGTTTTTAAAATATTGCATACAAATTGCCAGTAAAGTTATAGCTAAAAATAAAAACAGATAATAATGCATGCTAAAATGATATACTGCGCTATATTTAGTTCCTAGCATACACTAAATGGATGGAAAATGTAATAGGATAAGGAATATGTAATATTGAATAAGTTAAAAAAATGTTAAAATTAGATAGTTAATAAGAACTCTGTAAACCTAGATATGTATATTTGGAATATCACAAATACTGTAATAAAACATTAGTATAAGGGAAATAGTATTGTAACGTCTGTGAGTTTGATAATGTACCAATACAAATAAAAACGTCAATGTATCCCATAACCTGCTCCCCTAAAATAGTTTTAAGTGTGAGTGTAAGATGATGTGCGAAAACGTGGACGGATTAAATGATCGACGAGTATGGTACTAGAGGCCGGAATGTTTAAGGAAAATAATAAAGTATGTATTTATGTATAAGTTAGAGTCAGTAGTTTTGAAGGGTCGGAAACCCGATAGAAAGTAAGAGGAAGGCTGCCAGAAAGACAAAGTATGTGGCATGAACGCACGAGCAGTAGCACCTGTGAGAACTGGGATGGAAAAGGATATAGTTAATATAGGCCCTGCAGTAATGTGGGGGTAGCTAGAAAAAAAAAAAAAAAAAACAGTATAATACAGTCTGAAAAACCACGTCATGAACGTTTAGATATCTTGAAATTTTTGAAGTCAGTCTTGTACTATTTGGATTCCATAGTTAGCAAAGTAATTCTTCAGCGTAAACCGTTAGCTCTGACCCTCAAATTAAAATTTCGAGATTTTACTGATTTCCAATGAATGAATGAATGAATGAATGAAATTTATTTATTCACAATGAACATATGGTTACATAAGGTCTTAAATTGTATAGTATTGCTTCCCATGACATGTTCAGCCAAGTTAGGCATGTGAAAATTTGAGCTCAGTGAATCAATCACTTGGTCAATAATAATTAGTAATTACAATGTCCCGACATAATTAATTGAGTAAAAGATTATTAGTAAAAAGATAAAAAATAAAAGATAAAAGATACTCAACCAATAAAATGTCTAAAAATTAAAATGAAAATTTAACGAAAAA
Source organism: Archips xylosteana (assembly GCA_947563465.1). Taxonomy (NCBI): domain Eukaryota; kingdom Metazoa; phylum Arthropoda; class Insecta; order Lepidoptera; family Tortricidae; genus Archips; species Archips xylosteana. The sequence goes on from OX387368.1 coordinate 12,001,066, forward strand.
AAATAATAATAATAATAATTACATTAAAAATTATAATTAAATTAATGTCAATTGAGCTTGAATTATGAATTGTCAGATAAATTTCCCTATATTGAAGCAAAAATAAATTAAACAGCACTATCTCGCGTCATGCATCTCTTCAAATTTGTAGTTTAAAAATTCATTGATACTGTAGAAACACTTTTCAGTCAACATTCTGCGCAACTTGGTTTTAAATTCCTGGCAAGGTAATATTCTAATGGAAATTTCCTAAGATTATATCGTGGTCTTCGAAGATGTTGTATAAGAATAGCAGTGTACAATTTTCGTGTAGACTTATCTAACGATTGAGATTTCTTAATTTTACATGGGTACATCTCGATCCCTCGGAAATATCGGAGGATAAGTAAAAATACGTACCAAATTTCGTCCAATCATTTATTTAGTATATTAGTGACATTTTTCTGCTGTTTTTTGTGTTTTCTGAAGTACAAACAGCAAAATAACGCCTGAATTCATCAACTGCGTGTTTTCTTCTCAATAGAAATTAAAATAAAACCATTAAGTAGGTAGATCCATCTTTGGCCACCCACGGTTATCAATTTAAAACCTTTAATGCAACTACCTTTGGCACTAAATCAAACTTAGCGGCAGGCCTGTATTTCTCAGCCTTGACTAGCTTCACCGTGATTCTATACCTAGTCAAATCGGAAAGTTATAAATAGTTAGAAAATATTGATAATAAGCTTTGATCAATTATAACTGTAGATCCACAGTCGCGCGCCCGAAAATGTCCGAGCCAAATGAGCGCCACTTTGATGAAAGTGGCCTTCTTTTTTCTCAGTACGTTGCGTGAAATTGTCAAGTTTAGCTGTCAAGTGTCAACCGAAATTCGACTGTAATGAAGTAAAGACTAGGTTCAAATTTCTGTGTAGGTGATGATTTTAATTTTTATGCAAACAAATAAAAAAGTTCGGACACTTTTTGAAGGGGATTTTGTTCGGCAATGTGTATCTTCAGTTATAATTGTTCAAAGATAATAAGTTAAAGTTTTCTTACTGGCTTTTGCTCCCTTCACCATTAATTCGTCATGATCATGGCATTCACTTTAATACTCTCCAGCAGGGCCCTATATTCGTTGGTGCCCAAGGACCCGGCATGCCCTAAGATGGTTCTGGTCAATAGCCATCATGAGGCAACCTCTAATAGTAGGGGAGCCCAAGAGGGGATTCGGGGAGTCACTCGAGCGCGGCAGATTAATATACGGGGGATACTTTATACCCTCTAGAGTACCCCCATCGAATATGAGCACTTCATGTGGGGGGTTTGCCTGGGGCACCCCGTCAAAAAACTTAGTAAAAAAAAAATAGATTCTTTGAAATACTCGTGCGCGTCAGATTTTGATAACTTGATACTCCAGCGTGACACTGATAATAAATGTATGATAATCTGCCACTTTGCATAGTGGGGGTGGCCATACGGAAAGGCACGCGTCAGATTTTCATAGGGGATGTCAATTCCAAAGACTGATGATTTGGATGTGATATGTGCATAATAATTAACCCACCTTATCTTAATCTGACGCGCTCGAGTATTATATAGTATCTACTTTTTTTACTAAGTATTCTGACGGGGTGCCTTAGGCAAACCCCCCACATGAAGCGCTCATATTCGCTGGAGGTACTCTAGAGGGTATAAGGTATTCCCCCATAATTAATCTGCCGCGCTCTTGTGACTCCTCAAATCCCCTCTTGGGCTCCCCTGCTATGTGTGGTAACAAGCGGCCACCTCTCTGGGTACAAACGGCAGACGTGACCAGCCCAGTTCCATTTCATCATCATCCCAGCCTATATACTTCCCACTGCAGGGCACAGGCCTCCTATCAGAAGGAGGCATGGGTCGTAGTTCCCACGCAAGCTCAGTGCGGATTGACCACTTCACTCACGATGTCTTACTTTTCCATTATGCTCATAATCCTCATCATGAACATGGGCCTCCCCAAGGCTCGCCAAACTGATCGGTCCCGTACCATCCGCATCCAACGCGATCCCGCAACCTTAACCAGCACGCTTATTGTCTAACGTATCTGACGCTTGCCTTCGCAATCACTATTTCTTTCTGTCAAAGCGAAAGCAAGTGCCAGAAGCGTTAGACAATACGGCCTCAGGTCGTCGCTCCATAATAAACAAATGTAATTTCGCACATAAATTCCAAAAACTGCCTGAAAGCAAGGTCAAACCACTACTACCACTTTTTTATCGAACCTGCGTCCCACTAAACAGCCACCCCAATAACCGATTGCGGCGAAACATACCAGTGCCCTACATTCACACCCTTTCTAAGAAAAAGTCATGGGGTAGGGTGACTTCCGAATTTTAAATTATCTCCATGGATATTGACATGGCTTCAATTTTTACAATCTACCCCACTGTATGTTGGATATTGAAAGTGAGCGAAGTTCCCTCAGTTTCTAGCTTTTCTGTTGTAGTCAAGCAAGAATAGTTATTTGTTATACAAGGGGGGAAAGTTGTATTTTACCTGCGAGTGTCCATTTAAAACACAAGCTATCGAAAGGATTCTATGATTGACCACGAGCGAAGCGAGTGGTTCAAAAATAGAATCCTTTCGATAGCGAGTGTTCCAACACACGAGACGTAAAATAACTTTTCACCCGTGTATAACACAAAACTTTTCACCTCACTACAGCGAGGAAAATAAGAAAAAGGGTTTGTACTATCAATTATTATTTATTTATTCACTCAAAATAATTAATTGAAAAGTTTTGACTTAAGTTTTTTTTTAATATTTCGGATGCGTTTTGTTCGCACATCGACTTACTTGGTCTGTCAGACATTTTATCCGTTTTTGCAACAAGAAAAGAATGAAGGTTAATGTTGAATGCTGATATTTATGAATTAAAATAAAGTTGTAAGACTGTATTTAGTGTTTTTTACTCGATGCAATTCATTAATTGTGATTTTGAAAATTCAGCACTTTTAACGTTTTACGTTTTGTTAGCTGTCAAATATCACTTAAGCTGCCCTCAAATGTCAAAACTCTTTCTTCACATGTGGATAAAATGCGAGTTTCTCAATAGATGTCAAACAAACAAAAAGGGCTTTCCGAGATAGTGAGGTGAAAACAAAATTCTAAATTGTTGATTATCTTTTTTTTTCCTGTGATTCGCTCTACTATTTGGCAAGGCGTATGCCGGATATTATGTTTTGAAACATAAATATACCTTCTTAGTTTAAACGACAATAATGTGAACTTAGTTTAATCTGACACAAAAATGGTGATACAAAATTAGTGTTTTTTACTCAGTTAATGATGCCCAACATAATGCATAAACTCAATTTTTAAAATTAGTCTGTTAAAATTTAGGATGTTCATACTTAGTTGAAATGTAATCACGAGCTCAATGTATGGACACCTCAAATTGATATCCTATTATCTCGCCTCATACGTTTTTCGTTTAATTCTTATTTCGTCTCATTCTGTATTCGTCTTCGTCTTGTTCGCTATCCGTCACTATCTTATTTGGTCAAATTCTGCAACTTGTCTATCTCCTAATACGTCTTATTCGTTTTTTGTCACGGTCTTCCTTGGACTCATTCGTCATCTTCCCTATCGTTTTTTGTCTCATTTCGTTCTCATTCGGTACTGGTAAATAAATGTTCGTAAGTAAATGAGATTAAAAACGAAATGGAAGAACGACGTAAGAGTCCAAGGAAGACCTAAGGCGAAAAACGAATAAGACCTAAGTATTAAGAGAGAGATAAGTTACAGAATTTGACCAAATAAGATAATGACGGATAGCGAACAAGACAAAATAAAGAATGAGTGACGAATACAGAATGAGACGAAATAAGAATTAAACGAAGAACGAATGAGACGAGATACATCTGCCAAGAGAAATATTTCTCTATTGTAGCTTAATTTAATAAGACTAATTAAAACAAATGAGTTAGAGAATCATATTGTCCAGCATTAACTAAGTAAAGAACACTAATTTTGTATCACCATTCCTGTGTGACCCTGTATAAATATACTATTTCACTGAGCTTATACATATTTGTACGAAAATACTCTCTCGAAAATTTGGTACCTACAGAAATTTGGAAAGAGTGCAGTTAGCAAAAATGTATGAATATTTTTTTTTAATAAAACCTTTTTAGGTACAGTCAAGGCCAAAACTATGTATACACTTTAGTACCTTGTCTGTTTTCGTCATATTTGAACTGCCATATATGAACTGTCACAGTGATTAAAGTGACAAGGTACTAAAGTGTATACATATTTTTGCCCTTGACTGTACTACAGTCATACAGAACCCTAAAAATAGACTTAAGTTTTCCCGCGCGTCACTTAGGCGCCGCAAAGATTAAAACGGCTACAAGCGAAACTTTGTATTTTAAAAAATCGGCTCTAAGAAATATTAAATTTACAAGCCACCCCCTTAGGGGTGACCCGGTTAGAAATGAGATTTCTTATTTTTTATTGCTACGCCTGTGAGGGGAGGTTTATTTTGATCGTTATACTTGTGTTCCTTTCACTCCCACGGCTTTATTTAGTGACAATTGTCGGATATGTTTTGTTGCAAAAGATTGTTGATCATCACAAAGTCGCCATTTCGAAAAAACACACCGAAGACGAAAAAAATCCTACCTATCGTAGTCCATACTTCCATACTAACTATAACTAGCTGATGCCCGCGACTCCGTCTGTGAAGAATAGGGGTATAAAAAAAAGTCTACATCCTATTCTGAGACCTACCGAATACAGTGAAAAAAAAAAGTTTCATAAAAATCGGTCAACCCGTCTCGGAGGAGTTCGATAACAAACACCGTGACACGAGATTTTTATATATTAGAAGATAGATAAATGTGAAAGTATGTTTGTTTGTTTGTTTTTCTTTCATGTTGAAACAAAGCGATGCATTACAGTGTTTTTTTGTATGCACTTAGTTGAAGGGCTGGAGAACGACATTGACTACTTTTTACCACGGGAAAATATCTCATTCCCACGGAAAAAACCCCAAAAGCCGGCATCAGGTAGTAATATTATAAATCAGAAAGTTTATGAAGATGTTTGGATGTTTGTGTATTTCTTAGTCAATCCATAACAGTTACAGAGATAAAGTTGCTTTGAATCGAATATATATCCTGTGGATTTTTATCTGTCAATCACGCCAACTGCCAAACGACTGACAGTTATGTCAAATGCCATAATGTTACATCAGAAAAGTTAATATGGTCGTTATGTTTTCTTAAATTTTCTAATTTTCCGTGCAAATGTCTTAATTTTTTTCTTTCGTAAGAAAGAACCTTCTCCTGATAAACACAACAATAATTAACAAAATCGGCCGAGTCGTTCACGCGTGATGCCGTAACCAAGGGAAATAGGGATTCATTTTTATATATCGATACCGGAAATCTCAAATGGCGTAAAGGACAAAAATGCGAAAATGAGTCTTAAATGCCATTCGATAGGGAAAAAAAAGCTGTATACGATGGCATTTAAGACTCATTTTCGCATTTTTGTCCTTTACGCCATTTGAGATTTCCGGTATCGATATATGAAAGCTTGTGAGTGTGTCTACGGATGTGCGTGCGAGTATATTGGTTGCTCTTTCGCGTTAAAACGAATGAACAGATCTGTATGAAATTTGATATATTGATAGCTGAATCTCTAGAATAACACAGGCTAGTTTTTATCCCGATGTATCCACCGCTAAGGCTAGGGGCCATCAAATAATTTTCCCGAGGGAATTTCAGTAAAATTTCTTAACTTCAACTGCTATATCTTTTGAGTGCATGTGAGTTTGCTAGTTACGCTTTACATTTTAAATTATTCAATCAAGCAATATGAAATTTACTAGTTTAATGGCAAGGACATAGTGTAGATTTTATCCCGGAAAATGGTATTATTCCCGCGGGATATAAACGAATTTCTCGCAGATGATGTCGTGGGCATTCGCAAGTAGGTAATACCTACCTAGGTACATAAACATAATCCACATCGGTGACATTTTACATTAAAACGAGGACACTGCCTCTAAGTACTCTAAAGCTGGACTGTACGCCAGCGGGCAGCGGGGCGAGTAGCGGAGCAGGCAGCGGAGCGGCGAGCGTATTCTCTGTTCATTACGTGGCCGAGACGCTCGACAGTGGTCACCTGGGAGCACACGCAATGAATACAAAAAACCGGGTAAGTGCGAGTCGGACTCGCGAACGAAGGGTTCCGAACCATTATCTATAAAAACGGCAAAAAAATCATGTCTGTTGTATGGGAGCCTCTTAAATATTTGTTTTATTTTAATTTAATTATTTATTTTTAAAGTTAATATATGTATAACTAAATATTCTGTGAATAAATCAAGCGTCTACCTATTGCCGTTATCAATATCGAGCAAAAACGAGCAAAAAAATCACGCTTGTTAGACGGGAGCCCCTTTAAATATTTATTATATTCTGTTGTTTAGTATTTTTTGTTATAGCGGCAACCAAAATACATCATCTGTCAAAATTTCAACAGTCTAGCTATCACGGTTCATGAGATGCAGCCTGGTGACAGACGGACAGACAGACAACAGACGGGCGGACAGCGGAGTCTCAGTAATAGGGTCCCATTTTTGGGTATTTTTAAGACGGCCGGCTAGCCTAGTTGTAGAACCTGACTACGAAGCTTCCTGGGTCGATCTGGGATCCCGGTCGGGGCAGATATTTGTGTGAAAAATACAAATGTATGTGCTCGAGTCTTGGATGTTTAAAAATATGTATTTAAGTATGTATTTATCTATATAAGTATGTTTGTCCGTTGTCTAGTAACCATAGTACAAGCTTTTCTTAGTTTGGGACTAGGTCAATTGGTGTGAATTGTCCCGTGATATTTATTTATTTACTTTGGGTACGGAGCCTAAAATCGCTCGTCGCTCCGCTGCCCGCCCCGCTGCCCGCTGCACAGTTCGCAGCCTAAGCACTAAGTAGTATTAGAAAACATTAACATAAGTAGATTTGGAGCATTGCTAAGGCTTTATGCCGTTTTTGTTTAATGATCTCTAATCGGTCGTATTCTACTAATTTTAAAACGAGATAGTTTGAAAGTTTGTGATTTTTAGATGGTCGTCGTCTCGGACTATAATGTCCCTATAGGACATAGGCCTCCTCTCAGAGTGAGATGGCTTGAGTCGTAGTTGCCACGCGTTAGAGAGTTGGCCCAGATAGATTATACCAGGTAGGGCGTATGATGAATGAGCTATAATTTAAAAACTACAAAGGTTACGTTGCGTCATACTTCGTAGACGTTCTACGGTCTACGCCGTAGCGAGTCAACGGTCATAAAAAACGATTTAGGCATATCATAGCATCAGAATTTCAGATTCACGGTTTGTTTCAGGTTTCTGGAGGATTTGATTTTTGTTATGCAGTGTTTTGCGTCCCGTACTTTTAGAGTAAAACCCTTATATTTAGCATTACCAAGGATGATGACTGGATTGGCAGTCGCCATAGTACGAATCGGCCGCGGTTTTTGTAGTTCGATTATTAAATCTAGATGGCGCTGAAATATAGCCAGAGGCTTTGAAGGCAAAACAATAAGACTACAGATATTTCATATCACTGCAAATGTATTATAATGCAATATTTTTGAAAAAATATGAAACATCTGTAGTCTTATTGTTTTGCCTTCAAAGCCTCTGGCTATATTTCAGCGCCATCTAGATTTAATAATCGAACTACAAAAACCGCGGCCGATGCGTACTATGGCGACTGCCAATCCAGTCTATATCATCCTTGGCATTACTCAGCGTTTTAGAATGAGCACATAATATGATCATTTATTTATTTATTTATCAATAAAAAATTACAGCAATACAGTGATGAACCAACGCGCTGTAATATTCAAAAATCGTCATCATCATCATCCCAGCCTAAATACGTCCCACTGTAGGGCACAGGCCACCTCTCAGAATAAGAAGGCTTGGGTACTTCCCACGTAGGATCTTGCGGATGGCGAACCTCACACACGCCACTGAGTTAATTCTCAGGTGTGTGCATTTCTTCTCGATGTTATCCTTGACCGTAAAGCTTATGGTAAATTTCAAATTTTATTACTTATTTTACGCAGTAAGTAAATTCCTAAAAACTTAGAGGTGCGAGCCCGGACTCGAACCCACGACCCTTACAAAGGAAAGACCCAGCCCTATGGCCACCTGTGAATCGGACAAAACTTTATATAATTTAAAAAGTTTTTGATCTTCTGGTCACGGCCCGAGAGTCTCTACATCTAAAGCCGCAAATATGTAGCTGTCCGCCAAATTTGCATATTAATAATGCGACAAGGTTCTAATTTGGTATATATAAAACTGACGGTACGTTGTCTCATAGAAGAGGATTGACCTCAACTCAAACGAACCGTTCGAACGCTGATTTCCTATAAATAGTCACAATACATCATTCCAAAATAAACTCTAACTTATCAAGTATATGGTACAAATTACATTGATATAAAAAACCAGCGGTCGTCTGTATGTAAATTGTGCAGGTCAATGGTCAAGGAAGACCGTATTGCGAGGGAATAGGGTGGATATTGCGATGGCAACGGCTATGTCTTAAAAGTAACAGATTACTTGAGACGCAAATGATGCGATGTTTTCAATAATGAAAAAATAATCGCATTATTTGTGCTGAAAAATACCTTTCTATCCGTTGTTAGGGTTCCGTACCTCTAAAGGAAACTATTGGCCGTCTGTCTGTCAAGATCAAGACCCTTTTTACACGCTTTATATTAGCTTCACCTGTATGTTTGTTTGTTTGTTTGTATGTATGTATGTTTGTAGGTATGTATGTTTGTAACCGACTCCTTAGGGCGCGATTTTGACCCACTTCCCGGTTTCCGATTGAGCTGAAATTTTGCACGTATATGTAAATGGATGACAATGCAATATTATGGTAACATGGAGCTGATCTGATGATGGAGCTGGATGGTGGCCATAGGAACTCTGTAATAAAACGACACAACCCCGTCGAGTTTGGGCTCTTTTGATTCGTCTTGTCGAGTACTTTGATCCCAGATGGTAACCAGAGTCTGATGATGGAGCTGGAAGATGGCCAAAGGCACTACACAATAAAACGACACAACCCCATCGAGTTTGGGCTCGTTTGATTCGTCTTGACGAGCACTTTGATTCCATATGGTAACCAGGGTCTGATGATGGAGCTGGAAGATGGCCAAAGGCACTCCACAATAAAACGAAACAGCCCGATCGAGTTTGGGCTCGTTTGATTCGTTTTGACGAGTACTTTGGTCCTAGATGGTAGCAAGGGTCTGATGATGGAGCTGGAAGGGGGGTAGGTGGCGGGGTGGGGGGGAATGGGGGTGGGGGTAAGGGGGTCGAGGGTTTAGAGGGTTGGGGGTAAGGGTGGTAAGGGTGTGGCGGATGGGGTTAGGAGGTGGGGGGGGGGGGGGGTTGGAGGAAATAGGGTGAGGGTGTTGGGGGGTTCGGGGGTTAGGGTTTTCGGGGGTTGTGGGAAATGGGGAGGGGGTAAGAGGCCTAGATGGCAACAAGGGTTTGATGGTGAAGGGGGGGTAGGTGGAGGGGTGGGGGCGAAATGGGAGGGGAAGGGGGTTTAGGGGGTTGGGGTTAAGGGTGTGGGGTGTTGGGGGGGTTCGGGGGTTAGGGAGGTTGGGGGGTTGTGGGAAATGGGGAGGGGGTAAGTGGGGTTGGGAGTTGGGGTTTTAGGGGGTTGGGGTTGGGGGTAAGGGGGGTTGGGGTTAGGGGTTTGGGGGAAGTTTGAGGAAATGGGGTGGGGGTCCGGGGTTAGGGGGGTTGGGTTTAGGTGGTTGGGGGTTTGGAAAATGAGGAGGGGGTAAGGGGGTTTTAGAGGGATGGGGTAAGGTTGTGGGGGTTGGGGTTAGGTGTTTAGGGGGTGTTGGGGAAATGGGTTGGGGGATGTAGGGGGGTTGGGTTTAGGGGGTTGGGGGGTCTCTTTTTAGCACATGGAAACTCTCACTGTGAAAAAAATGCAACAAAAAAATAGAAAATAAATAATAGTATAAAAAATTAAAAAACACGCTTTAAAAAAATAAAAATAAAAAATAAAAAAAAAGTTTAATAAATTTCAATTCACTATTCTTATAGTGCAGTAAAAAATCTTAATAGCAATTATTATATTGTCATATCCAGATCAAAATTTGTAAACAATTCTAAATATTGATAAAATAAATAATAATAGTTTAAAATAGTATTTAGTAGTGGTAGAGCCATGTTGTAGCTAGCCGCTGCATCACGAATGGGCCGGCTCGTCCGGGGCAGTACCACCCTCTCACAGAAAACCGGCGTGAAGCAGCAGTAATCCTGCTTGCGTTTCGTACGGTCAGTGAGAGTGCCGGGGGCCTAATACCTCACCCCTTCCCTCTCCCCCTTCCCCTATTCCCTCTCCTTAAGGGCCGACAACGCACTGGCATCGCGTAAAGCGCTGCAGGTGTCTATGGACAGTGGTGATCATTTAACATCAGGTGACCCACTAGTTCGTTTGTCTGGCCTTTCTAACAAGAAAAAAAAAAAAAAAAATTTATTGTAAAATAAGCGTGGGGTGCTTTTTAAGATGTTATCAAAATGATAATCCTTGACAATTGACACCATGCACCCCACGCTTTTTTTACAATAAAATATTTTAAACTATTATTATTTATTTTATCAATATTTAGAATTGTTTACAAATTTTGATCTGGATATAACAATATAATAATAGCTTATTAAGATTTTTTTACTGCACTATAAGAATAGTGAATTGAAATTTATTAATTTTTTTTTTTATTTTTTTTTTTTTTAAAGCGTGTTTTTTAGGATTATTTAAAAGCGAAAAAGTTTCTCGGGTGCGCCGGTGGGATTCGAACCCACGTCTCCTGGGTATTGAACCACGTCGCATCCAACCGACTCCCCCGAAATTCTTAATCGCTTACATACGCCAACAGTGGTGGTGGTGGTGTTTTTTAGTTTTTTTTAACTATTATTTATTTATCCCCCGACACAAAAAGAGGGGGTGTTATAAGTTTGACCGCTATGTGTGGGATTTTTTATTTATTTAATGCGGCTGGATGCGGTTTTTTTTAATTTAAAAGCAGGTTTCTTGGCGATGGTTCTTAGACATGTTTCATCAAAATCGGTTCAGCTGTTTCAAAGTTATAAGCTCTTTTGTTAGCTGCGGAAGGGATCTTAGACGCATAATGGGAATCTACTTTATTTTCAAACATTTTATGTGTGACCAAATTGCGTTGGGGGATTTAAAAAAATATATATAATTATGTCGTGGAACGAGCAACGCCATCTGTTGACACGAGCGAGAACGACGCGACGGTGTTGCTAGTTAATAAATTCTCGTTATCGAAATGTCAAGTCGACACTTGGGTGGAATCGATTTTGCGAAACGGCAACACTGCTTTGATCATTCATTCGTTCGATATCAAATTCATTCAAATTAACGAACTGGGGTTCACATCTTGTTTACTTTTTCGGAGACCGCAGCGCCGTTAGCACATCGCGTCCACCGCATTTCGATATCCATTTGAATCGAGCTAATTATTAAAGTTTATTAAAGTTTTGTTATTTGATCTGCTAAATTAAACATCTAGAAGTTCGTTAACGGTTTTATTTCCACGCCGAGCGATGGATGAAGAGCGATCGGACCCCGAACATGGAGAGGATGCGACATATATAATAGTTATCTCAGAAAATCGTGGCGGTTTCCAGTTAAAATTAACATCAAAAAATTCTGCGGTTCCTTGAAGCTGTAAAAAAACCAAGCGTCTAAATCAAAATCACCTTTGACGTCTTACGAATTATCAACACTGTTTTTCAACTCGGAGATACCGACCAACCAATATCCCGGTGAATGATGGTTCGGTGTGAGCGAACCTTTACAAAGTGATGTTGTTATACTTAACAAGCTCGTGCGTGGCGCTCGGCGGAACCCTGTCGCAGGGAGCCTCTGCTGTCCTTAACAAGACTGTTTTTAATAAGTGCGGCAAATGCTGACTGCGACAGGGTTCCGCGGAGGGTCGCGCACGACCTTGTCGGACTATAGTGTTGTGTACTACCCTACATTTTTATTTTATTTTTTATTTTTATTGATACATTTGACAAACACAATAAAAGCGACGATGAAAACGGGGGTAGTTGTGTGTCGCTGCTGTCAGTTGCGTCGAACAGCCGCGCGAGCAGAGCGATAGCGCGCAGTGCGCGTTTAGCTGCCCCCGCGACGTGTGGCTCCGGGAAGAAGGGCTACGGATTAGCCTGAAACATGTCAAGCTAAACTCGATAATAGTAGACGTGAGTTGTCCTTATTTTCTTCACTATGAGTGAGACTCACGATAGTTTTATGTTAAAATATAGAAATTGTCATACAAAAACTGCGGGAGAACATTTTTTGACAGCTTATAATAAGTAGTCAGTTAATCGATGGGGTAATCATACCTAGAAACGTAGTTATAAATACAATAGAAATAATAATAATCCATCCATACTTATATACTATACATACTTATACATACTTAAACACATATTAAACATCCATGACTCGAGCACAAGCATTCGTATTTTTCAAACAAATATCTGCCCCGACCGGGAAACGAAACCGGGACCTCAAGCTTCGTAACCAGGTTCTCTAATAACTAGGCTATCCAGTCGTCCAATAAAAGCTATCTAGATCTATTAAAAAAAATTGTAAGTGATTAAGAGTTTTAATTAAAACAAAACTTATACTTCTTTTAATTTAGCATTGAAAAGCACAACAACATTATATTGCGGCTCGTGAACTGTAATCTCTTTACAGTTTATACTAGAGTAACAATTGACAACACGCAAATAATGTGGCATTAAAACAATTTTATTTTACGGCTCCCAGACTATTGTACTGTCTATTTGCTAGGTAAGAAATAGTTGACCAGACGCAATATAATGTTGTTGTTTTTTCAATGCTAAATTAAATCAAGTATAATTAGACGTAATTCCTTTGTGTAACGAAAGTTAGCCATATAGTTTGATGACTAACTTTCGTTACATGAAGGACGCGATCGTGATTTGGTTTTCATTGAGCCTTTTGTATGTATAGGTATCGGTGTACTGCCGTTTGGCAAATTATTTTTCCCAAATATGACTTCCCAAATAACTTATCGCAATAGTTTCATTTCCCAAACGAATGTTTAGCAAAGTTACATTTCGCATTTTATTCATTTGGTCAAATCATCATTTGGCAAAGTTTCACTTCGTCAAGATTTTATTAAGCAAATGCTTATTAAGCAAATGTTTTATTTTGTCATAAATTATATGCCAAAAAAATGTTTGCCAAATTTGTCACTTCCCATGCTCAACTTATAGCAAAAGTTCGGCAAATGATAATTAATTTTTACTGTTGCAGAAATACAATAGTAGGTATCTATACAGGAATTTCAAGTATAAAATGAACAAAAGGCAGAAATAATTGGTGACCCCTGTCGTATGCCATGCAATATTTAGTTGCAGATATACAATAGTAGGTAACATTGTTAGGCATATCGCTGGTAGCGAGCGAGCGAAGCGAGCGAGCAAAACCTTTCAAGGCAGAAGCGACTCGGATAGGTTAGGTTCAGAAGGCTAAGGCGTAGCTCCCGCCTTAGCCTTCGATGTTAGGTTTTTTTTTATGACAGCACAGAAAAGGATTACTACCTTTGATTTTATGAAATGTCATACAACCATGACATTGAATGTTTTCCATGCTTTAATGTAATGCAGTACACTTCTTCACTTTATCCCGCCGTAATTCACAATACCAGTATTATTAATTTTTATCCTACGCACTACCCAAATTGGGATATAAACCATATGCCATGCAATGTTTTGGGATTAGTATGTTATGCCAAACGATACATTTGCCAAAAAAAATTTGGGAAAATAGAACATGACCATGTAATTATTTGCTAAACAATCACTTGCCAAAAAAGAGGTTTGCCGACTGTAAAATTGCGATAAGTAGTTTTGACAATTGAGTTTTTGCCAAATAAAAATTTGGGAAAAAAAGTTTGCGATGTGATACTTTGGTAAACATTTTTTGCCAAACATTAGTAGTCCATAGGTATCGCCACGAGAGTTGAGGTCACGCACACAACAACACGTCATGTAATGACAGCGGGATTTTGACATTTATTCGTACCAATAGCAAGTTCAACAGACTCAAAGAGTGAATTACAAGATTTCTTCAACCTATTTCGTTTAGAATTATTTGAGAAAATAGATCTATGTAAGTAGTTCAAACAAAACAGATAATTAATTATTTTGATCTATTTTATTTCAATCAGATAGACATATTTTTTGCTAATCATAAAATACCGATTTTTTGTTGCGAATATTTCTTATCAGTTTCAAAATTAATAAATGTGAAAAAAGAAAAATATAATATGCACAGTATTGCGTAGGAATTTCATGATAAGATCATATAACTCACATTTTCATTCACTCACTCATTTCATTCATTCATTCACTACTTTTTTACAATCAGTACTTTATGTAGCTGTGTGTAATCATTCACCTCAACTGTCCTGGCGTTACCTATACAATATTTTTAAAACGACAAACGACTCATCGTTGACAGGGGAAGGGAAAAGGTTGCAATGGACGCATTTATGTTTCTTGAACACTACGGCTTTTACCATCTGGTATCTCTCAAAGACGATGTAACGAAATGTAAATGTCGAAGGAACTGAACAACGTATCAAGGTGCAACCTTTTCACTGCAAAAGTCATATTGACACTGCATACATCAGCCAAAGAAGTTATCGTGAAATTGATAATGAAAAGCGCCGTATGCTATTCAATATCCAAGGCGAGTCCCACGCCGCGAAGTATGACGTCACTGCTCAAAATGTCTTGAAAATTAAAAAAGCACTCGCTAGCTGACGGATCTCCGAGACGCCATACATTTCTCTTACTCTAAAACTATCTACTATCTCACTCCCCCCACCCCCACCCCCCTTCGCGAGTGTGCGTACAAACACTCACGCACACGAGCGCACTTCGCTTTCACGGTTCTAATTTTTGGGGAATTTGGGGCATATTCGTAAATATGAAATGGAAAAAATATTTCGCGAGTATATTCAGTTTGGGCTCTATGTGCGGGGCGTAAGGCGTAATTTTGATTGGTCGGGGGTTGGAAAAAAAATTACTTCATATGTCGTCCTTAAGACGGAGCGCGGCGCGCTTCGTATGTGTGTTTTGGACATAGACGGAGTGGAGTCGACTTTATATTTACTTTTTTAGCTTCCGTACTAAATATTATATGCAATTTATCTCCAGGTATTAAGATTGCAATTAAAAATAATAATGTCGTCCCAATGCACGACACGACACAGGCCTCGTCTCAGAATGAGAGGGCTTCACAGCAGTAGTTCACACGCAGGCCCATTATAGATTGGGAACTTCACGCATACGGTTGAATTCCATCCCAGGGATTCCTCGCGATGTTTACTTTCACCGAAAATCTTTAATATCCTTTAACCGATCGATGCTACTGTTCGACGTAGAAATTGTCGATCGGCGTCGACCAATTCGTTCTACCATCTATCTATGGCCACAGATTACTTACTTAATAGCTATGGCATCGATCGACAATCGATCGATTAGAGCAGTAGAATCTGTCGATCGCCTTCGACCAATTCGTTCTACCATCTATCTATGGCCACAGATTACTTACTTAATAGCTATGGCATCGATCGACAATCGATCGATTAGTGCAGTAGAAACTGTCGATCGACGTCGACCAATATATCTATACTTATAAAACAGTACCGTGACTGACTGACTGACTGACTGACTGACTGACAGACAACGCACAGCCTAAACTACTGGAGCTAGAGACTTGAAATTTGGCACACATGTACCTTGAGTATCGTAGAGGTGCATTAAGGAAGGATTTTTCGAAATTCCCACGGGATAGTGAAATATCTAAACTTTCTTTGTTTATTTGTTTGTAGCGGAATCTCTGAAACTATTGAGCCGATTTTAAAAACTCTTTCAGAATTAGAAAGCTACATTGTCCATGATTGACATAGGTATACTTTTTATCCGGGAATTTAATTACGGGGCTGATTTTGAAAATTCTTACATATTATGTGATATGACTATCCCCGATTGACAAAAGCTACTTTTTTCCGGGAAAATGCAAAATTCCCACGGGATTAAATTCAACTTCAGCACTGATTTTAAAAATTCTTTCATATGATATGGTATGACTATCCCCAATTGACATAGGCTACTTTTTCTTTGGGAAAATGCAAAAGTCCTGCGGGATGGAAATAAGTGAAATCAACTTCAGGACTGATTTTAAAAATTCTTTCACAAATAGTAAGCTACAGTAGCCGTGATTGACATAGGGTACTTATTTCTGGGAAAATCCAAAATTCTCACGGGATAGAAATAAGTAAATTCAACTTCAGCACTGATTTTAAAAATTCTTTCATATGATATGATATTAAATTTCTATCCCCAATTGACACAGGCTAATCTTTCTTTGGATAAATGCACAATTCCCACGGCATAGAAAAAACTGAATTCAACTTCGGGGCTGCTTTTGAAAATTCTTTCACCAATAGTAAGCTACAGTATCCCTGATTGACATAAGGTACTTTTTCCGGGAAAATGCAAATTTCCCGCGGGATCGAAATAAGAAAATACAACTTTAAGGCTGATTTTAAAAAATATTTTACCACTTGAAAGCTACATTATACCTGATTGACATACTAATTTTTCACCGGAAAAATGGTAAATTCCCACGGGATAGAAATAAATGAATTGAACGTGGGGGCTGATTTTTAAAATTATTTCACTAATAAAAAGCTACACTGTCTCTGACTTTCAAAATAGGTCAAAACAGTTATTTCTATCCAGCGGTATGCTTTACTTTGCACTTTCCCGGGATTAAATGTTGTTGTTTCAATCTGGCCACCTCCCAGAACGAGAACATTTGGGCCGTAGTTCCCACTTGGGCCCAGTGCGATTCGTACAGTGCGGGTGTGTACCATTGAATTTCTTCTCAGGTATGTGCAGCTTTTCTCGCGATGTTTTCCTTCACTGTAAAGCTCATGGTAAACTTCAAACGTAATTTAGCACATTAATTCGGAATAACTCAGAGGTCCAAGCCCGGGCTCAAACTCATGACCCTTTGCTTAAGAGACCATAGGTCAAACCATTAGGCCACCGCGGCTTACCGGCTTTAGAATTCACTTATTCAAATTCCGCGGGAACTTTGCATTTTCTTAGCATTATCCTATGTTTAAATCCACCTAATAAACTACCTGTGTGCCAAATTTCATGCAAACAACTAACGTTATTGTCTTCGC
Source organism: Archips xylosteana (assembly GCA_947563465.1). NCBI lineage: Eukaryota > Metazoa > Arthropoda > Insecta > Lepidoptera > Tortricidae > Archips > Archips xylosteana. The sequence goes on from OX387368.1 coordinate 12,018,415, forward strand.
GTACGAAGTCGCGGGCAAAAGCTAGTTCTACCATAATGGTAAATTTTAAATTTGACGACCAGATAGCCTAGTGACGACCGGATAGCCTAGTTGTTGGAGAACCTGACTACGAAGATTGAGGTCCTGGACTCGATTCCCGTTCGGGGCAGATATTTGTGTGAAAAATACGAATGTTTGTGCTCGAGTCTTGGGTGTTTAATATGTATTTAAGTATGTATTTATCTATTTAACTAAGTTTATCCGTTGTCTAGTACCCATAGTACAAGCTATGCTTAGTTTGGGACTAGGTCAATTGGTATGAATTGTCCCGTGATATTTATTTATTTATTTATTAAATGTAATCCCGCACATAAATTCCGAAAGACTTGGATGTTTAATACGTATTTATATACACAAGTGTGTTTGTCCGTTGTCTAGTACCCATAGTACAAGCTTTGCTTAGTTTGGGACTAGGTCAATTGGTGTCAATAGTCACATTTTTATTATTTTTTTTTCATATTTACAAAAGCCAGAATAAACGCAAGTTTAAAAACACAATTGCACTTTTTACAAGCTTTTATTTTACTGCCAATCTTTGTGTGCTTCTATGTTTGTTTAACCCGAATTTCACCCAATTCTAGAGATTGGATTGACTTGAAAGCGATATGTAGTTTGTATGACAATGCAACACTCAGCAAAAAATCTTGCATTAAAAATGAAGTTTCCACAAACATTCCATTACCTAACTTTTTTTGTAACAATTATTTTCTAAAAAAAAAAAATAAACATAACAGCGCATCCACCCCCTCTCTATTCCATCACCAACAATATATATAGCCCAGCCGTAGCTATGCGAACAAATATATTATATTTTCCTATATGCTAGTTCCATCATTTATACTTTATTACTATATATACGTACAACTATTTATATATAACATGTTTGTCTCTGTACATGTGTGGGGTAGGCGGTCAATTAAAGATTTCTTCCTTAATAAGAAGAGGGATGTATTTTTCTTATACTAATACAAAAGTACAATAGATAAACTCATACAGATAGCTCGCTTATGAGAGTTCATCTTTACCAATTAGTATGACAATAAAGAGCATCCTGTAGCTCATTTAAGGCGCTAAACTGTTGGTAAAACCGCGGTGGCCTAGTGGATTGCCCGATGGCCTCTCAAGCAGAGGGTCGTGGGTTCGAGTCCGAGCTCGCATTACTGACTTTTTCGGAATTTATGCGCTAAGCTAAATTACTCTTTAAAGGAGGGTGGGCAGATTTGTACGGTACGGACTCAGGCCTAGGGAGCAATAACGGCAAGCCATATATCATTGGAAAGCTTTTTTCAAATTCTAAAACTTTTTTATGGCGGGAAATATCGAATCGCTGTTTGTGTTTTTGGTGTATAATTGGGGCTTGGCGCGGACCGTTGACGCGAATACATCATATGTTTCACTCCGTGTTTTTTATTATCAAAAGTGCGTTTGAAGCTGCGTTTTGTAAAAAAGTCTGTCACTATCGTCTACTGTGATCATTAAACTATCCAATAGTGAAAACAGAACTCAAAAAAGTTTTAAAAACAGTGAAATTGTGAGCAAAAACATTTTAACAAAATAATTTATCAAGTAACGTTGCCCTAATACTACCCGCGCGATTGCCGCTGCGCGTGAGTCATCGCCTTCACACCGAGCGCCGTGCGCCCGTGTACTGCGTTACTGTTTTTCGCAGCGACAGTTTGCTTGAGTATCGCGTTTCTGTCGTTTTGAATCTTGGTACGGGGTGACGGTTAATATGTCTTCGGCTGAAAATTTGATTTGTTCAGGCTGCGAGAAATCAATTACTGACAACTGTCTCATCACTTGCATCGATAGTAACTGTGGTAAACATTATCATCCCGTCTGCGTAAATCATCAATACACCGAACCTGAATTCACAAAATCATGGACTTGTCCTGAATGCCGATGCGCTTCAAAAAAAGGTGGTGATAACTCTTCAACCCCGGCTCGGGCCTGCGAAAATGTTACTGTCAGAAAACCTCGCCCGGCTAGTAATACTAGCCCAGTTAAGAACACATCCTCAATTGCCAGTAAACCAAAATCTAAACCTAAAACCGCCAGTATTACAACTAAAATTAGTCCCGTTAAGAAACCTCGACCTACTAACAGCAACGGAGCCGACTTTTCTGGATCAGATAAAAAATCACCTGCTTCAGAGTGGTCGGATGAAATCAGCCTCCTCAAGCAGGAACTTCTTAAGATGAGATTGGACTTTGACACTGCTATAGCTGCGGTACGGCGCTGTGAAACCAAGATTGATAAGGTTTGCTCAACTGTTTCATCTCTGGAATCTTGTCTTAAAATTGCAGAGGAAAATAGTGCGGCCATAGCTGAACTTAAGAAGGTAAACGAATCGTTCCAAGTACAACTCGAACAACAAACGCTGACCTTGCTTTCCTACGAGTCTAGGATTGCGACTATGGAGCAGGGGGCCGCAGAGAGTGCCCACTCATCGCTTGTCATTGAGTCGCTTCATGAGCAGTTTAATGCATACGCTCAGGCATCGCTGAGAAATGACATAGAGATTTCAGGGATCATAGAAACCTCTACTGAAAATCCTGAAAACCTGTTTCGCACGCTTGCTACTGTGGCGGGCATGACGCTCTCCGACGCCGATATTGAATTCGTCACGCGCGTTAGCCCCCGCCGAGATGCGGGTGAGCGGCCACGTCCTTTGGTGGTGAGGTTCTGTCGTCGAGAAGTTCGAGACCAGTTTTACAAATCAGCAAGATCGAGACGTATATCCACCAACGATATTGGTCTGGGGGGGCTAGCCCAAAATATTTACATCAATGAGCGACTGACTCGTGAAAACAGAGTCTTATTTCGTGACTGCCGTAAACGTTTCAGAGCAGCTGGGTATAAGTACTGCTGGACAGTTGGGGGTAAAATTCTCGTCAAAAAGTGCGAGGGTAAAGGCAATAACGCTAAAACTATTAACATCAAGTCGCATCGAGATATTGTCAGCATTCTCAAGAATGAAACTGAACCCAACGTTTCCACACTTGGCTCTCCCGGACCTTAATTTGAGCATATGTTTCTTCTATATTGTATTCTATCTATATTATAAATTGTATTTGAACCCTGCTGCATGTTTCTTGAATTATTTTTTCATATTTATCTGTAGTATTAAACTGTATTTTTGTTATTTTTTAAGAACACACCTACCAATTACATTCAAAATACATAACAATCCTCACACACGAAACATTCTAACTATCTTGACTCTCTTTACTTCTCTCGGTGGTTGGCAAGATTATGTCGGGGGCGTTCTTTACTTCATAAGTAACAGTTTTAAAATCTTTGACAATGGTTAATACCGAAATTTTGAATGAACTCGACTCTTCTGACATTTCTTGCCACACCACTGAGAGCCTCGAATCATGCAAATTAATAATAAATAATAACTTTAATATTAAATTTCTTACCCTGAATATTAGAAGTTTGCAACATAATTTTGACCGTTTTTTGTTAACTCTCACGAGACTGAAAATGTCCTTTGATGTTATGGTGCTGACGGAGTGTTGGCTTCGTGACGAATCTATTGTTCCGCAGATAGATGGCTACCGGTCTTTCAGGACTCATAAGTACATCAATAAAGCTGGGGGAGTCGTTGTTTATGTGCACAATACGTGGTCGCCACAGGTAACAGAACCGCCTTTCGATGAGGCGAATTGTCTCCAGGTTGAAGTTAAGAATCACTTCCGTGTATTTGGTATATATCGGTCGCCTGCATTCACGGACACCACTTCATTTACTGATTCCCTTGTGTCCTTATTTCAGCCTGTCTCAAATGGCTGCGGAGTATTGCAAGTAGTAGCTGGGGATATCAACATAAACACAATTGTTGATAACAACCCAAATCAAGCTTCAAGCATTAATTATCTGCAACTGCTGGCAGAATTGAACCTTAAGCAAACAGTCACTAAGCCTACACGAGGATTTTCGTGCCTGGACCACGTTTACGTCACATCCAGATTTTGGGCTGAGTCTTTGATTTGCAGAACTGATGTAACGGACCACGACATGGTGATCACAGGCATTAGCACAAGCAGGTCAAACAGGGTTCGCGACAAGCGGGTGAATACGAGGATCGACTTCTCGGCTGTACAATTAGAGCTAAGTAAGGTCAATTGGAGTTGTGTTACCAACTCATGTACTGTGGATGTGGCAGTTGGTGCCTTTAATCAGGTACTTACGGACTGCATTGAGAGGTTTACGACGCACGTCCCGATCACTCGTTCTAGATTCACAATAAAACCTTGGATGACACCCGGCCTTATAAGATGCTCAAAACACAGGGATCACCTCCATGCTAAGGTCCGAAAATGCCCAAACGATGTGACTCTAAGGTTGATTTATACTAGGTATAAGAATTTCCACAATAACCTCTTGAGGAACCTTAAACAAAAGTATGAGTCAGCGGAACTGGAGAAAAATAAAAATAACCCCAAAAAACTATGGGACTGTATAAGAACCATCTCCCACACACGTAAAGTTAAAACAGGGTCACAGGAGCTGACACAGTTGGGTGGTTCTATTGTGGATTCACTGGATTACTGCAATGATTACTTCTCAAGCATAGGCAAAAATCTTGCGGATAAAATTTTATCCACGATAAACAGCACTCAGGAGGAGCTGGCTGCTAGAGCCGTCGCAGATGTCTCTCCCTCACAATCCCTATTTCTCAGCCCGACCAATGAGGCGGAGATAGAGTCATTAATAAATGGTTTGAGGTCTGACGGTGCACCAGGGCTTGATCGCGTTACAAACCGGCTATTAAAAATGATTAAAGAGCATATCATCACACCGCTGACTTTTATATCTAACCTCAGCTTAACCGAAGGGGTGTTCCCGGTGGCCTGGAAGAAAGCAGCTGTCACTCCGATACACAAAGGTGGCGATAAATCAAACATCTGCAATTACAGACCAATTTCGTTACTCGGGACTTGCTCTAAAATCCTGGAGAAACTGGTAAGTAAAAGACTGGTAAGTTTTCTTGAAAAGAACGGAGTGCTCTCGGAGAGACAGTTTGGTTTCCGTGCAGGCAAATCGACCGAGGACGCTGTGGAGTTGATGACTAAACTAGTGTCGCATAACCTTGATGGGGGAAGGGCCTGTCTAGGCGTCTTTCTGGATCTAGCCAAAGCATTCGACACCGTCTCTATTCCGATCCTTATTAAAAAATTGGAACTGGTCGGCGTTAGAGGCATCGCTCTGAGCTGGTTTAATAGCTATCTAACGGGACGGTGTCAGTGCGTCAAAATTGATCAGGTAAACAGCGGCCCTAAACAAATTGATTTCGGGGTACCGCAAGGAAGTATCCTGGGCCCGACTCTTTTTATCCTTTACATCAACGACATTACTACTATGAGCATGGACAACTCAGAGATCGTTTGCTATGCCGATGATACCGCTATCATCTTTCATGGAGCCACATGGGAACAGGTGGCTTGCACAGCGGAGAGTGGATTGAAAGTTCTGGCAAACTGGTTACAGAGTAACTTGCTGACCCTTAACCATTCAAAAACTAAGTACTTGTGTTTTCATAAGACTGGAGCGTCTGCTCCTCCCGCTTTCCCCGATATTACAGTACATACTTGTTCACGTGGAGAGCCTCAATCTGTCCCTTGTTCCTGCGAACAAATAGGCAAAACGCCCACTATTAAGTACCTAGGGGTCGTCTTTGATGAGAAACTTAACTTTAGAGAGCATATTATTACAACGGCAAACAGGGTACGTAAATTGATCTACGTTTTTAAAAACCTGCGTGGCGCAGCTGACAGGGACTTGCTGAGGAAGATCTACGACAGCATTTGCCATTCCGTAATTACATATTGTATTGCGGCGTGGGGGGGTGCGGCCAAATCACATATGATTCTGCTTGAAAAAGCACAACGGGCCATCTTAAAGGTGATCCTGAAAAAGCCAATAAGATATTCAACCGAACTTGTCTACAAAGATATGCGTGTTTTGAGTGTCAGGGGTGCCTTTGTCTTCCGAGCGGTAGTTAAGACTCTCAAAAAACTACTGAAGTCATCCGATTACGACAAGTTGCTACAAAAGCGGACCCTCAGGACTCCGCTTCCCCCTACAAGGACTGCATTTGCCAAGAGATTCGGAAACTACCTCCATCTATTTATTTTTAACAAAGTCGCCTCTAAGGTCCCTCTCCAAAATTTGACAGTCAGAGAGGTGAAACGCAAACTGCAATCTTGGTTACATAATCTACCATATGAACAAATAGAGGATATCCTGAAGAGGTCAAGATAGTTGAACTCTGTCACAACACACACACATACTCACACACACACACACACACACACACACACACACACACACACACACACACACACACACACACAAGCGGGTGGGTCACTTGATTCCTACGTATATTATTTATAGAAATAAAAAGTAATTGTAATTAGATATTCAAATTAAGTGTAAACTTTAAATATTAAGCAAAAGTGTAACTATAATGCTTAAGTAGTTTGAATCAATGTTAGTACGGACTGTCTTAATTTTACGTTTTTCATTTGTCAACTTTTCGCGCTTCGCAATGGTAAATCGTCTCTGGATTGGTTACCTACGAGACAGGCTTCGCCTAGTGTAGGAGCCACTGTAAGCTAAATTTGCAAATGTAGCTGATCTTTTAGTTCATAGCACTTAACTAGTTTTAATGTTACACCATATAATGTATAATATAATGTAAACTGTTATTAACTAAGAGAAATAAAACTTTATTATTATTATTATTATTATAAAAAAAGGTATGGCAAGATAAAAAACATGAAATATTTTTAGTGTAGGTAGGCCTCCAACAAGATGGAGCGACGACCTGGTGAGGGTGGCGGGAACGCATTGTCTGCGGATAGCGCAGGGCCGATCTGTTTGGCGAGCCTTGGGGGAGGCCTATGTTCAGCAGTGGACGTCTTTCGGCTGAAATGATGAAACAAAACTTATCTTTATTTTGTGCCGGTCCCACTGTTGGGTAGCCGCGTGGAGATTCCACGATACCCCACGCAAGTTAAGTTGGCCTTGGGTACTTGAAGGGTACTCTACTCATTTAATTCCTTTATCATATGCCCTTCGCCAAAAAGGTCATGGTTAAAAAACCGGTTGAGTGTGACTATGAATTTGGGACAGAGGGCATTATTCCATAATGTAAGGTGATTTCAAATTAGATGCCAATACCACAGATAGTTACGGCTAATTATTCAAGCGTTTCTACCGCTATCATTACCAGGACCCATATAGCAAAGAAATGCGCTATTGTTTGCATGGGATTTCAATGAATTTTTATTTTACAGCGAGCGCACTGTATCGTTTTATATAAACCTTCCGTTCGGTGCGACTTATTTCTTCACTATTTAGGAAGTCACGATTTAGTAACTTGCCAATACTTTTAGAGCTAATGTAGTCGTCTTTAGAAGTAGACCTAAGTTTATAACTACTAGTTGTTGCTCGCGACTCCGTCCGCGAAGAATAGCCTACGACCTATTCTCAGACCTACCGAATACAGAAAAAAAGTTTCATAAACATCGGTCGAGCCGTTTCGGAGGAGTACGATAACAAACACCGTGACACGAAATTTTTATTAGACTAGCTGTTACCCGCGACTCCGTCCGCGACGAATAGGGGTACAAAAAATAGCCTACGACCAGACCTACCGAATATGGAGAAAAAAAAATCATGATATAAAAATCGCTCAAGCCGTTTCGGAGGAGTTCGATAACAAACACCGTGACACGAGATTTTTACATATTATAAATAAATAAATAAAATTAAAAACCCCCAACGCAATTTGGTGACACATACATAAAGCCCATTATGCGTCAAAGATCCCTTCCGCAGCTAACAAAAGCTGATAACTTTGAAACGGCTCAACCAATTTTGATGAAACATGTCTAAAAAGCCATCGCCAAGATACTTGTACCTGCTTTCACATAAAAAAACCGCATCCAAATCGGTTCACCCGCTTAAGAGCTAAGATGCCACAGACAGACACACACATAGCGGTCGAATCTCGCAGTGTGATGTAAACTTTCTCTCTGAAATGAAAATTCGAACAACATTTTATTCGATGAAATTTTGAAGAACTGTATTAAACACTGGTGCCTGAGTAAGTCGCGTAAAATACAAAAAAAATAACGTCGTACTTTTAGCTGTTTACGTATTTTTTCATATTCAATAAACATGTTTTGGGGTAGGGGTCGTTCACCCCGACTGAGGCAAATTACCGGCGAATACTTCTTAAATATATTTCATATGAGAAGAAAGGCATTTATTTGGCAAGTAGGACACAATATTAACGTAAATACTTCGATATTGTTGATATTGATATGAAATAAAATGTATTTCTTCTGCACATACATAACTAGTAACTTACGTATGTCGAAGTAGCAATTTACTATATTACAACCAACTTTTACGAATGAAAAGGCTTTAAAACTATTATTTTTTAAAAGTAATAAGACTAATAAGTCAACCACATGTCAATTATTAATAAAAATTGTATAAATTTTACAAAATTGAACGACCCTGAACGACCGGTTTTTTACATTGTTAGCAGCGCCCTCCCGTTTACAACACGAGAAACACAACGATAGCGAGCTTGCTACACTAGCCTTCGTTAGACCGTACTCTCATGGCGTGAGCCAAATATTACACAAATATTCGTACAGATGTCTCTGTATTCACAAAGTATTAAAAATTTAATAACGTGAAATTATTTTTTATTTAGCTGCATTTTGTACTAGTTAGATTTGTCACAATATTATAATATAAGAAACACTAACTTTAATTTCAAAAATAACCAATTCGTGTTTGTTTATGTTTCGACAAACCATTTCTTGTATTTTATCAATTACCTGTCAAAAAATTAGTTGCTTGTCACCCTGTCAATCTTTATCAACAAACTTCCACCATCAAACTGCAAATCAGAAATAATTCAAAAAATCTGAAATAATGAAGCGCTGAGATATATCTAAATGAAACTAACCCCCGCCAAAAACAAAGAAAAATGGATGACATGCCCAGTTGATTTCGTTGAATTCCCTGGCTTGGCGTATATTTGCCACCTAAACGAACTGATTGTATCTAAAAAGCTGGACGCACTACACGAATGTTTTGGTAAAATAGATCTCGGTTACACTATTTACAACAAAAACAATGAAAAAGTGTTTCTAGCGATCCGAGAGCATCACGACCGAAGCTTCCTAATCAAAATTTTCAACCACTACGGCAACGAAGTGATAAATATAAAAATATCGAAACCTAGTGCTTGGTTTTGCAATAAAGCTGCGGTTTGGGCACCCCCTGACAACTACGTGGGTTCCGTGGCACAGAGACCCACAATCAAAGACAAATTCACATTCGCAGATAAGTTTTTAGTGAAAAATTCACAGAATGAAGTTGTGCTCGATATAATCCCTAACGGAGTGAACAACTTTGTGTACAGCTTGAGTTCGCGTGGTGAAGAAGTGGGGGTGATTATGGAGAAGTGGGGGAGAGGGAAGAACTTTGGGGTGTCTTTTCCTGAGGATCTGCGGGTAGGGGACAAAGCAGTGGTGCTGGGTGCCTGTTTTTTGATAGGTTGCCTGAAATATTGAAATACAACTAATCACGATCTGTTTGATATAAACCTACACCTACTTAAGTATGAAGAAACTATGCTCATAAATCACTTTTGATTACTTGGACTAATTAACGTTGGACGGCTCATTGAAAATATTAAAATGACAAAGGACTAACATCCTCACATGTTTTTTTTGACTCTTAGACCCTCTTTCTCACTGGGCAAGTGTCCAGGGCACCGCCGAAAAGGGCTCCCACTTGTGACTATAAAAAATAGCAGTTGATTTTCTAAAAACTTTTGCATATGCATTGATTCAGGCGTTACTTTGCGCGGAGGACCTTAACGCATATTTACTGCCGGGAACGCATACTTATTACGCATACATGCGTTTTCGTAACTTTCGCCAAGTACCGCTTTCAGCTGCTGGCAATTATTTCAACGCACATATGCGTCTATGGCGCAAGCCACACAGAAGAGATGTGGGGGCGACTATTAGTTATTCTGTGGTCGCAGGCCGCGTTTCCGCCCCGTTTCTTCTGTCCGCTTTGGATCGCGACGCTTCTGTACATTTAGTATGAAAACTGGTTCAGGGGCGCCGCGGCTGCGACGCGCCCACGTTTCTTCTTGCGCCTATGGCACGGGCACCTGAAAAAATCTCGAAATCCTGCCGGTAGCGAATCATCAGACAGTGTCTCTAATTACCTAACCTACTGCTCTTTTAAACTGAAATACATAATTTAATTGTAATATTGGGGCCGTACACCGCGTAAGAAATTAAAAATGTCTTTCCTGTAGACATAGAATTAGTGACTCCTAGTCAGCAAACTTAAAATTAACACGTTGCTGGACAGACTTTCAATTAAGCGTTGTTAGGATTAGGACGCCTATAGGCGTAACTACATTGGTCAGGCGACTCAGGCGCCCCGTACATATGTAGACTTTACTAAGCAATATTGTCTATAGTCCCTTAACTTTTGTTATGACCACGGGAGACACTTAATCAAAAAAAATGTGCAAGTATGACCTATTGACAACATTATGTAGCGTCCCCAAAGTGGTATTACCTTTTTCGATTCCTATAAATTAAACAACAGCTTAAGGAACTTATCTTTTATTAAAAAAATCAGTCTTAATATTGGAACATCTTAATTGTTGTAAGTTAATGTACTTAATGAAATGATTCTTACAATAAGTAATAATGAATTAATGAGTATAAAAGGAACTAAAATCAACGTCGCCTTTTCTTCTGCGGTGATTTTTCCTTGTCTTCTTCATTTTCAATGCGATCTCCATTCTCTGTTTGTTCTTCTTCTTCATGCTTCCTCCTCACTGGTCCGGTTTGGGTGATAGGTACCGCTCTTTCTCCCTTGTTCTCCGACGCCTTAGGAGCGATCACAGTTAATACACCATCCGAAGATAATCTCGACTCCACAGTGTCAGGATTGCAGTCTTCAGGCAAAACATAACGCCGTTTAAACTCGCGAGATATGAATCCATGCTCGTCTTCTTTTTCCTCATGTTTCCCTTCAATTATAATGCAACCGTCAGCAGTTTTAACCGAAATCTCTTCCGGAGCAAAATGTTGGACGTCCATGTTGATTTGGAATTTGTCTTTGTCCGTTTTAATGGTGGAACCGACATCGCGAGCGGCCAAAGACAGACGACGCCACGGGCTGGCGTAATGGCGGGAGCGGATCGCAGGACGATCGAAAATATCCGTCAAAAAATCAGATGGTGATAGATCTAAACCAAATAATTGGTCTCGAAGTCGACGAGGACGCATTTCGTCGAATAATAGCAGTGCCATTGTCTCCGAGTAACTTATTTTTCACTTGGAATGCTTAGGAGTTGTGTAGCGTTCAGTTCACTAGCTTGCTGTACAATGAATGACGCTGAGTCAGCTGCCATGGTGTTTTATACGGCGTTGGACTTACAATCGGGAAATTACAGGAATGTTCTAGAGTAAAGAGACATCTAGCGGCGAGTAGCAGAAGTTTTATGAAGTCTCTACAACCACCCGGAACGGTACCGAGCGTGTTTTGCCTATAGCTTCTTCTAATACACAATAGATGGCGCCTAAAACCAATGGTGTAATAAGATTTTATTTTCCTTTCTAACCGCCATTTTATTTTATTTTCCTTTGTTACGTGACATTGTATAAGTATCACTTATATAGCACTTTAGCTTAAATGCAAATTGTTTTTAAATTGCAGTTGTACAAACGTTTGTATAACATAGTAATAAAGCAATTTGATCATTGTCGTACAAAAGTTTTAACCAAGACCGTTTCCCGGTTTTACAACTTTAATATGACATCTTACAACACTTTGGTCATAGAAAAGCTTTAAGACTGACTATTGTAAAACTAATCATAATGTCAGCATTTTACAGCTGTTACATGGCTAAAATGCCATACAACAGTCATAAGGACGACCGTCGTATGACTAAAATGCTATACAACAGTCATAAGCACGACCTTCTTATAGCTAAAATCTTAAAATAGTGGTAATGGCGTCCATATTGCGTCGGCTTACGAGTTTTAAGTCTAAAGCTAGACCTTTTAATTGTATATAAGTCATATTAACAACTTAGAGATAAAATTCGATTAATTTATTAAATTAAATATAATTAAACAAACATTATTTAAAGGGGGCATTAAAAAATTCTTAATAAACCTAGTAACGATCGTCGAAAAAATTTTGTTCGCATGCGTATCTAATAAATAAATAAATAAATAAATAAATATTAGGGGACAATCTAACACAAATCGACCTAGTCCCAAACTAAGCAAAGCTTGTACTATGGGTACTAGACGACGATAAACATACTTATATAGATAAATACATACTTAAATACATAGAAAAATCCATACTCAGGAACAAATATTCGTGCTCATCACACAAATAGATGCCCTTACCGGGATTTGAACCCAGGACCTCTTGCTTTGTAGGCAGGGTCACTACCAACTAGGCTAAAGCGGTCGTTAAATCGTGCGGTATATCTGATTTGTTATACCGCATTTCATTTCGCTCTACCAGATGACGAATCTGTTTTAATTACTTAAAATGGTAAAAAAGTATAATACTTACTGTTTTTCAATAGCAGCGATCATTTCACGCAAACAGGTTTTTATGTTATGAATTATGATTAAAACGGCTTCACTATTGCATTTCACCGACTCATTAGTCGTACAAACGTCAGCGTTATGACTACTCTACAACCAATTGCTCTTACAACAGTCGTTTAATATATTTCTTATGACAGCTGTGTAACTAAATGTGCTTGCTTATGACCAAGGAGCGGAATTTTTCATAGCAAAAATCAAACGTCAAAGGGATTGAGCATAAGTTTTATCGACTATCGATAAATATTTCAGCAAATACTAGGTACTTTTAAAATAGCACTTTTTAAGTTAATTACAATTAAAAAATAAAACCTTAAACGGAAATGCAACGAAACTAAAATATAATCTTCATTCAAAATAAGAATCGAAATCTATTTCTGTATTAATCGCATTTTCTTCATCTTCTCTGTAGTTATAGAGAATTGTCATAATTTTTTCTACTCGTATATTATCACCCTTTAAATTGGTCCTGTTGTCATTGTAGATCCATTTATAGCTTGAGAAAGAGTGTTCTACCTCCGTTGATGTAAGTAAGGGATGTTTTTTAGATATTGTGAATCGTTTTTCTTTTAGGATTAACCATTTTAATAACACAGGAATGACTTAGAAAAACTCAAGCGACATAAATGTCATATGTGACGTTGTTGGTGCAACTGGTGCAAGTTGCTTATCAAAGAGGTCGAATGTTACAAATAATGTTAAAAAGCGATAACTAGCGAAGAGTCGATTCGATAACATCGATAACTGGAATAGTCGATAAAACTTATGTTCAATCCCTTTGATGTTTAATTTTTGCTATGAGAAATTCCGCTCCTTGCATATGACGTTTAAGTGACCACTTTACGACGATTAAGCCATAAAAACTGCGCCAAAATCGAGTCATTTAAACGTTTGTAAGCTTTAAATACATACAATTAGGTTGTATCAAAAAGGTTTGTACAACACTTATATGACTTATTTTTGCTAGTTGGGTTATATAGATAGATACATACTTAAATATATATTAAACACCCAAGACCCGTGGTCGTCTAAATGGACTTAATACCTAACCAGGACTGAGTACTAACTTTTATTAGTCAATCAAAAGTGACCCATATTACCAAGCCATACAGTTTAATAATGCCAACTAGAGATAGCGGTCCGAGAGATTACATACAAACTAGAGAAACTAGATAATTGTGTCCCACTCGCACCAGTACTTGATCACCCTAATGAGAACGAGATGCAACTGTCTGGTTTGTTTTTTTTTCGGCCTCACTTTTTGTCGCAGTACTCAGTCCTGGTAAGGTATTAAGTCCATGGCGATTATAAAAGTAAAAAGAACAAGCCCGACCAGGAAAATAAAAACCCTCGCCATATTTCGGAAAACCAAAAAACTAATGGAACTAATTTCTTCAACTGGCAACAGTAACATTGAAGACGTCATTAATGTCATCTGCCAAATGCTGTCTAAGTGAGGTGTCGATTGCTCGCGGTGCGTTTCTTGGATATTGTGGGCTATTTATGCTTTAAAATGCCGAAAACTATTAAAAGCCATTTACGAAAAGTTATATTCAATATGACGAAGTATTTGTCGCAGATAAAGTCTGAACGATTGCAGTATATTCCTCTAAATAATATCACCGACCTTGTTGTCAACATGACTGGTAGGTACATCATTATAGTATGTTTAATGGAAATTGGCTAATTTGTGAATAAATTACAAGTAAAAGTTTATTTTATTTTAGGTATATCCCGATCGTCTGCTGATACGTGGAATAATTGCTGTGTGCATTTAAACAAAATAGAAGAGAAATATAGATGCAGAGGACCTATAATTGATACAGAAATTGAAGAATCTCTATATATAAAAATGAAATCCTATTTCTCTTGGTCACGGCATCACGCGTGAACGGCTAGACTGATTTCGCCAATTATTTTTTTGTTGTGTTTGTTATTGTCAGGAGAAGGTTCTTATGAAAGAAAAAAGTAAAAAAGTTGCGCGCAAAATTAGAAAATATAAAATGAAATGAAAAAGATTATTCCACACACAAAACACATAAAATGGCAAAATATCTGTAATATTAAAATGAATCGCTGAATGTGTTGCTAAGCGCATAACTTCCGCTCAACTGCACCAAATTGGATAATTCTTTTTTTTATTGCGTTTGTTATTGTCAGGAGAAGGTTCTTATGAAAGAATTTAAAAAAAAAACAACGGGGGCGAAGCCACGGGCATCAGCTAGTTTATTATAAATGTTGGCGACAGTGATAGTGATAGTGAAACATCTAGTCTTACTACTGACAATGAGTCTGATGTATCTGATATTGAACCAGTACAATCTGATCACGAGAACCATGAAATGTCATATGAATTGTGGTTTTATGTTGTCTCTATTTTAACCCACCTGTAGTTTAATTTCTATCCGTATTATTATAAACGTAAGTCTAAGTCTGTCTGTCTGTCTGTCTGTTCGCGATAAACCCGAGAACTACTGAAACTAATTTTATACGGTTTTACCTAACGCGTACCTTAGTTCTTCCCGGTGATTTTGCATATAACAGGGGTTCCCAAAGTGTGCGCCGCGGCGCCCTGGGGCGCCGTACAGGGTAAAGAGAAGCGCCGTGAAACTGTATGTAACGCTCACTTGCTGATCGATTTTTTCATTCTTTCAATTATTTGGGGCGCCGAAACAAGATACGAAATCTCAAAGTGCGCCGCGAACTGAAAAAGTTTGGGAACCCCTGGCATATAATATGTGTAAATATTTTTAGTGTATCATAATTCACGCGAAGCACGAGGCGGGTCTCAATTTAAAACATATAATCTAGCGACTCGCCTAGTGCTTCGCACGAATTATGATACATACACCAAAATTATTTACATATATATTATATGCTTAAACCACCGGCAAGAAATAAGCTACCCGGTAGTGAAAACCGCATCGAAATCGGTTCAGTAGTTTTTGAGTTTATCGCGAACAGACAGACAGACAGAAGCCGGCGGCGACTTACGTTAATAATAATAGAGAAGATGTTGTAAATTAAACTTGATTTTATTTCATCAATAATCAATATTTATAATATTTTTACACTAGCCAATTACCATAAGTAGCACTATACTAAGTGTAGCTATAATTATTGCTAATTTAACGCCCCCAGAGCAGAGTTTTTATTTTTCTGGTCGGGCTTTATATTGAATTCAATGGGACCCTATCTCTGTAACAATTTCTTTAGGATCATAAGGCACTGGTCCCACCACCGGCGACGAGCGATAAACGAGTAGAACAGAACTAGAAACTAGAAACGAGCGGGCGAGCGGCGAGAAGCGAGTGTGTAGATTCTATAGTTTTGTCGCTCGGCTATAAGCGAGTGTTCGAGTGCGACGGGCGATTGTACGGTAGAATGATCGCTCTGATCGCCAAGCGGTTATCGCAGAGTACCGCTGAGCGAGTTTTGACGTTGACAGTTTTTATCGCTGCGATCAACTAGTGAAGAGAGAGTCCTCGCCGGCAGTGTGAACAGCCAGCGATGAACTATAAATATATATAATATAATAATAATAATAATATTAGGGGACAATCTCACACAAATCGACCTAGTCCCAAACTAAGCAAAGCTTGTACTATGGGTACTAGACGACGATAAACATACTTATATAGAGAAATAAATACTTAAATACATAGAAAACATCCATAACTCAGGAACAAATATTCGTGCTCTGCTCATCACACAAATAAATGCCCTTACCGGGATTTGAACCCAGGACCTCTAGCTTCGTAGGCAGGGTCACTACCAACTAGGCTAAAGCGGTCGTTAAATATCTCTCTCTTTTATTTACACGGGAGCGACTATCTTTTGTTTGTATCTTGGACGAGAAAATCGCCGATAGCTCATCGCTTACTCGCCGGCGGTGCAACCAGTGCCTAAAGGTGCAGTCAAAGAGTTTTGGGATTTCCCGCGAGAGATCGGGAGTTGACTTTAAGTGCCAAGGTGCAGTCAAAAAGATTTTTGGGAAATCCCGCATCCCGCGGTAGAGATCGGGATTTGACTTAAACTTTTTGTGCGCGGACGAAGTCGCGGGAAGAAGCTAGTAAGTACGATTAGTAAGATGTAGTGGGATTACCTTTCTTCTCCGCTGCAAATCAAGAAAATCAAAATTAATAATATTGTTCTTCATTCATCACATTATTGGCTTATCTACTCCATTTGTTAGTTAGAGCAAGTAACTATTAAGAGCCCGTTGTTTGATCAATAGTTAAACAAACTAATAGTTAAAATATATGGCAAACATAACAATAGTTAAGGGCCTAAGCACACGACGTATTTTTAACGCGCCGTCGACGCTCGTTTGTATCGATACAAAAGCGCGTCGACGGCGTGTTATTTAAAAAACTGGCCAAGAGCGTGTCAGACACGCCCAAGATAGGGTTCCGTAGCAGGTACGAAAACTCTTTGCATACATTTTTTTTTTTTTTTTTATGTTAGATAGGCCAGACAAACGAACTAGTGGGTCACCTGATGTTAAATGAACACCACTGTCCATAGACACCCGCAGCGCTTTACACGATGCCAGTGCGTTGTCGGCCCTAAAGGAGAGGGAATGGGGGAAGGGGGAGAGGGAGGGGGAGAGGGAAGGGGTGAGGTATTGGGCCCCTGGCACTCTCACTGACCGTACGAAACGCAAGCAGGATTACTGCTGCTTCACGCCGGTGTTCTGTGAGAGGGTGGTACTGCCCCGGACGAGCCGGCCCATTCGTGATGCAGCGGCTAGCTACAACATGGCTCTACCACTACAAAAATACTTTATTAATGTGGTTGTTTTGGTCCCAACGTCGGCGGTACAGCGCTATATATCGGCGAATTGGGTAACTAATCTAATCTGCAGTCTACTAGAACTAGTATGTATGTTGATTGTTTTTCAGATGTAATATTATATTTTATAATTTAGAAAAAGATACTGTTAGCGTAATCTTATAGGTACTTAAAGAAAAAAAAATGCTTGCAATGGCGGTTAAGCTACAATCTTAGTTTAGAACTATTTTTTTTACAAAAACTTAAGTTGAAAATAATTTTCCTAGAAAGTTTTTATTAAGTTTAATATACTTGATTTTTTTCATATTTTTTAGACGTGCGGTTCAAAAGTTAGGGGGTGGGGGGACACATTATTTTGAACTTTCGGAGTGAATATCTCCGAAAATATTCACTTTATCAAAAAATGGTTTTAAAAACCCCTATTTATTTTAAAATACCTATCCAATGATAGCTCACACTATAGGGTTAGTCGAGAAAAAAAATTCACCCCCACTTTACGTCTATATATTTCTTTTTTACTTTTTTTTATTTAATCACTTTGTCGGCGTGACTGATATATATATATTCATGCCAAATTACAGCTTTATAGTACCAACAGTCTCTGAGCTTAGCCGCGGACGGACAGACAGACAGACAGACAGACGGACAGACATGGCGAAACTATAAGGGTTCCTAGTTGACTATGGAACCCTAAAAACGTTCTAATGGCATAAAAAACGCGCTGTAAACGCGCGTTCCTAAAAAACACGTCGACGACGCGTTAAAAAAACGCCGTGTACTTAGGCCCTAACGCATTTCAAATGCAATTTGACTATTAGTATCTTTAACTACTGATCAAACAACAAGCACTAAGCAATATTGACTATTATAGTCCCTTAACTTTTAGTATGTCCACAGGAGAGACTCCAACAAAAAATGTGTAATTATGACACCCATTGACAACTTTATTTAGCGTCCCTAAAGGGCACCTTTTCGATTCTTCTAAATTATTCCTATAAATTAAACAACAGCTTAAGGAACTTATCTATACATATCAAATCCTTTGTCCTGACTGACGGATCAACGCACAGCCTAAACCGCTGATCGTGGAGACCTGAAACTTGGAGGGTGTGTTCTTTGTATGACGTAGGCATCCGATAAGAAAGGATTTTCCGTAGTTCTACTTCTAAGGGGGTAAAAAAGGGGGGCAAAGTTTGTATGAGACATCGTGATTCCTTGGTCCAATCTACTTCAAATTTTGCATAAACATTCTTTAACAAAATTGATGGAAGACGTGTTTCGTATTTTATTGAAATTCATCCCTTGACGGGGTCAAAAAGTAGTAGAAAGTTATTTTGGGGGTGATTTGCTTCGAAGTTGATATCAATACTCCTTAGTGCTTTTGATTTAAATTACATTTTATTTTGACACATTGTAAACGAAACGAAACTTCAAATGTTGCAAACCATTTTTGTCTACGTTTGTCAACCACGTCTTGATCTGATCTCTGATAATAGCTAATTATATGTATTAAGTATTTGCATTTCACCAAGCTTTTGCTTTTACAAGCGCAGCGTGGGACGTCCACCAACGAGATGGACGGACGTTTTGGTGAAGGCCGCAGGTTCAGGGTGGATGCAAGTCGCTTCCAACCGTAATGATTGGACGTCAATGAGGGAGGCCTATGTCCAGCAGTGGACGTCCTACGGCTGAAATGATGATGATGATGAAGCTTTTATGCGGTTTCAACCTTTTTCGAATAAAATCGAATTGAGTATTCAAATATCATTGTTGAACTCGCATAAAAGCTTGGTGCAATGCAAATACATATAAAATGCTTTGTCCTGAAGTCCTAAATGACTGACTGCCGGATTAACGCACAGCCTAAACCGCTGTATGTAGAGACCTAAAACGTGGAGGGTGTGTTCTTTGTATGACGTAGGCATCCGATAAGAAAGGATTTTCCGGAATTTCCACGGGATAAGGAATAATCGGGATTTATATATTTCATCAAGAGTGACCCTATGCCCATAACGAAGATTACTAAACTGTACAAATAGGGTAGTGTCCTGGGTAAAAAAAACACTATTACAATTAGTCCGACATTTAAATTATCAAAAAATATTGAACACATTTTTTTTCTTTTGTCAATTGAACAAAAAACGACAAAGATAAAGCGCGACAAAGTTCGGGAGTGGGGGCACGTGACGTCACGGTTCGCTAAAAAGTGTAGCGAATCGTGACGTCACGCGGAACTTCAACATACAATATCTCCGTCATTTTTTGTTCAATTGACAAAAGAAAAAATACGTGTCCACTATTTTTTGATAATTTAAATGACGAACTAATTAGATTTTTTTAGGAAACTAGCCTATTGGGCATGCAATTAGACTATTAGAATATAAAGCGAATATAAAGAATTTTGAAAATTTCCACGGGATAAAGTTAAATCAGGATTTATATATGTAGGTACTCAAATCAACTGGACCATATCTCCGTAACTACAATTACTAATCTTTTCAAATACAGTATTAACGAAAATGACCATAACAACAAAAAAACTTATTGCAGGATTTTTGGAAATTCCTGTGGGATAGATAATCTCTGAAACTTCCGAGCCGATTAAAAAAAAAAACTTTTACCAGTAAAAAGTTACACTATCCTTTATTGACATAGGCTACTTTTTTCCGGGGAAATGCAAAATTCCCAAGGGATAGAAAAAAGAAAATTCAACTTCGGAGCTCATTTTAAAATGTCTTACACCAATAGAAAAGATGCACTGTCCTTGGTTAACATAGGATGCTTTTTTCCGGATAAATGCAAAATTCCCGCGGTATAGAAAATAGTAAAATTAACTTCGGGGCTGCGTTTAAAAAAAAATCACCAATAGAAAGCTTCACTATCCTTTATTGGTATAGGCTACCTACTATTTATTCGGTAAAATGCAAAATTCCCCTGGGATATTAAGAAGTGAATTTCACTTCAGGGCTGATTTGAAAATTTCTTTCACCTATTAGTGAGTAGCTACACTAACCCTTACTTACATAGACTATTTTCTCCGTGAAAAATCAAAATTCCCACGGGAAAAAAATAAGTGAACTCAACTACGCGGCTGATTTTAAAAGTTCTTTTATCGGTAGAAAGCTTTAAGGACATAGGCTACTTTTCTCGGGGAAAATGCAAAATACCCGCGGGATAAAAATAAGTGTAATTTTGCAAAGAATAAGGACAAATTTGTTGAAATGCCCGCGGGATAGGGAATAAACGGGATTTATAATATTCACTAACTGATACTCATGATGAAATGATAATAATGATGGATGTTGCCGGTGCCGGATTTTTGTTTTATACAATGAAAGAGATGAAGAAGCTTTACCACAAATTGGAATTCTACGCGGACGAAGTCGCGGGCAAAAGCTAGTCTTTTATTCAAAAAATCAGTCTTAATATTGGAACATCTTAATTGTTCTTAAGTTCTTAATGTACTTAATGATTCTTATAATAAGTAATAATGAATGAGTATAAAGGAACTAAAATCAACGTCGCCTTTTTTTCTGCGGTGATTTTTCCTTGTCTTCTTCATTTTCAATGCGATTTCCATCCTCTATTTGTTCTTCTTCTTCATGCTTCCTCCTCACTGGTCCGGTTTGGGTGATAGGTACCGCTCTCTCTCCTTTGTTCTTCGACGCCCTAGGAGCGACCACACTTAATACACCATCCGAAGATAATCTTGACTCCACAGTGTCAGGATTGCAGTCTTCAGGCAAAACATAACGCCGTTTAAACTCACGAGATATGAATCCATGCTCGTCTTCTTTCTCGTCATGTTTCCCTTCAATTATAATGCAACCGTCAGCAGTTTTAACCGAAATCTCTTCCGGAGCAAAATGTTGGACGTCCATGTTGATTTGGAATTTGTCTTTGTCCGTTTTAATGGTGGAACCGACATCGCGAGCGGCCAAAGACCGACGACGCCACGGGCGAGCGTAATGGCGGGAGCGGATCGCAGGACGATCGAAAATATCCGTCAAAAAATCAGATGATGATAGATCTAAACCAAATAACTGGTCTCGAAGTCGACGAGGACGCATTTCGTCGAATAATAGCAGCGCCATTGTCTCCGACTAACTTGTTTTTCACTTGGAATGCTTAGGAGTTGAGTAGCGTTCGGTAACTTGCTGTACAATGAGACTGACTCAGCGGCCATAGCGTTTTATACGGTGTTGGAACACAATACAATCGGGAAATTACGGGAATGTTCTAGAGTAAAGAGACATCTAGCGGCAAGTAGTGGAAGTTTTATGATGTCTCTAGAACCACATGGAACGGTACCTAGCCTAAACATTGCCTATAAGTTCTACTAATACATAATAGATGGCGCCTGTAACCAATGGTGCAATAAGATTTCATTTTCCTTTCTTTCATTAATATATGCGTTTAAATGTCAGCAATTTAGGAATCATTTAGTTACCTGCCTGCTGCATTTTGATGGAAAAGTTAGCATATTAGAAGAAAAACTAACTGAAGTCAAACGACGTTTTACTGCGTTACCTACTCCCCGCTAGATGTCACTGTAGCATGATTTTCCGGTTTAGCCAAACAGAGATAAAACTAGAAAATTCGCGAATATTCCCACGGATGGGAAGTGGGTCGAGGTAAGGGAGAAGGGGGCAAGCAGCGAACTTGGGGTGGCATTTCAATAGAAACATCTGGAATATGCAATGTATAATCTAGTTGATTTAAAGTTTTAAACGAAAACTTTGTAATATTACAAGTACGAAGCAAGGTCAGTAAAACATCGGCCGGCATCACAAGCCGGCATACTAATAAAATAGAAGGTTAATTATTCACGAAACATTAAGTTATTAACCAGTTTAAAAAGAAATTACCTACAACTAAATGCACATTTTGGTTTACTTAAATTAATTTAGGGCGTTATGTCAAAAAACGTCTAAAATTAGACTAACCTAGATCACACGCACGTGGAGCCAACATAACAAAGAAAATGTTTCAATGTAAAATCAAGATGTATTTCTAGGTTAGGTATAACTAATTAATTGATATTTTAATTAATTTGCCTTTTAGAAACTATAAAGTACCTATAAAACTTTGTAAGGTAGGTATTTGATTTACAAAATATATTTTTTCGTATAAGTACTTTACCTATTTATTTATTGTTATTATTCCTACAGATTCATGCATTGATGGACAAGACAAGATCACAAGATACGATAGGTATACGAGTGTTTGTGTTTAAAATGCTCGATGTTCAAGTTTTCACTGTAGAAAATTAATAAGTACCTAATTATAATAAAAAGTTACAATTTTATTATTTGTATGTATTGGTGGTTAATTTTAAATCAATTTTAAATCAAATTCTAGGCCTGCTCCTTGGTTGGGCTTGGGATGATGATGTTGTATAGGTCCCTTTAAGTCAATACGTGAAGGATAAAATTATCAGTTCTTGATTGCATTATTGTCATTGATTCAGAATTTCAAAGTCAACAAATATTAGGTCGTGATTTAGCCGCACCCGCCTAAATGAATTAATCTTAGGGTCAAAGGTCAACCCGTCAAACGGACATTCCATGCTTAACTTGTATGTTAGCTTTATGTTAGGTATTGAATGACATTGGCCTTAGTTTTAAACACAGGCCACATTTACACTATTTTGTTACATCAATTTAAGGGCTGGGTCATTGACACATGCGTGTATTTAAAAATGGAGACGATTATAATAATATTTGATTTTTTTTTAAAAGTAAATACAGGCGTGGTCTGTTTTATTTAAAGACAGTCTTGTTTTTCCTACTTAGGTTTTCCACAAGTAAGAGAGGGGTGAAAATTTTACTTAGATTTAAATGTTCGAGATTGCTAGAAAATTCTAGTAAAAAATTAAAATAGGTTAAAACAACGAACAAAAGGTCACACGAGACGGAGATGGAAGTTTAAAGTTACGTTCTATGTCTAAGTAGAAGAATGATAAAAAACTGCCAATAATGTTTAATAAGTTATCTTCAGTACTTAAAAGATTTCTCATTGAAATTACGATATTAAAAATTTAAAGAAAAGGTGTGGTCCAAATAATTAAATTACAGAACGTTATCCAATTAACGAAGTTATATTTGGATGATTTTTATATTCCATAGTCATTTGTGAGTTTAAAAAAAACTCCTGCATCCGACTGAATCAATACTTCCCGAACTCAAAAAGATGCATCAAAGTTACTAACCCGGATGCTGCTAGCGCCAACAGCGGCGAGTAGTTGTACTTTTGACCGGACATGGCTGGAATATTCTAGTCGCTTACAACAGTATACTGAAAACTTATGATTTTAAATGAAAATACTCAAAATAACTTTCACGATATCATTTTGAGATGATCCTTAAGGATTTCACATCATTTGTTTAATTATTTTCATTCATAAAACGCTATTTTGAACATAATTTCCAGAAGGCTCTCGAACATTCTAGAACTTTACGCACTAAAACCCGCGCGCGCATGTAGCGACATCGCTTATCGAGTAGAGGTACTAACAAAATCCTCTAGGTATCGTAAACCTTTTTTCACAGGTCAATGTTTTGGAAAACAATAAATTGGATTTCTTGTGATTTTACTTTTTACGATATAAAGGAATTACTAATTATGTTTTTTAAATAACTTACTTTCATTATCATATTTCTGCAATGGAATGGATCAATAAAAAAAAATGTGAGTTCATTCAGATAACATTTATCTCTGCCAAGTAGATAACTACTCATTGGTGCGACTACGTCTGGAATTTTATGGGTCGAATAAAGGGCCAAGGCTATACAGTTTTTATCATTATTTTGCTAAATACACAATAAATTGTGCAACTTGGGTCCAACCAAAATCAGTTGACATACAGGGTTATTTGTAATTCACTAGCATCCTTTTAATCCTAAACTCCTACCACTTAAACAAATCTTTTTTGTTTTACGTCTTTTGTCATAACTTTATATTTTTGGTGTAATAACGTTTTGAAAATTTGAGATCACCTGTATTTTTACGATACTCTGTGCCGTGTATGGAAAAAAAATGTACTCCATTTTAAAAAGTCGTTTAACAAACAACATTTGTTTAAGTGGTAGGAGTTTAGGGTTAAAAGGATGCTAGTGAATTACAAATAACCCTGTATAATAGTTATTACGTATTGACATGACAAAACTTATAACCACGTTTTATAAAATTTGAGTTAATGACGATTTTTTCCTCAAAGGCGTTAAATTAACATTATGATAAGTTCACCTTTGACATCTGTTTCTTTTGTTAACTGTTAATTTTTATGTTTTTGTGTACAATAAAGAGTTTTACATACATACTTACATACATACATTTTCCTAAAATATTTCACATTGCTATTATTATTCAATAGATATAAATATTGCTCTGACATAAAAATATAACGGCTACATCTAATGTAGACTGAATATTTATTTCTTTCTGATTCTTATTCATAATTATTTAGGTTATTTAACACGTTTTAAATTATTTGTGAAATAATTTTAGTCTTTGTCATCATTGCATCATGTACCACTGTAAAACTGAACCAAGGGTTGCGACTTCCCTGCGAATTCTCTAGAAAAATCTACTCGCTCATAGATGGCTCTTGGGTGCGCGGTCTATAAAAGCCGGTTGACGTTTCCCGCGCCGTCATTCAAGAAATTACAAGCGATACTGAAACTGCGATACGCCGCGCTATCATACACGTGTTCTATTATATGTGAAAACCGGGCGAGTCAACATTTTACTGCACAAGTTTCCCGAGAATATATTTTTGAAGAATCTCTGTGAAAACATACAAAATGCCTGAAGAAATGCAGACCCAAGCAGAGGTGGAGACCTTCGCCTTCCAGGCGGAGATCGCCCAGCTCATGTCGCTCATCATCAACACATTCTACTCGAACAAAGAAATCTTCCTTCGTGAGTTAATTTCAAATTCCTCCGACGCTCTGGACAAGATCCGTTATGAATCTCTCACAGACCCGTCCAAGCTCGACAGCGGCAAGGAATTGTACATCAAGATCATCCCCAACAAGAGTGAAGGTACGCTAACGCTTATTGATACCGGTATCGGTATGACCAAGGCCGATTTGGTGAACAACTTGGGTACGATTGCGAAGTCTGGCACCAAGGCGTTCATGGAGGCTCTACAGGCGGGCGCCGACATTAGCATGATTGGTCAGTTCGGCGTGGGTTTCTACTCTTGCTACTTGGTGGCTGACCGCGTCACTGTCCACTCCAAGCACAACGACGATGAACAGTACGTATGGGAGTCCGCCGCGGGAGGATCTTTCACCGTCCGCTCGGACCTCGGCGAACCCCTGGGCCGTGGTACTAAGATCGTTCTCCACATCAAAGAGGACCTCTCAGAGTACCTGGAGGAGTCAAAGATCAAGGAGATTGTCAAGAAGCACTCCCAGTTCATCGGCTACCCCATCAAACTGATGGTTGAGAAGGAACGCGAAAAGGAATTGTCGGACGACGAGGCTGAGGAAGAGAAGAAAGATGAGAAAGAAGATGACAAGCCCAAGATCGAGGACGTTGGTGAAGACGAGGAGGAGGATGGCAAGGACAAGAAGAAGAAAAAGAAGACTATCAAGGAGAAGTACACGGAGGATGAGGAGCTCAACAAGACCAAGCCCATCTGGACCCGCAACGCTGATGACATCACCCAGGAAGAGTATGGTGACTTCTACAAATCCCTCACCAACGACTGGGAAGATCACCTAGCCGTCAAGCACTTCTCCGTAGAAGGCCAGCTCGAATTCCGTGCCCTCCTCTTCATCCCCCGCAGAGCGCCCTTCGATCTGTTTGAGAACAAGAAACGCAAGAACAACATCAAACTGTATGTACGCCGTGTGTTCATCATGGACAACTGCGAAGACCTGATCCCCGAATACCTGAACTTCGTTAAGGGTGTGGTTGATTCCGAAGACCTGCCCCTCAACATTTCCCGAGAAATGCTGCAACAGAACAAGATTCTCAAAGTCATTAGGAAGAATTTGGTTAAGAAATGCTTAGAATTATTTGAAGAGCTGGCCGAAGACAAAGAAAATTACAAGAAGTATTATGAACAGTTCAGCAAGAACTTGAAGCTGGGTATCCACGAGGACACGCAGAACAGGTCTAAGTTGGCTGACTTGCTCCGCTTCCACACGTCCGCCTCTGGTGATGAGGCGTGCTCTCTGAAGGAGTATGTATCTCGCATGAAGGAGAGCCAGAAGCACATCTACTACATTACTGGTGAGAACCGTGACCAAGTAGCCAACTCTTCCTTTGTCGAGAGGGTCAAGAAGCGTGGTTTCGAGGTCATCTACATGACGGAGCCTATTGATGAGTATGTCGTCCAGCAGATGAGGGAATACGACGGCAAGTCTCTTGTCTCCGTCACAAAGGAGGGTTTGGAACTCCCTGAGGATGAGGAGGAGAAGAAGAAGCGCGAGGAGGACAAAGTCAAGTTCGAGGGTCTCTGCAAAGTCATGAAGAACATCCTTGACAACAAAGTTGAGAAGGTTGTTGTGTCAAACAGGCTTGTAGAATCCCCGTGCTGTATCGTCACAGCTCAGTATGGTTGGTCAGCGAACATGGAGCGTATCATGAAGGCTCAGGCCCTCCGTGACACCTCAACCATGGGTTACATGGCAGCCAAGAAGCACCTAGAAATCAACCCTGACCATTCCATCGTAGAGACTCTGCGACAGAAGGCAGATGCTGACAAGAATGACAAGGCTGTCAAGGACTTGGTCATCCTCCTGTACGAGACTGCTCTCTTGTCGTCTGGCTTTGCTCTCGATGAGCCCCAGGTCCATGCTTCCCGCATCTACAGGATGATCAAGCTGGGTCTTGGCATCGATGAGGAGGAACCAATCCAGGTTGAGGAGCCCAGCACTGGGGACGTGCCGCCTTTGGAAGGAGACGCTGATGACGCGTCTCGCATGGAGGAAGTGGATTAAACCGCCCCCCCAACCCCCGCCTATTAATTAGTACTTGGTTTTAATTTTAATAATTTGTGCACTGGTGTACAACCAAAGACTGATTTAGTTCAAACAATTCCGCTAATTGAAATAATAAATGGTAACATTTAATTAATTAATTTTTTGTTTGATTTTATTTAATAATTAATAAAATAAGTGCACGGTTTGCTATTTACAGTAAAAGTCAATGGCCATTATGAAGTAAATTCTAACACATTTCAACTAAAGCAAAAATGCTATTATTTAGTAATGTCACATGTAAGCGAGTTGTATAGCATTTATTTTGCTATGGTTCATCAATCCATTCAGTTCATAGTTGTGCAGTATTATGGAGGATTTACTTAGTACAAGCCGTTGACTGAAGAATCCTAAATAAAAATAAAATAGCTCAAAAGTGTGCGCTTCTTACAATAAAAGGAAGCCATGGTGGGCTTGTGGTATGACCCATGGCGCCATAGTTTCATATGCACCATCGATAGTGCAAACGACTACCGTTGCATAACCATCGATAGTCTACCTTAAAAAATTGTCATAATATCGATAGGCCTATAGATAGTATCGATAATATCGATAGTAATTTCCAGCTTTCAATACTATTGATAGTATTGCTTTTCAATAGTATCGATCTATCGAGTATTGGTCTGAAATTACTATCGATATTGTGACTATTTTTCGAGGTCACGATATTATTGCCGATACTATCGATAGTTCGATCTATTATTGGCAACGCTACAAACTACACTGCTATGCTATAATATAATGGTAAGCTATGCTAAGGTTAACTGGAAGAGATCCCTTTAAGGGATAAATTCGCCTTTGTACATTTGTTTCTCTTGTTAACTGGTAATTTTCATGCTTTATGTACAAAAAAGAGTTTTACATACATACATATAATGCAGTGTTGCAGAACTATCGATCGTTGACCTCGCAAACCATGGACGTACTATTCGCAAACTATTCAGTATATCGGTAGTATCGCCACATGTCGATAGTATCGATAGTGATTTATAAGCAATGCAATTGATAATGGCAATACTAACGATACTAACATTAACAGCATTCATTCAAATTAACACCTTATTTCGTAGCAGTAATGTTTAATGTCAATTGAATACGATCGTTCGAAGTACTGACATGACGTCACGCGCTGGAAACCGCCTAAAGAGTAAAGAATGCAGTGGAGTGGTCATGCGAAGCGGAAGCTAGACTGTCTGTCTCTTTTTTTCTCGTGAGTTTGATTACGGTGCGAAAGAGACATATACGAATACGGGGCGAGAAGTGACGTTGTAATCAACGCGCGGTCGAAACAACTGAACCAAAACTCTGCACAATAGACGCGTGTGCAGACTTTTAAATAAATAAATAAAAAATCATTTATTGCCACAACATAAATAACAACAAATGGAAATAAATCAGCAACGTTCCGGCAATGGGTCTCAATCTCAGCAAGTGCTAGGACACATGACAGCATGCCCCAGCGCTGATTTTCAGATTGACCCCTTTAGCGGAGGCTAGTTGTAACATACAATATTATAAAGTAGTATAATAAAATAAAAATAAAAAATTAAATAAAAAATAAAAAAATTAAAATTAAATTAAAATTATAGAAGGAAACTAATTGTTACAATTGACAACCTTTCATCTTTCCAACACCTGAAAATTACTGCAGGAATCGAAAGAGTTTCGCCTCCTGAACACGGAAAATATCTATTATAATTTATTTCTCCACATACAAAAAAAAAAAAACAAATTTAAAACCATATAATATATACTTACAAATACTTCCACAGAATAGATATGTTTCCCTTACCCTTTCCACTAGAAAAAAGAGCTGTCATAATTTTAAATTTGATAACAACCTTAACGTCAAATTTACGTCATCACTTTTTTAAATAGAGACTAGACAAAAGTAATGGATGTAGTCCATCGTTATGCTCTTTTAGAAAAAGCATATCTTTAAAAAATTTAAACAAATTAATTAATAATCCTAGTGAAAATTTAAAATTATCATATATATTATCTTTTGCTTCGGACAATTTTTGAGCGTGATTGGGAGTCTAGTTGTTTTATTGGACGTCAATGAGTGGAGTGGTCATGCGAAGCGGAAGCAAGACTGTCTGTCTCTTTTTTTCTCGTGAGTTTGATTACGGTGCGAAAGATACATATACGAATACGGGGCGAGAAGTGACGTTGTAATCAACGCGCGGTCGAAACAACTGAACCAAAATTCTGCACAATAGACGCGTGTGCAGACTTTTGCTTCGGACAATTTTTGAGCGTGATTGGGAGTCTAGTTGTTTTATTATACGTCAATGGAGGAATGGCACGATACGAAAATCGAATTTTGCACTTCGTAGTATAAGGCCAGGGGGGCTACTCCGAAATTCGAAAATCGAAGTTCGTATCGCATCGTCTTGCTCGCTCTTGTATTAAATACTATTAGCGTGAGAGGAATGGCACGATACGAAGTTCGAATTTTGCACTTCGTAGTATAAGGCCTGATAGCGGAGGCTTGGCGGTCTGGCGGTGCGGTGGCGGTGACGGTTGCAATATTATAACTTGTATGAACGAGTTCGCAGTACGGTACCGCACAACCGTTCATACAAGTTAGAATATTACAACCGTCACCGGCACCGCACCGCCACACCTCCGCTCTCTGTGCGTCTGGAGCTTAAGAGGTGAACCGATTTTTTTTATTTGAAAGCGGGTTTCTTGGCAATGGTTCTTAGAAATGTTTCATCAAAATTGGTTCAGCCGTTTGAAAGTTATCAGCTCTTTTGTTGCGGAAGGGATCTTAGAGGCATAATGGGCATTTGCTTTATTTTCAAATATAATTGTGTGACCAAATTGGCATGGCATCAAGAAACGTGATCCTGTAACTCACCCAATTTAGAAGCGCTTAATAATCGTTCTTTGTTGATTTCTAGCTAAGTACCTAATCTAAATCTAAACTGCCTTTTCTCTAAACGTTATAGCATTGTGTGTATGAGTCAGGTTTCGTTAGCTGGAATCTGAGTCACTCAGATAAGTCGGATAACAAATTAGTTGCAAGAACTAGCGGATATTGTGAAAAATAATACGTTTGACTCTTTCTTTTACCAGTAAATTTTTATGCAAGTCGGGAGTCCAAAATTAAATGTGCATAGACACTCGTATGACCGTTTTGTGACCGAAAGCCGAGCGTTAATTAGCAAGTAGGTACTTGCGAGATTGAGATGAATGACCGGTCTAAAAATAACTGACACACAATAATTTTGGCAGATAAGGTAACTACTTACTGGTTCAATGTGCTATCGACCTGGCCACGACTAGACTACGCGCTATCGACGACGGCGTAAATGGGCCAATCAACTTTTAAACCGACGTTTTAGGCGTCTCCTGCGTTACCAAAATTGTCTCTGGCGTTACCAAAAAATCGTACTTCCAACAAGATATTTCACGGTTTAATAGGTTAAACTTACGTAGGACGGCATATATTTATGCTATTCATCTATTAAATTACAGAAAAAACATGTTTACTTACAAAAATCTGCAATTGTTTGAAAAATGTCGCGGACAGATTATAGTCGGTTTAAAAGTTGATTGGCCCAAATTCAAATAAACTAGGTAAAGGTAACGCCACCAGATTTGAGGCCACGCACACAACCACATCTCATGTAATGACAGCGGGATTTTGACGTTGTGTTGATGTTTAACGACAACACAACGTCAAAATTCCGCTGTCATTACATGAGATGTGGTTGTGTGCGTGGCCTCAACTCTGGTGGCGTTACCTATACTCTTCATTGTACAGTCAGCAACGAAAGTCGCCGAACAAAATAAGATTTTAAAAGTTACTAGACACATTCATTGTACATAAGTTAGTGAACAGAAGTACGAACAAAATTACATTTACAGCGTGCAGGTGTTATGAAAATTTGGATGTGTTCATAATATGGACATTCGTTGCTGACTGTACACCACAAAGAAAACAAGTATGTACATGTAAAAATATATAAGGTAAGCAGTATGCGACCTTATCGCTTCGAAGCGATCTCTCACAGGCAGCCTTTTAAAAACCGAAATCACCGATCGAATCATTGCTGGACCCTACGGGGTCAATAAAGTACGTCACACTTAATTTCTAGATTTTTGACCCCTGCCTAGTTCTTGTCAAATTTGGTCACTTTGTGAGAAAATCATACGATAAGGGTCTCTTACCACCAGATATGTTCTATACAGCTTTAGGCACTACTAGAGAAATCTACAAGCTACAAGCAAGCAACTATAAAACTCGCTCAGCAATGCTCGCTTGGCGGTCTGAACTCACGCTGAGAGACCAACCAGCGATCATTCTACTGTATGCTTAGTATAAGTTTTACGTCAAACATTCGAATACTATTCGACTGCGTAAATCGAATGAACGTTAGTCGATGCGTTTGTCTTCACTTCGACTATCGCGGTGAGCTCGATCATCTCATCGTTGTAAATTTTCCGCTCGATTTCCTAACAAATCCTGCGAGTACGCGTCACTTTTCGAATAGTTTAGCGCTCACGTCGACAGCGTTAACTTTGGGACGAGCAATTTGTGAGCGTAAATACCACGTTTCACTTTCGCAAGGTGTAGTGAGAAGTAAGCAAACGCAAACGCTAAAGTAAAGCTCTCACATGCTTTCTGACTAGTGAGTCGTTCACGCGCGAATTAGTATAGTGAAAAATCAGTCTAAAAGTAAATGCGAAAAATGGCAAGAAGACAATTTTTTGCCTGGAGAATGCTCTTCAGGTCGGCTCTTCGACGACAATGCAATCCTTTCGACTTAGGGGTTCTGTGCTCCCAATAGGGAACGTGCACATAGACGGTGCTGCCAACTGGTGCCATAAGGGTGCCATCAATTTGAATGTTTTACCTTGATAAGTTTGTTTTACTGTCCGCATAGTGTCTCTTCTGTCGCATTAGTGCTGCCGCCTATAGCTACTGCACGTTCCCTATAATACTTTTTCTCACAAAAAAGTAACTTTTTCTCACAAAAGAAGAAACTTGACGTTTTCTCATGAAAAATAAACTTAAAAAAAAAAAACTAAAAATCTTGAAAAAAAACTTGGATTCGATCCGAGGTCGGCTAGATCCGCGACCACCCGATTTCTAATGTGCTATTATGATCTGCTCGAAGTCGGCGAAATTTAGCTTTGTATTCTAATGCAAACAAAAATAGCCGGAAAACACGAGTAAAAGCGGTTTTCTGAAAATGAAACATAGCTAGATCAGTTTTTCATCCCCGAAAACCCCCACATACCAAATTTCATCGAAATCGTTGGAGCCGTTTCCGAGATACTGATTATATATACCTAGTACCTGGGCGACCGAGCTCTGCTCGGGCAGAAACTCGGTACCAAGCGTTTTCCCAGAGATAAGACCAAGCTAGATCAATTTTTCATCCCCGAAAACCCCCAAATACCAAATTTCATCGAAATCGTTGGAACCGTTTCCGAGATCCTGATTATATACACCGGAGGGGTGGGGGGGGGGTTGAGAGGGGGGGAGGGGATGCGGGGGAGGGAGCGCGGGGGTATTAAAGGGGGGATGAAAATTTCATTGATTTTGCCGTAGGATGCACAGTTTTCAAGATATTTGACAAAAACACCGGAGGGGGTGGAGGGGCGAGTCACGTTAAACTATCGTCCGTAAACCGACTTTACAGACAACCGGCTTTTCCTGTTCTGTGCTCCCAATAGGGAACGTGCACATAGACGGTGCTGCCAACTGGTGCCATAAGGGTGCCATCAATTTGAATGTTTTACCTTGATAAGTTTGTTTTACTGTCCGCATAGTGTCTCTTCTGTCGCATTAGTGCTGCCGCCTATAGTTACTGCACGTTCCCTATAATACTTTTTCTAACAAAAAAGTAACTTTTTCTCGCAAAAAAATAACTTTTTCTCACAAAAAAGTAACTTTTTCTCACAAAAGAAGAAACTTGACGTTTTCTCATAAAAAATAAACTTAAAAAAAAAACTAAAAATGTTGAAAAAAAACGTGGTATCGAACCGAGGTCGGCTGGATCCGCGACCACCCGATTCCTAATGTGCCATTATGATCTGCTCGAAGTTGGCGAAATTTAGCTTTATATTCTAATGCAAACAAAAATAGCCGGAAAACACGAGTAAAAGCGATTTTCTGAAAATGAAACATAGCTAGATCAGTTTTTCATCCCCGAAAACCCCCACATACCAAATTTCATCGAAATCGTTGGAGCCGTTTCCGAGATCCTGATTATATATATATACATATATACAAGAATTGCTCGTTTAAAGGTATTAGATATATACAAGAATTGCTCGTTTAAAGGTATTAGATAGATAGATAGATGATGTTTATAAAACGACGACAACGTTACGACGGTGACGACTCATTTCGTTCACGCGCCGACTACGGAGCGTATTCAGCGCGTTGAATAATACTGAAACATATATACGGTGACACTAGCCGGAACCGCGGCGCAGCGTATATGATTCAGTGCCATATAACGCGCTGGACCCGCTCCGTTAGCGCCGCGCGCACGTCCCGCACTGCGATTTGTAGTGGCCTTCAGTTGATCGGAAAAAAAATAATGAATAGTACAAATCTGTGTAAATAAAGTATCATATAACCTGCTTTTTAATGTTTTTGAAATAATTTGAGTTATTTTATAATTAAAGTGAAAGAAGGATGAATAATAATGTACGATTTTTTTATTTCAAGATTGTCTTAGGAATATGTCTATTTTTAATGTGGTACCATTAATATTAAGGCATTTTTTAACAAGGCAGCACTGCCTGTCGCGATCGTGAGCGTGAACCCAACTTATTTGTGCATTGAAAAAGTTTTTATGCCGTTCGCAAAAAGTGTATTATTGCTTGGTTTTATTCACAGATAAGTTGGTTAGTCTGTACTATCGTCGAAGTGAGCTCTCGATTATGAAATTCGAAAAATTATTTCTGTCACATTCGTTCGATCGCACTTCGATCGTCACTTACTATTGCGAGACCGACTACACGATTCGATTGAAGTTACGTTTACGACAGTCAGTTTTGACGTTTATAAATTAAAAATGGATTCCGTTACTAAAAGACTTGTAAAAGACTGTTCAAAACAATAGCTAAGTCTGTGAATAGACTTCAAAGGACTTTCCCACAGCACAAGTATTGGTTGTTGGTTGCATTGCAATCATTCATTCCAATCAGTATTGGTTGAATTGCGGAATTGGTTGGAATCATAATTTTGTGTTCGCAGCTTATAAGTGGTGAGTATTTCGAATATATTTTACTGTTGCAGACTGGCTTTCCGACTACATACTGCGTCTAATCCAAAGAACTATACACGCAAATTAGATATAACTTTCTTGACTTGTCAACATTGTTCTGACGAGCAATTTAAGATAACGATTAAAGCCAATTATATTTCGTAAGATCGTTCTTTGTTTCTCTTGCAAAGTTATTAAATACACATTGCGGAATTGGTAATCTCGCCTTATAAGTTATTATTTGTGGTTCTCAGGTAGGTTCTGTCAATAATTGGGTCCGCAAAGTTAGGCTGATTTTATTCAGTAACTGTACTGATGCCTCCGGCGTTTGAGAGTGTGTTAAAGAGAAGAGAAGAGTTAAGATCGCCATGAGGCCGCACATTCGGAAAGTTATCGCCATCACTGCCTTTCTAATAATTATTGTAAAAAAAAGAAAACCAAAGCCTAAACATTTTTGTATGAAACTGTTATATTAATTTATAATACACTGTTTGTTATCCATGACCGCAAACACACAACAAACAAGTGAGACAAAACATTCATATACATAGGGTCATTGACTACTATCTAATATTTTCAACTGATATTTGTTTTAGGAGACCAAATGGATAAATTAAGATAACATCAGCACTATAGTCATCAACATAAGCCAAAGGATGTCCACTAATCATCGTCAGTCCAGCTAGTAGGAGGACTGCGAATGCTGTCTTCCTGTAAGTGGTTGCTACTCAAGGACTTTTGTCCCTCAAAGTTGTCTGCGTTTTGGATAACTAATATACTAATCAAATTTATTGACTGATTGATATTCATTACATTGTCATCAAATTGTGTTGGCATGGTGTGACTAACTGTATGTTTCATACTTAGATTGGTCAGTATGGGAAAGTCTGATACTATAAGGCCCATACTACACGGGCGGTTCTCAAGTACGTCTCAAAAATTCTCAAATATACTGTATGTCAGGCTGAAAAAAATAAAATATATATTGTAAAAATCACAGTTGTCCGTATACTCTTTTGCTGATGTTGATCATCTACTTTTGTACGTGTACTCTTTTGCTGATGATCTGTTCTAAGGAACCATAACTTTAGGAATAACTACATAATTATTTTGTTAAGCATTAAAGTAAAATTAAAATATTAGCATTAGTCCTAGAATAAATTAAGGATAAGTTGTTGCTTCGCCATAGCAGGGTCCATGTAGCATTCATCATCCCAGCCTATAAACTTCCTACCGCATGGCATAGGTCTCCTCTCAGAATGAGAGGGCTTGGGCCGTAGTTCCCACGCGGGCCCAGTGTGGATTGGGAACTTCACACACACCATTTAATTTCTTGGCAGGTTTATGCAGGTTTCCTCACAATGTTTTACTTCACAGTAAAGCTCATAGTCAATTTCCAATGTAATTTTGCACTCTATTCCGAAAAACTCGAGGCGCAAGCTGGGATTTGAACCCATGACCCTCTGCTTGAGAGGCTATAGGTCAAACCACTAGGCCACTATGGCTATATAATATGTAGCACTGTAATATTTATTTGTCATCTTTGAATATCATGGTTGCAATTAATAAATGAATATGAATAATATGTGTTAAGGCTTTATCTAGAATTCTAATTCAAATGTTGTACTTACAAAGCCACAGAAAAAGTCTGACCTATGCTCAACTTCTAATCTCATTGTGCATATTTTTATTGAGTGGCACTATTTTTAAGCTATTGCATAGCTTTTATTTTTAATTGAAATATGATTTAATTCAATACAAATTATTTATTTCATCTACAATTATTTTACTTGCTGCTTCTGTATTAATTAAATGAGTGAGTATGAGTATAAATATGGGTATGCACCCGTTGCTTAACTTGTGTACTTACCATAACTCTGAAATTGGTACTAATTAAGCAATATTTATCTATCTTCTAATATATAAAAATCTTGTGCCACGGTCTTTGTTATCGAACTCCTCTGAGACGGCTTGACCGATTTTTATAAAACTTTTTTCTGTATACCTAACATGCTTTTATTGTAAAATCGATGATTGACTGTGACAAAAACGCAATGTTTGAATACATGGTCTATTTCTTCATTTTTTTAACTTTTTAGTTTGTATGTAGTTTTAGTTTATAGTTTTAGTTTTATTTTATGTAGTTTTTAATTTGTATTTATACTTTCTAGTTAACTTATAATTTCCCCCTTTAATAAATAGACAGTTAACTTTTTAGTTATTTTTATTAACATGTACTAAATAAAAGCTTATTTTAAAAAAACAGTTTCCTTTTATTTTTAACATTTAAGTAAATATTTATGACACGGGATCTACTACAGCGTAATTCATAGCGCATATTATTATAGGTAACGCCTTTGATCAATTATAAGATGACCTGGGAAGATTTATACTATAATAGGAGCCCATAGATTTTTACTGAAGCTTATTCTCACAGTACTTAGTGTTTTTTCCCAATTTGAATTGACACAGAAACAGTGTTGATGGAGCTCCTCTTCTGTGTGCTTTTGGCCCTTCGGGCCGATGTAAACTTGTCATGACCTAAACCTACCTAATGTTTCTGTGTCAATTGAAGTTGGAGGAAAAACGCGATTGTGAAAATAAGGTTCAGTAAAAAACCATAGTGAGAGTAATAACAAATACCTAATAGATAAACAAACCTTTCTTTGTCTTGAGCTTAGAGCCGTTGAGGTTGCGCGCTTCAAATTTTTGTTGTTAATAATCCATCCTCTTATCCTTAGATAGTGTATAAATAATCTAAGCTCTTATCCTATTGGTTTGCCATCATAATTTAATTAGGCCCATACTACACGGGCGGTTTCCCGCCGCGGTTTCCCGCTCGACGGAGCTGCGCAGTGTAGTTTGCACCATACAACTTCCATATAAAATTGTGTCTAGTGGCGGTTCAGAAGCGGTTTCCCGCGGCGGGAGAACCGCCCGTGTAGTATGGGCCTTAAGGTCTTGCAATATAGATCTTGCCCACATGAATTAATTGATGATTGAAATGAATGATGATGCGGCGACACGACACTTCCGAGGTTGAATTCATTCATTGACTGCCAATGCAAAACTTATGGACAATTTCACGGACTCAAATTGAGTCACTCAATTTTTTTATGCTTGTCAATTACAAAATATTGATAAGATAATCTTCTAAAACCGCAAATAAAACAGGTATAGACATTACTAGTCAAATTAATATCGTAAAACAAGGCAAAATTGCTTATTGGATTTGACATGACACTGACGGATGACATTTCGTTTCGTGCGGATTCGAAAAACGCTGTCGAATAGTTTTGTTCAGTCACGTACGATATAGTTTGCGTTCAGTGAATCGACTGAGTCACGTACGATATAGTTTGCGTTCCGTTCAACAATTTTTACTCGCAATTTTTGTTGCGCAAACGCGCCGCTAGAGGCGTTGTCCATGTTTCCATAGTAAATTAAATTTTTACGTAAACGCGATCGAGAAGTAAATACTTACCAAATGGTGAGGTAAAACTTATACTAAGCATACAGTATGCTTAGTATAAGTTTTACCTCACCATTTGGTAAGTATTTACTTCTCGATCGCGTGGAGCCCCGCACGATCGAGTGGAGCGAGTAATCGCCCGTCGCACTCGAATAAAGTACTCAGCCATAAAGATTGCACACGGTCTTTGAAAAAACCGGCCAAGTGCGAGCCGGACTCGCGCACCGAGGGTTCCGTACAAATTGATATGTATCTATGAACATCCAGTCTTAGCAGACCCCTGCACCTAAGCAAAATGTGCGCAGTGTGGGATCATTGTAGATTGGTTACTGATATAGACAGACAGACAAAAAAATTATGCTTTTCGCAATTTTTCCTTTATCTGTGCTATAAGACCTTGCTTCGTACCAAATTTCAAGGTTCTGAGTTCACGGGAAGTACCCTGTAGGTTTTGATTACCTTGCGAGTGTCGAAAATGTGCGTTGTTTACTGATATAGAGAGACAGACAAAAAAAATTATGCTTTTCGCAATTTTTCCTTTATCTGTGCTATAAGACCTTGCTTCGTACCAAATTTCAAGATTCTGAGTTCACGGGAAGTACCCTTTAGGTTTTGATTCCCTTGCGAGTTTCGAAAATATGCGGAAATTTGCGTCATAAACGGCTATATCTTTTGATTGCGTTGGCTTAGAAGTTTGATTTTTTCACAGCTCCAAGGGACAGTAGACTTGAGTATTTGATATAAATTTCAGCTTGATATCTCCACGCGTTCCTGAGAAATAGGGTCTTGACAGACAGACGGACGGACGGACGGACGGATAACGAAGTGATCCTATACCTAAGGGTTCCGTTTTTTTCCTTTTGAGGTACGGAACCCTAAAAAGACTCGTAACACACAAAAAAAACGCAAAAAAACACATCGGTCTTTGGAAAAAGACTGCAAATGTCCGACATTTGCCGAGTCTTTTTTCAAAGACAGTGTGCAATCTTTATGGTCCGGGTACTGTACTCGCTTATAGCCAAGCAACAAAACTATCGGAACTACACACTCGCTTCTCGCTACTCGCTAACTCGTTGGTAGCTTCTAGCTCTAATCGCTTCTCGCTCATCGTCGGCGGTGGGACCAGTGCCATACTGCGAGGATGTGAACGCTACGAAACTATGTGACCGTGGCCACTAATACTATTTGAGAAAATGAATAAGCGGTAATTTTCTACTCTTTCAGTTTCAAAAAAAAAACCTTAATAAAGTTTAAACGCCTGGAAGAAACTTAAGAGCAATATTGTGCATAACGATAGAATTGCCATTACAAACCACAAGTAACTTGAGAGCACACGTTTATAAGTTATGTTTGAAGCCATTTGAATGCATAATAATGTGTGTTGGCGGCCTCAAAAGGGCTTGACAGCCGCCAGCGCATGCGTTGGGGTACAGTCGAAAGCATAAATAATATGTATAAAGTCATTGCGTCAAAATATGCAAACATCGACCTTATGATCAATGACATAAAGTTGTATACTTAGATATTTTTGACACCTTGTTATAAGAGGTCCTGGGTTCAAATCCCGGTAAGGGCATTTATTTGTGTGATGAGCACGAATATTTGTTCCTGAGTTATGGATGTTTCTATGTATTTAAGTATTTATTTATCTATATAAGTATGTTTATCGTCGTCTAGTACCCATAGTACAAGCTTTGCTTAGTTTGGGACTAGGTCGATTTGTGTAAGAGTGTCCCCTAATATATTTATATTTTATAGGTAACGCCACGAGAGTTGAGGCGAATGATTACACACACAGATACAAAAAGTACTGATTGCAAAAAAAGTAGTGAATGAATGAAATGAATGAGTGAATGAAAATGTGAGTTACAGCTCGCGCGATAAGAGTTTGGCTTTGACCTTCGGGTGGAGGGGATTACTGCGCATACCCCGCACCCCCGTTGATACCCAATGCGCAATAACGGTCAAAGCCAAACTCTTATCGCGCGAGCTGTATACGATCTTATGATGAAATACCTACCTACGCAATAGGTACTATGAATATTATATTTTTTCTTTTTTTACTATTACTATTTTTGAAATAAAAGAATTTGAAACTGGTAAGAAATATTCGTAACAAAAATCGGTTTTTTATAAATAGCGAAAAATATACTTATCTGATTTAAATAAAACAGATCAAAATATTTTATTTTCTGTTTTGTTTGAACTACTTAGATGTATTTTCCTAAATAGTTCTTAATGAAATAGGTTGAAGAAATTTTTAGTCAAACTTGTAATTCACTGTTGAGTCTGTTGAACTTGCTATCGGTACGAATAAATGTCAAAATCCCGCTGTCATTACATGACGTGTTGTTATGTGCGTGACCTCAACTCTCATGGCGTTATCTATAACGTAACGTACCTCTATATATATTTTTACACTTGACCGTACCTACTTACTTGGTAACGTACAATTTAAATCTCAAGCACAGAATGACGCGATGAGATTAGGAGTTTGATAATCATAGCGTCATTTTATCAGAAACATTGTTTTTCGAATTTGCCAGCTAGTGATCGAATATTATCTGGCTTAGCAACAATATTTTGGATTCACTTACGTCATTTCATCACGTACGTGTAGGTACGGTTGCGTACATTAATTTGGGACCCATTTCGAAAAAATATCCTTTGAATTCCTAAAAAATATGACCATTCTGTTAAAGCTCGTGACTGTACGTGCCAAGCCTCTTTACGTATAATTTGGCAGTGTTAAGTTGTGGAGAAGCTAAAACAAAAATAACGGCCAAGTGCGAGGCGGACTTAGCGCACCGAGGGCTCCGTACAACTTTTAGGTATGGTATGTATGTCAAACTACATATAGGTACGTCGTAAACAGTCGTAACGAGCACGTGTTAGCAGATCCCTGCTTCTAAGTAAAAAGTATGCAGTGTAGGATCATTATTATTTGGGTTAATCGGTACCCCCCGTTAATGTTTAATTTAACTAAGTAAATTTTTCTTATTTGTTATTGTAGCGGCCACAGTAATACATAATGAGTGAAATTTTCAAGTACCTACTTATCTAGTTTAGTTTATGCCATTATGAAGATCGAGTAAACCCTTTGAACGCTGTGCTGATTTGTCTATGCTTTATATTTTGTACAGGTTTTGTCTTTCATTCCAATTTAATGTACTAAATATATTATTATGGACAAGTATTTACGTCCGGAGAGATTCGACGTGGACCCGTCGCAGAATGGATCTAAAGAATGGGAACATTGGAAGAGAACCTTCTCAAATTTTCTTCAGTCGCAAGTACCGCCCGTCTCCGACCAGGTCAAACTCACGTTACTCATAAATCACGTATCGCCCAACGTATATTCTCACATAAGTGAATGTACTACTTACGATCAAGCACATTCATCCCCCCATTTCGAGTACAAATGTGTCACCAACACGCTGAGTGTAGACGAAAAGTAACGCAAATTTCAATCGTATTGTCGTGTGTCAAAGTTTCTTTGACAATAAACGTCATGCACGGCAGTTCACGACCTCTTTAGGCGTTTTTGGCATTCAAAGGGTAAAAACGCTGTAAAAAAAAAAACACGTTTCTTGTATTACGATTCACTTAAATTTAAGTTTTGCGGAGTCTTGTGTACAAAGGCCCTTAGACAATATGGCCTTACATACTTAATAATCTTTCAGAGAAATTCCGAGCTACCAAAGTATGATCAAAGATCACAAAGAAATAACTTGAAATTTTCGCGATCAATAAAATATTTTTTGAAGATAAATGTAATAGCTATTTATAATGCCGGAAACTGAAGAGATGTTAAAGTAAGTGAGCTTTATAGATAGAACATTTTGATAAGATATAAATTTTGTTACTTATTAATTAGGGTTCCGTACCCAATGGGAGCCACGGGGCCGTCCATAAAGTACGTCACACATTTAGGAGAAGGGGTCCAAATTGATTGAAATTCAAAATTGGTGTCACGTACCTACCATACTCTATGGAAGGCCCCGAAGCTAGACTCTTGAAATATTCACCGATACAGATACTAAAAATAAAATA
Source organism: Archips xylosteana (assembly GCA_947563465.1). Lineage (NCBI taxonomy): Eukaryota > Metazoa > Arthropoda > Insecta > Lepidoptera > Tortricidae > Archips > Archips xylosteana. The sequence goes on from OX387368.1 coordinate 12,060,704, forward strand.
AAGTTAAAAATTGCAGGGCGTCGTTATACAAGAAACGCGTTTTTCTCAACGTTTTTATTTGTACTTATTTTACTGAACTATTTTTAAAACCTTGAACGGAGGTACAGACAGAACCCTCAAAGTTAGAGGGGAGACACATTATTTTGAACTTTTGGAGTGAATATCTCCGAAAACATTCACTTTATCAAAAAATGGTTTTGGCAAACCCATATTTATTTTCAAATACCTATCCAATGATTCCCCACACTATAGGTTTAGTCGAGAAAAAAAAAATCACCCTCACTTTACGTCTTTACCTACACTAAAAAAAATTTTTTTGCTTTTTTTATTTAACCACTTTTTCGGCATGACGAATATATATATTCATGCCAAATTACAGCTTTCTAGTACTAACAGTCTCTGAGCTTAGCCGCGGACAGACAGACAGACGGACAGACATGGCGAAACTATAAGGGTTCCTAGTTGACTATGGAACCCTAAAAATGCGAGTACTGTTGACAAAACTGCTAAAGCTTGTGTTAAAAAACTTATTTTTCTTAACAGAAACTACGCAGAAACAAAAGAATTTGATAGCTAAGACGATATATCATTTCTTCTATGACCTTGCACCAAAGACTGATTAAAATCTTGAAAAACAATCAAGAATGTTGAACGTATAGTGTATCGTCTTACTAAATCTACCGCCGTACGGTGCTCGAGAAACGATATCAAAACAAATCAATCGAGTTGAGATGGATTTCCCGTTAGGGATGGGACATTAGAATTATCCGGGATTTTTTTCTCTTTGTCTTTTTTACGCAGTCGATGTCAATTCAATGTCGGACAGAAAGACGTTATACAGTTTGACTCAACTTATAATTCCAATCGGTAGTTTTCGTTCGCGCTGAATAATGTAGACCGTTTAAAGAAATTGTTACCATAGTACTTACTTAATTGTTCTAGATGACTAATTTTCTAACCGTTATAACTCATAAAGTTGCTTAGATGACTTGACTAGACATGTTCTTTCCATGTACCCTTCAAATAAGCCTAACCTAACTTATAGAGTTCTACAGGATGACCGCTTTAAAGTTCCAAAGAATAAAGTGTTATGACAAATGATCATTATAGCAAAATATCATTATGATATTGTGTTTTATGGATCGCGAATGGGACCCACGAGCACAATGCAAACATCGGAATGAAGCGGTCTTCTCGAAGACAAAAAAGAAGTTTCAAAGTAAAAATCCCGTAATTTCGCAACCCTCGTCCTTTATCGGGTGCAACGGTGGCGACCGAGGATTATCGCCGAGCACAATCTTATCGGTCCTACTAAGTACTTCGTTCAGTGTCATGAACACCTCAGACCCTGTCAGACTACAGACGATGAAAAAGTTATATTCCAAATCGTTGCGGTGACGATACTGGTCGATAATAAAATTGTGCTCAACAGTTTTATTATCATAAATAGAATTTTATTGTGTTTTAAAAATGGATGAGGGGAGTGTGAAACAGAAGAGCTATGTGCCGTTCTTACGACAGGTAATTTATTCATTTTAATTTTTTCCCATGTGTTTCGTGACAGAGACATTGAAAATAATTCAAACTATGTCAGCCTAAAGACGTCCACTACTGGACAAAACCTTCCCTGAAAGAGTTCCACAACGATCGGCCCTGTGTTACCTGCATCCAAGTTTCTGCAATCTTTACCAGATCGTCGGCCCACCTTGTTTGGCCCTTCCCACGCCAAGTCTTCTCTAGTTCGTGATTGCCACTTGAACCTTACCGCCCCATCAGCTCTCGGTTCTACGAGCAATGTGCCCTGCCCTCTGCCACTGTCACATAATAGGACACGCTGTCTATGCCTATCAGTAATTTTTCCACATTTGCAGCGATGAGAGATGTTTGTTGAAGCATCTACTATGCCTGGTCGGCGGGGCGATATATCGTGTTGATTTAAATTAAAAACTTTGCGACTATGTTTCACTGAAATTATAATTGAGAAATACTTTCATTGATCATCCGCTCCAACTGGTTGGCTGCAGAACGTTGTGTGCATTGCAGATAACATTAAGTGACAACTTGACTCGTGGTTATCTTGTCTTTTCAAGTATGTGCAGAAGCTCTTTGTTGTGTATGTACAAAGAAACAGGGCCAACTAGATGTATATGGATAAAATTATCCCTTCGAGGGTCGGTTTCATCTCACTTTTCAATTAAGTAGTTGGTATTTTCAGCCACTATTAAATGTTAGGTGGAAAATGTAATCTTTATCTGTCTAAAACGAATAATGTTGATCGATTAAAATAATAATTTTCACATAGAACTGTGAATATTTACCATCTCTATAGTTCCCTGTTGCCATTTGATAGTGACTGTAAAAGAAGTCAGCCGATTGAAAGACCAAGTTTTATTTCGGTCAATCTAACCTAATCTATTAACATAGCTAAACTAAAAGTAAACGATCCCGAGTAAAAGTCCCTAAGTCCCTCTAAATAACGAGAACAAGAAGAAAATCAGCTCTAAATTGACTACCGTGATTGTGTTTCTTTTCTAAATAATCAAGCAAGAAAAGATGATTTTGATAGTTTAAGCTTACAAAGAATGGTTTTGAACGCATTAGACTAACTTTTCCTAAAAATTACTCAAGTGCTAATGCTGCTTCCTTAGCGAATGCTCTTCTACTTTGGCATGTACATTCTGAAATATCTGGCCACCACAATAAAGACACCAGTATCACCATTATCTTAACCTAGAGAGACCTTGTATTATTGGTGTCATCATCATCCTCTGCATTAGTCCACTACTGGACATAGTACTCTCCCATGGCACGCCCCTGAGGTTGACCTTCATCTCTCCTCCTACAATCCTTGCTCGCTGCTTTACCAATATCATCTCCCCACCAAGCTACTGGGCGCCCTAGACCACGCTTGCCGCCACGCGGTCTCCACTCAAGAACCAGTCTGCCCGAACGGGCATCAGTTCCGCAGCATTATATTACCTGCCTACTGCCATTCCAGCTTGCTATGTCAGTGCCCTTGATTCTAGGCGTTGGAGGGTTGTGGTGTCCTATTATACTAAAAAACTAGCTTAACTAGCTATACCTCTTAGATCAGCGCGATCTAAAACACGTGTTTTCACTGATAAGCTACTATTTGTAACAGATGGCGTATCTACCTCGAGAATCAAAACTTATCGTCGATTGGGCAAATAAATGTGCTCATGGTCGCATAAATCATTTACTTTAACGATTTGATTTATATACTGTTGGAGCGCCAAGTCAGATCTGAAAAAGTGCAAGTAATGTGTCATGGTTTTCATGAATACTATTATAGAGATAAAGATTGTTTGTTTGTGTGCTTGTATGTAGGGATTAGTCTGTGGTACTACTGAATCAATAAAAAAGTCTTTCAATGATAGAAAGCTAATAATTTAAGTATTTTTTTTTATCCCAAGAGTACAAAGTTCTCACAGGACGTACCTAGACGACGGTTCTAGATAAGGTTCGGTCTCGGACAATTTACCCCTTAACACTCTACTTAAGTAAACTTGTTGGATTTATGTTGCACTTGCCGCAACTAACGTTTGCCATAAAATACACCGACGCCTGCTGTTTTAAAAATTTTTGTTAAATATCATTTTATGGAATGCAGTACATTAGGTTAGCTTATTTCAAAAATATTCGGAAGGTTCAGTTTCAGTAATAAATTAGATTACGACATACGAAATTCGGGAAAACGATAGAGAACAACGGAACGCTTGTAATATGCGTTAAATTTGAGGCACTGAGCGAAGTTTCATGTTTAAAATTCAGTCAGATTCGATAAAATATGATTGAATAAATGAATCAGTGATAATGTAACGGCGTTTATCGTTATCATATCACCTTAACTATGTACTAATTAGGGTAAATCATTTTAATTGGGTAATTGCTTTAGGCGAGTAACTCAAAGGTTAAATGAACTGAGCATATCTCCGAAAAATTGTATATTTGATTTTGGACTCTGAATTGCATAGAAATTTACAGGAAATTAGCGTGAATGCAGCTGAGCCTTAACTAACACAGTTTCTCAAAATTTCCTGATTCATTTGTATGAAAATTTTCTTTTTTATTAACCACCACGATGCTCAAAGCGTCATATCCAAAAGTATAAGTAATCCGTCGTCCGTCCGTGCGTGCGTTCGTGGCCATGGCTGGTCACCATAATATAAAGGTTGAGCCAGGCCGCCAAGCGACCTTTGTCGTGTTCCGGCCTGTTGCCTATAGTAGCCATTCTGGAGGAAGAGTCTGAGCAGTTGTGCAGCGCACGCGTATCAGTTACAGCGCCCAGTATTTGTTGTACGGTTTGTACTGCTCGGGGGAGCGCGTAATTGAGTTGAGCAATTACGATAGCGCGTTGTAAAACGTAGCCGGTTCTCTAATTGACGACTAGATGGCGCTAGAGGTCGCTACAGACATCATCATCATCATTATCTATCGTATCATCATCTTAACTTTTGTATGTATTACATTCCAGTGTTTCCTGACTGCGAGTGTGGCGGTGAACATCATCGGGCACGGCTGCGTCATCGGCTTCTCTGCTATCTTAATACCTAGCCTAAGGAAAGAAGATTCAAACATCAAAGCAACGACTAGCGAGGAATCATGGATAGGTAAGCTTAACAATTGATATTTTGCTTGGGTACAACAGCAACAGTCTCGTTTCCTCACCGACGGAAGAAAGATATGTTTAGTTTAAAGTCGTGTGGACTGCCGTTTCAACAACTGTTTGAGTAAATAATCTACACATGGAAACTTCCGACTGATTATAAGAAATAATCTTAAAAGTAATAAATAGGTACCTAGCTCTACATCTTCTTCTTCTTAGCCTTTTTCAACCATCTTGGTGTAGGCCTCCTTCTTCCATTTTCCTCTGTTCTGTACCACTTACATCCTTGTGACTTCCTTGACGTCATCCTTCAACCTCATTTGTACTACTATGTCTAAAAATTACAGTAAAATATCTAAGAAAGCTTGCCATATGAGTATAGGGTAAAATACCCGGTAGTCAACCAGGAACCAGTAGTCGGTATAAAGTTTGCGAAGATTACGAAAAATATCTCTCGTGCTCTTCCCACTCGTGCGAAAGATAATGCTGAGGCCGACTACTGGGCGATATTATTAAAAGGCTGGGCACTGATTGTTTTACCCTACTAGCAATGGATAAACATGATTAATTATTAAGTACGCCTTTAAATCCATGACTAGTTTTAAATACTCACGTTTAGTCAGCATAACTCCAAAATTAGATTACTTCACTCGCTTTAGATTCTTTATTGAATATCTAACCACAATAACTAAACTAAGTATACGCTACAATTGCGATTCAATTATCATTTAACATAATGAACATCTCTTCCAGCTTCCATCGCTGGCTTTGCTCTAATCCTGGGCAACTTCATCGTGACTCCACTCATGGACATGATCGGCAGAAAGAAATGCCATTTGCTGACGACCCTGCCCATTCTAACCGGATGGTTCCTGCTCATCTTAGCCGAGAGCATCCAGGCTATTATCTTAGCCAGATTCCTGCAAGGAATATCCATGGGCCTTTTAGGCCCGTTGGGTTCTATTATCATCAGTGAAATGACAGATCCTAAGAATAGAGGAGCTTTCCTCACTTGCGTGTCTCTGTCACTGACTATAGGTGTCTTGATGACACATACGATTGGAACGTTCTTGAGCTGGCAGCAAACTTCTCTAGTATGCTCTTTTGTGACCTTCACAAGCTTGATCATGATCATATTTGCCCCTGAGTCTCCCTCCTGGCTCATAGCCAAAGGGAGATATAAGGAAAGTAAAGAAATTTTCGTCTGGTTGCGAGGCGAGGGTCCTGAGCAAGATGACGAGCTCGAACACATGATAAAGGCGCAAAAGATGATCCGAAAATCCAGTGTTGCGGGACAGAAGTTATCTCTTTGGGTCAAAACTAGAAGATTCTTCAGATATTTGGGGCAAACTTTCAAGAAGCCTGAGTTCTACAAGCCCATAGCTATCATGTTCCATTTGTATGTGTTATTCCAATTTGCTGGCATTAATGTCATCAGTTCGTATGCCATGGACATTATAAAGCAAGTGGTGGGACCGGACGCGAACGCTGCGCTACTTATGGTTCTTCTTGACGTAGAACGTTTAATCTGCAACATCCTCGCCGTGTTCTTGATGAAGAAGTTAAACCGTAGGACCTTATTGTTCATCACTGGATCTATTTGTGTTCTCGCATACTACGGCAAAGGTACTTACGTGCTAGCTAAGCAGCACAACTGGCTTCCATTCGACAGCCAGTTCATCCCAATTTTCTTGATAGCAATATACATGTTTTCTTTAACTGTTGGTATATCGTCTATACCTTTCGCGATTTCTGGCGAGATCTTTCCTTTGGAATACAGGGGGTTAGGGGGAGGTATAGGTACGTTGCCTTTGTCACTGAATTTCTTTATAGCTATTAAATGTTTCCCGGTTTTGACTGCGGCAATAACACTTCCGTTTACTTATTACGTGTATGGTGGTGTGGTGTGTTATTGCCTGATTGTGTTATGGTTTATTCTGCCAGAAACGAAGGATAGGACTCTGCAGGAGATTGAGGATGAGCTCCGAGGGCTTACTGGGGAAGACAGGAGAAGTTCTGAACCTCTTAATGGTAAAGTAAATTTGATGCGCAGGTTTAGCTCTCAAATTATTATCCACTAATTTATTTCTGTTTAGATGTTGTGCTTGGATTTTTAAAAGTCTATCCAGATTTGAACCGGATTGCTCTAAATGGTAATTTATTATGTGAGCTTTATTAGCTTTTCACGAAGATGAATTATATCCAAACGGTCTTTAGCCCTCAAATATCTTTTGAATTATATAACGTTTGATGTTGAAACTAATTAAGATAATTACAACACTTTCGAAACGTTTTCTGTGTAATAACTGACATTCGGTGTTCAGTTTTTGTTGATGTTATTTTGTGTTGTTGTAAACATGAATGTTAGATCTAGTTTATTGTTATATTAATTAAAGTAAGTCACATTTTTACTGCTTTTTATTTCGTAAGTGTTGAAAAAAAAATCAGGGAAAATTTAAGGGAGGTGAAGAAAAACTCTGTGATAAAATGATTTTAACCAGATTGAAGAGAACGTAAGCGCCAGTTCATGTCAAGAAGTCAATAGGTTGGCGGAAGAAATTTATAATGTGCAATTACTCATGATGATGACCAAAGGTTGACCTAAAACATAGGTAGGTATAATAATTGGTACAGTACAGTGATAAGCAAGTGGAGAAAGAACAGGCGTAATGATATTCTAAACTAAACGTAGCTCACCGATATTTGCGGGGAAGAGGTGAAGAGGTGAAGAGGAGGGGTGTCTTTGGCTTGCGCTATGATGATATTTATTTTTCACACCACCTGCTCGACAATGCCTTATTATATATTATCATGCAAACCTTTCTCAAAGTAAATCATTATAGCTTTATAGCCCTTGGCTTTCGCCGAGGCGTAATGTTGTACTGAATTTCATTATAACCCGCCGGGCAGTAATGTGATTCTCACTTTTCATAGTTCTTATTGTTATGCGTTTAAAGTCTAATTTCGTCGAAACCGCATCAAATTTCGAGTATTTTTCTAGTAGCCTTGGTTTTTATTGTCTCGCAAAAGGTGAGAAAAGTAGAGTATACTCCTCGGGGATAAAACTGATTTTACCTTGGGCGCGCTTGAATCCTTCACTACTCTCAGGACTCCATCTGAATTCCCTCGTTTCGCTCTGGAATCAACTAAAAACCCCCTCGCTGCAGAATTCAATATCGCGCCCGTGACATAATGCAGTGCTTTATCCCCTTGGTGTACAATCTACTATTATACAACAATGGTGGCCAACTGCCAACATTATGAATGATGATAAGAAATTACCGCTGCCTAACTACGTTTGTAACATCAGGTGTCACTCACGCAATGCCTGAGTTACCGAATGAGGAATAGTGTTATGGTATGTTGTGGCATGAAAGATGATGTTGACCAGTAGCTACACCATTGCATATACTCCTCAGATGTTAGGTGAGCAACGTAACACTCACGTTAGCTCTCCACTCTCCACTCCATGTAACTTCTTATATTATTGAGATTGAAACAAGGCAATAAAGATAATACTTTATTCATGAATAGATTTAAGAGTGAAATTCTACAATTCGTCATTTTGTTTTCATAAAAAACGAAATTTCTGATTTCTTGGAACTACCAAGTTGTCATTGCTCACTTGCAGCTCCCATCAAAGGCAGATCTAGATCTGGAAGGGGGGAAGAATTATCCCTTATCCAGATGGATCATACACAAAATTTTGTATACCTCTTTCCAAAAATTGTTTACGGTTTACAGCCCATGTCTTACCTTTATTTCTCATTCTATGTATGACCCAAATGTATACAACTGTTACATGCCCTGATGGACTAATATCGCTATTTACGTTTCCGTCTAGATCATCTACCTGCAATGTTAAGTCGCGTTCTCGATCATCCAATCACACACTCCAGAAATCACCCTAAATCGTTATATTATCTACGTCAATAATCACAAGTACTCTCCTATGTCTACGGGGCCAGCTTTTAGTGGCATAGCGTTTCCTTTGTCACTCTACGCTCCATCATCCACCTTCCATGGTCTCCAGTTCCAGCATTTTGTCCTTCTCGCCGGAATTCACTTTATCGCTGTTGATACCTTTGAAGTGACATTCTATCTCATACAACGTCTTCCCCTTTGTTTCTGGTAGGAGGAAATATAAGAATGCCGCGCAGATAGCAATGCAAATACCGTAGATTAGGAACGTTCCGTTAACACCAATCTCTTTGAAAGTAGTAGGTGCAGTCTTCACAACAACAAAGAACATAATTGATAGAATCATGCCTGATATTCCGCTGCCTAAACTCCTGTAGGCCAGTGGGAATACTTCACCAGCAATAGCCCATGGTATCGCTAGGATACCCAATGTTTTTCCGAAGATGTACGTTAAAGTTGGTATGACTGGCGTCCATTTGTAGTCCTCCGTGATGATGCCAAAGTCTCTCAAGTATAACAGAACAGCTGCTAAAAACAGAGAGCTGACACTGATGATAACTCCGATGAACAAAACGGTTCTTCTGTTTAGCTTATTGACGACAACACAAGCCATGATTGAGGTCACGAACCTAACGACATCCACCATCAACATACTAGTGTTGGACTCTATAGCTCCGCCAGTAACTTCGTCCATCATTGGAATAGTGTATGACGGCACTACAGTCATACCAGATACCTGAAACATCACGAACATGAACACCATAATCAAAGTTGGCTTGTAGAACTCAGGTTTCTGTGCCGTCGCCACCCAATTTTGCAGCCTCGACTTCCCTGTTCTCACTTCAGTCACTTCCATCTTTTGGCTGTTCAGTAAAACTTCTAGCTCCTTCTCAGAATCGTGGTAGTATCCTCTCAACCATCTGAACGACTTCCTGCATTGGTTAAATTTGCCTCTAGAAGCTAGATATGGTGGTGTTTCTGGTGACAAAGATACTAGTATGAAGGATACGAGGTAAACACTTCCGCAGGCAATGGCTGCTGATCTCCAATATAGGAGGGTTCCGAAGACGTGGGCGATCAACATGCCGGTGGCGAAGGAAAAGGCGATCGTAGCGAGGAAGGCCCCACGGAGCTTGGGTGAGGAGTACTCGGCGATGGAGACCGGAGCCGAGGCGGCTTGAAGCCCCATCCCAAAGCCCTGGAATAAATGGCAACAATTATTTTTACTCATAAAATACTTATGCACGTACCGGGAAATGTTTAGATGTGCGTTTCGCATTTATTTGTCATTAACCGACTTCACAAAAGGAGGAGGTTCTATGTTCACCTGTATATATTTTGGTATGGGTTTATAGAAGGAATGTAATATTAACTACATTTCCTGTTATGTTTGTATAGGTTTTTATTTAAAATACAATTAAAACCTTGACGACCGCTTTAGCCTAGTTGGTAGTGACCCTGCCTACGAAGCAAGAGGTCCTGGGTTCGAATCCCGGTAAGGGCATTTATTTGTGTGATGAGCACGAATATTTGTTCCTGAGACATGGATGTTTTCTATGTATTTAAGTATTTATTTATCTATATAAGTATGTTTATCGTCGTCTAGTACCCATAGTACAAGCTTTGCTTAGTTTGGGACTAAGCCGATTTGTGTAAGATTGTCCCCTAATATTTCATTATTTATTTTAAAATAGCACAATATTAAATACAAAACCTTTGGATGGACAACATGGTCAGATGGTAAGACCTCATCTCCTCAATTCGACGTCCTACCTCCTTAATGAAAGCTTACCTCCGGCCCCCAGCTAAATAAAGTATCTAAATAACGACCCATACTCATTGACACGATAAAAGATCAACTCGTAATGCGTAGAGCCAACAAGCAATAATTGGTACCATGATTCATTCATTGTTTTGATCAAAGCACGAAGCAATCAATTGCCTCCAAAGGTGAATTGGTACGAGTGGACGTAATTACGGCGTATGATGGACCTTGTGAGCTGCGGTGATCACGGGATCAAAATGGACCAGTTTTATTGGAGCCCAAATTGAGTACATTAATTTTGATCTTCAATAAACAGATCGAGCGGTTTTTAGTACTAAATAGATGGGGAATAGGCTTAAATTAAAATTTTCTAGTGAATAAAGGAATGTTAGTATCACTATGTAGTTAGTCCTTGAGTTATATTCCGTGAATGATACAACGATAAAGTTACAGGAATGACTAGTAACTTTGTTGGTCAAAAACTTGAACAATGAAAAAGGTAAGGATAAGTAATTACTAGTGTTAGTTCGTACCTATGTATGTAAACTTTTACCTCCTGATCAAATTTAAAAAAGTACAGTTAAAAAAGAATACACACTAATAAGAGTAATAAGGGATCTCTTCCAGCTAGCTTAGTGGAGAGAAGAAAATTTATACAAAGATAGATAAACAGTCCAAATTATATGCGGTAGAAAGAAAAAACCCAACCCAAAAATAAATAGAAAATTAAATACATTATTACCTGCAAGGTCCTACTGATCAGCAGCGTTTCTGGCGTCGCAGCAGCCACCATCAGCGCCCAACCCCCCATCGAAGGCAGCGTGCTGAGCTGGTTGGTGAGCCGGCGTCCCAGTCGTTGTAGGCTGAAGGGTGCCGTTGCGATGCCCAGGATGAGAGACAGACCGAGGATTGATGCTGGAAAGAAAGGGAGCATTATCAGCATTTCAGCCGGGAGACGTCCTGCTGAATATTACCTATTGGCCAAGGTTTACCAAACAGACTGACCCTGCGGCATTCGAACCCAACGCGTTCACGCAACCTTAATTACCTAGCCTACCTACGTATACACTACGTCTTCCTATCCGTGGACGCCATTCGAGAACCTTTTGGGCCCACCGGTCATCAGTCCTAAATCGTCATAAGCAGGAAGCCGTGTACTGTTGAACAAAGGCCTTTAATGATATCTTTCCATCAGCTTCTACCAGCTCATGCGATGTCATCAATTTAATGTGAAGCCTACCAACGCTTTCGATTCATGGTTGCCGCTCGACAACCAATCTCTGCGAATTGCTACATCTGCTTTTCGATTCAACACGAAAGTATACATATACTGCGCTGTGCTTGGTTTTGTGCGCGCTTTCCACTGCGCTCTTAACTTGCTATGAACTCGGCTTGGTTTGCATAATTTCAGCCGATAGATGTCCACTGCTGAGCATAGGCCTTCCCCATGGTTCGCCAAACAGAACGGTCCTGTGGCATCCGCTTCCAACGGCGCAACTTTAACCAGGTCATCGCTCTGTGTTGGTGGAGGCCTACACTCTGCGTCTTCTGGCCCTCGGACCAGACGCGACGCGGATTCGAGAACCTTTCTATCCCCTTGACCATCAGTTCAATCATTGATCATCAGTTCTAACTTCATCCATCAGTGCTTTGTAAGCAATTAACTTCATTGTAAGTGAACAAATGGCTTTTGTTGACAGCTAGTTTGTAGTTATGCACCAACCTCAACAAACATCATTTCAAGTCCTTTTAGAGATTCAACGCTTAATTATTTGCTTGAACAAATGTGTTTACTGAGCACTTGACTTACTTTACTATTTATCTTTTGTAAAAATAATGATGACGCTACAATGATTGCAGTAAAATACCGCGACGAAAGTTGTACACTCAATCAAATTAAGCTGGTTTATTATATTTTGTAGGTGACTCCTCGCGCCATTTGGTCATCAGATAGAGAAACTGCTACATCCTTCATCGTGCTATTGAAGTTTCTCAACTCGTATGCATAAATACAAGGTCCTACAGACATTGGTCGCCATGCTATACCCTTTGCCTTGATAGAACATATCTTTATTGGGGTCTATCGTCACAAGAAGAGAGTATACAGCTCTTAGATCATCATCATTATCATCATATCAGTCAAAAGACGTCCAATGATGGACAAAGGCCTCAAAGAGTTCCACAACGATCGCTCCTGCGCTGTCCGCATCCAAATGCTTCCTGCGACCTCTACCAGATCCATCATCATCATCATTTCAGCCGTAGGACGTCCACTGCTGGACATAGGCCTCCCTCATTGATGCTTCTACCAGATCGTCAGGCCATTTTGTTGAAGGCATTTCCCAAGTTACGTCTTCCGGTTCGCGGGTGCCACTCCAGAACCTTCCTGCCCCATCGGCCGTCGGTTCTACGAACAATGTGCCCTGCCCACTGCCACATGAGTCTGGCAATGATATTTTGAATTAATTAAGTACTTAACTAAGAGGTCCCCATAAAAACTACATATAATTAATGATGAATAGTTATTTGTTATACAAGGGGGGAAAGTTGTATTTTACCAGCGAGTGTTAATTTGAAACAAGAGCTATCGAAAGGATTCTATGATTGACCACGAGCGAAGCGAGTGGTTCAAAAATAGAATCCTTTCGATAGTGAGTGTTTCAACACACGAGACGTAAAATAACTTTTCACCCGTGTATAACACAAAACTTTTCACCTCACTACAGCGAGGAAAATAATTAGAAAAACATGCGAATATTTAATTGAAAAGTTTTGACTTAAGTTTTTTTTTTATTATTTCGGATGCGTTTTGTTCGCACATCGACTTACTTGGACTGTCATAACATTTTATCCGATTTTATGAAGGTTAATGTTTAATGCTGATATTTATGAATTAAAATAAAGTTGTAAGACTGTATTTAGTGTTTTTTACTCGATGCAATTCATTAATTGTGATTTTAAAAATTCAGCACTTTTAACGTTTTACGTTTTGTTAGCTGTCAAATATCACTTAAGCTGCCCTCAAATGTCAAAACTCTTTCTTCACATGTGGATAAAAAGCGATTTTCTCAATAGATGTCAAACAAACAAAAAGGGCTTTCCGAGCTAGTGAGGTGAAAATATTTTTCGATACCCGTGTAATTTTTGTCTTTTATACATTTTTAGGGTTCTGTACCCAAAGGGTAAAACGTGACCCTATTACTAAGACTCCGCTGTCCGTCCGTCTGTGACCAGACTGTATCTCATGAACCGTGATAGTTAGACAGTTGAAATTTTCACTGATGTTAGGTATTTCTGTTGCCGCTATAACAACAAATACTAAAAAACAGAATAAAATAAATATTTAACGGGGCTCCCATACAACAAACGTGGTCTTTTGCCGTTTTTATAGATAATGGTACGGAACCCTTCGTGCGCGAGTCCGACTCGCACTTGACCGGTTTTTAACTTAACTTTGTCTTGCTTGTATTATAAGATTGTGATATGATTTTTGTTGGAAATAATGGCTTTCTCCCTGCTTTGCGACGTATTCTTCTTGGCAATGATGGTTTATCCGAAAGTGCTGGTAGTAGGTATAACAAAATTGATACGTAGAAGAACCGTTTGCGGTCTACTTATAGAAGAAACGTATTGAATTTGCGCTACAATAATTTCTCTTCACGACTTAGAAGTAAGTAAGTATGTATCCTAAGCTGTACAAAGTTATGGTTGTATCAGGGTAATTGGTTTTATTTCAGAGATTCCTCATAATCATAGTAATTTCATTCAATCAGGGCACGATTCACGCGGTTGGCTAATGAGGGGTTGAGAAAGATACCTACATCATATTATTATGAGGGGTGATACTTTTCATTTCATAAGATAACTATGTTAAATACGATAGTGCACTTTAAAAATACAGTAAAAAAAAGTAAAAAAAAAGATACATACAGTCGAACATATAACCTCCTCCTTTTTTTGAAGTTGGTTAAAAAGTAAAAATCTACACGCGGCAGCTGTCAAGCCAGGTTCAAGCAAAAGATTTAGACAATTAGAAATCAAAAATTTTAGATATTTACTTTGATCAATTATAACTGAAGATACACATTGCCGAACAAAATCCCCTTCAAAGAATGTCCGAACTTTTTTATTTGTTTGCATAACAATTAAAATCATCACCTACACAGAAATTTGAACCTAGTCTTTACTTCATTACAGTCGAATTTCGGTTGACACTTGACAGCTAAACTTGACAATTTCACGCAACGTACTGAGAAAAAAGAAGGCCACTTTTATCAAAGTGGCGCTCATTTGGCTCGGACATTTTCGGGCGCGCGACTGTGGATCTACAGTTATAATTGATCAAAGGATATTTAGATTCATCTTAAATACTTACTAATATAACAAACGCGAATGTTTCTATGGTTGTATGGATTGATGTCTGGCGGGTATAAGCAGTTAGATATTAAATTATAAAATGAAAATAAATAATTTAAAAAAAAAACAAAGAAATATTTACATACAAAAATGTGTTAGGTAGTTCACATTTAGGTTATACCTAACCTAGCCAGTTACGCGATTTAATAAATGCAGACTAAGACAGTCCAATCTACTTTGATCCCGTTTTAAGACTTACCGATCCAAGACTCATGTTCGAGGGTGAGTTGCAGCGCGGAGTCAGGCTCGCGTAACTGTTGCAGCAACACGCCGGGGAACGCGATGTTGGCTCCTGTCCCTATCATGTACAGGACGACGCCGCTTACAGCTAAAGACTGAAAAAAGGTAAGTTTAAATTAATTGATGAAAATTTCAAGTGTCTATTACTGTTTGAGAGATAGGGCCCTGGGACGGAAGGACAGACAGCGGAGTCTCATTAGGGCCGCAAATTCTAAATCTATCTAAATGCGTACGATAAGGCAACCCCTTTAATTATTTTTTGCGTAGTGATACACTGTAACTAGTGTCACTTTCTGGCGCTGTCAAAGTGCTAGATGTCAGACAGTGGGTCCAAATCAAACTCTGTAGTATCAGGCCTCATGCATGCCATGTACTTACGCGCGATATTTACCTACCGCGGGGACGATCGCCTGCGATCGAAATTCCAGTAGGTTGTCACAAGCGCGCGCCGACGCACGTTCATTCGTGTTCCACGGAAAAAATATGCCGCCTGAACTTTTATAAGTGAATGGTGAAACAGGGGGCAAATTTTAATATGACTATGCTAGAATTAATAGCTAATATAACAATTTGGAAGTTCGTATCGTGCTGTCCCTCTTACTCTTCTATAAAAAGCTATAAGCGTGAGCGGGATGGCACGATGCGAAGTTCGAAAGTTAACCTTCGTATTTAGTATAACGCTAGGGTACTATGAGCATGGCAATGTGTTCTACGCATTACAATAAATATCCTTTTTTGTTAGGATTCCAGAGCTAAAATGGCAAAAACGGAACCCTTATAGTTTCGCCATGACCGTCTGTCTCTTTGTCCGTCCGTGGCTTAGCTTAAAGAATATTAGTGCTAGAAAGTTTGCATGGATATAATATATAGCAATTATCCCGACAAAATGGTAAAACAACATGTAGAAAAAAAATTTTTAATCCAAACTGCCAGCCCTTGTCACTGTCGGCACGCACACATTCTTAAGGAGACGGAGTAGTATAATCTGTGGCTACAATCGCGGTAAGTACCAAGATTTTGTACGGGATGCAGTATCTGTTACGAAGTAACTATTAAGTAATCTGTGGTAGTATAATCCACGCGTAAATTGTGAAGAATTCTAACCACACAGAATAAAGTACGACTTGGACCGATCACACAATTTACACCAATGTCAATAGAAAGTCATTGTTTATTTGTCATGTAATAAATTCATTACATAATATTAAAATTAAATAACTACAGAAAACGAGTTAAAAAGCATTTATCTCGAAATGGTTTTCGATTTACTAAACATTGCAAAAAAATAGACATCCCAATTCATTCTACCATCGATCGCCATCGTCGATTGGTGTGGTAACACTAGCTCAAACTAAACTGAAAATACGTGACAATGGACGATGGTGATCCTTAATTAACTAACGTCCCTGCGTGCACCAGTTATGTTCATGTTATATACCTACTTGTCTCAAGAACGGCGAAACCCGCTGCTTCCGGTACGCCACGTTTTCCGCCATATTGCTCTCTCTCGATCTTTGGCCACTTCAGCGTACGCGCATGCTGTGAAACCAAAAGTTAGAGTTTAATCATCAATAAAAACACAGGCCGGCCAACCAACCACTAAAACTCATAGGTTTGAGACCGGAACTACAGTCCAAGTTCTCATTCTGAGAGGACACCTGAATCAGAATCAGATTTTTTTTATTGTAGAACATTGGTAAGCTGTAGGATACAGAGTCGTTAGGAACATTAATTGTGGTCTTCTATGTCTTGCCAATGGGCGTACAAAACATTAGTAGATACTTAAATCGATACAACAAATTGAAAATTAAGTGCCACGCAAAAAATAAAAAAAATACCAATCTTAAAGATTCAAAAGATACAAAGAATTTATTTGCTCAGCATACAGTTGTGCAGATGTTACATTGTTAATTAATTGAATTAAATAAAAGCAAGTCAAACTTTAAAATGTTAAAAATTAGAAATGGTTTAAATTTAAATTAAAATTCAAAATCATTAAATTCAAAATCAAAGTTAAAATTCAAAATTGAAAATTAGAAATTATGCAAGGTATGTAACAATTATAAGTTGCATTTTGCCATTAGGTTAAATATTACACAAAATTGTCATTTAAGTAATCATTGCAGTGGGACGTATAATAGGTTGAGATGTTGATAATGATGATTTGTGTAGATAAATGCAATGCAGTAAGTACTTTAACAACGCTTCGAGTCATATTCACGTCTATTTAACATTTACGTCTATTGTGTTAAATAAGTACAATGGTTTTGTATTTAGATTAATGTAAATAAATGAATTATTTTTGATCGCACTGCGTGCTTTAGTTGGTTTGTTTCTACAACAGGTATTTGTCATAGGTAATGCTGCGTCATCAAAAGATGACTTTCATTACGCCTTCATTTCATTTCACCCTGTTATCAATACTCCTAGTATTTTTTTATTTATTTAATCGAATGGCGTAAAACATTAAACAATTACACTCCTAGTATTCAAAACGACTTAGTATTAAAATACCTAAATCCTTGATTTTCTAATATTTTTTCTTATAACACCGAATTTTTATTATGGCTGAATTTTATTATGTCTTAGTCTCATAATGACCTATAACACCTTTATCTCAAAACAACCTAAGAACAGAATACCTAATTTAGCGCTGGCCACTTACATTCAAGTGCTAATATTATTATTAGTTAGCCTGGAGAAGACAAGTGTCCCACTGCTGGGCAAAGGCCTCCTCCATTTTCGCTATTCATCCCGATTTTGAGCGGAGTCCTTCCAGTCTCTAAGGTAGTGCTAATATAAAGATTATAAAATAGTAAGTCAGACAATTATTACTTAGTTCTGTGGAATGTAGACATTTTGGGACTGCGACATTTTGCCATTTCGATGTTTTCGGCTTAGATTATTTTGATATCTTGACTTACAGTCGTGGGATGAACAGGTACGTCACTTTTCGACTCTATGTCAACGAATTAAGATCAAAAATGACGAACCTTTTCATTCTGCGACTATACCTATGGCCCATACTACACGCCACACGACGGAGCTGCGCAGTGTAGTTTGCACCATACAAATTCCATATAAAATTGTGTCTAGTGGCGGTTCAGAAGCGGTTTCCCGCGGCGGAAGAACCGCCCGTGTAGTATGGGCCTATGACCCGGTATTTGAAGAAAATGTACATTTTAATATTTAGGCTATTCAGTAGAACAATAATATGACATTTTAGGTCAACGTCATTATGACTTTCGAATATTTTAAAAACAGGTGAAGTGCGATTCGGACGGTGGGTTCGGTGCTTCCCCGTACAAATGTTTTAAAAATAGTTCAGTAAAAAAATAAAATTGTGTTAAAAACGCTAAATTAATTAATATCAATTTTTAACTCTCCTATTTTATTTTTAGTATTTGCTGTTATAGCGGCTACAGTAATACATAATCGATGAAAACTTCAAGATGGAGCCCTGTGACAGACAGACAGACAGACAGCGGAGTCTTAGTAATAAGGTTCCGTTGGCACCCATTGTGTACGGAACAGTAAAAAAGAGACAATTTGATAGGCAAATTAGTAAATAAAGCATTATAGGTACAATTTAGTTGTAATGAACAGCATATATGTATATAGTGAAAGTTGTCTAATTTTGTATCTATTGTCTTACGAACTCTAGGCATCATTTAAAATCTAGTTCACTGCGTCAAGCACGCTCGCTTTGCAAATTGTAAGTAGGTAACGTAATGATTTTAGCGATGACTAACTTTAGACAGCGGCTTTGCTCGCGACTAGCGTTGCCAACAATAGATTGAACTATCGACAGGCCTACATTCAATATTATGCTAAATAAGTGTTATGATTTTTTATTATTATGCCAGTTGGATGTTATGCCAAATGAGTTATGCGAATTCATATTATGACAATTAATGTTATGCCAAATAAGGGGCATGGTTTTACGTTGTACGGACACCCGTGCAAAATTTCATGTCTCTAGGCTTATCGGTTAATATTTTGTGATTTTACATTAAATCCCGTGGGAATATCGGAACAGAAGTGTTCGGAAACACTTCTGTTATTAAATCGGTTAAAAATACATACATAAAAATTAAATGAAACTGAATTGTATTGTATTAAATTACATTAGATTAAAGTAAATAAAACTAAATTAAATTAATTATTTGAATTGAAAATTATTATTATTATTTATTAAATTGAGTTTTGTATTTTTATAAACTAACGTAGCCGTAAGTAATACCACTAACATTTCTATGAATGTAATTGTCTGACATAAACGTTTATTGATATTATCTTCTAAACTAATATATAAAAATCTAATGTCACAGTGTGTTTGTTATCGAACTCCTCCGAAACGAATTGACCGATTTTTATTAAACTTTTTTTCTCCATACTCGGTAGGTCTGAGAATAGGTCGTAGGCTATTTTTTATACCCCTATTCTTCGCGGACGGAGTCGCGGGCAACAGCTAGTTTATTTATAAAAACTTCGTTAAATACGTACGTGGATATAAAGGCGTGTCAGTCCAGTCTCGACTAGCGGTCGACTAAATCATGTGACTAACTTTTCTAACTTTCTCTAGCGAAGGTGCTATGTGCTAATATCGTAATTGCCTTTCGAACATACATACAGGGTTATTTGTAATTCACTGACATCCTCTTAACCCTGAATTCCTATCACTCTAACAAATGTTTTTTGTTTTACGACTTTTTAAAATGAAGCACTTTTTTCCCATACAAATACAAGTATCGTGAAAATAAGAGGTAGTCTCAAATTTTCAAAACGTTATTACACCAAAAATATTAAGTTATGACAAAAGCCGTAAGACAAAAAACATTTGTTTAAGTGGTAGGAGTTTAGGGTTAAAAGGATGCTAGTGAATTACAAATAACCCTGTATAAAAAGGACTATGAAAAGTTTTTTTTTGTTATGAGGGTCATTTACTTGACGACCAGATGACCTAGTAGTTAGAGAACCTGACTACGAAGCTTGAGGTCCGGGGTTCGATTCTCGGTCAGGGCAGATAATTGTGTGAAAATTACGAATTTTTGTTCTCGGGTCTGGGGTGTTTAATATGTATTTATAATAATTATACCTATTGGGCAATTATGGTGAAGGAAAACATCGTGAGATAAACTGTTTACCAGCGAAGAAATTCATGGTATGTGTGTGTAGTTCCCAATCCGCACTGGGCCCGCTTGGCGTGGTAGTTACTATAGGCTACTGCCCAATAGACCTAGAATCATGAAATTTGGCATGAAGGAAGGTCTTACAATAAGCGAAAAAATCCGAAAATCGTTAATTTGTAAATCCACCACAAAAAATGCGGTCAATCTTTTACTAAAGAACTATTCCGAGTCCGACTCATACTTGACCGGCTTTTTTGGTTTTGTTGCGCGATTAATTGTCTATAGACTCCAGACCGAAGCCTCTCATTCTGAGAGGAGGCCTGTGCCCTGCAGTGGGACGTACAGGGTTATTTGTTCACTAGCATCCTTTTAACCCTAAACTCCTACCACTTAAACAAATGTTTTTTGTTTTACGGCTTTTGTCATAACTTAATATTTTTGGTGTAATAACGTTCTGAAAATTTGATTCTGCCTCTTATTTTTACGATACTCTGTGTATTTGTATGGGAAAAAAAGTGCTTCATTTTAAAAAGTCGTAAAACAAAAAACATTTATTTGAGTGATAGGAATTCAGGGTTAAGAGGATGTCAGTGAATTAAAAATAACGCTTTATATAGGTGGGGATGATGATGATGATGATAGACTCCAGAGGCCGTATTGTCTAACGCTTCTGACGCTTGCCTTCGCTTTCACCGTCTCTTTCTGTCATCATCAAATACCGTTTGACAGAAAGAAATAGCTAGTGATTGCGAAGGCAAGCGTCAGAAGCGTTAGACAATAAGCCTAAAGGTTCATACAACGTTTTTTACTTCTGAGAGGTCAAAAATCTGGCGTAGGCGCAAGCCACACAGAAGAGACGTGGGACGGGGGCGCGTCGCACTCCGCGTCGTTTGTTCGCAGCCCGCGTCTCCGCCCCGTCCACGGTCCTTTCACTTCCAACAATGTCTATTTTTAGTTCCGTCAATTTGCACTAGATGGCGATATTATTTATGAAATCATGTAGAAAATAGATGAAAACAACTTTAAATTCTAGTTTCAAAAAAGCTGTGGCAGTGGCCCATGGGCAGTGGCACAGCAGGGCTGGTATTGGTACGTGTGATTATTGGTCCTTGATATTATAGGTATGGTTCCTAATAGTAGTTACGGGAATTTGCGTTAGATGGCGTTGTGCCGTTGAATAGAGTGATAACTCTATCTATCCTCCTATATATAATGTACTCTGTGGCCCCGTCTCTTCTGTCCGCTTTGGATCGCGACGCTTCTATACATTTAGTATACGTATGAAAACTAATTCAAAACCAGTGTTGCTAGACACCCCGCTTTTCCGTTTTTTACCCTCGTTTTTACCACGGGCCCCGCTATCCGAGTTAAGATAACGCGGATCCGCTTTTTTAAAGTATGCCATTTCACTCACACAGTAGCAATGGCTCACGAATGTCGGGGAAGCGGATGAAGATGTCGTTTTTTTTTTAGCCTACAATAATGTCCTACTGCTGGGCAAATCCGCATTTTCATTTCAAAATCCGCGTTTTGAAAGTGCAGCTCCCGCTTTTTGTATTGAACGACCGCTTTAGCCTAGTTGGTAGTGACCCTGCCTACGAAGCAAGAGGTCCTGGGTTCAAATCCCGGTAAGGGCATCTATTTGTGTGATGAGCACGAATATTTGTTCCTGAGTTATGGATGTTTTCTATGTATTTAAGTATGAATTTATCTATATAAGTATGTTTATCGTCGTCTAGTACCCATAGTACAAGCTTTGCTTAGTTTGGGACTAGGTCGATTTGTGTAAGATTGTCCCCTAATATTTATTTATTTTATTTATTTATCTGCATCTGGTAACACTTTTCATAACGCCGCGACTGCGACGCGCCCCCTTCCTACCCGCTCGGCCACGAACTCGCGCGTTTGGCGGCGCGGCAAGCGTTTGTGTGTTCATTGCGCGGCCGAGACGCTCGTCGTACAGTAGTTACCTGGCGGCACACGTAATGAACTGATAAAACGCTCGCTGCACCGCCAAACGCGCGAAGTAGTGGCCGGGCGGTAAGTCTCGTGTGGCTTACGCCTTATGAGTTTGACCCTTACCCACGGTGTATATGCTGTCACCTAGAGCCTGTCAACCTTGCTTATGTTATAAATGTTCTGTATGTTTGCATTCTCTCATAGACAATGCATCAAGATCAACTAGTTTAGAATAGATACCGGCAAACTACCGGCTTCCTAAACACAATGATAATGCTTATAGCGCGATATCATACCACCATTTCTTAGGAACGGACCCTTCCTTTGTCCTTCCATCTGTCCGTCCGTCTGTCACCAGGCTGTATATCATGAACCGTGATAGCTAGACAGTTGAAATTTTCACAGATGATGTATTTCGGTTGCCGCTATAAGAACAAAGTACCTGGGCGACCAAGCTCCTCTCGGGCTGAAACTCGGTACCAAGCGATTTCCCAGAGATAAGACCAAGCTAGATCAATTTTTTATCACCGAAAACCCCCACATACCAAATTTCATCGAAATCGTTGGGGCCGTTTCTGAGATCCTGATTGTATATACAGGGTGGAAAGTTGAGATGGGCAGCAAGGGCAGCTACTAGATCCCTTGCTGCTACGCGAAAATGCTCTTAGGAGACCTTTACTAACTTTTTGAGTGATGACAATCGACATTCACAGATTTATGATAAAATGTACAGTCAGCGAAAAAATCGACAGATTTGACTTTTTTTTTTAATGCCAATCGGTCCCATTTCTATCAAGGATTAAAACACTCTTTGAGACCAACTGAGGTTAGAGTATATATACTTAGATATTTTGAACCTTTGTATATTTAGACATTCGTACCAAAATGACCTGTTACCTTGCGGGTGTATGGTGGTACGTTGGGAGAGGAGTGAAACACACGAGTTCTGGGTACAAACTGAATCTATTCATGAGTAAATGCGATTATATATAAGGTTGCTTAGTTACATAGATCTTACCACTACACCTTCCATATAACAAAATGAAAAAAAAATATATTTATATGTTTTTTTTTTTCATACTTTTTATACTCTAATCTTAGTTCTAGGTATGCTTAAGTACTTTTAATACATTTTTATTCATAGAACAGCTTCGTTCTATTCTTATGTATCGTATCTAACTTTCCATCTTTAATTATCTCTACGTTGGGTGACATGTCCCTTACTACCTTATATGGACCTGAATACAATTCGTCCATCTTAGTACCTATTTCATTCTTAACTAAAATCAAATCATTAACTTTATATGTTATTGGATTTACATACTTGTCATAATCGAGTTTTCTTTTAATTTTATTAGATACAATATTTTTCTTTGCCTCTCTTTGAGATACTTGTAAACGATATTTTAACTCAAACGGGTAATGGTCAAAATTATATAGTGGATCGACATTTTTAAGTAAATTGTTTGGCAGTGAACACAATTTTCCAAAAACCAATTCGTAAGGGGTTAGTTTTGTTTCTGAATGTACTGTTGTATTATAGCCAAAACACCAAAACGGAAACCACTGGCTCCATGTCTCAGGGTGATTATCAGTTTGGATTCTGAGAAAAGACTTCAAACATTTATGTGTTACCTCAAGTGCTCCTATGGACTGATGATGGTAGGCTGTTGAGTTCAATTGATTGATCTGTAGTAGTTTACATACCTCCTTAAATGTTGATGACATAAATTCCTTTCCCCTGTCTGTTGCTATGCTTCTGGGTACTCCGTATCTAAGAATAAAATTGTTTACAAATACTCGTGCTACCTCCTGCGCTTGCTTTGTAACTAAAGGATAAGCTTCTGTATACTTAGATAATTCGCACTGTATTGTTAAGATGTATGAATATTTATAATTATCAGTGTCTAATGGTCCTACAAGATCTAGATATATTTTTTCGAACGCTGTATTCGCTGTGGTGGTAATAACCATAGGTTCCCGTACTGGTAAAGAATGTTTTTGCCGTTGGCATTTTTCACACCGTTTTACAAATTTTTTAACATCATTTTCTAAACCTTCCCAGTAATAATATCTTCGTATGTTGTTTGACATCCTTCTCATACCAGCATGGCCACTGCTAGGTAGAAGGTGGAAGTCGTTAAGAATGACACGTCTGTCATCTTTACTCTCTACTCTTTGTACATTATTCATGATACATAATCGCGGTCCGGACCGATTTTTATGTTTGTTTATTTCTTCAATTAACTTTTTTATAAATATTTCGTTATCTGCTGTTTTTATTATACAAACTTCATCTATTTTTTCTTGTGCACACATAATATCTAACTCTTTCACGAATTCGCATCGCGTAATCTGTGATACAGAGTTGGAATATTTTATAAAAATCACGTTTTTATTTTTTACATAACAAAATACATTACTTTCATTATTTATTATTCCCTCATTTCTTATTTTTTCTAAGCTACTATAATCAATAAATCTGAGCTCTACTGATTCCTTTGATTTAATATGTGTACTCACGACTTTCGGCTGATCAGACCTTAAGTTTGTGGGTATCATATCAATCAAAGAATCCTTATTTGCAATTTTTCTTGCTTGTGCTCGTGTCATGACGTTTACTACACTGTCATGCATTTCTTTTAAATCATTCGACGTTACACATATTCGAGACAAGGCGTCTGCAGCCGCGTTGTCTGAACCTTTTACATACTCGACTTCAAAAGTATATTCTTCTAATGTTAATCGAAATTTCATAAGTCTGCTTGACGGATCTTTCATGTTAAAGAGGTATATTAATGGCTTAAGATCCGTTTTTATTTTAAAAGATCGCCCATATAAGTAGGGACGAAAATATTTGACACCCCAAACTATAGCTAAAAGCTCTTTCTCGATTACTGGATAATTCATTTCCGCTTTGTTTAAGGTTCTGCTAGCGAAAGCTATTGGTCGTCCATTGTTATTAGATAATATTGCCCCTATGGCATTCTTTGATGCATCAGTCTGTAGTGTAAATATATTTTGTTCTGAAAAATCTGGATAGTCAAGAACAGGTGGCGTTGTAATCAGCATTTTTAACATTTCAAAAGCTTTTTGACATTTTTCATTCCAAATGAATGGAGTGTTCTTTTTTGACAGTGCGTTTAACGGCTGTGCTATTTGCGCAAAATTAGGTATGAACTTCCGGTAATAGTTTGTAAACGCTACAAACCTTTTTGTTTCGTCTGTAGACTTTGGACACGGGTAATTTTTCACTGTATTTATTTTTTCGGGATCTGGGAGAATGCCTTCCCTGGAGATTGAGTGACCTAAATAAAGAATTTCCTTTTTTAAGAACTCGCATTTTTGTGGATTAAGTTTTAAATTTACCTTCCTCAATCTTTCAAAAACATCTTGCAGATTTTTATTGTGAATTTCTAAATTTCTTCCAAAGATTACTAAATCATCGAGATAAATCAGACATTTTTCATACTGTAATCCTGCTAAAGCAATGTTCATCATTCGAGAAAACGAACTTGGGCTTGTTTTTAGACCCATTGGCATTCTTGTCATTTGGTATCGTCCTGAATCAAAAGCTGTTAGTTTTCTACTGTTATTATCAAGGTTTACATTGTAATAACCTTGATATAAATCTAAGTGAGTGAAATATATGCTGCCAGATAACGATTCTAAAATTTCGGTTATGTCAGGTAATGGATACTTATCGTCCTCGATACAATTATTTAATTTACGATAATCGATTACTAAACGCCACTGTTTTTGGCCATTTTTATCTAACTTTTTAGGAACTAGTAAGACGGGACTTGACCAATCGCTTTTGCTAGGTTCAATAATGCCTTCATTCAACATTTTATTTATTTGATTATTTATTTCTGCTTTTTGACTGAATGGTAACCTGTAAGGCTTTGTAAATATAGGACTTGTATTGGGTTTCAGCGAAATTGTGTGAGAATATACGTCTGTTGTCTGCATTGAATCACCCGAAAGATAAAAAATGTCGGCATACTTCGCGCAAACGTTTTCGATTGCCGTTCGCTCTTCTTCATTCAAATGATTTAATTTTAACTGCTTAAAAACATTCTTTACCCGTACTGCGTTCTTAGTGTTGCGTTCAAATGAACATAGGCTGTAATCACTTAGCTTATGAATTGTTGGAGTGATGTTTGGTAACATTAAATCACTTTCAGTAACGTTAAGTATCTTAACTGGTATTGTTCCATTAATGGGTGTGGCTACTGTGCTTGCCAAAAATACGCCTTCTTGTATTTCCGATGAACAAACTAAACAATCTTCTGTTAATTGAGTTTGTATATAATGCACCGATTCGCATCGCTTAGGAATAATAAATTTACTTTTGCATTCGTCTGTAAAATGTAAACTAATTTGCTGTTTATCTGTTTGTAAAGTTAAGTTATTTTGCTCAAAGTCTAATTTCGCTTTAAATCTGTTTAAAAAATCTCGTCCTAAAATTCCATTCGACTGAATAGGTAATGTTTTAAAAACATAAAACTTATGATTAACTCTATGATCTCCCAAATAAAGCGTAAGGTAAACATATCCGATTGCTTGAACTTTGCCACCGAGTCCATTTATGATTACACTGTCCTTATGGATTGGAATATTTTGTTCCATAGCATGTTTATACTTCCATGCCGATATGGATGCGCCTGAATCTACTAGGAATGAAAATGATTCATCACAGGTACAGGATGATGCAATATTCACGTAGCAGTTACTGTTACTAACTAATAATTGATGCTCTGTTTCAGTCACGAAAAAACCGATTTGATGAATTTTCCTGTGGCGTATCTTGAGTTGGAGTATCTGACTCTGTCATTAAATTCATGTTATGTGGTCTACGAGTGCCGTGGTACCGTTTATTACTATTAACGAACGTACCTTTATGTGGGCGGCTTGGAGCTCGTTGACCTCTCCAAGATGGCTGGTAGTTCCAACCCCGGTACTGACTTCCATGTCCTCGAGGTCTATAGGATAAGAACCTGTTATTTCCTCGTGAGCCTGCTCTATAACCACTTCTGGAACTTCTGCTATTATTAAGATTGTAATAATTTCGCCTGTACATACCAAATATTTCGCCTGAGGTGGATGCTGTGGACACCTCTTCTTCCTGAGCTGCCTGTATGGCATCTTTAAGCGAGCTGTAATTCCTCGCTGAAATAATAGTGCTTAGCCTACGATTTCGTAAGCCATCAGCGAATCGTTTGATCGCGTATTTCTCGTTCAAAGGTTTTAATATTTTATAACAATCCTTATTGCCGTTGGCTTGCGATATCGTAAGGTCAACAAATAATTCTGTAAGTTCTTTTCCAAAATCTGAAACTGATAACTCGTTCTGTTTTAAATTTTGTAACTTGCTCTGAATGGCTGGAGCTGCCTTTTGAGGTAATAGCTCCGATCGCATATCTGTTATTAATTCTGTAACGCTTGTATATTGGGTACTTAATTTTAACTTTGCTGCCTGAGACAATCTACTTTTTAATACAAAGTTAATTAAATTTTGTTTACAACCCGCTTGCGTTAGTATCGAATCGTAATACTCGATGTTGTCAATGAGCTGTTTAGTAACAGACTCTTCATTGGTCATATTTGGTAACAAGTTAAGAGCAGTCTTTAAATCAAAGGTAGACATGGCTGTTTTTGACACTGATTGGTTTTCCTCTAAACTAGGATTTTTGAGGTCAGGGTTACACAATTCTAATATTTCGTAATATAAGCTAGCTATTTTCTCACAAACTTTTTCTATCGCAGGAACACAATCAGATTTTATTATTCCTGCTTTAATATCTTTATCAATATTCTCTAAAGAGCTTGTATATGTTTCATAAATCGTATTTGCTTCACTAGACTTTACTTGCAATATATGTCCTGTTCTTCTACTGGGACCAATCTTAATTAAATAAACCCTTACTTCGTTTAATTCGTTATACAATGATTCTAAAATAATTGCCATAGATATGAAGCATATACACTGCTATTTTATTATTATTGAGTAAATACCATGATTACATATATTAATTTGCTTATTAGTTATGATTATTAATTTTACGGGTCAAGCATCACTTACGATTTTGCGTTGGTACGTACTTCTTACACTTAGTAAATGTGTCTTTATATCGCGTAATCACTTTAACACTTTTAGAACTCGTACACATTTCACTGCGTTGGAAGTGTTCGCACCTTAAGTGTCCCATAAGATCACATAGGGAGTTTGCAATCTGTGCTTATTAATCTTTGATTACGTGATGACATCCGATGCAGAAAACTTTGCGTCTATACGACCTCTGGATATGCCCGCGGTTGAGCAGTGGGCATGGCTGTCTGCCTCTGAGCGCTTGGTTGCTGGAAAAACGATCTTCTGAACGTATGTCTGTTTATCTCCGCCGATATCCACTTATGATGACATTTTTTATATACTCTATAGATGATGTAGCATATCCCGAAGATCATCACCAACGAAATAAATGACAGCATAACACTTGTAACCGAAAAATGGTACTTCAGTTGCTCTAGGGATGCCTGGTTGTCACCTCCCGCTGCGTTCTGTACTACAACAATTTCTTCTGTTTTTGATTGTTGTTGGCCCATTTTACTGATTAAAATCTTCTTGCTTTTCCACACACACGTCTAACTCAAAGTCACAATGTAATTGCACTCGATACATTTTATTTTAAATAGTTCGACGAAACTCACTTAGCAATAGTCTTTAAATGGCAACGGTGTTAGGTCTCAAGTGCGCGCGGCGTAGCGCCTTTTACGGAAGATGCCTTCAAAACACAGAAAATATAGAAATGCCACCGCTAGGGCAAAGCACGATAGTCCGAAAATTATAACTGTGAATGTGTCCAATTTATCCTGAATCCGTTCTAGTGTCCGGGAATTATCGATTGCGGCCATTGTACTTTTTGTAATTCACTCGCGATTAATGCAACTGAGATGTCGCATCGCAGCGCCCGGTGCGCTGAGCTGGCACGGTCGCCATGTATGGTGGTACGTTGGGAGAGGAGTGAAACACACGAGTTCTGGGTACAAACTGAATCTATTCATGAGTAAATGCGATTATATATAAGGTTGCTTAGTTACATAGATCTTACCACTACACGGGGTATGCAGGTACAGAACGCGAGAATACCTTAACACACTACGAAAGAAATTCAATGACGCGTTTGAAGTTCCCAATCCACACTGGAATTACTCGGGGTCCTCAGTGGGACGTATATGATGATGATGAATAAATGATATGTTAAGTAATACCAAGGATGACATAGACTGGATTGGCAGTCGCCATAGTACGGATCGGCCGCGGTTTTTGTAGTTCGATTATTAAATCTACATGGCGCTGAAATATAGCCAGAGGCTTTGAAGGCAAAACAATAAGATTACAGATATTTCATATCACTCCAAATGTATTATTATGCAATATTTTTGAAAATAATACATTTGTAGTAATATGAAACATCTGTAGTCTTATTGTTTTGCCTTCAAAGCCTCTGGCTATATTTCAGCGCCATCTAGATTTAATAATCGAACTACAAAAACCGCGGCCGATGCGTACTATGGCGACTGCCAATCCAGTCTATATCATCCTTGGTAATACGTGACATTGGTTCTCGATATGTTGACATCGGGTCACTTTGATAGCAACAGATTTCATTCGACATATAGGTAACGCCACCAGAGTTGAGGCCACGCACACAACCACATCTCATGTAATGACAGCGGGATTTTGACGCTGTGTTGACGTTTAACGTGGTTGTGAGCGTGGCCTCAACTCTGGTGGCGTGACCTGTACTTCGAGAGAGCTAATTAATTTTATCAGAAACAATACTTGAGTATTAGTTATTTTATTATACCCACAGTTTTATTAGAATAAGTAGGACTTGTGTGATAAATAAATCTTTATTAACTTTTACATCGTATTTGACAAATATAACTAAAAGGATAAACAAACAGTAAAAAATGTAAATAATACACACCCTGAACTAGGATAAAATAAAATCCTGTGTTTCAGGTATAAAAGGACTTAAAATGCTAACATAAATAATCAAATGCAAAATACCTACACACCTAATGTTTTAAAGTAGATTTTGAATAAAAGACAAGTAGTAAAACTTTTTTGGTTCCAAAATAAGCACTTAAAATAACCTTAACACTATTTAATCCTATTTATTTTAAGACAGACAATAACTTTTCTGAATCCTCATAAGACATTTTTAGAAGATCTTCTAGGAGAATTTTTTTGGTTTTATTATAATTAAAAGAGTATATGCCTAATTTAGCGTGTAATCTATTGTACAGTAGTGGTGCCAGGAAAACATAAAATCTGGAGGAGAAGGCATGTTTTTTATTAATATTAGGAGGGCAAACTAAATCCTTACGCCTTTTTTTTGTAGCTTCATTGTTAAAGGGAAGGGAAGTGCAGCGTGCTGTTGTGCTGTGTGTGATAGGGGGAGTCTAGTGTTCCTACGTAATCTATCATCATCATCATTACAGCGGAAAGACGTCAATGCTGAACACGGGCGTCCCCCAATATTCGCCAAACCGGTCTTGCGCCATACATTCGCGTTCCAGCAACCTTTACCAGGTCAAGGTAAATCCATCCTCCATTTTCTTGGAGTCTACCTACACTGCGTCTTTCGGTCCCTGGAAGCCATTCAACCATTCAAGAACCTTTTGCCCCCATCGGCTATCAGTTCTACGAGCGATGTGCCCTGCCCACTGCCGCTTGCTTGAGTCCGGCGATTCTACGAGCTATGTCCGTGACTTTAGTTCTTGCGCGGATTTCATCATCTGAGCATAGCCCTCTCCATCGCCCTCTGAGTGGCGTCCACGGACCGGAAGACGCAGTGTAGGTAGGCCTCCAACAGAATGGAGCGACGACCTGGTTAAGGTTGTAGGATCGTGTTGGATGCGGATGGCGCGGGACCGATCTGGTTGGCGAGCCTTGGGGGAGGCCTATGTTCAGCAGTGACGTATTTCGGCTGAAATGATGACTGAGATAAACTTCAAGCATCCCACTCCATCGTTCTTTGAGTAAAAAAAAAAAGTGGCGGCCTAATGGTTGACCTATGACCATTCAAGCAGAGGGTCGTGGGTTCAAATACCGGCTCGCAAATCTGAGTTTTTCCGAATTTATGTGCGAAATTACATTTGAAATTTAGCATGCGCTTTACGGTGAAGGAAAACATCGTGAGGAAACCTACACACCGGCGAAGAAATTTAATGGTGTCAGTGAAGTTCCCAATCCGCATTGTAATGTTGTGTAAACAAATTCATAAATAAATAAATAAAAGCTAACAGTACATTTGGCGCCTGATTTGACATCTCCGTTTAAATTTCTGGAACCAAATATTTACTTAGCCGCAGATTTGATGGCCGGTTTGGCATTGGCCATGATAACTTGATGCAACAGACTCTTAGAGTTGTTTAATAACTTCTTTACCTACCTATTCTTAGGCACTGGTCCCACCGCCGGCGACGAGCGATAAAAGCCCTTCTACACGGTCGGGACCAACCGCCGGCCGCCGCCGCGGTCCTTGGTCGGGTTGTTGAAGCGCTCGCGTCGGCCGACAGCGTTCCATACGGTTGGGCCGACCACGGACAATGCGCTCGCGACCAAGGCCGTTGACAACAACCAAATATCGGTCGGGTCAACCGATTTCTACACTGTTCATTTTTAAATCAACCCGACCAAGGACACCATGGTCGGCGGTTGGTCCTAACCGTGTGGAAGGGCTTTAAACGAGTAGAACTAGAAACTAGAAACGAGTGGGCGAATGGCGAGAAGCGAGAGTGTAGTTTCTATAGTTTTTGTCGCTAGGCTATAAGCGAGTGTTCGAGTGCGACGGGCGATTGTACAGTACGCTTAGTATAAGTTTTCCTTCACTTCAATCGCGTTTACGTAAAAATTTCAATTCTATGGAAACATGGACGCGCGCGCGCGGAGACGCTGTCCATGTTTCCCTAGTAATTGAATTTTTTACGTAAACGCGATCGAGAAGTATTTTGGTGAAGTAAAACTTATACTAAGCGTACAGTAGAATGATCGCTCTGATCGCCAAGCGTTGATCGCCGAGTACCGACCGCTGAGCGAGTTTTATCGTTGACAGTTTTTATCGCTGCGATCAACTAGAGAAGAGAGAGTCCTCGCCGGCAGTGTGAACAGCCAGCGATGAATTATAAATATATATATCTCGCTTTTATTTACACGGGAGCGATTATCTTTTGTTCGTTTCTTGGGCGAGAAAATCTCCGATAGCTCATCGCCTACTCGCCGGCGGTGGGACCATTCATTTGACATTCATTTGTCGAGTGAAGTTAAAACACAATCCGTATTTTGTCTACCTGGAATCATCATCATCATCATATATACGTCCCACTGCGGGGCACAGGTCTCCTCTTAGAATGAGAAGGCTTGGGCCGTAGTCACACGGCGGACACGACGTACAAAATACGCGTTCTTGAATCTACATAAGCACGACGACGTCTGTACACGCGTACGCCTACATACATCGCGCGCGCACTCTTCTGGATTCCGGCGGGGTCCGGCAATCTGCGCCTTGAGGGGTGGGGTAACTCGAATCGGTGCGGGGCGGAGCGAGTCCATTCTGTACGTTAGTGCTATTATATATTCTGTGCCGTAGTTCCCACGCGGACCCAGAACGGATCGGAAATTTCACATACACTATTGAATTACTTCTGAGGTGTGTAGTTTCCTCACGATGTTTAAAACGTCATGTTATTGCCATATAAAAGAAAGAAATTAAAAGGAAGCTATAATAAATTAGGATAAAAAAATAGGTAGAATAGTGAACGGTTATCTACTATACTCTGAAGATGAGCTCTGATTGAGTTCGAAACGCGTCAGTGTAGTTTGGTGGTGGTGATAGTTGGGTTTGTGTGATTGCGAATTTCGGAGTAGCTGAGAACTCTTTATTCGACACCTTGACATATTCGTCGTTACCAAACATATTATGTAGATTTAGAATCTTACTAATATTTTAAGTAAACGTAAAAATTCGTTCGTAAAAATTCGTAGTGGATGTTTACTCTTTCATATTTATACGGCTGAACGGATTAGGATGAAATTTAGTACTTACACAGAACATAGTTACGAGTAACATATTCCTTAGGACTAATAATAATGCACTACTTAATTTCTACAATGTAGTGGAATTCATTCAGGTCACTGACAATTCGTAAATGAACTGAAACAATTACTTTGGTCACCCGCGACTTTACGATAGTTACGTTTATATGTAGGAAATGCGTGTTCATGCAGTTCCTCCACCTCCACACTGTACGAACACACACAAATCACACAAACCACCAAACTACACTGATGCGTTTCGAACTCAACTAGAGCTCATCTTCAGAGTAGGTACCACAACCATTCGCTATGCTACAAAATGTTCTATCACGGCGAACGGTTGTGGTACCTACTAGCCCAAGCTCTCTCATTCGAAGAAGAGGCCTGTGGCCAGTAGTAGGACGTGATATTACAGATTGGAGATTACGGAATGACAGTGTTTTTTGACCAAAATACGTTTTACATATTTTAACTTACTCTCCAGAATATTGACTTCTTATTGTTTTTTTTTCTATAGGTATCACAGATAACTTTTTGTTATTGTAATAAATATGTATAATGTAACCGTTTTAGATAAGTTATATTATAAAGTACGTAAGTAGTAAACAAGTACTTAATATTGTTTTAACTTTTATAATTTTCTTTCACTGCTACCAAACATTTTTTTCATTACGTGATTTGTCTTGGAGAGGTAGTAATTACGATAATCACTTTTTTTTAAAAATTTACAAGAACAAGGAAGCTCAAAATTGAAGTCAGTTTTTTTATCTTATCTACGTACCTACTCTATATTAGATGGGTTTATAAAGTAAGAATAGTTCGACTACCTACATACTTGAGTTCTTCAAGTTCATCTGTACATTAAATAACAAAAAATCATACCTACTTCATCGCAAACACGAGCAAAAAATGCAAAACAAATCAAATATTCACCACATATTCACTCCGACATCAATCAACCATTGTTATTAAAATGTAAAAACCGTAAAATCCCGATAAGGGCACTTACCTACGTCACTAGAGCACAGTCAGTCACATCACTACAACTTAGAATTTCATTCATGAACGTATGATTTATATTTTGAATTTGGAAGACGACGTTCCTTGTGCGTGTTCGCCGCGTACTGGCCAATGAGACGCGGGTTGGTTGTTCATGTGTGCGTGCGGCAGGCAGACGTGTATATCAGGTTTTCGAAGAAAGATCCGCTTTTGCATAAAAGGGCACGTGGTTACTTTCATGCTTTGTTAACCGTTATGTCCCATGATAAGTTTATATTTACAGTGTGAGATTCATATAGTGCATTCTCGCACTCACTTTATCAGTAAGTTATTACGGCTCGTTGGGCTCGGCCATGACTAGGTATTCGGTCATTATTCGAGCGTTTCAATTCTCTCATTTTTTTTTATTATGAGATGGAGGAAAACGAGCAAGCGGGCATCTGATGGAAAATGATCACCACCGCCCATAAATATCAACAACTCAAAGAGAGTCACCAATCTGTTGCCTGCCTTTAAAGGAAGTATAAACCCTTTTCTTGAAAGCCCCAATGTCATAATTGTCTGGAAACACTGCTGCGGAAGCTGGTTCCACAGTTTCACCGTACGTGGCAGGAAGTGCCGAAGAAAACGTACAGTGGTAGACTGTCATTCATCGAGATGGTGACGATGGAACTTAGACTTTTTCTGGTCACATTTCTTAAGAAATGGTAGAAGATTCTAATACGGTTCCAAGGTAGGTTACCTATATAGTAGACGTACAAGATCTCTAACCCGCCGAATGTGGAGAAAAAAGTTT
Source organism: Archips xylosteana (assembly GCA_947563465.1). Classification (NCBI taxonomy): domain Eukaryota; kingdom Metazoa; phylum Arthropoda; class Insecta; order Lepidoptera; family Tortricidae; genus Archips; species Archips xylosteana. The sequence continues at coordinate 12,095,666 of OX387368.1, forward strand.
CATAAAAATCGGTCCAGCCGTCTCGGAGGAGTTCGATAACAAATACCGTGACACGAGATTTTTATATATTACCAAGGATGATATAGACTGGATTGGCAGTCGCCATAGTACAGATCGGCCGCGGTTTTTGTAGTACGATTATTAAATCTAGATGGCGCTGAAATATAGCCAGAGGCTTTGAAGGCAAAACAATAAGACTACAGATATTTCATAACACTGCAAATGTATTATTATGCAATATTTTTGAAAAATAATACATTTGTAGTAATATGAAACATCTGTAGTCTTATTGTTTTGCCTTCAAAGCCTCTGGCTATATTTCAGCGCCATCTAGATTTAATAATCGAACTACAAAAACCGCGGCCGATCCGTACTATGGCGACTGCCAATCCAGTCTATATCATCCTTGACATTACATTAGAAGAAGATACAATTTTAATTCTTAACACGTTGAGTGCGGTACAAGTCATTTTTGACTTGTATTAGACTTTCGTTTGGTGCGGCGTTGAAAATAGGCGATCTCTGTCTGGTGCGGCGGTGATTTGACATTGAAATCCCTTGATTCAGAAAGAGACAAGTATACATTATTTGTTATTGCTTTAAATACTATCCAATAGCAGCCTTAAAAATATACAAGACGAATTCGACTCGTACCGCACTGGACGACAAAAAAATACAATCAGTGCGGTACTGGTCAAAAACGTCTCGTAAGGTACTGTCTTGTATCGCACCGCGGGAACTGGTCAGTGCAGGCTAGTGCGGTGATCAATGCAGACCTGTATGTACTGTACTGAGGCGTTTACGAAATTACGTTCGTTGTTTGTTAAGTTTCGTGGTAAAATGAACGCGCCAAGGAAGAGATCGCGTAAAATGCTACAAAAAGTGTTTGATGAGATGGAGAAAAATGAAAAATCTGATGACCGAAATTTCACAATTTCTGGGCGAAGCACAGGTGAGAGTGATTCAAAAATATGCGTTTTAGAAGATATTAACCTGCCACAAATATCAAGTTTCGGTACAAGTAAGCCACTACACTCCATTATAAAATCAAAGAAAACCACTTTACAGAAAAATCGGTCATTCAAGCCACATACGCCTACTTTAGCTAAAGGTGAAGATGAATCACAGCAGGCCTTACAACTTCAAGAAAAACCGAAAAATGAGTTATTGCAACCAGAACAACCGCTAGAAATATCGACTCATTCTCTACAGTCTGTACGAGTGAATATTGGTGACGAATTCATATCTACTTCAAAAGAACAAAACAATTTTACGTACTCGAGTCCTTCAACTAGTTTGAAGTATTCCGTACTTGAAAACATAACATTTCCCGGCAGTAGGAGCGAGTTAGGCTCATTGAGTGATATCTCAGTAAATAATCTTATGGATACTCCTGACGACTTGATGAGTGAACTGTTATGCACACCAAAATCACGAAAACAATTTATTCGTGTCAACGAGTCTCCATCGACTCCTAAATTAGACCGTTATGTTCTCCAGAATGCTTTCTTGAATGCAGGTAAAAAAATAGATGAGTTAAATAATAATTATTGTCGGATTGATTACTCTACATCGCAACCTTGTTGCAGCAAGTCTTTGACACCAAATGCTGACTCTCTGAATAATAAAGAATGTGGATCGCATCAAGAGGCTACTCTGACAACCTCAGCACCCGAACCGTTGTCACCTCGTAATAGTGATGATTCTGAATATTGTCCATCTAGTTCAGAAAGTAGCTCAACAAGTGGTATGTCTTTAAGTGAAACATCTGAAAGTAACATTCTTGATGAGTTAGATGACGATATTTCTCCACCGAGTGGCCTAGATTCAATTTCAAATAATCAACAAGACTGGTATAATATCTCGACTTGTAAGCCAGATATACAGGAATATCAAGAAAATTTTCAAATAGATGTACCTCCGACCGCGAATGATCCCATTGATATTTACAAGCTTTTTGTGACAGATGACACAATAAAGAAAATGGTACTTGAAACGAATAAATATGCACAAAAGTATATTGAGTCTAACCGACTGAGAACTAAATCCAGAGCTAAATACTGGAAGCCTACAGACTATGAAGAGATGTGTGCTTTTTTGGGAATATTAATAACCATGGGCTTAGCTAAACTGCCAAGCCTTGCCCACTATTGGTCTAACAAAAAAAACTATCGAAATGATTTTATTCGGTCTCTAATGACAAGGGATCGTTTTTTTCTATTATTGAAATTCTGGCATTTCAGTGACATTGACTTGGACGCGAGTGATGACAAATTGAGCAAAATAAGAGAAATTTTTACTATAATTTCAAAAAAATTCTGGGAAGTCTTAAAACCAGGTAAATTTTTGGTTATAGACGAAACAATGGTTCCATGGCGAGGCAGACTGGCATTCCGACAGTATATAAAAAATAAATCTCATAAATATGGAATCAAACTATATAAACTATGCACACCAGAGGGATACACTTCCGCAATAGTAGTTTACACTGGCAAAGGCGTAACTGAACTTGGTAAATTGCACGGTACAGAAATCGTAAAAAAATTAATCGATGGCCTTGAAGGAGAGGGTAGAATTGTAATAGCAGATAATTATTATACATCCATTGATCTGGCTGAACACTTATTGAAAAATAAAACAATGCTGTGCGGAACTATACGTGTCAATAGAAAAGGACTTCCTAAAAGCGTTATAAGCAAAAAACTAAAAAAGGGCCAGATCACTGGGCAAATGAACAAAGAAGGAGTGAAAATTATTAAATGGTGCGATAAAAGACCGGTAACAATGATAACTACGTGTAAAACTCATGAAGATAAGATAATTGACACAGGAAAAAAAAGGAAAGCGACAGGAGAATCAATTTTTAAACCTAAATGTGTAACAATGTACAACAACACTAAAAAAGGTGTGGATTATAGTGACCAGATGACATCCTACTATTCATCATTAAAAAGAGGCTTAAAATGGTATCGAAAACTAATGATGAGTATTTTGTTCGGTACATGCATAGTAAATGCATGGATTGTATACAACGCAATGAATAATAAAAAGGATAGCTTGCTGAATTTCACGGAATCTATAATAGAATCATTAACAAGGACTAAACTGAAAGATGGAAGTATGGCAGGAAAAAAAAAGTACACACATTTCAAAAAAGACCAAAAAGGAAGATGTGTACCCAGTGCTACAAAAAATTGAGAAAAACGATGGCAAGTCGAGAAGCTGACAAAAAAGTAAGAAGAGTCAATACCTACTGTCAAGAGTGTGACCAAACAATGTGCTTAGAATGTTTTAATAAATGTCACTTAAATTTGTAATTTTTGTTAGTTTTAAATAATTATAAACATTGATCTCATTAAAAACTGTAATTGATCTCAAATAAAAAAAAATAAAAAAAAAAAACTCGATATTTTGTTTTACTATATTTCCCCTCCCTACCAAATTATCGATACAACTAACTTAGACCTGTTCCCATGATGCGGTACGAGTCAATTTTGTATTGTTAATTAGATATCAAATAATTCCTAAACCAAAGCCACTAGTTCGTGGCGACAATAAATTTAGGTGATTCAATTCTTTAACTTCCTATTGCAAACCTTAAATTGATAATTTGTAGAACCAATTAAGATATATTAAGCAAAACTTAATCGTCTAATTACAAGCCTTTATTGTCTTGTACCGCACCAATAAAAAAATATGTTACAATTCCAAATTGGTATGTATAGCACTGAGCGTAAGTTTTAAAAATGGAGCCTCGCAGTCAACGTGTTAAATTATGTAGTTAGTTGTAGAAACAAAGTTTATTATTATTATAGCCTGTATTATTTTAATGTTAAAGTCTAGCCAGTGATATATTTTTAAAGGTAATCACATCATTTTGTATTACCCCGAATTTTGACCAAACAGTTTAAAACACTTAGCTTTGCTCTGTTAGCCGCCTCTTCAACTTAAAATTTATAAAATAAATATAAACTGTGACTTAGTTAAATTTAGAAGTGATTAAGTTACACATATCCCAAGTTATAATTTGTCACTATAAGCTGAATGACGTGATTGGTATTTTCCTGTTAAATTCTTGGCATGCTGCAAAACAGTAGGTAGGTATAATGATTAGTTACTTAGAGTGGTTATATTTAATGGTAGTTATATCCATTGGTATACTCCATTTAATTTAGAATTATAAACCACTACAACACTATATTGCGGCTCGTGAACTGTAATCTCTTTACAATTTGTACTAGAGTAACAATTGACGACACGCAAATAAAGTAACATTAAAACAATTTTATTTTGCGGCTCCCAGACTATTGTATTGTACTATTTGCTAGGTAAGAAATAGTTGACGAGCCGCAATATAATGATGTTGTGGTTTTCAATTCTAAATTAAATGAAGTATAATAGCTACATAGTTTTTAGAAGCCGTACCGTAACCTATTGGTTTGTCCTATGGGCTCTCAAGCAGAGGGTCGTGTGTACGGGCCTGGGCTCACCACTTTTGAGTTTTTCGGAATTTATGTGCGAAATTACATTTTAAATTTACCATGAGCTTCACGGTGAAGGAAAACAACATGAGAAAATAAGGGGTAGATATATGTATATTTTAGTGGCATTTATAGTAAACTAGCTGTTGCCTGCGACTCCGTCTGCGAAGAAAAATAGCCTACGTATATTCTCAGACCTAAGTACCAAATACAAACAAAAAAGTTTCATAGAAATCGGTCAAGCCGTTTCGGAGGAGTTCGATAACAAACACCGTGACACGAGAATTTTATGTATTAGATTAGAAAGATTACGGTCTCTAATAATAAAAGAAGTTTCTAATGATTATAATTACGGTGATGGGATACTTTAAAACGACACCTACCGAGAGAATTTCGAAAAATCCTAATCCTAATATAAATATAATTATTAGAAAGATTAGATATGACAAAGGAAGTATGGTCATTTCAAAGCTACCCCGCTTGAGTGTTTAGCGGTGACACAGAAAAGTCAACGGTCGCTACAAAAAATACACATGAGAAAAAAGTGCAAAAAACCGCACATTTATAATCAGACGCTATTTCATTCCAGATAAGAATTGAATTAGCTAGCTCTGTGAGGATTTACTTGATGTACAGTCAGCAGCAGAAGTGAACGAGCAGTGGAGCTTAAAATGATCTACATACAAATATTCTTAATTAAACAGTACAGTGACACAACAAAAATAAAAATTCGGGCAGACAATAGGCGGTCTCATCGCTAAAAATCGATTTATTCCAGACAACAAATTATTCAAAAATTAATAAATATGAACAGACTAATGTAGGTGTACTGTGTACAGTATCTCTACCATGAGTTACACTAGTTTACAGTGACCAAAGAGTATTGTAATATTATATGAACAAGAGTGGCAACTCTATGGTCAAATATGCATGTATGGAAGGTGCTGCCGCCCTACGGCTGCTCAAGAACTAATGTGACGTTTCTATAGCTGTATACCTATCTATATGTATATGTTGGTAGTGATGTACAGCTATAGATACGCATACCTATAGCAATGTATAGTCAAGGATTTTAATTGATAGGCTTATTGCCACTATTCGTATTTTAGCCGTCTAATTCAAATCAGCATATACGAAGTATAAGCGGCTAAACTCGATTTGCATTATACGGCTAAAATACGAACATTGGCAAGTGGCCTATCAATTAAAGTCCTTGACCGTACAATTTGGTACGCCATGGCCATGGCCGATGAATGACAACTGACAAGTTTGACAAGTCAACCAAGATGGCCGCTAATTTAGTTCTTCGGCAAACACCAGAGATCGCTGTAGTCGCATGAAAAGTGATGATATATGTAAGTGTGCCCCCCCTGACAGTGACCGTACTCGCTAGCGACGGCGTAAATGATTTGTATGGAGAATTGTACTTCCGTAAGTGACCGCTAGAGGCGCTGTACACAATTCTCCATACAAATCATTTACGCCGTCGCTAGCGAGTACGGTCACTGTAAACTAGTGTAACTCATGGTAGAGGTACAGTAGAAGAAACTGAATCACGCTCGTATAGTATAAATCTTCCCAAGTGAACTTTTCGCTTCGAGCCCTTATCATTCAAAACAAACTGTATCGTCATAGTATTAAGGTTCAAATTTAATGTAATGGCTCGAAGCGAAAGATTCATCTGGGAAGATTTATACTATACCAGGACAGTCAATTTCCTGATGATTTCTTTGGCAGATGTAGGGAACAACAACACGACATTTGCAACAAAACGGTTCTATCCTGGTACGCAATTCAGTATCCTCGACTGTACATTATAATAATAATAATATAATTTATTTCAGTTTAAAAATCCATAGTTTGTTAGTTAAGTTTGTTAGGTATATACACTCTTTTCCTCAAATAATACATGAGAGTGTGTAGGTCATTTTAGGCTTCACCCTTTGATCAATTATAACTGAAGATACACATTGCCGAACAAAATCCCCTTCAAAGAATGTCCGGACTTTTTTATTTGTTTGCGTAACAATTAAAATCATCACCTACACAGAAATTTGAACCTAGTCTTTACTTCATTACAGTCGAATTTCGGTTGACACTTGACAGCTAAACTTGACAATTTCACGCAACGTACTGAGAAAAAAGAAGGCCACTTTTAACAAAGTGGCGCTCATTTGGCTCGGACATTTTCGGGCGCGCGACTGTGGATCTACAGTTATAATTGATCAAAGGATGCCATTAAAGCATATTGTAACATCGTTAGGAAGTCTCTACTACCTACTACTTATAAGAAACAGGGATAGTTTTTTTAAAGACGGGTGGTTTTCCGATCCTTGGCTATCCGACACGCACCCCATCTTGTATATTTTGCCCGCGACTTCGTACGCGTACACAATTATACTTGGGCTCTAGTGTTAAAGGCTTCGATCAACAATACAAGAAGTATTGTTGATCGAAGGATAAAGGGGTTAATTCTGCAAAAGTTGAACAGCTGATTTCGACTTAACCCCCTTTACACATAAAATAGAAAATAGCTGTTTAATTTCTGCAGACTTAACCCCTTTTTCACTAGGGTCCCCGTATTAGTTATACTGTTTTAAACTTTTGTGATTTTCACTCATAATTATTATACTAAACGGGACTTATCACGCAATAATTACCTCGACGTTTCAGCCAGATTGCAGCATCCGTGGTTGTGTATGTTTGTGACACAAAACCGTCTCTCCAACGCCTCGACAGGACAGGGTTTTCCAATTTTATTTTGGTCTAGCCTCCTCAAATTAATAAGAAAATATATGGTAATATATATAACAGCCTATTGTATTTCCCTTCAAAGCACAGGTTAGATCGTGTATAGAATACTGTTGCCACCTTTGGGACGGATCCTCCGAGTTCAGTTGGCGGCGTTGGATTCGGTGGAGCGTCGAGCCCGAAAACTCATTTTCTGAGCCTCGAAAGAATGAAAACATTTATTTATGACAACATGGAAAAATCAAACAAAACAATTAATGAAATAAAGTATATTTGTGTATCGTTCCGTGAGTCACAGACGGTTCTGACAGAAAATCAGCGCTGCAGGCGTCTAACGCCTCAGCATAATGCTGAGTCAGCGACCGTTTCACTTTTGCGGAGACACACATGCAGAGCTGTGTTTGTACATGTTTATTACTCCATTGTTTGTTATCTTTGTTTTTTTTTGTGTTAAATTGTGTGTACTTTCTTGTATGTGTGTGTCTTGTAAAAGTGAATAAATGTCTTCTTTCTTTCTTTCTTTAAATAAAACATGCGCAGTCACAAAATGCTCCAAAACAGCAAAAACTGCCGGTCTTGCGAACGGCGCTGGTTTACCTTTGCTAGAGTTGCTTGTTCGTCTGTTTTTAATTGATATATTTAGATGAGTGTGCGTACGAATTGAATTACATGATGCACTTACTTAATTCCTCCTTCGACCTTTTATCAACGAACATCCAGGCGGGGGCAGCGTTTTAATCCGTATGTGGTTAATATTCCACTGTCCCGCACGAAGCGGTTCCCGACATCTTTTCCAATACAAACTTTCCGTTCCTCAAAATTTTCTCCATCGTTTGTATTTCCCTATTTAATAGGGAAGAGTGGCGCTCTCTGGTGTCGGAGGCCAAGATCCTCTTTGGGTCGTTGAGCCAGTGTAGTAAGTAAGTAAGTTTGTATTCCCAAATAGATACAATTTATATCTTCAAGGCTAGAGTGAAGCTGTTACTGAACCATGAGACACACCTTCGGCCTCATCATTTTTCATCAGGTGAAGATAGGGGTCAATCACGCGTCAGTTTTGTGTAAAAAAAAACCGGCCAAGTGCGAGTCGGACTCGCGCACGAAGGGTTCCGTACCATTGTCTATAAAAACGGCAAAAAAAAAAACACTTTTTTTGTATGGGAGCCCCCCTTAAATATTTGTTTTATTTTAATTTAATAATTTTTTTTTAATTGTGAATATATCTTAATATTCTGTGAATATTTCAAGCGTCTACCTGTTGCCTTTATCAATATCGAGCAAAAACGAGCAAAAAAATCACGTTTGTTGTATCGGAGCCCCCTTAAGTATTTATTTTATTCTGATTTTTAGTATTTTTTGTTATAGCGGCAACCGAAATACATCATCTGTGAAAATTTCAACTGTCTAGCTATCACAGTTCATGAGATACAGCCTGGTGACAGACGGACAGAAGGACAGACAGACGGACGGACAGCGGAGTCTCAGTAATAGGGTTCCGTTTTTACCCTTTGGGTACGGAACCCTAAAACTTTTTAAACTCCCATTCATAAATTTTACTTGACGGAACCTTTAAAACTGCAATGGTATATGTATTAACATGTTTTTTATATTGCGAGAATACTTAGCAATAAATAGGCGGTCGACCTTCAGGCTAACATCACATGTTAGTTCCTGGTTGTTGTTAGGTACTTTTATATTTGAACGGTAGGTAGGTAGTTAATAATAATAACTCATGCATGGGGCAAATTGACACCAACTCTGACCTAGTCCCAAACTAAGCAAAGCTTGTACTATGAGTATACTTATACATATAGATAAATACATTAAACATTTGTATTTTGTCATAAGAATATCTGCCGCGTTCGGGGTCGAACCCGTGATCCTCAAGCTCCGCAGACAGGTTCTACATACTGTGTATACCAGGGATCACCAATTATTGTCTTCAGGGGTCCGTTTTTTAAAATATAATTACCATCCTGTCTTCCTACTTGAGTTTAAAACAATAAGCAAATGTAATGTACAAAAGTACCAAGGTTTTTTTTACATATCAATGTAAAAAATGAAATTTTTTGCCTTGAAATATTTGTCTGAAGTTTGGACTAAACTTGGTGTAATGTGGTCATTAAATCCTGGAGATGTTTGGTGACCCCTGGTTTATACCTACCATAGGTATAAAATTAGGTACAGCAGGTTTAACATTTTAACCTTTTAGACGCTAATGGATATATTATATCAGCACCGCAGGTTCTACGCCAACGACTGATATATACCAATGCTCGAAACCTCAATGTCCAGTATATGACACTCATCTGTCACCTCTCTTACTACCTATGACATAAGATGGAAGGACGAGTGGAATACACGAACTACTGGAACTGCCCTGCCAACTATAGACCCCACGGTTAAACCAGATGGTCTCAGTCTACCACGCAAGCTCTGGTGTCGCTTATACAGACTGAGAACAGGGCACGGACGCTGTAACTACTTCCGACACAAGTGGGGTTGGCGGGACTCGGCCCTCTGCGTACGCGGCGAGGAGGCTCAAACTATGGAGCACATTGTACAGCGCTGCCCTCTACACTCATACTCGGGCTCCCCTGGAGATCTGTACCATCTGACACCTGACTAATCTCGTGGCTAGGGACCCTGAATGTGGATTTATAGATAGTATGTAGTTTCTTTCTTTAGTGTAATTGTTTAATGTTTTACGCCATACGATTAAATAAATAAGATGGAAGGTGCCATGTATTGGATCAGTCTCGAGCACAGAGACGTTTACCTTATCAATCCATGTACATTCATTTCTGTGGTGTTCAAATTCGCGTTTGACATTCCGATGTCATGGCGTATGAGTGAGAGCTGTTGTATTTGACAGAACTTTTGCATGTAAAGATAGTGTTGGCAGAGCCCTCACTTTATGCCAAGCTACATGAAGGTATGAATTATCAGCTCGTGCAATATTGTTATATGTTCCGGACCAGGAGATCGACAATGACTGAGCAAACATTATCTGCCTGCACCTGAAATGCTGTAAAGGCAATCTTATCGATGTTTTCCACCATTCTGGTCGCAGGTTTCATACTCAGTCTTCAATAGTTCCGGCCCAAGACCCAAAGCCAGTTTTCCAGCCTCACCTCGTGAAGTAACGTCGACATTTATATTGTCTTGCGCAAAAGCCGCAGCCTAGCGGTTCCCAAAGTGTGCTATGGCATCCTACAGGTTGTTTGGTTCTACGAGCAATGTGCCATGCCGATTGTCATTGGAGTCTTTGTATATTAAGCAATAATTACATATTAATAATTAACTCTCTCCCTCTCACGCTACTCGTGACCCGCTACCGCCCCCCACAAAAAACTCCAGAGCCCTCTAGTGGGCGGTACCGCCTCCGTTGGGAACCTATGATGTAAAGTATCTAAGTACCACCATCATCATCATCATCCCAGCCTATATTTGTCCCACTGCAGGGCTCAGGCCTCCTCTCAGAATGAGAGGGCTTGGGCCGTATTTCCCACGCGGGCCCAGTGCGATTGGGAACTTCACATACACCATTGAATTTGTTCGCAGGTGTATGCAGGTTTCCTCACGATGTTTTCCTTCACCGTATAGCTCGTCGTAAATTTCAAAATGTAATTTCGCACATAAGAATTCCAAAAAACTCAGAGGTGCGAGCCGAGATTTGAACCCACGACCCTCTGCTGGAGAGGCCATAGGTAAAACCACTAGGCTACCACGCCTTTTTTCTACCCAATTATTTGCTTAGAAAAAACATTTCCTCAAACTTAACTCTTTGTTGACTCTAAGTCCACAACACTTTGAGAACCCCTGCTATAACATACGATTCTAAATCACGTGATTCCATAGATCATGTGACTCTGCGCATGCAACTTTCAGAAGCTCTTATTTAACGCTTCAGCTCAATTATAATTGAGCTTCATTACTTTCACATAAGGTTAGTTTTCGTGTGTCGTGTAAAATTAAATACAACCTTACCTAAGCAAGCGGTGCGAATTTGTTGTGTAATGATTGCTGTAGAATGAGTTTGAATGTTAATTTGTATTTTATAACAGCTGTGTGTTGCAAAATAATAATAATAGGCCATAATTTGCTCGCGTCTAAATTTAGTGTGGTAGCTTAGTTAGATGTTTGACTCAAGCAGAAGAACGGGGGTTCGAGTTCGGGCTCAAACTCAGATTGTTTTGAAATTTATGCAAAAAATTACAGGTGAAATGAAATGACCCATGAGCTTCTAGGTGGAGGATAATACAAATAGTTATGAAAGCTGAATACACTTGCAAGGCAGTTCAATAGTAAGTAAATCTTTATTATACACTAGCTTTTGCCAGCGACTCCGTCCGCGTGGAGTTAGTAATTTGGGCAGCTTATTTTTTTGATCCAATTTGCTTTTTCATCAATTATGGCTCTCCTTAGTTCCTCGATATAAAAAATACCCTCCCCCCCACCCCTGCACACCCGCGTTCACATTCACCACCGTACTCCCAGCATGATGATATTATAGCCTATTAGCCTTCCTCGATAAATGGGCTATCTAACACTGAAAGTATCGTATCTTTCTTATTTGTCAACCGATTCAAATGAAACAAACACTAAATGTTAATCCAAGAAAATACCAACATATCAGTGAAACCGCATCCTTCTAGGTTAAGCCGTTTCTGAGATTAGCGCGCACAAACGCACAGACAAACAGACAATAATTCTAAAAATCATTGTTTTGGGTTCTATTGCGCTAATAAATAGCCCTAGTGACAGTTTTTCTCAAATATCTTCAATGTACAGACACCGACTTGTTATAGATTTATTATATGTATAGATAGATAGATATAGATATAGATAGATAAATACATTTTTTATTTTTTTTATGTAACTTTTATGTGCTTATGTAACACGTTAATAGCAATGTAGGCGTTTTGGTCTTTACTGTAAGCCTATAAATGCCAACTGTAAGAAATAAATAAATAAATTAAAAAAAAAAATGGTATAAGAATATATTCCAGCTAACCTATAAGGAAGAAGAAAACTTACAAAGATAAGTACCTAAAGCAACTTAAACATGCACATAGTGAAAATATACATACCACGGCCCGAAACATGTCGAGCTAGATTCGATCATAGACGTGAGCATAACATAAGCAAAGCAAACAGTCAGAAATTAATGAATGTGTGATGAATGAGTGTATGAAGTTCGCAATCCGCACTGACTGGGCGCGCGTGAACCTGCAACTGAAATCCTCACATGTTGACTGGAGGCCTGTGCCTGGTAAGGTGGGATGATTGAAGACCGGAGGTGATGAAATTTTCTGCATTGGGACGCAGAGGTTCTAAAATGAGCTTAATTTAGTTTTTGGCCGGTTATTCCTGTTTTCAATAGGATTTAGACATTTTTAGTAGATTACGGTACTCACCAATGTAATATACATAAATACTATTAAATACACTGACGAGCAAAAATAAAGGGTCGGTTTCCAAAATGACGATAACTACAAAACCCGCTGTGATAGCTTCTTCGAGTAAAATGAGTTTAGTAAAGAGTTTTATTCTTAACAAGAAAAAGTTTAATTGAGAATAAAACTCTTTACTAAACTCATTTTACTTGAAGAAGCTATCACAGCGGGTTTTGTAGTTATCTGACGATTTTTTTTAACCAACCCTTTATTTTTGCTCGTCAGTGTATATGACTATTTAGCCATATGCTCGGTCGCATTTTTAACTCGAGTGACACTTCTATTTCTCTTAGCCGGTCTAAGGGTGGTAGGTAGTCTCGTATAATAAACTAGGAATGTGAAAAAAAACAACAAAAATCATTTTTTTATGAAATATTTATTGACTTTCACGAATAAAATATCGTAATCACATTAAATACAACAGCAGCAGCGCACAAACATATTTTTTTAATTTTATTTAATAATTTACAACTTAAGTAAAAAAGTTTTTTTTTTTACATTTTTGAATGATATAAAAAATTGGATAATATTTCATGGACGTGAAAAATAAATAATTATTAAAATTTAACATAAACTAATTTATTAAGTACGTATCTAACGGTTAGGAGAAAAACAACATTAAACATAACAAAGATCTTATGCTTAAATAATAATAACTTTCATGAAAAAGTAGGTATCCTATAGCATTATGCCTTAAATGACATAAAGATCTACTTATTACTGAATTAAAACATTAATAAAAATAGCAACAAAACAACAATATGTGATAAATGCGAATTAGCGTTTTAAACAAAAATTAAAATAAAAAGTGGGTAGAAGCAAAATATAAAAAACGTCAAAATAAATATACAGCTTCAGCTCATTTGAATTATATTATGACTAGTTTTAATTGACTTTCTAGGGTATTCATCCATAAACAATAAATAGTAATTTTACAATAACTTACTTCACTTAAAAATATATTAGCAAAAATTACATCAAAAATATGGCGTCTTAATTTTCGTTCAGGCGTTGATGTTTTAATGATATGTTTTGCTTTGGTTATTTTACAAATTCAGTAGGTACCTATAAAGAATAGATATAAATTTGCCTATTTAAGAATTTTCTTTTTACTATTACTATTACAGATACGAAATACGTTTTTGCACAAACAGTTTTAGAAATGTTCCTTTCGACAAACAATTTTACAATTATTTTACAAGCTAATTTATTTACTTTTAAGAACATCTGTAAACTTAATAAACCGTTTTCAAAAAAAAATGTAGATAATTAAGTGCTTAATGAAAACAAAATCGCGATCGGTTCCTTTGTGTAACGAAAGTTAGTCATACAAATTATATGGGTAACTTTCGTTACACAAAGGAATCAATTAAGTTTTGTTTGCCTTATCCCTTCCCTTACATTTTAGTACCTTGTCTCAATACATCGTGTTTTCTTTGCTTTGACATCCATTAAATTGGACAAACGGCTTTGTACCTACATATGGATAGAAATTACCTGGTAATTAACTTTAGAGGCAAACCGAAAAAAATCTTTTTTGTATGTATACATAATAAATAAATATTGAGTTCACAGTCATTGTAAAAGACCCTTTAGAGTAACACAAAGTTAGTGACAGTAAATATGACGGTGTTTTAATTTTGACAACCTTAAATTAAGAATCTTTGATTACTGTTTTTGTTTTTTTGCCTAATTAAACATTAAAGATAAACAATTAAATTTCAGTATCTTAGAAAAATTAACTTCAATTGAAGTAGTGTTGCATGTTCCCAGTTAAAGGAATTTAAAAAAATACGATTTATGTTTTCTGGCAATTTTATACAAAACGTCAAACACGTGACAGCGACAAGATAGTAAAATGTCTTTTAGTTTTTTGTTCTAGATTGGTTGTAGCTAGCTAGTATTCTACCGAACACGGACATCTCCACCGTACTTAAAGATCGTCTGGCAGTGTCTTATCCGTGGTCTTATCCGACCTCGACGTTGGCGGAATCATCGCACCGTTCGATGGGGCCATTATTATCCCAAAAATTTAATTGAATTGATAGTAAAATGTAAACATATCCTTGTCTATGCTGTACAGACATTGCAAAAACGCATTTTTAACACCACCGATCGCAGCCTAGTTAATCTCAAACCTAACTTAATTATTAAAACAACCAGCGCTGCCAACATAACTAAAAATCGGAGTAAGGTACAGCCGTCTGCCCAGCGACATCTAGTGTGACTGGCCTGTAGTAATCTTTCATCTCACCCCATCCTCTAGGTGCAACGTTGTAGTTCGGGCCAAAGACGAGAGGCATTCGAGGGCTCTTCAGAGTAGCGTATACGTCATTTAACTTCGTCTGTGGGAGGGGGATATCATGGTTGTTGACGATGATGGTCGGGGGGGAGACAGGGAATGGCTCGATGGAGGGCATGGTGTGCTTCAGAGCTGATTTTGGGTAGGTTTTCTGGTTGCGAAGGCTGGATGGTGGGCGATATAGGGTGTCGTGGTTCGGTACCGGTGTAGGGGTTGAACTGAGGTTTGAAGTGTTGCGACCTGAAAGAGATGAACCACCATGTTAATTTACGTTGGGGTTTGTGTATGAATGATATTAATGAACTGAAACATTTACTTAGTTCACCCAACATGAGTTTTAAATAACATTTGGTAGCATAGCGTACGGTCGTGGTGCCTACTGGTTGAGCTCTGGTTGAGTTCGAGGCGCGTTGGTGTGGTTTGGTGGTGGTGATGGTTGGGTTTGTGTGATTTGTGTGTTCGTACAGTGTGGAGGTGGAGGAACTGCACGAACACGCATTTCTTACATAAAAGTAACTATCGTAAGGTCGCGGGTGAGCAAAGTAATTGTTTCAGTTCGTGGTACTTTGTCTTTAAATTTCAAAGACACCAAATTGGAAGTTAAACCCTCCCAAAGAAAAAGTAATTTTCCATTATGAATACAGCCGAAATGAGAAATCATCGTCATCACTTCATCCGAAATACGTCCACTGCTGAACAGATCGTTTCTGCTCCATCCGCATCCAATGCGATCCCGCAACTTAAACCAGGTTGTCGCTCCATTTTGGAGGCTTACCTACACTGCGTCTTCCGGTCCGTGGCCTCTCAAGAACCTTTTTGCCCCATCGGCCTGTTCAAATCGTGTATAAGCCAGCGTATGCTCACCTCTACCCTCGTGGACCCACTTCACCGACCGCTTCTTCCTGTTGACGTACATGCTCTGTCCACGGCTCATGTGGTTGCTGGAATCACTCAGACTCTTGGAGATGGAGCGAGCCAGATCCATCTGTTCCTTAACAGTCGGGTGCACGCCCGGCACGTAGAACGCTGATGATGCGAAGGTTTTTTCTGGAATCAGATGGATATTAATTAGTGAGGAAAAGAGATGATGAGGAAAGAAAGGGAGGCCTTTAATTCCCTACCCATTTCGTAAAAATATCACTAAATATTCGCAATGCATTAAGGTCGAACTGTCAAATACAACAAGTCAAAGCAACGTCGTAGGTAGCTAGCTCTTATGGTGAGTTTGCTGTACGATATTTAAATTTAGGTGGGTTGGAAATAAAATTTCTTGACTGTAGCTTAATGAACTGAAACAATTCAGTACTTTGCTCACCCGCGACCTTACGATAGTTACGTTTATGTAAGAAACGCGTGATCATGCAGTTGCTCCACCTCCACACGGTACGAACACACAAATCACACGCTATGCTACCAAATGTTAGACTCACAACAGTGAATGTTGTTAGATCCAAAGCAGACAGAAGAGATGAGGCGGATATGCGGACTGTGACGCGTCTCCGCCCCACGTCTCTTCTGTGTGGCTTGCGCCTAAAGACTCGTAAAAAAATCTAAGTAAGTACTAGATATCTATTAGGGCATACCCTAATACTCGTAGGTAGGTAAGTATTACATTATTTTTTTATAGCTTCCGCAGTGTGAGATATAATAGTTTTGGACTCACCAAACTTGTGGTCCTTCTTAATGAGATGCTCCTCAGCATCAGGTGCCGGCGTGAAGATCTTGTTCAGGTCCACCTCCTTGTCCCCCAGGATCGGCTTGTTCTCCAGGTCATCCTGGAATCATTGTCAAAGACATAAATTAAGGGCATACTTAAACCATAGAAGGGATCAAGGCCTAATGGTTCCATGAATTTCACAGACACACGGGGCCTATACAGTAGGGTGGAGCAAATTTTTTTTTGGATTTTTTATGATGTATAGTGCCTTTCAGAGACAACCCATACAATATGCTAATTTAAAACTACACACACACCATTTAATTTCTTCTCAGATGTTTTCCTTCACCGCAAAGCTCATGGTAAATTTCAATCGCACATAAATTCCGAAAAACTCAGAGGTGCGAGCCTGGGTTCGATCGAACCCACGACCCTCTGCCTGAGAGGCAACAGGTCCAACCACTAGGGCTCCACGACTTTTTTACTAGCAAGTTTTGGATGTCATAGAGGAAGTACAAGTTACAATGCCTTAAATACCTTAAAATGTCTACCGACTGTCAGAACATTGGGTACACACATACACATGCATGAGTAGACAAAAGCATTATCATTACGTTGTGGTCGAGTAATAAAAAATACTGACATTCCCTCATGCTAATATGAAGTCGAGACAGGTCTGTAATCATACCAAAGGGAACATCTACAGTCGGAATAATTTATGCACTTGGGGCTATTTTTGCATTTATCTCATCTCATCTCTCCGGCTTACACAAGTCTTAATGCAGGGGAATGCCTCATCAGAATGAGTATAGCTCCCACCCGGGCCCAGTGTTTAAAGTCAAAGTCAAAATGAGGGCTTGTACTGGAACTCACACGGGCTCAGTGTTCAAATGCAAAGTCAGTATCAAAGACCTTATGTTGGACCTCCCGACCTCCCACACAGGCTCAGTGTTCAAAGTTAAAGTCCGAACGAGTGCTTGGACAGGAGCTCCAACGCGGACCCACTGCTCAAAGTCAAATTCAGAATGAGAGGGCTTGTTTCCATGCCTTAGCAGTTCGAAAGATGAATCGAACAGCTTTGTGTGGGCCAATGGAATAATAACCACGTAAAGATGAAGATGCTTCCCTCGCCTCGACATCCGTTGACACAACTCAAAAATACTCATTTAAAAGTTAAATATTGTCTTTGATACCAGGCACTTAGTTATATGTAATTATACAAAATCAATGTCATCGTGATGCTGCCTTTTGTTATCAACTGTTTTAATTGCGTCTATAGCTTGTATGTTTCACAACAATTATTTCAAAACATCAGAAAACAAGAGTCATCGTTACAGGGCGTTTTCAATAAAAAACCGGTTGTCTGTAAAGTCAGTTTACGGACGATAGTTAAACGTGACAACGTCAAAACAAAACATTCAAAAAACAAAAATGAAACCAGGCGGTCACCCATCCAAGTACTGACCGCGCCCGACGTTGCTTAACCTCGGTGATCGGACGAGAACCGGTGTTTTGTCAAATATCTTGAAAACGGTGCATCCTACGGCAAAATCAATTAAATTTTCATCCCCCGCAACCCCGCACCCCGCACCCCGCACCCACCCACATTCAACGACCGCTTTAGCCTAGTTGGTAGTGACCCTGCCTACGAAGCAAGAGGTCCTGGGTTGGAATCCTGGTAAGGGCATTTATTTGTGTGATGAGCACGAATATTTGTTCCTGAGTAATGGATGTTTTCTATGTATTTAAGTATTTATTTATCTATATGTATAAGTATGTTTATCGTCGTCTAGTACCCATAATACAAGCTTTGCTTAGTTTGGGACTAGGTCGATTTGTATAAGATTGTCCCCTAATATTTATTTATTTATTTATTATTTATTGAAAATTACCCGAGCGCTAGTACTAAGATTGTACATCCTGGCGTTCGCTGCTCTCTTGTACATACTGGCGTTCACTGCTCTGTACGGGACATGTACGTCACATTGCGTCATCCTTTTTCGTGCGTGCAGCCGGCGTTCATCGATTTATTAGACGTTGTCACGTCAAAAATATTTATTAACACGGGCGAAGACACGTGTTATGAACTCTGCACTCGGCTCCAAGAAAACCAGGAGAATGAATTAAAACTAATTTAATTAAAATACAGTCGGTAAATTTGATCATTGGTTTTCAAATTTGAAATGCTCAATAGAGTACGAGTATTAGATAAGAACAAAATCACAAAGAGATCGTAAAATAAATTAAAAATACATTAAAATAAAATGTCGTACCAAAATCAAATGTCACAAAGAAAGTTATTATAATAACAATAATCAAAAGAAATTACAAAGATTACTAATCTAAAATAAAAACAAAGTCATAAAAAACTAAAACTAAGGACCACCACCCCGCACCATACCTGGCTCAAAAGTGCCCATAATACCAGCAGCATTGCCCCGCTGTATGGCCAGTGCAATCTGCTGAACCAAGTATGACCCGGAGCGGGGGTCGCCGCCCCTGTCCCGTAACCTACGGCCCAATTCCCAGACTAAAGACTTAGCCTCAGCACCCCAGGGACCAGCCGTTTCGACCGCAAAAGGCACGAAGTCATACGAAGGCTCCAAGGCCGAGTACTTGAGGTGCTTGGACCTCGCGGCATTCTCAGCCGCGGACC
Organism: Archips xylosteana; assembly: GCA_947563465.1. Taxonomy (NCBI): domain Eukaryota; kingdom Metazoa; phylum Arthropoda; class Insecta; order Lepidoptera; family Tortricidae; genus Archips; species Archips xylosteana. The sequence continues at coordinate 12,114,972 of OX387368.1, forward strand.
CAGCTGACCTCGACGTGCAACTCAAGTGAGATGGAGCAAAGGTACTGACGCACGTCGCATCCCACAAGAGGCAGCGCCCTCTCAATAACACATAATTAAAATTAATAACTATTTCTACATCTTAAATTCTAAGTAAATGACGATAATTCGATTCGATATGATAAGTGATTTTATTAACAATAATCCTAATTATGTAAACGCGAGTCACGTTCTACTGATGTGTCGCCTCACGTAGTGGTGTGGTAGCTGGCGTAGGCTAGTTTTCAATGTCGGCTGCTGTATGTTGTTTCGGCGGCTCTCCTCGTAGTACACGGCGTAGCTACGTAACACGCGGGATAGACGCTCTATTTTTGTGGGAAGATATATTTTGCGAGGTCCTATGATGGCGCACCAGGCATTACAGGCCGATGGAGCGTGCCCAGCGCGCTTTATAACTGAATCAAATACACGGTGACACACACCGGCAGCGCGGCACACCGTATTTGATTCAGTGTTATTGACTGCGCCTCCGGTTTGTTGTGGCCTTAAAGGCGTGGCGGTGGCAGCTTAGTGGCGGTTGTAATATTCTAACTTGTATGAACGGTTGTGCGGTACCGTACCGCGATCTCGTTCATACAAGTCAGAATATTACAACCATCACCTCCACCTCACCGCCACGCCTCCGCTGTCTGTGCGTTTATGGTTTGGAGCTTTAATTACGGATTTTTATTTGGGCAAAAATCGAGAACCTCAGTCAGACCGTGAGGCCGTTTCGTCCACGCCTAGCTACGCCATTGATTAGAAGAACTGTTTATTGATCGTTTAATGTATAGGTACAGATTGGTTTAGGTTAGATTTCAGTTATGAATCGTTTGCAAAAAAATTGTAAGTACATAGATCACACTTATTTTGTGCAACTATTGGTTGCCAATTTATTTATTTATTTCAATAAAATTTATTCCTTAGACAATAATGATTATAATGACATTGTTTGAAATCAGTTGTCAATAAATGACAGTAAATGCAAAAAAGCAACTGAGTGGTTAAGGCTTAATCAAAACAAAATCACAACCGCTTCCTTTGTGTAACGAAAGTTAGTCATACAAATTATATGGGTAACTTTCGTTACACAAAGGAACCAATTAAGTTTTCTTTCCCTTATCCCTTCCCTTAATTGTGTACATTTTTTTTGAAAACGACTTATTTTAACTTTTACATAGGTACGATGGGTTGCAAAAGTGCATGGACATCTCGGGGCGAAAATTGCGTGAGCAGTGTTTGATCGTTTGATGTTATTAACATACCCGCGCGCGCACGCGCTCACGCGATTATCGCCCCGAGATGTCCATGCACTTTTGCAGCCCACCGTACATAAAAATTGTGTAATGAATGGGTTATAACCTAAATAAAGAAAATTATTATTATTAATACCTATTAACAATCCTACAAAGTTGATAGTTTCTGAGAAAATAGCATTGTATCAAATGACCATAACACTCGTAACTATACGTATTTCGTCTATCATTCTTTTTAAATTTTATGGGTATGTACATATTTTGATACGTAACTACTTATATGATTATGAGCAAACTTCATGAATGATCTTTATAAACGATTCGTGCTATGAAATAGAAACATAGAAAAAGACAGAGAAAAACAGGAATGATGGAAATCTCACAAACTCAAAAAACTTTGAAAAGTTTCTAAAATGCTGTAAATATTTACAAATGTAACTAACGATCTCACTGCCATTTAATTTAGTTGCACAAGGAATAGGGGAAAGTCTTAAATATCACGTGATTAATAGACGCCCCTTTAGACACTAGGCATGAACACACAATCAGATAGCCTTACTGTAAAATCTAGTGGAGGTAACGGGGGCAACTGTGGCAACACCGGCACTACAGTGTTGTCTCTCGCGAATTCTCCGTCGTTCTGTATAAATAAAATAAAATACATATACATACAAATATATTCAAAAACATCCAGAGGCAAAGTTAAAATCTGCGATAAACAAAACATTCTAACTAAATATGTTTTATCCAGTGTATCATTTATTTAGCATCCAGTAGGTACAGACAGCAGCAAAAGTAGCTAAATCACCGAAGAGATGTTGAATAAAGATGATTGGCGAGGTTCTCATAAAAGCAGGTAAAGGTACAGAAGGGTCTCATAAAATCGTTGACGGTCTGCTAAAACCAACATTATGGCATTAAAAAAAATTTAGGTACTGTCTAACGTGCGAGTGCTCGCCATCGCATTCGCATCTCTTTCTACCCTCAACCTATAGCGTGTGTCTAAAAGAAATGGTGAAAACGATTGTGATTGCGCGTGTGTTAGACAATAAGGCATGAGCAGGATTTGGACGTGTACTATACGAATTTTCATTTATCTTTGTACTATACAATTAGATTAAATTAAAGTATTTATGTAAGGTAAACGTCCCTGTGCTCGACACACACTGGCACTTTCAATCTTGTGTCATAGTAAGAGAGGTGACAGAGGGGTGTCATCTACTGGGCGTTGATGTGTCGAGTATTGGTACGTTTACCTTAAGCTGCGTACGGACTGCGCGCACTGTACGCACCCGGTCTTGCGTGTCCTGGAACGCCATGTCCGTACGCCATGTACGCGTACAGTGTACGTGGACGTGTACAGTGTACCGTACATGGCGTACGGACATGGCGTTCCAGGACACGCAAGCCCGGGTACGTGTACAGTTCGCGCAGTCTGTACGCAGCTTTAGAATTCTAATAGATTACTTAATTATTCTAAAAGTCTTAACCTAACAAAAGACTGACAATAATTTAAACAAATAATTCCTTCGCTCAGTTAAATCAGGAAAAAAAAACGCCGATCATTTATTCAATCTTGAATTTTATTCTGTTCATTATGGAGTTCAAAGTCGCTTATCAAATATTGCACTTTTGACGTTTGGTGCGGTTTGACAGCAGTTTTGGCGCGAACCCAGCGTGGGTTGCCAAGCCGCCATACTGATTTACAAGCAACAACAAGCTCTTATTCCCAGAATTCAGGCCAATACGTCTGTTTTCTAATAGATCTCGACTTGGAAATAAAAAATAAATCAATGACCGCAATGTGACCTTTCTCAAAAGGTACCTATATTTTCCTCAAAATCTACACTCTCTAAACGAACATTTGCACAATAAACATTGGCAAAATCATACACTTTTTCAATGTGTGCACTTTTCAAAAACTTAAATTTGTCCTACTCAAGTACCTAAATGAACCTAGAAATTGGTGTAAATAGTCGTCTCAAAACACAACACAGATATTGAACGCAAAATAATCATAAGCATTGAAAAAAGGAATTATTAAGTGCTTCAACATCAAGTATTCTTCAACATTATCTCCACTCTACGAGACCACGTAGTACGTACGTCGGTTCCCTAACATAAGTAGGTATCCACTTTTCTATGCAGTTAGTATGGAAAATTGGTAACTTAAGTTAGGGAACCGACCCTACGACAAAAGTAACATTGTACAATGAATGCCATAGTACATATATGTAGAATCCATCAGGTTTGTTTTATAACAATCTTAAAAAGTTTATGGTTTTAGAAAAAAAAAAAAATTTCAATATTTTAACCATTCGATATAATTAACCTTTTGATACTTAGAAAGGTGCCCAATGCTTCTGAGCAAACCAAAGTCAGACCAAGATAAGTCTGCAACGATTTTGATATCACACGCAGTGCAAGTGACATATTAAACGTCAAACTTCTATGAAATTATGTATGACGTAAAAATACACATGCACTGCGTGTGCTATGAAAATAGTTGCAGACTTTATCTTGGTCTAACGCTACAAAAATACAGACAGATTCAAAATGGTCCATGAGAGTTATTAATCCGTTTTTGAGTAGCAATCACGTTATCGGTTCAATTGGCTTATTTTGATCGATTTCCTATTTAAAAGTATGATTACCTATGTAAAGATAATAAAATAACGCTTACAAATAAAGCACATTACTATCGCATGTTATCTGGTACAGTCGCAGAATGAAAAGGTTCGTCATTTTTCGACTCTATGTCAACGAGTTAAGGCTGCACCGAGCTTCTCGCACTAATCCTTCGACTGAACGGTACAGTCAGTGCGTGAGATCGACTCGCGCTTGGCCGGTTGTTACGTTACAGACATACAGTACGTAGTTTATTCGTTAAATACGTAATGAGGAGTTTATCAAGAAGGTGGTGAGAGTCTGTATAGTCCCCTAAGTCTGCATCGTTCAATTTGATTCTGCTGGTGCTTGGCTGGCCGGCCAATCGGAGCTCGAAGTACTTCGGAGCGATTCAGTTGATTGCTCACTCTCGAGATATTGTACTACTCTACTTGTATATTAAGAGCAGAAAAGAGATGGAAATAATTCATTTTAGTACAGTGTCAAGGAATTAATTACCTTTTAAACACAGTTGCTCGTAAATTGACTCTTATTACACCGTTTTTAGTTTCATAATTCAGCATATTACCACACTTGTGCTGTAAAAAAATTACCGTACAAGTGCTGTAATATAAACTTTTTTTTTAATTTGAGCAAAAGTTTATGTCTAAGAACATTGACTATTTTCACGAATATTAAATTATTTTAGGGTTAAGATGACAAATAAACATTTTATTTCATCAAATTGTATATTTATAAACACAAATTAACTTAATTATCGTATTTACAGACATTAAATTTATAGTTTATTTTATTTTTTATATTGCTGCTGCTCTGGCTGAACAGCCGTTTTTCCAGTGCCTTTATTGAACCTGCGCGCGCATCGAAAGTGCGGCGCGCGACAAAAACAAAACTAGCGTGTCATTTTACGTAAATATTTGGTAAAGTTGCTGCTGTGTGGTTAATTACTATCAAAAACATCTACTTCAAATAGTGAAGACGAGCAAAATATTAATTCAACCTCGCCGGAAATACTTATCGAGGCACGAACGCGAGTGATAGCATAAACTGGCAAATAAATACAAGCCCAGCTCGTTATATCCATGTTGAAAAGCACAGTAAAGACCAAAAATGAAGTTGGTAAACATATAATACTTAGTAACTTGACGGCATTTCTAAAGAGACATCCTGGCAGATCTATTGGTCGAAAGTCAAAGGTGTCGTCACCAACGGATGTTGAAAAGTTTTTAAAAGAAGCTCCGGACAGTCAGTACTTGACAACAAAGGTCAGTTGAACATTATAAATGTAAATTTATGTATCAGCTCTATAATTGCGTTAAGTACTATGGCAATACGTTCCTACAACTTTACTAATATACTTATTTGATCTCTTTGCGTTAATACTCGGTATTACTGGTGCGTTTAGACGTCAGGAGCTCAATAAATATTACAACCAAGGATGTAGAAACCCACGGTGAAATGTTCCTTGTAAAAATTACAAAAGTTACTAACAATACAAGTTTGTTTTTTTCCTCGCAATTGTGTTGAAAAACGTCGTATGCAACTCGTGTGCATTGATCATTACACACTTCGGCTTCCTTATCGCGCTCGCCTAACGGCTCGCGCTTACAATAATGCCTCATGTGTGATGACCAACGTAGCACACTTGTATCATAATGTACTACTAGTACTTAGTACGTGTACTAAGCTAAAGAGAACTAACCACACAAGCCTACAGACTGAGCTTCAACACTCCTTCGGAACTACCCACTCACCCGGACAAGAGATATTATGTCGCTACCTGTCCAAACTAGCTCTGGTTTTTTCCGGTTTTTTTTCTGTGCATCCATATTTCAGTTTGTATTTAGTATGAAATCTATATATATAAAAATGAATCCCTATTTCCCTTGGTCACGGCATCACGCATGAACGGCTGGACCGATTTCACTAATTCTTTTTTTGTTGTGTTCGTCATTGTCAGGAGAAGGTTCTTATGAAAGAAAAAATTAAGAAAATTGCGCGGAAAATTAGAAAATTTAAGAATACTTAACCACCATATAAAATTATTTCTAATCTAACCTTAGCGCTTTGGACAATATAATTAAACTTTTTTAATGTAAACTTTTTTGATGTTTGACATAGAATTGACAGAATGCTTGCTGCAAATATCGTCAAATGGGATGTAAACAAACTGAAATAATTAATTTATCATTTCTAACGAAAAGAACGTAAGAAGACTGAATCACATCACGTCAGGACGACGTCTGTCGGGTCAGCTAGTATAAAATATTTAGATATTGTGGCGGTGTTAAGTCACATAAGGTAAACGTACCAATGTTCGACACCTCAACGCCCGGTGACACCCATCTGTCACCTCTCTTACTATGATATGACATAAGATTGAAGGAGTCGAGCACAGGGACGTTTACCTTAACTCGTTTTTATAAACCATACGATACGACATGGTACAACTTCGTAATCAAAAATCAATTACGGAACTGAAACAATAAAGAAAAAAAGTAAGCAAGGTTGCGGGTGAGCAAAAGTATTGTTCATTAAATGGATATCCGCAAAGTAACGCCTGATTCAAAAAAATATTCAAAATCAACTATCGAATTTTTGCGGATTGACACGCTATTGCTTATCAGCATCCATTTAGCAAAGAACAATCAATATCAAATAGATCGATCGATAATCAATCTCAACAACGTCAAAAGTGGCGCCAAAAGTCAAAGTCAAAATCATCGCCTTCCATTCCTGAAATGGCTTCACCATTCTTGGCAGATATAGAGTATTGAATAGTCGATGAAAGACGAAGTGCGGGTTCGATGCCCGTCTGAGTGATCCTATTTCTAGCTAGGTCAGTCGAGAGTTTAAAAATGGATGAACGTTGCTATGTTAATACAGCCATGGTCTAGATCAAGACGTACTAGTTTACATATTCATAAGGGGGTTCTCAGAAAAAAATGTACCCGTTTTGCCTTAATTATCCTTAATTTTTTTAACCTTAATTAGCAAGCCTAGATATCGCAAAGGCCTTCGACAGAGTGTGGCATGGAGCGGTTTTATCGAAATTGTCATCTTACGGGCTGCCCGGTGGGTTGTTGTGCTCATAGATTGCCAGTTTTCTTAAAGATCGGAGTATTAGGGTCGCTATCGACGGAATATACACCGACTCAATGTCTGTGAATGCTAGTGTCCCCCAGGGCTGTGTGCTCTCGCCTACTCTATTCCTCCTGCATATCAATGATATGCTGCTTGTAAGCGGCCTTCATTGCTATGCGGATGACAGTACTTGCGACGCACGGTACTCTGGTAGAGCTAACCTTCCTCGGGCAGAATTGGAAGAGATACGATCTAAACTTGTGTATGATCTAGAAAATACACTAGCACAAGTTTCTGATTGGGGCACACGTAACTTAGAGCAGTTTAACCCCTCCAAAACACAAGTTTGCGTATTTATACTGCCAAAAAACACCCGTTTGTCGCTGCTCCATGCTTCCAGGGTGATCCCTCAACACTTCGGAGAGTGTTAGTGTTAGGACCCTCGGTGTCGATATTTCGAGCAGTCCAATTTCGCGATCACCTGGAAGGTAAAACCAAGACGGCTGCTAGAATGTTGGGCGTGCTTGGCCGCTCTAAGCGGTACTTCACTCCGAAGCAGCGGCTTCAGATATTTAAAGCCCAGGTTCGGCCGAGGATGGAGTATTGCTCTCATCTCTGGGCTGGCGCACCCCAATATCAGCTACTTTCACTTGATCGCATATAGCGCAGGGCGTTCCGAGTCGTCGGCAACCCCTCACTCTCCGATAAACTAGATCCTCTTGCTCTCCGCAGAGACGTTAGCTCCCTTTGCGTGTTCTATAAGATCTACAACGGGGAATGCTCTGAGGAACTCTTTGACCTCATTCCAGCTGCGGGGTTCCATTACAGATCCACCCGTCGTAAGCGTTCATTTCATCGTCATCATGTTGATGAATGGCAGTCTTCGACGGTGCGTTTTAAGCGGTATTTTTTGCCACGAACTTGCAAAATCTGGAACGAGCTTCCCGCTGGGGTCTTCCCATCGAGTTACAACCTGGGTCTTCGGCCTTCAAGAGGCGAGTGTACAATTTTCTACAGGGTCGACAACGCACTGGTATCGCGTAAAGCGCTGCGAGTGTCTGACCATAGTCAGTGGTGTACATTTAACATCAGGCGACCCACTAGTTCGTTTGTCTGGCCTCTCTAACATAAAAAAAAAATCCATACAAAACTTATTAGTCAGTTTTGTGACGGTCCCCATACATACAACATGTATGGTTAACTGCGTCACAAAACTGACAATTAAAAGTGGGACACTTTTTTTTATTGCTAAAATCGATAGTGCTACCTAGTAGAAATAACCCAAAATTTGTTAGGTTTTTAAAAAAAAGTACCTACAGGGTAAGTACACTTCTCTTCTCTTGTAAGTCCCATTGCAGGGCACAGGCCTCCTTCTTTAGAATGAAAAGGTTGAAGCCATACTCCCCTCGGGCCCATGCAAGAAAGCTTTGCTCTGAAGATGAGCTCTGGTTCAGTTCGGAACGCGTCAGTTAGTGTGGTGGTGATAGATGGGTTTGTGTGATTAGTGTGTGTTCGTACAGTGTGGAGGTGGAACTGCATGAACACACATCTTGCATAAACCATAAACGTAGCCAGGTATAAGGTCGCGGGTGAGCGTAGTAATTGTTTCAGTTCATTGATATGTACCACCGCAAAGTAACGCCTGATTCAAAAAAATATATGTACTTGTATACTAAAAGACCTAAGTATATAAATTTGCCGATTGTACAGGTACTAAGCGATCTGTTTATAGTGTTTATACAGTGAATGACGACAACTTTAGAAACAGATTGTGGTAAGTTCACGCCTTTTATACGTAAGTATACCTAGCGGTCATAAGGATGACAAAGCCATTCAAAAGCTATAATACATTATAGGTCCTAAATAAAAGATCATAGAGACTATATAATACTTTGATGTCGCTTATCTGTTGCTTAATACTTACTGTTTCGATTTGTTATCTTGTCAAAGAAATTAATGCTTGTTAAATTGTGATGGGGTTCCGTTTGTGAAGGCTTTTTAATTTTTAAGTCTCATCATCATCATCCCAGCCTATTATACGTCCCACTGCAGGGCACAGGCCTCCTCTCAGAATGAGAGGGCTTGGGCCGTAGTTCCCACGCGGGCGCAGTACGGATCGATAATTTCACATACACCATTGATTTTCTTCTGAGGTGTGTGCTTTCCTAATGATGCTCAAAGTGCGGATTGGGAACTGGGATTTTTAATAATATTTTATACAATCATTACGTAATTAAAAGGGCTTCTTAAAGTGGAATACGGTAATAATTATGCCACGAGGCTTTGCCGAGTGGGCTAAATAAGGTACGAGATTTTAAGATCACACATAGTCAATAAGGGTCATTGTTATTAACACATTATGGATGCAATCTGAATTAAATGATTAAGAGTAAATTGTAGAAATTAATTATTAAATTAATAAATAAAATGTTAACTACCAATTAGTAGATTTTTGTTAGTCCCCGAAAATGGTTTAATTTATGGTTTAATGGTATAATGGTTTATTTAACGACCGCTTTAGCCTAGTTGGTAGTGACCCTGCCTACGAAGCAAGAGGTCCTGGGTTCAAATCCCGGTAAGGGCATTTATTTGTGTGATGAGCATGAATATTTGTTCCTGAGTTATGGATGTTTTCTATGTATTTAAGTATTTATTTATATAAGTATGTTTATCGTCGTCTAGTACCCATAGTACAAGCTTTGCTTAGTTTGGGACTAGGTCGATGTGTGTAAGATTGTCCCCTAATATTTATTATTATTATTGCCCGAACCCCATTTATTTGCCCACATTAATTGACAAACATAACATTAATTATTTTTATTAGTGTAAACCGAAATGTCGGAAGGGGGAGATCTTGAAGGCCATTCCATGATCAGATTGGGGATGTATTACAGAAAGGTCAGGTTGAAGAGTACCCGAAACGGGCGAGCATGTATGAAAAGACTAATGAGTGTTGTAGAAGTGAAAGATGTTGTCAGGATCGTAGCAGGTGGGCACATATAGTCTCTACCTACCCTTTTGCTGCGAAGGAGGCGTGATTGTATGTATTAATTGTATCTTACACGAATTCTGACCCTTTCAGTGCTAGGTGCTTTAAAAATAATATTATATTCGCGAAGGAACTCTAATGAAGATAGAACGTTGTCTGGTTCCGATAATACATGGAATAATATCAACAACTGAGGATCGAATTAATATGCCTTATTCGTTGCGACTTAGGGTCTATCCAGGGAATACCTAAAATAACCTGTTTTGAAGTACGGACTTTTAGTGGAAATTTTATAATTACGCACTGTGTTGCAATTAAAAAATGAAGTCATCATTAGTATTATTTTTTTATCAGTTCAATGTTATTCTAAATAAAAAAACTATTTTTATAAATATTTATCTCAAATTAGATAATTACAAATCCCGGCTCGCCCCTTTGAGTTTTTCGGAATTTATGTACGAAATTATATTTGTAATTTACCATGAGCTTTACGGTGAAGGAAAACATCGAGAGGAAACCTGCATACACCTGCGAAGAAATTCAAATTCAAATTCAATGGGCCCGCGTGGGAACTACGGCCCAAGCCCTCTCATTCTGAGAGGAGGCTTGTGCCCTGCAGTGGGACGTATATAGACCGGGATGATGATGATGATGAGATAATTACTATTTTTGAAAATAAAAGTACTTAATAAAAAAAATAAAAGTATTAATGTATATGTAGTTTTTATGTAGTCTATTTTTGTAGATTTGATATGTATTAGTCTATTGTATTCATTATATATTATATAAGTGTGTACTTGTGTGTATTTTTTGTATGTATGGGTATTGTTCATGTTTTGTTAGTTTGGGTTTATTTTTGATTTCGTTTTTTTACTCTGCTTTGTATGCCTACTCTTGTCTCTGATGTCCTGTCAATCGTTCTAAGGTTAACTGGAAGAGATCCCTTTAAGGGATAAGCTCGCCTTTGTACATTTGTCTCTCTTGTTAACTGGTAATTTTCATGTTTTATGTACAATAAAGAGTTTTACATACATACATACATACTTAACATCAGGCAACTATGAATGTTGAACTGGTCAAACCATAGTTCTGGTATAGCCAAAGTTCAACAACCAACCAACAGCGTTATTCTATCTTTGATTAAATGATTGTTTGTCTAATCCTAGGAGAAACTGATTTTAACTGTCAAACAACGAAACTCGATTTGATGAAATCAGGGTTCGACCAGTCAGACCTAAATTAACGTTTGATTTATCGATTGACCAGTCAAATCTAAGTTGGGAAGTCCAATCTAGTTTGGTCAATCAAACCTAGCATGAACCGGTGGGCGAAACCGACGTAGGCATAGCAGATCCGCCTGTTAGATTCAAGAACGAGTCAAGGCGTGCTTCGTTAGAATTCTTTAAGAACTGCCGTAAATGGGGTGAGTTGGGTCGAAATCGAAGTTCAAACCTGGATAAAACTTTACTTATTTTTATATGTGGCACATTGATTTATATACAAAAAAGTGTTCCAGAGGTATGGATTTTAGTTTGTCAATGATAATTGGTTGTTTCATTGCATAGTTTCAACGAAAAATACATAATAGTAGGCAAACCCAACTCACCCCGTAGTTGGGGTTATAAGGGCTAGCAATGGGGTGAGATGGGAAAATTGCTAGGGTTGACACTTTCGGATTAAGACAATAGCTTGACTTGTCAAGAGAATGTTTTATTAATGTAGCAAAATTATGTTTTATTTATGCTCCTACTTAGACCGGTTTGATGAAAGTCATTAATGTCATTATGAAGGGGGAACGAAGTAGGAAATTTCTAAGTGGCCAGTCATTTATCGTACCTATTCTAAGGAGCACGGATGGTAACGATACTCTTCTAATTGGGAGCGATAGACACAGCACATTGTGAATATTTCTCGTGAAGTTAAGTACCTAGGGCAAGTCAATAAACAACTTGATTAAATAATTACTTTACCAGTGCTATCCAATGCGCATTACGCTCTCTAGAAATGTAAATCTATACTTGATTACAGAGACAACATACTTATCAAATCACGTCTAATAAGTGCATTATAATACAAATTTATTGGGTATAAAAGCAACTGTTTCTAATCATGCAGTTAGTGCACGGTTTAAACTCATACGAACCACCGGTTTTATACACTTAATAAAACAGTTAACTCCTCATAAAAGTTAGAATAAAAATGTTCCAAATCATTCTACTAGTCGCTGTCTTCGTAATAGCTTTTGTCTATCTATGGGGAAGATACAATGAAGCCTATTGGAAGAAACGTGGTGTGGCTTTCTATAGCCGGAACAAAATCCTTGGCATTATCTGGGACTTCATCTTGAGGGACAAAGCCGTGTTTGAAGCTCTCACTGACCTATACAAGACGTACAGGAATGAACCGGCCATCGGCATCGGGTCGCTCACGACACCGACGCTTTACGTCATCGACCCTCTTAACATCCAGCACATCGTGCAGTCAGATTTCCAGGCATTCAACCACCGAGGAGTCGTGATCAATGAAGGAGACCTTCTAGCTGACAGTATTCTCTTCATGAACGGGCCGAGATGGAAGCTGATGAGGCAGAAAATGACGCCACTCTTCACGGCTGCCAAACTAAGAAACATGTATTACATAATGGACAAAAGCGCTCAGGACTTCGTGGAACATTTGAGAGAGAATCCCCAGAAATTGAAAGACAAGGGTTACGATACGATAAATGAATTCTGTTGTGCTGCTATCGCGGCTGCAGTGTTTGGAATCGGTACAGAGTCTACATACAAATCTCCCTTCTTGCAAATGGCCAGACGTGCAATGCGCCTAACCTTTATGACTAATATAAAGTTTGGCATATCTAGCGTAAGTGAGAACATAAGTAGAGCTTTGGGCATAAAGTTATTTACAGAGCACGAGGATTTTTTTATTGGTGCCGTGAAACAAATTTTAAGAGCTAGAGATAAGGAGAACACGAAAAAACATGACTTTGCTGATATATGCTTGAGTTTACAGAAGGCAGGCACTATGATAGACCAGGAGACGGGTCAAGAACTAGAGCCGACTGATGAACTCTTAGCTGCACAGGGTTTCTTCTTCTTCATCGCCGGAGTTGAACCAGCAGCGAGCACTATGTTTGGCGCCTTGGTAGAACTAGGAAAACGACCTGACATACAGAAAAAAGTGCAGCAAGAAATAGATGAAACTTTCCAGAAACATAACGGAATTATCACTTACGATACAGTTTCTAGCATGAAATACTTAGACCAAGTTCTAAACGAAGCTTTGAGAATGCACACTCCTATAGGCTTTTCTAACAGGAAATGTGTGAGAGACTCTGTGCTTCCAGTGGGAAATATCAAAGTTTCCAAAGGTACAAGGATATACATTCCTATTTATGATATGCACTATGACCCTAAATACTTCCCTGAACCTAAAGTCTTCGACCCAGAGAGGTTTTCTCCTGAGAACAGGGCAAAGAGTGAACTCGCCTTCGTACCTTTTGGTAGGGGCGCACGAATTTGCATCGGCATGAGATATGCAAGACTACAAATTTTGGCTGGTCTACTTCATTTATTGCGAAACTATGAAGTAGTTTCGCACGTGGATAAGAATTTGAGGAAGTATGCTAAAGGACAGTTCCAAGTAAGGTTAGAGAACTCTGACATTGAATTTATCCCAAGAGCGTAATTGAAGCGAAAAAGGCTACCTATGACAAACTATTTTCCCTATGTAAAATTCTACCCCGTAGATAAGAAAGTCTGTTAGGATTAGAGCATTATTACAGTGAAAAGTACAAATTATTAACTAACAATAAATATAACAACGCAACTATGTCATACGTATGTTTGAACATAAAGTAATTGCCCATTATGCGTCTAAGATCCCTTCCGCAGCTAACAAAAGAGCTGATAACTTTGTAACGGCTGAACCGATTTTTAAGAAACATATCTAAGAACCATTGCCAAGAAATTTTTGCATCCAAATCGGTTCACCCGTTTAAGAGCTATGATGCCACAGACAGACAGACAGACAGACTCACTCACACACATAGCGGTCAAACTTATAGCACCCCTCTTTTTGTGTCGGGGGTTAAAAAAAGCTTACGCAGCCAAAATGAGAAAGTATTATGGCAAAAGAACCTCAACGTTCCTAGTACCAAAGATATTCAACAAGATTACGTTACTAAGACAAAGTCCTAGATTAAGTAAACCCACGCTAAAGATCTGACTAAAAGAATGTCTTCTCGACTTTCCATAATTGAGAACCTATACCTACTTTAGTTTCTTTTCTGAAGCTGTTAAATAGTTTATTTCATAGAATAAGTTTAATAGGTTAATTATATAAAAAGTTAAAAACTGAACGCGTCTCGCCCTCTAACGTAGCAGTTTGGCGAGAATATTTATGTAATAGTACCTAAGTAACCTAAGTTGTAATTAAATTTATAAATTAAAAAAAAGTAAACTTTCCACCTCTAAGGCGGACTTTTGCAGACCAGATCCCATGTTCTCCAACACACTACTTCTTTCTGTCAATTGGTATTGGATCAAGGTAGAAAAAGATAGTTAGTTAATGCAATCATAAGCATCTGCGCGTTAGACAGACAATACGGCTTCAGGGTTAAATGCATACAATGAGGGATTTCTATGAGAGGCTATTTGGCGCTAGTATTATCAGGTCCGTTTGACAACTTTGTCATTTGTTGTAAGGGTGTAAAGTCAAATAGACCTTACGATACTAACGCCATCTAGCGATATTCCACCTGTCAGAAAACCCTCACTATAACTAACTCCGAGTGAACTGCTAAGCCAGGATCAAGTAGTGTCAAAATGTATGGAACTGTCAACCATAACCTTTCGAAAATACTCTCAGAATGAGAGGACTCGTGTGCGGATTGGGAACTTCACATGCACCACTGAATTGTTTCGCAATGTGGTTCCCTCACGAAATTTTCCTTCTCCGTAAAGCTTGTGGTAAATTTGAAACGGTTGTATTATAAATATAATTAGGAATATTGTGCACAAATACGGCACTTTTACAGTTCTTATAGAGATGTTGACTCCACCACTTCGCCCATAGAGATTGAATGGCAATAGTATGGACCTACTAGTTTAGATAGTACGTCCATGGGCAATAGCAACTTATGACGTCACTTGTTCGCTAACTCAATCAACTAACTATTTACTTATTTGTTTTAATGCAACAAAAATCTAATTTAGCAGTTAATCTAAAATTAATCTGGTTTTCAAGGCTAAAATAAAGCGTTTTTTTAATGGAGTCGTGTCTTTGATTTATTTTTTAATGGTGTCAACATCCCTATTGTTTTGCGCTGATTAGTCAGAGTTCGTAAATGGTGTAATGATTGCATCATTCATGCAGTTACGAAATTATTGAGGAAAAACCATTGATACTGGTAAACGGGTGTATAATTGCACAATTTAAAGAATAATGTTATCTTTGTTTATGAACCTTCTGTCTTCCAAGCCGCACAGTTTTTTCTTCTTTCTAACTTCATGGGTTTTAGGGTCGATGTCCACGCTATATTAAATAGATGTGATGATGGAAAAGCATAACGGAATAATACTGAACTTAGGAAATCATCTCTGAAATTAAGTTCTTAGATCAAGTCTTGAGTGAAGCATTAAGAATGCATACACCTATAGGTTTTCTTGACAGACAACGAGAAAAAGACTCTGTTCTTCCGGTGGGAAATATAAAAATTTCTAAAGACACCAAGATTTTTATACCTATTTACGATCTGCACTTTAACCCGAAATACTTCCCCGATCCTGAAGTATTCGACCTTGAGAGGTTTTCTCCTGAGAATAGGGGAAAGAGTGAAATAGCGTACTTGCCTTTTGGGAGGGGAAGACGAACCTGTATCGGCATGAGGTACGCAAAACTGCAAATTTTGGCTTGTCTAGTGCATTTGCTGAGGAACTATGAAGTGGTGTCGACTATGGATAAGAAATCGAGGAAATACGCCACGGGACAGGTCCAAGTGCGAAGGGTAGACAGTAGACACCGATATTGAACTTATCCCGATAAATGTGTGATTCAAATTGTTTAAGTATGGCGAAACATTCTACAATGAGAACCGAATAGCGTATGTTTACTTGATACCTTAATTTCAATAAAGTTCTTGGCATTAGCTGGAGTGTGTTATTTCATATTCTTCTTCTTTGACACTATTTTTGATTTGTATTTTCTTATTTGAGTATTAATCAATCCTTAATAATATTAGGTACATAAATAATTAAACCTTAAGTTTGTGACATTTGCACTTAATTTTATATAAATATTTGTTTTATGGATTATCGTACGCCAAAGGGTACATAATAGCTGAACCACTTTGTAATGCCTATCACCTGTACAAAAATTTACCAGTGATGACGAATTTTTTTTTTCAAATCGTTTGAATTGATTCTTACATGCTGCGCTGGCGTGCCTGGAGAGTGACAAATACAACACTATTAATTTCGCAACACTATCCGTTTGTCTGCCTGTATAGCTAGCTGAAGTGCCTATTGCCACTACAACAAAAAATTACAATATAAAATTTCATTAAAAATTAATGGGTCCCAACCAATCGATATAAAATGACCCCACACTGCGAACATTTGCTTTGAAGCAAGGCTCTAATGACACTAAATTTTTATAGATACCGTACAGAATCCTCGAATCCGACTCGCACGAAGCCGTTTTTTTATAAAAATTAACCACGCATTTGCACAATAATTTCTCTATCTATATGTTTCAATAGCTTTTCACCGAGACATTTCGAATGTTCATCCTATGTTACCTTTTAAAATGATAGGAGAGCCCAAGAGGGGATTTGTGAAGTTACTCGAGCGCGGCAGATTAATATACGGGGAAATACCTTATACCCTCTAGAGTACCCCCATTGAATACGAGCACTTCATGTGGGAGGGTTTGCCTATAGGGCACCCCGTTAAAATACTTAGTAAAAAAATTGATTCTTTAAAATACTCGAGCGCGTCAGGTTAAGATAATGTGGGTTAATTATTAGCAGAACAATGCACATTTCACTTACAAATCGTCAGTCTTTGGAATTAACATCCCCTATGAAAACCTGACGCGCCCCCTTCCGTATGGCCACCCCCACCATGCAAAGTGGCAGATTATCATACTTTTATTATCAGTGGCACGCTGGAATATCAAATTATAAAAATCTGACGCGCTCGAATATTTCAAAGAGTCTAATTTTTTACTATGTTTTTTGACGGGGTGCCCCGGGCAAACCCCTCCGCTCCCCCACAAGAAGAGGCTCATGTTCAATGGGAGTACTCTAGAGGGTATAAGGTATCCCCCCGTATATTAATCTGCCGCGCTCGAGTAACTTCACAAATCCCCTGTTGTGCTCCCCTACTAAAAGCGCCATTATTGCGCCAAACAAGTATGTACATGCGCCTTTATGAGCAAATATTTTTTATCAAACCCATTTCAAGTTATCACACATAATGAGCCAGATTAACAAAACAAAGAACTACTATATAAACACAATGTACTTAGTCACGCCGCTTGTTTACGACGCGGACTCTAGATGACCGGTCGTAATAAACACAATCTTCCTTGTCTACATTAATGTTAATTTAAAATGTACCAAATACTCCTACTACTAGTTGTTCTTGCGCTATCTTTCGTGTATTTTTGGGGACGCTACAATGAAGCTTATTGGAAGAATCGTGGTGTTGCCTTCTACGAGCGGAATAAGCTGTTTGGTATCATCTGGGACTTCATGTTCCGGGATCAAGCGCTGTTTGAGGCCCTCAGCGAGTTGTACAATAAGTATAAAAACGAGCCAGCGGTCGGCATCGGCTCGTTCATGACTCCGACCCTGTATGTTCTCGACCCTCAGAACATTCAGCATGTAATGCAGTTGGATTTTCAGTCGTTCAGTCATAGAGGTATCAATATTAACGAAGGTGATCAACTTGCTGATAATGTTATCTTCATGAACGGTCCAAGGTGGAAGCTGATGAGGCAGAAAATGTCGCCGCTGTTTACGGCTGCCAAACTAAGGAACATGTACTATATCATGGACAGAAGCGCACAGGACTTCGTGGATCACTTGAAGGAAAACCCTCACAAATTAAAAGGTAATGGTTATGATATGATTAACGAATTCTGTAGCGCTGCTATCGCAGCTGCAGTGTTTGGAATCGGGACTGAGTCTACATACAAGTCTCCCTTCTTAGAAATGGCCCGGAATGCAGTAAAATTAAACTGGAAGACCAATTTAAGATTTGCTATTACAGGGGCCAGTTCGACATTAAGCAGAATCTTGGGTTTGAAATTATTTAAAGAACAAGAGGAATTTTTCATCGGAGCTATCAAAAAAGTTTTGAGGGTTCGTGAGCAAGAGAACACTAAGAAGCATGATTTTGCGGATATCTGCCTTAGCTTACAGAAAGCGGGGACTATGAGGGACCCTGAGACTGGTCAAGAGCTGGAACCCACTGACGAACTCTTGGCTGCCCAGGGTTTCTTCTTCTTCATCGCCGGAGTTGAGCCAGCAGCGAGCGCAATGTTCGGCGCTTTGATCGAACTAGGAAAACGACCTGACATACAGAAAAAGTTACAGCAAGAAATCGATGAAACGATAGAAAAACATGACGGAAAAATCAGTTACAAAATAATTTCCGAAATGAAATACTTGGACCAAGTTTTGAGTGAAGCTTTAAGAATGCATACACCTATAGGTTTTCTTGGCAGGCAATGCATAAGGGACGCTGTGCTACCTGTCGGCAATATAAGAATTTCCAAAGGCACTAACCTATTTATTCCTATCTATGATTTACACTTTGATCCAAAGTTCTTCCCTGATCCTGAAGTGTTCGATCCTGAGAGGTTTTCTCCTGAGAATAGGGGAAATATTGAAATAGCGTACTTGCCTTTTGGAAGGGGAGGAAGAGTGTGTATCGGCATGAGATACGCGAGACTGCAAGTTATGGCTGGTTTGCTGCATTTATTGAGAAACTATGAAGTTGTGTCGACTGTTGATAAGAATTCGAGGAAATACGCAAAAGGACAGTTCCAGGTGCGAAGGATTGATACAGACACCGAATTTATACCACGAAAATTGTAATTTAAGAAGACTTTTACATATGTGATTGATGTTTTGACTGAATTTTGATAGATTATTGATTCATTGCTTTATGATTCAGGAGACGTCTGAATCAATGAAATAGCATTCCTTGCTATTCTTGGCTTGGTTGGTTACAATGAAAGGTGCATTGGATTTTGATACACAAATTAATCCACTTTGGTTATAATATACTTTTACACATGTTTAAATTGTTATTTACTAATTTTGTATTTCTTGTTCTTAAACCTTGTTGTTTAACCCAGTTTCCGGTTACTATTAAGTAGGTATATACTTTTACTGGTCATTCTACTCTTGCCTAATACCGAACCGTTTTCTAAAAAAAGATCATTCCAGAGCATCAGAAAAATAGGTTAATCTGTTTGTCTGTGTTCAAATAGCCACAGAACAAGCTAAGAGTTTCGTAAGTCTTCTCGGTTTTCCAAGTGGTACGTATTATTCAACTTTTACAAATACATAACTTAGTTAAAGTACTTAGGCAAAATTAATGTTATGATCTGATTTGGAGATCGTTATACATGTAAATACTTTTTTAGCAAACTTGTAAACAAGGTTCGTCACATTAAAGATGACATTTGCATGCAACAAGGCTTTTATATAAAAGTAGCTATTTCCCGCGACTTCGTCCGCGCACAAAAAAGTTTTAAAGTCAACCCAACCCACTCACTAGGGAAGATGTATTTTGCATCCGCCACGTTGGATTTGTTTTCGTAACCAGCGACCCGGTAAACTATAGAAAAAATACCCACGTTGATTTTCAGACTTTGTTACCCCATTTCCCTCTTTTAGGGATTGAATTCTCAAAAAACTTGAAACACGTGTTATTTATTTATTGTTAGTGTTTAGGATTGTACCCTTGTTTTTCTTAATAATTTCGCCTGGCAACATTGCAACTGGCAACAACAAAATGTCAGAGTACATACTAGTAAATAGTAGATAATTGTCAATGTCAAGAGGCCAAGCAGCGCACGCGCAGCGTGCCGAAAACACAACTGACTGTCCTTTACTGTATTATTAGATAAATTATTAACTATTATCATCATCGTCATCATTTCAGCCGAAAGACGTCCACTGATGAACGTAGGCCTATGTTATAGCGGCAACCGAAGTACATCATCTGCGAATTCACCTATCACAGCTATCACGGTTCATGAGATACAGCCTGGTGACAAACGGACAGACGGACGGACAGCGGAGCCTTAGTAATAGGGTCCCGTTTTTACACTTAGGGTATGGAACCCTAAAAATGGCTAAGTTCCATATAAATTCTGTCCACGACTATACATGAGTCACTTGCGTGGACGAAGCCGCGGGAAAAAGCTAGTAAACTATGAAAAACTATGCTGTTTGCTTTAAAATGAAAAATATTTCAGAAAATATGTTATATTATAACTTAAATCGTTATAAAAGATGACAAAAATCTTTTTTTTTTTTTTTCTATACATCTGCAATCGGTCTAAAAACCATGAGCAAAACAGTTGTATGTAGATATGGCGTTTGGAACGAGAAGTCCATTGACATCTCTCTTCCTTATTATGCATGTTTCAGGGTTGAGGGGGTTTCTACACAGGGAGGTAGTAGTAAAGGGTAGAACTGCGTTAAATCTACCCGTGGTCCCGGTGGAGCCTAGGAGAAATGGCCCACAGTTGAGGACAGGTCGCCGCGATGTCGGTTTTAGGGCTGGAAGTATGCCCGTTGTGACGCCCATAAGAGGCGGATTTGAAATGGCGTAATGCCACGATTATGGGGACCCTGTGACAAAAAATCTAATGCGAAGTAAACAAAGAATCATCGAGGACGACGTTCAGAGAGCCAAAAAGCGGTATCAACCACCATCATTAAAATTTGCTGACCATAACAATTTGGTTTAGTAACATACAGTGAAATTGATGGAAATAAAAATGTCAATGTTTCATGTAGGTAAATATGACAGCAAACGGCTTGCATATTTATTGTATTTATTGAACAATTTATTGAATCAGGCGTTACTTTGCGGAGGTCCATATTAATGAACTGAAACAATTAATTTGCACACTCGCGACCTTACAATAGTTACGTCTTATGTAAGAAACGCGTGTTCGTGTAGTTCCTCCACCTCCACACTGTATGAACACACACAAATCACACAAACCCAATTAGATATCACCATCGCTAAACTACACTGACGCGTTTCAAACTCAACCAGAGCTCATCCTCAGAGAACTGTGCTATCAAAATGTTAATTTCTAAAAAAAATGATTCTGAGTCATATGACCGGAATTCTGGCATGTAAATTTTACGTACTGTTTACATGTTTAATACATTACATGCATTATAATTTTTCACAGGAATACATGGCTGTCCCTCTTATTAATTCTGTGGAATCGACGTATGGCCATCGAAATAACCTTCAGTTCTTGAATTTTCATTCGTGCGTTGAGTTAACACTCGTTCACTTTGATTTGAACTTTGATATTCGGGCAGAGCTGCGCGTGCGACTCCAAAACGTTGGCACTTTGCCAGCTGCGCCAGACCGCGCGGTCATTAAATAAATAACTGAACTATAACTTCTTAGGCGGACTTACATGGTCCAGAGTTAACGATATGATATAACTCCGAGTTAAGTGCTAACCCAAGGTTAAGTAGTGTCAAAATGTATCGCACTGTCCAGGGTTGGACGGGGCCGGAAGGGCCCGGGTGGCTGACCACAAGCCCGGGGCCCGAGACTAGATAGGTTTAAAGAACACAGTAATTGTTTTAGTTCATTACTTAATATGGACCTCCGCAAAGTAACGCCTGATTCAATAAATTACTCTACGGTTATAGAGATTTCACGACTAAATGGCTCACAACTGTGTAAGGTAAATAAAATAAAATCATCATCCCAGCTTGGCTACGTATATATACGTGCCGTACTACTGCAGGGCACACACAGCAGGTGTGTACAGGTTTTCTTACAACGTTTTCCTTCACCGTAAAGCTAATGGTAAATTTTAAATTTTATTTCGTAATTTCAAATGTAATGTATTTATTCACCACTGGAGACCAAAGGGTTGGCAGCTATCTCTCTCAACGAATCGCCATCGCCATTCAACGAGGGAATGCTTTTGGGTACGATGCCACGGGGGCATTTTATTTTATAGTTAAGTTTTATTCATGGTTATTTTTGCTTAATATTTGTATTCTTAGTTTAAATAAAATTTATATTAGAGCCTAAATAAGAGCTGAAAAAAAAATTCGTACGTAAATTACGAAGTCAGAGATGTGAGCCCGCGCTCGAACCTACGACCCTCTACTCTGCTTCTCAAACAACGCGCTGCCACGGTTTTTTACCTAATTAAAG
Organism: Archips xylosteana; assembly: GCA_947563465.1. NCBI lineage: Eukaryota > Metazoa > Arthropoda > Insecta > Lepidoptera > Tortricidae > Archips > Archips xylosteana. The sequence goes on from OX387368.1 coordinate 12,137,393, forward strand.
CACATAATATTTAATGTCGTTGTGATAAATCGTCATTATTTTGGCTTAGGAGCAGCTTTGCGATATCTATAAAAGTGATTTGTGATACCTACTGATAACAGACCTATTTATATTTCAATTGTAGTTTTTGTTTCCGTATGTGATCTTGTGTTCTTTATCTTGGATAAAGAAGCACCTGTTGCAACAAGGTAAATGTCCTAGTGTTTGACATACTACACCCACTAGATGCCTCCTTGTTGTCACCTCTAGCTAATGATATAAAATTATAATTGAGAAGTATAGGATAGTGACCAATATTCGGTTGTTTACCTTACTACGCATAGTAACGTTGTTCAATTCAATGTTATGTGATAATATCCGCCACATTTCCAAAGTAAACAGATGAGATGATACAACGAAAACACATATAAAATTATTCCGCAGAAATTGGTTAAGGTATAGGTATATTAATTATTTTATAAATATAATTAGATAAGGTGATGTAGTTATAGTTATAGTTTATTTATTTAAAGAACAAAATTACATGGTTATACAGAACAGTATTATCCGGTAAGCGCCAAACTAGGCTGAGCCTGTATCTTGGCACTCACTGAGTCAGTTTACAAATATTATGATATTATAACTTTAACAGATTACACGGTTAAGTTGGTTGTCCCGTATTGGCTATAGTGGAATTACCATTACCATTGATTGATGTATTACCATTTTCTAATGGTGATGCAAAGTTATATTTTAACTAACTACACATTGAAAGCGTTTCGTACACTAAATACAACATCGGTCCAAGTATAGCTCCTTAAGGCACACCGACTATTGTTAAAAGCTTCCACGTGATATGATAAATAAGTAAAACAATAATACCTAACTACGATACACAATATTTAAATGTGAAGGTAATCCAGTTTATCTAATCCTCCGTTGCCACACACAATGATAATTGCGGTGTGTTTCAGCGCTAGAAGCTTGTAACAGATTTGTTTCACAAAAACTAAATTATATAATAATGAACGTTTTAAGTAACAGAAAAGTACCTATGTTTTATTTTCATATCCATGGCAATAACGGTTATAGGTAGGTACTTAATTTTATTAATTCCAAGCTTTAGTGATCATAATCATCATCATATTATTTGCATAAAAACTGTGACTTCTGAATATCATCTGTACTTTATTGCTACCATGAAAAACTGGCTCACTGTGAGAGATTTTAATCGAAATGATACCAGAATTAAAGATGTTGACAATACCAATGGCTCAATTACCTTCACATTTAAAAGCTGCATATAGTTAATATATTATATATAAAATAAAGATAGTATATTGTTCCATATAATACTTGAATACGTGTCCAAATCCAATCCGTTAGAAAGCCTTAACGTATAAATTTTCGTAACTTACCAAACTTACAGGGAACAACTTATAACTGAGGTTGGTGAGGAACTCCTTCTTCTGCGGGTCATACATGTCCGAAGGCTTGAAGCCCCTCTTGGTGACCAGAGCGCTGTTGACACTGGAGGAACTCTTGACGTCATCGTAACTGTCACGGTGGACGACCCTGTCGTTAATGGAGCGGAAACTTGACATCTTGTTCGAGGAGTACTGACTCTCGCTGATCGTCATCATTTTGATGGTTTCACTACACTTTTAGTTTTTATGACACGAGTGAGTAAATGCCTGGAGTCGACTGAGTGAGATCTAAAAAGAAACGATGATTAATATTTGCGCGCGTGTGAGTGATTGTTTCAGTTGAGTTTTTGAGGTTTTACGCGTTGCGCGGCATTGGTGTGTGTGTTTGTTATTGTGTGGGTTTCGCTTGTTTTGTGTTTATTATTAGTTTTGGCCCATTTTGAGTGGTAAAGGTGTTTCGTCGTTCGTTACTTTACTTCGTTTTGTCCAATGTCGGAAGTGAAAAATGGTAGTATGTTAACACTTTATTGTTTTAAAATAATCCAAGTTTAAATTTAGGAGTTAACACGATTATCAGTAACACTTCTTTTTATTAAAAACATGTGCGCCTGTAACTGTATTATCTTTTAATATTAATAGTAGTATAAGTTTATGCATTATTTTCACTCTGGGTGCAGTAAAGATATCAACAGTTGAAATTGTTGTACTTAATTCAAAACCCGTTCAATGATTTTTAAGTAACAACTTTAATTTTACTTAGCAACTGTATTAACTATCTATTATGATTGATTTCAAATGCCATTTCACACTTCTAAACACGACGAGGGAACTGAACCAAACAAGCCCACCAAAGCTACATTTAACATTCTAAATATAACAATTCAATCATTGCACTAGTTACGCATTTAAAACGACAAAAACAAACAAAAAAACAATGAAACAATATGGCGGATCCACGAATTCACCAACGCGAGAGCGTTTGCGCTTAGAAAAATCGCTCTAAATTAATAAAAAAACACTGATATATAATACACACTCGTATTTTGAATACAATAAGACTGTTTATCGTTTGTTTTCGATGGACATGTGCACACAGGGCGAAATTTTCTTACTGACTAAATTGAGTCCTGAAAGACTGTTGCATAATACGTAGAAAAGCTCGCCGTCGCACGGTGGCCACGCGGTTGGGCTTTCCCGGATAATCTCAACCAAAGCAATGAACTAAAGAACTTCGAGGAAGTGGAGTGGAGATGGAGAAAACACTGAGGCATATCGTGGACACGGAACTTAAGGTGGTCGAATACAGTGAGAAGCTCAGCATTCCGTAACGACATTAAAGAACTTGAATCTGAACTGAACAGAATAATGTGCTCTCAAGCAGACGTGGTCGTGGATTCAGCTCGGTCTCACACCTCTGAGTTTTTTTGGAATTTATGAGTCAAATGTAAAGAAAACAAAGAAATCCATTGAAAGTCTTGAGAAAGTATAAGTCTGAAGCAATATAAACGCTATCACTGTAATAATGCTGCAGCTGAGCCAAATTACATTTGATATTAACCATGAGCTTTACGACGAGGAAACCTACGAACTCGTACACCTGCAAAGAAATTCGATGGTGTGTGAAGTTCCAAGTAAGTACACACTACCTAAACCCTTTAGGCTGTTGCGGCCCAAATCCTTTCATTCTGAGAACTGATGATGATGATAAAGTATTTAACACAACTACTTTTTTAACACAGTGGCTAAACGTCCGCTAAATCTATCGTCCAACTGCCCCTCCCCTCGTCCGCGTTTTATGTACTTTTACACTAAATTTTTCGATGTTTACTTTAATGAGATTAATTTGAAAAATGAATATTATTAAATACAATTAGACAATTAAAACTGAATATAAGCTAAACTAAAACTACAAGGTAAAAATATCGTCGAGATATTCGTCGTGGTGTTCAAGGCTGGGAATGAAACTTACTCCTCAGTACCGCCGATCGCACTCGGCGGTACTTGTATTCCTAGGGTGAAGCAATTTAAATACTTGGGTCATTGGGTCACGAAAGAACTCACAGATGACTTAGATATAGAAAGAGAACGTAGGACTTTGGCGGTAAGAAGCAATATGCTGGCTCGCAGGTTCGCACGCTGTACGGCAAGTGTTAAAATCTCGCTATTTAAATCTGACTGCCATGCTATGTACACGTGCAGCCTTTGGACCGGGTATATCTGAAATCATTAAGGGCCCTACGTATCCAGTATAATAATGCTTTCAGAATACTGCTGGGGCTGCCAAAATACTGTAGGTAGTGCCTCGGGGATGATCACAAACTCCCACGTAAATAGTTTTGACGCAATATTGCGCAAAAGGGCGGCATCCATGTTGTTTAGGTTGCGAAGCAGCACCAGCAGCCTTCTGGAAGTGATTGTTGATTGGTGGGACAGCCCCATACTGAGCTCGTGAGTGAAGCTGCACACGACGTCGTGTTGCTTCACCGGGAGGATGCTGTTGTAGTCGTTGCAATATGAATGCTGCAACTACTACAGCAGCATTTACGATCCATGTTATCTGACTTCCTTATTACTAACATAGATTTAAGTACAATTGTTACTAACAAAAGTGGACCAATGTTTTAGTCTGAAATAAATTTAAGTCATTCATTCATCCAAAATTCATTCAACTGACCCCAAGACAGTGGCCGCATTAGTACCTCTCTAAACCGGTATTCCTAATCTTTGAGAGAGGAGTGCCAACCCTGGGGGCCCCTGAGCCCAAAATCAGACGTGAAGACTAACCTTTAATGGATATTAATCATCATCATCATCATCATTTTAGCCGAAAGACGTCCACTGCAGAACGTAGGCCTCCCCCAAGGCTCGCCAAACGGATCGGAGTGGCGGTTCAGAAGCGGTTTCCCGCGGCAGGAGAACCGCCCGTGTAGTATGGGCCTTAATCTTAATCTAAATTGTCTGAGACTTATCCCTCCAGCGTGACCATCGGAGGCACCCGACCGCCCGACCGCTGCGCCAGCGTCTAAATCGAGAACGAGTTTCGCCACCAACGGCCGTTTTGTAAGATATTATATCCACAGTTAACACGCTACTTGCATGGATTAATGTTATTTTATTCGTATAGTTGACCAAGTAAGTGCTTTAGCTTTTATTTTTATGACACTCACTTCAGCAGATTAGCAACAACAAGCTCCCCATTTCCCAGTAGGTACTAATTTAGTTGCTGTCTCTTTTTTATTGTACTTATTATGTTTTAAATTATAAGGCTGATTGTCACATTGAATTGTAAGTGAAATTAAATAATAATAAAGCCGCCTCCAAAAAAACACACAGAAACTAAAAAGAAGAAAATTGCATCGACAAGAAAAAACCATGACAATGTTTTTCTACTTAATCTGTTTAAAATCCTGACTAGGTCCGCTCTTGCTCATGCTGATTGCTGAGTCATCAATTTCAAATAAATTGATGAAAAAAAAAACATGTTTTTTGTAGTCCAAGCTTTTTCTTTCTGATAGGAGCCCTATGACCTATACAACAAGGTGTCTCAAAATTAATCCAGAATATTTCATTAGGTGGTTGGGAATATTGCAATGTATGTTATTCTTTGTTCGAGTGGAATCTTTCAACTCAAATTTGAAGTACATATTTTCAACCGATTGAGCTTAAATTTGCATGCATGTATAAATCCGATGACAAATGCATGTACGAATCCATTAAAGAATATTACGCTAATGCGTTAGATTAAATTATTTAATTGTAGCATATCAAATTTTATTTGTTTATCAATTATTCCGTTTGACATTTCTGTATTTAATTTTCATTCAAATGCTCTATTTTATTCATTTATTCTAGATAATTTTCTAACTATTTCTTGAACGTTGACAATGCATCTCTAATTTAATTTTAGTTTAATTCTTTCTTTAATTTGACTTTATTGTTATTTTAATGTAATTGAATTGAGTTTATTAATGTAATTTTATCTTTATCGTTGTATTTAAATAGAAGTAATTTTCTAATTTCATTCGTACTATAAAATATTTTCTGTGTCTCATCTAAAATTGTATTTGCATGCATTTAAGTATGTTTTATCGCAAATAAATGATTGATTTGATTTGATTTAATGCAATATTATTAGGTATGACATGGAGCTGATCTGATGATGAAGCTGGAGGGTGGCCATAGGAACTCTCTAATAAAACGACACGACCGCATCGAGTTTGGGCTCGTTCGATTCATCTCGACGACTTTGGTAAACAGAGGTAAAAAGTACAGTCAGCAAAAAGAGCTTGTATTAAAAATATTTAAAAAAAAACTGGAAAATATTAGAATAATGGCATTGTTGGCGACATTGGGGCTCGGAGCGAAGAATTTGCAGCGGCCGGCAAGTTGATGCCAAAAACTCAGGTCAAGGAAATACTTCACGTCAGCTGTTCTTGACAGTGATCTGAGGCGAGGTTGCCACTTCAAAATATAGATTTAGGTGTAACTTTAATGGCTGCGTAACAATGCCTACAAAAATCCTACTCCCGCTACTATCTCCGCCTCTACGTATCCCACCTCAGAGGACTGGGTAGATCAATTTGCCAAAATCGTTATTTCCTAGTACTTAAAATGCTTTTTTCTCACTGTGGTTTTTTACTGAAGCTTATTTTCATAATCGCGTTTTTTCCCAACTTTAATCGACAACAGAAACATTGATAGGTTTAGGTAATGTCAAGTTTGCATCAGCCCGCAGGGCCAAAAAGCACACAGAAGAAGGAGCTCCGCTCAGTCGACACTGTTTCTGTGCCAATTCAAATTGGGAAAAAACGCTACTGTGAAAATAAACTTCAGTAAAAAAACTATAGTGAGAAAAAAAGCGTTTGGGAATAAATGCGAATGGAAGTTTTGCTACTACTTTAGGAAATAACGATTTTTTTTTTGTTAGAGAGGCCAGACAAACGAAGAGTAACCTGATGCTAAATGATCACCACTGTCCATAGACACCCGCAGCGCTTTACGCGATGCCAGTGCGTTGTCGACCCTACAGAAAATTGTACAATTGTTGTTATTGTTGTAGCCTCTTAAAGGCATTTTAGTAAAATAAAAAAAAAATAAAAAATTAGGGGACAATCTTACACAAATCGACCTAGTCCCAAACTAAGCAAAGCTTGTACTATGGGTACTAGACGACGATAAACATACTTGTATAGATAAATAAATACTTAAATACATAGAAAACAACCATAACTCAGGTACAAATATTCGTGCTCATCACACAAATAAATGCCCTTACCGGGATTCGAACCCAGGACCTCTTGCTTCGTAGGCAGGGTATGATCTTACCAGTCCCCTGCACCACTTCCTCACAGAATGAGAGACTTGGGTCGTAGTTCCCACGCAGGCTCAGCTTGGGATGTGTGCAGGTTGGTTTCCCCACGACATTTCATCATCATCATCATCATCATTTCAGCCGTAGGACGTCCACTGCTGGACATAGGCCTCCCTCATGATGCCCAATCATTACGATTGGAAGCGATTTGCATCCACCCTGAACCTGCGGCCTTCACCAAATCGTCCGTCCATCTCGTTGGTGGACGTCCCACGCTGCGCTTGCCAGTCCGTGGTCTCCATTCCAGAACTTTTAGCCCCCAACGGCCATCTGTTCTACGTGCCCATTGCCATTTCAACGAGCTAATCCGTTTGGCGATATTTACTTCATCGTGAAGCTCGACGTGTGAACCCGGGCGACATGGTTTCGAACCATGTGCTACTTGAGATGCCATAGAAAAATATTTTTAGGCATTTAGCCCTATTAGCCATTGGCATGCCGTAAGACGACCCTGGAAGTACTGACGCGTTTAAAAAAGCTCAGGAATTCCCGTAGGTTATCATGGAATCATGTTTGTTCAAAGATTCATTCATCGAAGTTGGCCTCTACCGAATATGAGTCAATGTTATTGCCTTGGTACCACCTGTTATTACTTCTACGTCAGCATAAATAACCGAGAATATGCTATTGTGTATCCGTTGTAAAATGTACATTCATCATCATGATTATTCCAGCCTATATACGTCCCACTGCAGGGCACAGGCCTCCTCTCAGAATGAGAGGGGTTTGGCCGTAGTTCCCACGCGGGCCCGCATGTCTTCGCAGATGTATGCAGGTTTCCTCACGATGTTTTCCTTCACTTTTGTAAGTGGTAGAGCCATGTTGTAGCTAGCCGCTGCATCACGAATGGGCCGGCTCGTCCGGGGCAGTACCACCCTCTCACAGAACACCGGCGTGAAGCAGCAGTAATCCTGCTTGCGTTTCGTACGGTCAGTGAGAGTGCCGGGGGCCCAATACCTCACCCCTTCCCTCTCCCCCTCCCTCTCCCCCTTCCCCTATTCCCTCTCCTTTAGGGCCGACAACGCACTGGCATCGTGTAAAGCGCTGCGGGTGTCTATGGACAGTGGTGTTCATTTAACATCAGGTGACCCACTAGTTCGTTTGTCTGGCCTATCTAACATAAAAAAAAAAAACCGTAGAGCCCACGGTAAATTTCTAATGTGATTTCGCACATAAATTCCGGAAAACTTTGAGGTGCGAGCCAGGATTTGAACCCACGACCCTCTCCTTGAGAGGCAATAGGTCAAACCACTTGGCCACCACGGCTTTAATGTACATTACTTGTATTTAATTGTGCATGGCATTTAAATTAATGCCTATGTTTAAATATATGTATCTAATTTAGAAAAGTTAGAAACATATACCTAGCTGGACCTGACATTCTCTGAGTTCCTCATCAGTTTGAATGCGTTGGTTTGCTACCTAATCCTTCTCATTAAAACAGCTAGACGGATTTGGATGAAATTTGACACACAGGTTACTTTTATCTCGATATTCCCACGAGATCCATGTAACATCCTAAAAGCTTGAGAGGGGCGTAGCTACCGCCGTATCAGCCGTATCAATGATACGGGCCCCCCGGGCTATAGGGGCCTCTACGTGTGTAAGCAAAAATGAGTAAAATGTTATCCACAATGTCACTTAATCTCGTGCTTCCCGGGAAAGCCCCCCAACTAATTTTGATACAGGGCTCCTCCAAGGCACACTATGCTACTGGGCTTGACCACTAAGTTTAAAGACATAGGTAAAATTTCGCACGGATGTTTGTCGTACATGGGAATTTTGTGAAAGCGAAAGATGTTATGCGAGGATCGTAGCAGTTAGAAAAAAAAGTATCTACCTACTCCTTTACTGGGAAAGGGAGGTGATTGTATGCTATATGTATGTTCGCCTAGAAATTTAAATTTGAAATATGAGCAAAACTGTATAATTTCAGGCAACATGTATTGTTTGCGAGCCAGATGCTGGCCTTCACCCGGTAATTGCACCACTGACGTAGCAACCGGCCGCAGCGTCAGACGTTCATGAAACGCTGCCAACTGCCAACATAACCAGCACGCCAGATTCACTCACCAATATTTTATTATTCTAGCTTTATGTAGGAATATTTAACAGGCGAATTTTGATCTTAAATCTCCGAGGAAACGATTGTAGGTAAACCGAAGAGCTTTGTGATTGTAAAGTTTGATGTCGCTGTTGGCTTCTATTTGATTTTTGTTGAGGGTCGAGAGAATACTTAGCAGAGATTGGTTCTGTATTTTGTATACAAATAATAACTGTTTATATTTAACTAAATATATTTCTTTCGAAGTGAAAACGTCTTTAGAGGCGTTGTGCACTTTTGGGATGGGTAAAAAATGTTAAACTCGCGTCAGGACACGTGGACCCTGATCGAAAATTCGTAAGACGGGGGGGAGAAGGCGGGTGAGGGGGGTTCGTAAGACGTTCTCAAGAAACTAGGTAGTGGTAGAAAGTGTGGGATAGAATCCCACACATCCGCATCCAATGCGTTCCCGCTACCTTCACCAGGTCGTCGCTCCATCTTGCTGGAGGGGTTGGGTTGTGTGGTAAAAATTATGGATGCATACAACTTGCTCATAAATGAACATAACTACAATTTCAAAAGCCAGCCTAAGTGAACCGTTTCAAAAATCACTGGATAATAAATAATAAGTAATACCTCCTACGTAGTATTGAACTTTGAGGCAGCGCAAATAAGTTCACTGAACTCTAAAACCCAATTTATAAAATTCGTACAAGTAACTAGCTTTATTATTGCTGCTGCGAAACAATAGACTGTGCAATAGAGTAGTAAGAACTTACAGGATGTATTAAATGTACTCTTAAACTAAGTAAGCATTAAAGTTAATAGAGTTAAGTAGTAGACTGTCAGTAGAATTGTACGCTGGGACAACAAACAAAAGTTGTAAGTTTAAAAGTTATCTGTAAAAGTTGTAGTTAGGTATATAAACTTCTAACTGGCCAATCAGTTGCACCCTTTACGTCGACGTAAGAGGTCACAAACCTAAATAAGTACTTGTTTGCTTATTTTGTAAATTATGTGAAACAATTCATAAATACCTACTTATTTCTTTCATGATTTACATGCGCCTATAAAACCAATCGCTACTTTTGATGCTGGCTAGTAGGTACCTTCACTGGATGGTTCATGCCATAGACAAGACATTTTCCGTTGAAAATGCTCCTGAATTCCCAAGGAAAATTAAATAAGTATTAATTAAGATAAAATAACAATAGACTCACCATTATCACAGCGAATGCTAGCGCAGCCAGCGGTCCCCTTGTCTCAACTGATCCCGGATTTCAATTGGGTTATATATTTTTTTTTAGATCAAACTGTTGCTGTCAGAAACACGTGTTCACCCGCGTTACTAAAACGAAGTAAGCGCCGTGGAGTTACTAAACGCTTAAGCTTTATTTAAGGCGGGAACATGCATGCTTCCGTTTGTCTACTCGAAACCATTAACTTTCGAATCGTCGTATTTTATGTTCAATGGGAATTAGAGCGTCGGTAGACGGAAATAGGTTGTTTTTCGAGTGCTAGGTACGACGATGCGAGATTTATTGTTTGCTATTAGGTCATTAGGCTACTGAAATGGGAAAGGTATTTTCCCAACAGTGGTATATCTCCACTAGGAATGACTTTGAAATGGAGATCATTAATCTTAGACATAAATATGTAAGTTTAGAAAGAGAGCGTCTTACCTAGGTGTTCAAAATTTTAATAAACTTTCATTTCAGGAGTTTTTTTTATAGCATAGTAGAAAAACAAGAATGAGGATGACCTGTATTAGCAATGTCCGCTACCCGTAGATACTCGCGACTCTGTGAGAGTCGCTGGTGAGTTGCCGACTTTTTATATAGAGCTAAACTCCTTTTTTTGAAGGCCCCTATGTCAAAACTACTCGTGAAGTTGAGGGAAGATTACTCCGCAACTTGCAGGGCAAAGTTGCGAGTTAACGATAGTTAATACACGTGACATTCATTGGAGACGTAATCGAGAAGTGATAATGACTTTGAGCCTGTCCAGATGAGGCGTTCCCGAGATACTGGAGCTACGTATCCAGATGCGCGCGTTTCCAAAGACGCGTGTTGACGCCAAGGTGATTGTGAGATCTCCTTCCAGTTTTCTGCGTGTAGGGCGTGGAGGTCTTTCTCCACTTCATCTAACCAGCGTGGGACGACCAACCGGACGCCTCCCAGTGTGCCGCCCTACATAGGCCCTCTTCACCGCTCTCCTAGGCGACATCCTTCGAGGTGTCCGAGCTAACGGATAGCTGACTTGATCTCTCCGATGACATTAGGCTAGGGCAGTGTTGCCATATCCATTTTATGTAAATCCGTAGGTCCAGGCGAAAAAATCCGTAGAATTCCGTAAATCACCTGAAGAAAAATCCGTAGATCAACGGATTTTTTTAAATTAAGTATATTTGACTGCACCTGAACCTTAAAATGCTATTCAAAATTAGATTAGAGTCTGGCTAAAGTAAATTGGCAATAGAAAATCGACAAAAATTAAAAAAAAAATGCCAATCTATTCTGACAAGGAAGAAATTTTCTATTCATACGCTTCGGTTTCCGATTCGTTCCGTTCCGTTTTGTTCATTTTTGCTATAGGTAACGCCACCAGAGTTGAGGCCACGCACACAACCACATCTCATGTAATGACAGCGGGATCACAGATTACTTAATAGTTACTTCGTAACAGATACTGCATCCCGTACAAAATCTTGGTACTTACCGCGATTGTAGCCACAGATTATACTACTCCGTCTTCTTAAGAATGTGTGCGTGCCGACAGTGACAAGGGCTGGCAGTTTGGATTAAAATTTTTTTTTCTACATGTTGTTTTACCATTTTGTCGGGATAATTGCTATATATTATATCCATGCAAACTTTCTAGCACTAATATTCTTTAAGCTAAGCCACGGACGGACAAAGAGACAGACGGTCATGGCGAAACTATAAGGGTTCCGTTTTTGCCATTTTAGCTCTGGAATCCTAACAAAAAAGGATATTTATTGTAATGCGTAGAACACATTGCCATGCTCATAGTACCCTAGCGTTATACTAAATACGAAGGTTAACTTTCGAACTTCGCATCGTGCCATCCCGCTCACGCTTATAGCTTTTTATAGAAGAGTAAGAGGGACAGCACGATACGAACTTCCAAATTGTTATATTAGCTATTAATTCTAGCATAGTCATATTAAAATTTGCCCCCTGTTTCACCATTCACTTATAAAAGTTCAGGCGGCATATTTTTTCCGTGGAACACGAATGAACGTGCGTCGGCGCGCGCTTGTGACAACCTACTGGAATTTCGATCGCAGGCGATCGTCCCCGCGGTAGGTAAATATCGCGCGTAAGTACATGGCATGCATGAGGCCTGGCGGGATTTTGACGTTGTGTTGACGTTTAACGACAACACAACGTCAAAATCCCGCTGTCGTTACATGAGATGTGGTTGTGTGCGTGGCCTCAACTCTGGTGGCGTTACCTATAGTTGTCAGCGAAACTAGTAGGTAAATTTTAAAAAATGAGGCTAGTCTGAAATTCCGTAGATTAGCCAAGCATTTCCGTAGGTCTCTGGGCACAAAGCCTAAAATCCGTAGATCTGGCATCGCTGGGCTAGGGCACAATGTCTTCCAGCTCCTAGTTTTGGGGGATCCTCCAACTACCATCTTTGCTCCGTGTCGGCCCCAAGATTTTACGGTAAATCTTACTCTCGGCAACAAGAAGCTATGATTAAAAAAAATGTCATAAATGTTTCATGCATTTTTTATCAGTTTCAGTCAGACCCAAAAAATACGAATCCTTAGGCTGCGTAGGGATCCACCGGTCCCACCGGAGCTGTGCGAGGGATGTGTTTGTCATGAACCAATAGAAACACTTCATTTAAAAGGTTCTAAGTGAATGAAGTGTTTCAATTGGTTCATGACAAACACATCCCTCGCAACGCATCCTCGCACATCTCTGGTGAAAACGCAGGCTTATGGAAATGAATTGTGGTCGTTATTTTGAATAAGAATACCCAACATTATAACATTTAAAAAAGTGCAGGGTAGGTACACATTTTTTTAAATGCCCTTATGCGTTAGAAAATACAGAAATGGAATCATTCGTAATCAAGACTAATTTTGAGAATCAATTCTGAAGTTCAGTGAAACATAAGCCTAAGGTTCGACAAACGGACCGGCACTGCGCCATCCGCATCCAACGCGTTCCCACAACCTTAAGGTGGAAGCGCACGCTCTAGGCGCGAAATTCAAACTTTTTACAGTTTTTAATTTATTGTGGGTAAACGGTGTAACTGTTTAACTTCATATGGTATTTGCGCTTGTAAAACAGTGTTTATATTATTGTGTAAAGTTTTTTAGGAATAAAACTATTACCTAGCTTGAAATAAAAGTTGTCAAAACGTTGAAAGTCCGAATTTCTATGTTTGACAACTTTTATATCAAGCTAACAGTTTTATTCTTAAAAAAGCTTTACACAATAATATAAAGAACACTGTTTTAGAATCGCAAGTACCATATGAAGTTAAACAGTTACACCGTTTACCCACAATAAATTAAAACCTGTAAAAATTTTGAATTTCGCGCCTAAAGCGTGCCGTTCCACCTTAAGCAGGTCGTCGCTCCATGTTGTTGGACGCCTACCTACGACGTCTTCCGGTCCGTGGACGCAACTCGAGAACATTTTTGCCCCGTCGGCCATCACTAAAACTTACAAATAAACTTATAAATACCCGGTACTTATCAAAATCATCATCAGTTGGAAGTCGTGCACTGAAAGGCCTCCCCCATAGGACGCTACGATGAACGAAAACCACCACCTGCATCCACCGGTCGCCCGCAACTCTCACGACGTTGTCGGTCCACCGTGGAAGCTCTAACGCTGCGACTTCAAGTTAGTGGTCGCCACTCGAGAACACTCCCCAAACGGTTATCACCAGACACAGAATATATAATAGTACTGACGTACAGAATGGAAACGGTCCGCCCCGCACCGATTCGAATTACCCCACCCCTCAAGGCGCAGATAGCCGGAATCCGCCAGAAACCAGAAGAGTGCGCGCGCGATATATGTAGGCGTACGCGTGTACAGACGTCGTCGTGCTTATGTAGATCCAAGAACGCGTATTTGTACGTCGTGTCCGCCGTGTGGTTATACCCTTGCCTCTTCAACTTACAAACTTTTCGTGGTATCAAAATAAGCGATCCATTAGGCCACCACAAACCGAACCTTGGGGCGCCGACGGAGCGTGCCCAGCGCGGTCAATAATACTGAATCATATATACGGTGACACACACGGGCAGCGCGTCACATCGTATATGATTCAATGTTATGCACGCCCCGCGCTGCAGTCTGTGGAGGGCTTTTTTTTTTAAATTCTTACTGATAGGGAAAAGGCAAAAAGGTCTCTTAATAGTCGTGTTCAAAATAATTTGTACACAATTATAGGATTTAATTATTAAAGCTTTGATTCCTTTGTGTAACGAAAGTCACGCATAATAATATAGTTAGTATGACTAACTTTCGTTATACAAAGAATGCGATCATGATTTTGGCCTTTAATTATGTATTTTTTTTTAAAACGACCCTTCAAACCATACAGCCAGCCAAGTCATCACTTTTTTTTGCTTGCGAGATTGTAATAACTTGGCGTTATCAGGCAATAAAGGAACGATCAGGACAAAAGGTGCACCAATAAAACAAATCATAAAATAAACAAATTTTAATTTATTGATATAATAACTAAAAAAAATATTTTACACAATACATTATAATTAGTATTACACCACTAAGAATAATTATTTTAAACATATCAAACACGAGGACTAGCAAATAAAAAATAACTTATACAAATCCTTTTAATGTGTCAAAGGAGAAACAGTTCTGGGATTATTTTCCTAATTATTTCATAGACCGAGGAAGCTTCGTAAATATTTGATTTTCAAAATTACCCGGCATCGTAAAACTAGTCCTTAAGACTCAGGTTCATTTCCACTACAAAAGTTCATCAATATTAGAATGTTCTGGAAAATCGTGTCTAGAAAGGTTGACTTGAGCGCTCGCATAACATTTCCCGCGCAAAGCTATCTCTTTATTTATACGAGTGTGAAAGACACGAACGCTATTATCTAAAATACTGGTTAACATAAAACATACCTCGTTAACCAGAAAAGTAAGATTTTTCTCAACCTTATTTGATAGTCCGTTTCAATTCTACCGTAAAAGCTACAACGGTCCTTCCACGTAGATACAATATTATTATCAGTAAGGTTAAATATGGCAGTCCATTCCAATAATACGATGTAAAAGTGAGAAAAATTGGTCTGAATAGAAAACAAACAGGAGCCTTCAAACTATCCATTAAGTATATATTATACATATATTTATAATGCTATGTTATATTTAACTTTATCGTACACCGATCGGAAAAGAAGCCGTTACAGTAGAAAACAATTTAACTTTTAAAAAAGTCTTAAAACTAGGCGTAGATCGTGCATACCAGAGTTAACTCCATGTTTTTTTATCTGTCCAACGGTTTTGGCTGTACGCTAACGTCCCCTTAGCCAGCTCGAGTTCTGGAAAAAATCTTAATGTCAAACCCAATTCTCATTGGACAAATAAAATCGCGTGTAAACAGACAACAGATGCATGTTCAAGTTACGATTAATCAATTTGCTCAAAATTAATGAGGGAATAGACAAGTTTAAATATAAACAATCGAAAAATTTGTGCTCGTATAAAATCAGTATGATGTATATAAAACATCGGAGCAAATCGCTTGATATGCTATAACGTCGCATTCATCTTTTGTCACAGAGTTAACCTGACGTCATAGGTATTACCGGATATACCAATACGCGCTGAAACTTGTGCTGAACTTAAACCTCTATGTATTTGAGCATAGTCCTGAAAATAAAGAAGTTTATCAGTATCTTTGCAACTCACGAACTTGCGTGCCATTAGTGGGCAGGCAGTAACTTTTAACTTTTGAGTTAGCTACATCTTACAAGACCAGGCCTCGTGAGACGCAACAGACGTCGCAGCGATATTGATATATCCACCCCTATATCCTTACAACCCGGTAGCTTCCCAGCGCCGTACGAACATCTAACTTTATATTATAACCTATCTAGGACAAAAAAGGCTTATTTTATAACCGAACAGCGATCGTCAGGTAAATAAAAGAAGCCTACGTTATATTTGTGCTTAAAAATCGAACAAATACTGCAACGCAAAAATGTTTACTTACCGGAACTAAACATGATACCGACTGCGATTAGCAACAGAATGTTTCCAGTTACAAATGCCTGTACCTTAATTAAATACCCTAAAGCTAGCTTATTCTAGTCAATGAACCGACGGTCGCCCCGCGAGGTGTTAGGACGCCAACACTTGCACGTCGAATGGTAACTGATCGTAGAAAAGATGGTCTATACTATATATTTTTTGTGAATGACGGTGCAAGATTCATTTTGGATCGCGTGCGTGGGATTTTTAAGAATCAGTCCTCGTATTAAAAAGGTTCCCGATTCGTCGGATAATTGTTTCGCCGAATTATTCTTTCGCAGAATTGTTACTTCGCCGGATTCTTGATTCGACACATTATTACTTAGAACTTTAGAAAAGGATTCGTTAACAATGCATAAATCATGATGAAGAAAATCGCAACTTGTAAAAATGGAATTCCGACGAAGCGAGTATTCGACGAAAAATAATTGGAGCAAATAAGAATTCAACGAAACAATAAGCCGACGAAACGGGAATTAATCATTAAAAAAGTAAGTATAGACGGGAGCGTTGGTTTTAATAAACCTGGTGACTTTAAATATATTTTATTCGCACGTGTTTAAGTTCATACCGATGCGCTTAATATTTATTAGCACTTATGATATCAAGTAATAGTATTTGTGGCATAGTCATAAACTGTCTCGATGATACCGTATTTGTTAGTATGGAATAATTTATAAGTTCCATTCGCCTAATACGTAACCGCAAGGAAACATGCTTTAGGAATGAACCCTTTACTAGTACACAAGGCGTCTCAAAATTAACACAAACAAAATAAAACATCCTTGTAAATGTTTTTCAGAATTTTCTTGTGGTTGACAAAATGTTTCCATGCATTGATCACGCTCAAAGTTTACATGAATACATGTCGAGTTAAACTCGTTTTAAGACGCGAGAGATCCGTTTATTTTCACTATGATCGAGTCTCACGGTAGTTTCATGTTTAAAGTAACTGAACTAACAGATGAAATATTACAATTAGTTCCGAGACACCTTGTATTATCAAACCGCATTTAGAAAGGGATTCGAGAGTACCGTTGCACAACAGTACTTATGATTAAATGGGCCAATCAACTTTTAAACCGACGTTTTTGGCGTCTCCTGCGTTACCAAAATTGTCTCTGGCGTTACCAAAAAATCGTACTTCCAACAAGATATTTCACGGTTTAATAGGTTAAGCTTACGTAGGATGGTATGTATTCATGTACACCATCTATTAAATTACAGAAAAAACATGTTTACCTACAAAAATCTGCAATTGTTTGAAAAATGTCGCGGACAGATTAGTGTCGGTTTAAAAGTTGATTGGCCCAAATATCCAATCTATAAGCCAATCTTTGATATCTTCGTAAGTGCACACTTATTGATAATAGAATTAATAGATTTACAGAGTATGCTTTGTATATTTGGACTCTATTCTCGGTCAATTTTGTCTTTTGTTTTATAAGAAATATTAATATCATATCTGACAAATCTGTCAATAATTCACATCATTTTCGCGTTATCAAATTGCCGTAGCTGTTAAAAAATACGTATGTATAAAATATGAATCGTGGTAATGTATTAAATGGTCGGTGCCGAGAAACTATCTGCAATTTGATGTTTTTCCATGCCTTAGAACTTCTTTGTGCTAAAATAACAATTTCATTTATCTGCACACTCTACCACTGGCAATGTCATATCATGCATTAGTTCAAAAATGACATATGAGCTCAATCCCGTTCTAAACGCGGTTTGATAACATAAGCAGCTTTAACTTTGAAACGGTCAAATAACAACGATGTTTTTTTCTTGTGGTTACTAGACAAGAATTAAGCATTAACATGTAATTGTAAAACGCCACTTTTTTATCTAATATAAAATCTCTAAACGCCTTCGCTCGTTTTAGTGGTGAAATGCGATAAAAAATAACAGTGTGTGACATTGATAAATTAATATATTGCATTATGTCAAAGTGTAAATTACAATGTTCATAAAGTCTAGCTTCTGGAAATATAAAATAATATCGAATTGTTTTCGAAACTGAGCAGGTTTCACAAAAAAAGTCTGGACTCAAAACTTCAGTAGAGATACGAGCGAATTTTTAACGTGAAAAATATTCAGTTTCGAAAATTAACTAAGAGAATGAAACGAAAAATTATTAATAAAAAAAATTTTTTTTGATCCTCCCGAAGAGATCTTTACAAGGAATCTCGTGTATTTATACAATAAAAACGGGTGTCGTCTTAATCATACGGTACATTACATATTAAAATTATAAATTAGAATTAGCTCCCACCATTACAATCAGTGACCAAATAATTCTCATTCAATAAATTACACATAGATACATTAATCATAATATTTGGTTCTCAAAGTTTTTTTATAGAACTTGTACGATACTGACGCTGTTGTGCGGTTTATCAAATTATCCAAATATATAAAGTTTTTACTAGCATCACTGCTATTAACATTAAATGCATAAAATGTAGACAGTGATCCAATCAACGCGAACATAAAACTATGATAGATAATTCTTGAACATAAATACGGATAGGACTTATATTGTTAATACAACGACAATTTACACATTAAACTTGCCTTCAAGCTTTATGACACGATCGGTAAAGCTAAGTCAAATCGGGCTCGTGCGCCGTGCGGCTTGCCGCATGCGACAACTGCGACATTTTTTTACATTAAACTAACCCGTGATTGCCTATCTCACCTGATGAAAAGTGCAGAAAAGGCCAAAGGTGTGTCTCAATCAACATTTCAGCCGAAAGACGTCCACTGCTGAACATAGGCCTCCCCCAAGGCTCGCCAAACAGATCGGCCCTGCGCCATCGTTGGGGGCTTCCGGTCCGCGGACGCCATCCGAGAACCTTTCGGCCCCATCGGCCGTCAGTTCTACGAGCAATGTGCCCTGCCCACTGCCACTTGAGTCTGGGGATTCTTCGAGCTATGTCGGTGATTTTAGTTCTTGCGCGGATTTCATCATTTCTAATGCGATCCCGCAGAGAAACTCCGAGCATAGCCCTCTCCATCGCCCTCTGAGTGACTGAGCTTTCTTATGAGGCCCATCGTTAGCCGCCACGTCTCAGTGCCAGAAGTCATCACTAATTATCAAGGTGTGTCCCACTGGTTCAGTAATAGCCTTCGCTCTAGCCTTAAAGAGCCCTAGGTTTTAACTGGAAATACAAATCGAATTCCATTCCTTAGCAGAACCGTCAGGCGTTGATAAAATGGAGATGGAGGAATTAAATCGTGCAATTCCTGCACACACTCATCAAAATCCAAACGTATTGTCTAGTTAAGAATCTAATCTCGAAAAATACTTCATTTATAACCCTAAACAGATTCCAATGCATACAATCCTGTGTTAAATTCAAATAGGTCCTATTCGCAATGCGTTACAATTGTATCTTTTACAAAATGCCTCAGTCCCAACAGTCGAACGACAATATTTCGACAAGTTTTTTTATACTAACTTTTTTCTTGTGATCCAACGTGCATAATTATACCAAATTTCAAGTCAATCCGTCCACTGAGAGTGGGTTCAATTCGATTACCTAGACCTGACCCAAACATTAACACGGCAAGCTTTTAAAAAACTTGGTTTATGGACGATAGTTTAACGTGACAACGTCATAACAAAACATTGATGAAATGATTGCATACTTTTGCCGATTGTGCCTTTCGCTCGCTCGTGCCGCGCTCTCGCTCCGATCGTTCATCGGCTCGAGCGTAACGGGACGCGTAACGGGACAATGCGTTATGAACGTTACACTGAGTCATCCTTTTTTATGCGTGCGGCTGGCGTTCATCGATTTATTTGACGTTGTCACGTCAAAAACTCGTAAAATGACTTGTTGGTCGCATACTTGGAACGGTAATTCGTCCGCTCTCTCCCTAGATGGCAGCACAAGCGGCACCGCGCACGAGTATCACCTCAAATTGTATACCAAACAAATACTCACCAAGTCAAAAGTAACGTATGCCCGTGTGCCGTCTCCAAGGCTTCAAAATGCTACGCTTCATGATAGTAATTACATTAAATATATATAAACGTATATCGTGAACAGTAAATCATAGACACACACACACACAGCCACTCACACGTAAACTACCCTCCCTATCGTAGTTTAAATGCTTCCTCGTACTACTAAAAATAAATAAAGCAAAAACAGGTGCGCGTGAGACCTCGGCTTTATACGCTGGTCTGGTTTCCCCCTTATTGATAAATATAAAATTATAAATGGCCGGTCGCGGCTGGTGTGGGGGTCGGGGGTTGGGGGTCGTGTCGGGAGGGGTCGCGGCGGGGGTTTAGTTCCAGATGCGCAGGAACGAGTCCCAGGAGCCCGTGGCGACCGCCATCCCGTTCTCGGTGACGCCGAGGCAGGACACGCGGTTGTCGTGCCCGGCGAGGATGCCTGCGGACAACCATGAGCGTTTAGTTCAAGAACGACGGTCCAACAGGTTAGCGACCCTGACTATGATATATGAAACTAGAAGTGTCAGGGTTCGATTGATAGAAGCAGACGGGTCTATAATGACTCCCATAAAATTTTTGTTCCGAATTTTCAAGCCCTTAACGTTTTCTGTCATAATTTTTCTTCGTCATATTATCGGAATGAACTAAAACAATTACTTTGCTCACCCGCGACCTTACAATAGTTACGTTTATGCAAGAAATGTGTGTTCATGCAGTTCCTCCACCTCCACACTGTACGAACACACACAAATCACATAAACACAACTATCACCACCACCAAGCTACACTGACGCGTTTCGAACTCAACTAGAGCTCATCCTCGGAGTTACCACAACCGTATGCTATGCTACCAAATGTTAAACTAACAAACCAAAACAAATGTTTTAACTTGTCACTGTAACTTCACAAGTACCCACTTTATTTTTCTTATTCTCAAACTACCCCACAAAAATTAACTTTTATTGACATATTATAAAACTACCTTGAATTTTTGTTTATTTATTTATAAGGCATATTTTATTAATACTAACTGTTCAAATTAGACCCAAGCCGCAGTAAAGGTGAAGATACTAAATTTACCTGTTCATTAATAATAGACCCCATAAACGTAACTATTGTAAGGTCGCGGGTGAGCAAAGTAATTGTTTTAGTTCATTAATATGGACCTCCGCAAAGTAACGCCTGATTCAATATATTATCGGAAGTCATAATATTAAACAACATAAATTGGAGTTACGATTTTCTTAAGTCATAATTATTGTAAGGTACAATAAGTAAAGTCATATCATTCAGTGACATAATGCATCACTCTTCATAATGTTAAAGGTAATAAAGTCACTCATAATAATTATTGCATGGTCTTTTTTCGCAGGTCATAATTATTTTTAGGCATAATACAGGGTCGTTTCACTTCTATACTTTGACGTTTTCTATGGAGGCCGATTAGCTCTCTTTGGTAGTTTCCTATATCGCTAGATGGCGTTAGCGACAAATTTGCGAGACGTTTGACGCAATTCCTTATTTCAGTATTATTTTCAAAACTTAAAAATAATAGATAAACTGAATTTACAGAACACATTGTATCGCATATTTAATTATTTTTTGTTACTTTAAATTCTTTTGTTTCCTTTAATACATAGTAAATTCATTTAAATATGCAGAAACTAGGAGGAACGGAACGTTTGCGAGACGTTTGACGCAATTACTTATTTCAGTATTATTTTCAAAACTTAAATATAATAGATAAACTGAATTTACAGAACACATTGTATCGCATATTTAATTATTTTTTGTTACTTTAAATTCTTTTGTTTCCTTTAATACATAGTAAATTCATTTAAATATGCAGAAACTGGGAGGAACGGAACGTATGTTGACATAGCGGCAGCATCATGGCTAATTGTCAATTCCGTCTACGTTACGTGACGCGAATGTGGTATTTTGTTTTTTCTTGTGGATTTTTCTATTTAACGACCTTGCTTTTTCACCTGGACGCCGATTTATCTATACCCTCGCTGACCTGTGCATTGAATTTAGGACTCCGATCTCTCCGCCCGCCCCATACACTGTGACCCATCGCCTCGTTTTCCGGACACACCGATTTCTTTGTTATCGACCTTTGCCTTGTGTTATTATATTAAATGTAAATAAATATTAAAGTAGTTAGATGTGTTGTTTTATTTATGCCTATTTTAGTTAAAAAAATTTACAATAAAAATTAAATCATAAAAGACGTATATACAGGCACGTATAGGTAACTGTAGTTATAGATATAGAAAAATGTAATTTCTTCCGGTTTCACGAGATGGCGCTGATCGGCAATAAAGCTGATGACTCTATTACCCCATAATATAAGTTACTCTATGGCATAATATCACTTTGTAATAACATTCAGTGCCATGGTTGTATGACATTTCATAACATTAATGGTAATAATCCTTTTCTGTGCCATCATAAAAAAAATACCTAACATCGAAGGCTACGCTTCGCTCCCGCCTTAGCCTTCTGAACCTAACCTGTCCGAGTCGCTTCTGCCCTGAAAGGTCTTGCTCGCTCGCTTCGCTCGCTCGCTGCCAGCAATATGCCTTACAATGCATCTGAATAATTATCGATATTCCTTTAGATGTTATAGATTTCGATGTATATGCTTAGTGCATTTTAGGTAATGCAAAATTATGTCTGAAAACAATTATTACTTTAAGATATATGCCTTACAATGCTTCTAAATAATCAACGATATTCCGTTAAAATTTTTGGATATCAATATTATGACTTTTTAAAGTTATGATCAATAGGATTATGGATCATTGCAGTTAGAACTATTAAGCGATATGCTTTAAAAAAATTATGACCATCGATTATATGAGCAAGAATATTATGGACATCGATTTCTGACTTTCAAAATTCGGATAAAAAAGATTATGGGAGAAAAGGGGCTCCCAGAAGCAGACTTGTATGGTTCCAATGGAAGACCAACGTAGACTGCAATTCGGGACCATTTCGTGACAATTTGTCTGTTGTTTCAGTTTCCATTTGACCACATTAAGCCTGATGAAATGCGGAGATGAGGTCCACGCCACGATGGAGCATGCTTGCCTAGTAAATGCTGATTCACCCTAGACTTGAAAACGGCCAGATTGTAGAATTCAGGGAACACAGTCGCAGGTAGGGAATTCTATTCCTTAGCTTAGATTATTTACACACTAGATAGTGTCAGTAGCAAACACTGCGATACAAAACATACAAAAACCCATTTGACAGCTTCATCTTACGATCGCGTTACGTCATTCAGACTGAAGGGGGGGCAAATTAGTATAAGAAAACTGTTGGCTTATATTTTTCGGGACGTTTGCATGCCGCCTAAGCTCTATCTAGTGTATAAATAATCTAAGTCCTTAGCGTATAGTTGATGAAGAAGGAAAAGCAAAAAAAAATCACAAATGTGTGTAACGTGTGTGGGTTTGTGTGAAGGTGTTTGGATGGGTATGTGGGTATAGATGCGGGAGTGGATGTGTGCATGTGTGGGTATGTATGTGTGCGTACTAACCGGCGCGTTCGCTCTTCATGGAGTCCCAGTCGTTGCAGTTGAAGTCGTCGTAGCCGGCGAGCAGCAGGCGGCCAGACTTAGAAGGCGACTAAGGTAACACCACAAACGTCGTGGGCAGTACAGGCCGGCGCAATGAGAGTATGTGTGTGAGTGGGTGCGTGGGTATGTGTGTGAGTGGGTGCGTGGGTATGTGTGTGGGGGTGGGCGTGTTGGTCTGTATGTATGTGTGCGTACTGACCGGCGCGCTCGCTCTTCATGGAGTCCCAGACGTTGCAGTTGAAGTCGTCGTAGCCGGCGAGCAGCAGGCGGCCGGACTTGGAGAAGGCGACGGAGGTGATGCCGCAGATGATGTTGTCGTGCGAGTACATGGCCAGCTCCTGGTCGGCGCGGATGTCGAACATGCGGCACGTCGCGTCGTCCGAGCCCGTCGCGAACGCGAAGCCCGACGGGAAGAACTGCGGGATGCCGACACGGATTAATGAAATGTATCCATCAGTGGCGAAGGGTACTAACAACCCGTCTCCCCCCGGGTTGACTAGACTTTTGAAATTATTATCAAACGCTTCTCTTCCATAAGGCCGTGGTCGCTTTCACCCGCCGCACGCGGCCGACAGCGGCCCGCCGCCCGCGGCGTCTGAATGGTGTGTTCGGGAATGCTCGGGAGTGGTCGTTTTCGCCCGCCGCGTTCGGGACGTCGCACGCAGCGGGCGAGAACGACCACTCCCGAACATTGACGAACACAGCATATAGACGCGGCGGGCTGCGGGCCGCTGTCGGCCGCGTGCGGCGGGTGAAAGCGACCACGGCCTTACTGCACTTTCAAGAAGAGGATAAATGGGAATTTTAGGTTTTTTGCTCCGGCTTTACTTGCAAAAATTTTCACGCCGTGCCACTGGTATCTATTATGTATAGCTATTAGTGTGTAGTATATCCATATATAGCAATACGAGTGCCACCGAAGGTGCCGTTTGAAAATCAGCACTGAGGAGTTATCAGACGACCGGATAGCCTGACTACGAAGCTTGAGGTCCTGGGTTTGATTATCGGTTGGGGCAGATATTTTTGTGAAAAATTACGAATGTTTGTGCTCGTATCTTGTATGTTTAACATCAGGTGACCCACTAGTTCGTTTGTCTGGCCTCTCTAACATAAAAGAAATATCACGGGACAATTCACACCTCACATATTTTTGTAACTTCAGCCGTATCGATATTTTTGCAGTTGACCATACAAGTTTTGCTTAGTTTGGGACTAGGTCACGGCTTGGGGAGGCGTCTGTGTGTGTGCGTCTGTGTGTACTGACCGTGACCGCGTTGATGTCGCTCTCGTGCCCCGGGAAGGTCTGCTTGCACTGGCAGTCGCGGATGTCCCACAGCTTGGGGAGGCGTCTGTGTGTGTGCGTCTGTGTGTACTGACCGTGACCGCATTGATGTCGCTCTCGTGCCCCGGGAAGGTCTGCTTGCACTGGCAGTCGCGGATGTCCCACAGCTTGGGGAGGCGTCTGTGTGTGTGCGTCTGTGTGTACTGACCGTGACCGCATTGATGTCGCTCTCGTGCCCCGGGAAGGTCTGCTTGCACTGGCAGTCGCGGATGTCCCTCAGCTTGGGGAGGCGTCTGTGTGTGTGCGTCTGTGTGTACTGACCGTGACCGCATTGATGTCGCTCTCGTGCCCCGGGAAGGTCTGCTTGCACTGGCAGTCGCGGATGTCCCACAGCTTGGGGAGGCGTCTGTGTGTGTGCGTCTGTGTGTACTGACCGTGACCGCATTGATGTCGCTCTCGTGCCCCGGGAAGGTCTGCTTGCACTGGCAGTCGCGGATGTCCCACAGCTTGGGGAGGCGTCTGTGTGTGTGCGTCTGTGTGTACTGACCGTGACCGCATTGATGTCGCTCTCGTGCCCCGGGAAGGTCTGCTTGCACTGGCAGTCGCGGATGTCCCTCAGCTTGGGGAGGCGTCTGTGTGTGTGCGTCTGTGTGTACTGACCGTGACCGCATTGATGTCGCTCTCGTGCCCCGGGAAGGTCTGCTTGCACTGGCAGTCGCGGATGTCCCACAGCTTGGGGAGGCGTCTGTGTGTGTGCGTCTGTGTGTACTGACCGTGACCGCATTGATGTCGCTCTCGTGCCCCGGGAAGGTCTGCTTGCACTGGCAGTCGCGGATGTCCCTCAGCTTGGGGAGGCGTCTGTGTGTGTGCGTCTGTGTGTACTGACCGTGACCGCATTGATGTCGCTCTCGTGCCCCGGGAAGGTCTGCTTGCACTGGCAGTCGCGGATGTCCCACAGCTTGGGGAGGCGTCTGTGTGTGTGCGTCTGTGTGTACTGACCGTGACCGCATTGATGTCGCTCTCGTGCCCCGGGAAGGTCTGCTTGCACTGGCAGTCGCGGATGTCCCACAGCTTGGGGAGGCGTCTGTGTGTGTGCGTCTGTGTGTACTGACCGTGACCGCATTGATGTCGCTCTCGTGCCCCGGGAAGGTCTGCTTGCACTGGCAGTCGCGGATGTCCCTCAGCTTGGGGAGGCGTCTGTGTGTGTGCGTCTGTGTGTACTGACCGTGACCGCATTGATGTCGCTCTCGTGCCCCGGGAAGGTCTGCTTGCACTGGCAGTCGCGGATGTCCCACAGCTTGGCGGAGGCGTCGCAGGCGCCGCTCACGAAGGTGCGCTGGTCGGGCGCCAGCGAGAGGGACATCACGTCGCCCGTGTGCCCGGTGAACTGCCCGCACTGCTGCCCGGTCTCGATGTCCCAGAGGGCGCTGGGCGGACATTCGAAAAATCAGTATTTTTAAAGCGCAACACACAGAGAGCGGGCGCGGGTCGGGAGCGGAGCAAAAAGCGCGCGGGCCAATGCAGTGTTGCCAACAAGAGTAATATAAAATATGCTAGAATGTGCTAGATAACAATAAAAAACAACAATGCACTGGCCCGCGCGCTTTTTGTGACGCCGGGCGCCGCGCCCGCCGTCTGTGTGATGTCGTCCGTACACCGCCATGTAAATACACCCGCCGCGGGCCCGACCCGCTCTCTGTGTGTGTTGCGCTTAAGTGCTCATACACGGCATAAGAAACAAAAGTTGTCTCTCATCATCATCATCATTTCAGCCGTAAGACATCCACTGCTGAACATAGACCTCCCCCAAGGCCCACCAAACAGATCGGCCCTGCGCCATCCGCATCCAATGCGTTCCCGCCACCTTCACCAGGTCGTCGCTCCATCGTCGGTCTCTTTCGGTGCGAGGACGCCACTCGAGAACCTTTCGGCCCCATCGGCCGTCAGTTCTACGAGCGATGTGCCCTGCCCGCTGCCACTTAAGTCTAGCGATTCTTCGAGCTATGTCCGTGACTTATCTCTCATGTGGACACAAAATTAACAACTCCGAGTCAGCAAACTTAAAGCCGGAGCCCTACTGCTACGCACGGACACGCACGGGTCCATTGGTCTGGATACATGTGTCAACATTTTCACAGCAACCAATGCACGCACACGTAAAACGTGTCGTAGCGTGGACAGCGAGGGTCGCGGTGGGGCTTTGCCTGCCACGCGCGCTGGCGTGTGCGTGGCAGGCACTTCGGAACAGACCACGCGTGCATCGGTGACGTCATCGGTGCCAGCGGGCGGGCGGGCTTTGCGGCGGTATATAGGGACACGATATCGAATCTGATACTTTACTCATATCGATATTTTACATACGATACTAGTATTTCAAATTACGATACTTTTAATCGATACTCAGTACTCACTACTACTTTCATCAAGTATCGAATCGATTTCAGCAAGCGATGAACCTTACAACGGAACGCAGCTTACGCAGCCAGACGGACAGAACGCCGTGTTCTGAACGCGACCAATCAGACTATCTATCATTACCTACCAGTGATTTACGGTAATAAATGCGATGCGAAATGCGTATTGATTCTCTCCCTCTAACTTTATGACATAGAAAGAGAGCTCCGAGACTAAACCAACTTTTATCGTTGCCGTGTAATACAGCATATGATCTGACTTGTTTTAGAAGTAGACCATCGCAAAATAAATGTAAGGAAGAGAGCACTTTGTTTATGATCTTCATGAATATTTGATACTTTCTCATATCGCTATTTTGGTTTCGATACTAATACCAATATGCTACTTTTATTTCGATTCCGATATTAAGAAGGTATCGATACTTTTGGTTTCGATATCGTGACCCTGGCGGTATGGCGCCCATTTGGAACCGTCAAAAAAGTATGGCATGGTGATTTTCGTGAATGGCTACTCGACGATTATTAGCTGTGCAAAAATTAGCTTGGTACAAATGGTTGAATTGTTGTTTTAAAATTAATGTGTTCGCGTCGGTATGGCGGGCTGTAAGCCACACCGGAGAAGTATGGCATTACGCTACCGCCTTCTGTTTTTTTATCGACTATCGGAAAATACAATAATTTTTGTGTAACAAATCGTTCTATTTTCGTTGTTTATCCGACACGTTCGAATAACGCCCACGCAATTGGGCCGCCGGTACCAGCGCTATGACCATCATTTTCCTTTTTGCCATTACGTAATTATACCCCTGAAGAACCGCCATACTGTTACAAATGATCTAGTATTTTGTGTCAACATCCCCCGGTCTAAGAGAAAAGACCAGAAGAATGGCCCAAGTGCCGTCATAGAGTACTCTTGCAGTTCTTGTTCACAGTTCAATCCATAGGAGTGTATAGCCAAGATCCTGTAGAGGTCTTACCAGGTCATGTCTCCAGAGCTGGTCAGGATCTGGTTGTCGTCGAGGAAACGGCAGCAGGACAGGTAGCCGGAGTGTCCGGGCAGCTCGCGGGACACGCGCACGTTGCCTTCACGCGTCTTCAGGCTGTAACATAGGACAATTGGTGTTCAATACAATTTTCATTTTTTTAGACGTACCAAGGATGATATACATAGACTGGATTGGCAGTCGCCATAGTACGGATCGGCCGCGGTTTTTGTAGTTCGATTATTAAATCTAGATGGCGCTGAAATATAGCCAGAGGCTTTCAAGGCAAAACAATAAGACTACAGATATTTCATATTACTGCAAATGTATTATTTTATTATGCAATATTTTTGAAAAATAATACATTTGTAGTAATATGAAACATCTGTAGTATTATTGTTTTGCTTTCAAAGCCTCGGGCTATATTTCAGCGCCATCTAGATTTAATAATCGAACTATTTTTCTGCGGACGATCTGTACTATACTATGGCGATTGCTAATCCAGTCTATATCATCCTTGTATGGATACGATAATTTGAGCAACAACCAAAATGAACTGAAACAATTACTTTGCTCACCCGCGACCATTTTGTTCATTAATATGGACCTCCGCAAAGTAACGCCTGATTCAATAAATTTTCAACCAAAATGTCTACGTATATCTATACAGACCTGTTACTAATACAGGTAGAACGGCCTTTCGTACACTTTTACAAGTTTTTTTTATTTAACTTGCCATGTTCAACTACAACCTACCTACAACTGTCAGCTGTGTGTAGATCGCTCCTAAATAGAAGTGGTCATACAGCACACACTGTCGGTGTCTAATTACATTAATATAATTCTCAGTGAGGGCTGTTAAGGAGGTAGATGCCTGTTATTTATAAAAATTTAGAACATAAGAACTATTTTGTACATCTATTTCTGTTTGTTCTCCAAATAAAACTATAACTATGTTATGAGGGTCAAATCTGGAAGCTAAAATTTGACTTACTTCCCGATTTACGAATGAGCTGGTAATTTTGCATGCAATGAGTACCTAAGTCGGATGGTAATGCAATATTATTGACATGGAGGAGCTGATCTGATGATGAGAGGTGGAAGGTGGAAATTAACTAATGTAAAACGTCCGCATCAAGTTTGGTCTTCTCGCGTACTAAGGTCCTAGATAACCTTATAGGCAAAAAAACAGTCGACATTAAAGCTTGTATTGTAAATGAATCTTCTAACAAAAAAAATTGTACCTACAATTTTATGTACCCACTTAACGTACCTATTCTAAATTTCTCATTTCCAAAACAAAAGCTCCTTATCCTTATAACGACAATGGCCATAGCTTCCAAATGCAGACAATGCCATTGAGTCATCAGGGACGTTACACTAACGCCTTTTCCTGTAGCGCCATGTAAGGCACGGGTTTTGTGCATGGCGGACATTTGTGGATAATAAAGTTATATTATAACTTGCAGTATAAGCACCTCTGAGCCAGTTTTTCAAATTAAGAGTCGAAAAACGGTGGCAAACATTGCGATCTCAAAGACGACTTGCATGATTTAAAGTCATTTTACTTTTGAGTGTGTAACGATTACAATTTATGACCAATTTATGAGTCGAAACATTTCGTTTGTAGTCTACGTATGTCATTGGAGCGTATTGTTATATTATAAAGAAGTCTATAGTGCAGTGGCCGTCACACTTTTAAGATCAAGGGCCACATCAGACAGTGAGGGCCTACTGTTGGCCGCACACTTATGGATTGGCTATTAATAGGTAGGTGCGTTTGAAAAGTCGATGGTAGCTTTATGTAAAGGAGTGTAAACTAAAAACATTGGTGCTTAATTTAATTATACAGGGTGTTTGGTAGCTAAGTACAAAGCTTTAAGGGGGTGATAGCCGAGGTATTTTTGAACATTTTTAGCCATATATGTTTTAGCCGAAATTTGTTTTTTTTTTTTTTAATTGAAGACAGAAAATTTAGGAAAATACCCGGAATTTGATAGCCACGAGTCAATATTGCCCCAATGAGCGTTAATTTGGAAATTTTAAATATGGCACAGAAAAATGACGTAGACTTGTCTTTTTCACATGTTATTTACTAGTAAAATTTCAAGACTAGTGCATTCTTAGCGAGTGCTCCCTGAGTTTGTTTTTTACTTTTTATCTCAAATTTAGCAAGCAATGGCAATGAGTGATACCTTAAAAGAAAGAACAATAAACAGGCATGTTTTTAAAAATGTTTGAACATTTCAAGGATTTTTTTTTAATTTTTTTTATAGCACAGAAAAATTACTCTGTTCCAACCTAAGACATTTTGAGTAATTTCGAATGCCTCCATTTTGTTTTTCTGGCAAGAAAGACACTTAAAAATTATTTCATTTGGTCCAATACACATTAAACTATCCGAAATAAAAGATTTTGTTTCCAAATTAACGCTCATTGGGGCAATATTGACTCGTGACTATCAAATTCTGGGTATTTTCCTAAAATTCCTAAGTCTTCAATTTAAAAAAAAAATATCAAATTTCGGCTAAGACATATATGGCTAAAAATGTTCAAAAATACCTCGGCTATCACCCCCTTAAAGCTTTGTACTTAGCTACCAAACACCCTGTATATGTACCTATAATTTTATTTTAGGTACGTAGAAATACACTCATTTGCTCTGGTTATAATACACGTACATATTCAGTTATGTACTTTATGATATATATTCGATATATGGGCATTTTCAGAAAAAAGTGTACCCTGTACTTTTTATTAAAAACTTAACAAATTTTGGGTTATTTCTACTCAGAATCACAAGCGCTATCGATTTAAGCAATAAAAAAGTGTCCCTCTTTTAATTGTCAGTTTTGTGACGCAGTTAACCATAGGTACATGTTGTATGGACCGTCACAAAACTGACTAATAAATTTTGTATGGAAAAATTAAGGATAATTAAGGAAAACGGGTTCATTTTTTTCTGAAAACTCCCATAAATCAAAAAATCGGATTTTTGATATTTACGTATATTATAAAAATCGGATTTTTTCAAACCCTGATGAAACTATATAGAAGAATATTATTTTGTCTGACACGTTCGGCGTCCATAGATATGAATCGACCTATATTCGGGCAAACGATAGAAAACCAATAGAACTGCCCATTTATCAAATCTCGGCGAACTGTCTTTAGAAGTATAGTTAGTTACCTGTAGATGGAGCAGATGTTGTCGAGCCCGCCGCACGCGACGTACGACCCGGAGGGCGCGTACGCGCAGGTCATGACCCACGAGGAGCGCAGCGGGATCGCGTGCACCTTGTTGGTCGTGTGGCTGTCCCACACGATCAGTTTGCCGTCCTGCGAGGCCGACACTAGGTTCCTGGGGGCGAGAGGTTATGGTTATGCTCGTCAACATCATCAACACTCAATGTTGACGCCATTAACCCTTTCAACGCCAAACCTCGACAAAACGTAAACCTGCTTTGAATCTTATGTCATTGTGTCAAGATCACTTTGACAATGTACTTTGTGACACCTATATGTGTCGTTGGCGTTGAAAAGGTTAAGAGGATACGATGCGCACCATTTCTCCATACAAACGTAGTCCCCTGTTTCCTCCCTGGATAATGGCTTTATAGCCAAATTTTTTTAATGTGTAATCTGTGTCTAACACAGCTATGCCCCTATGTTTCGTTTTTCTCCATATTTCAATTAAAATAAGAAATATGAGCTTACAAAAACTGAAAAAATTTCCCAATTTCAACGTCATTTTGAGACACACATCAGAAAAGAATCCCTTATATAAACAATAAAAGGAAAACATAGGGGCATAGCTAAATCTGTCCATTAATTATTTTTGAAAAAAAAAAAAAAAATTATTGGTCCAGTTTTCGAGAAGAAAACAGGGGACTACGAAATGCTGTTTTGATCAATTTTACGCGCCTATTAACGGTCTGAGCAGCAGTTGTCCCGCTCTCGCTGTACTGACACGGAGGGGTTCGGGCGAGACAGCGACAATTCATTAAAATACCTATTTCTCCAAAAGTCTCTCAGCCATCGTATCCTCTTAAAAAATAATTCGAAGACACGACTCCAGTAAAAAACGCTTTAAGAAGGAGAAAACAACTACCAAACACACTCACATTTATAATATTAGTATGGAGTAAGTAATAATAATAATAATAATAATCCCATCTCATTTATATTATATATGGTACCAAAGGCCTCTTCATGTTGGCTTCGGCCCCATGAATGCCTTTCAAATGACCGGGTCCCCATGGGCCCGCGATCGGAAATCCGTACCAACATAATAATAATAATCTTTATTGTATGATTATGGTATACACATAATTGAAGTTTTTACAAGTTTCAGTCTCACATAATCTGCCCATTGGAGCATACAATAGCAAGTACAAAATTAATGCATTCATTAGTTTTGAGAGTAATTGTAAGAGTATGTATAGCAATTATTTTCCTATGGTTGGCATTATCTTCATAGCAGACTTTGACTGTAGTCAGGAAAAGATACCGAATATTCAGCACTGAGTTAACCTCTTGTATGCCGGAAGTAAAAAAAAAAACTGGATTCTAGTCTTGCTTGTTTTAAATAGTACCAACCAATTTTACAGATTTCAAAAAAAATACAAAAAGATAGCCTTAAATCTGACGCGGATCCGCGTTCGCATACGAGAGGTTAAGTACTGGAAATTATACTAATGAAGTGGTAATAGCATAGTAGTTTGACTTATGGCATCTTAAGAAGAGGATTGTGGGTTCGAGCCTGGGATCGCACCTAAGTTTTTCGGAATTACGTGCAAAATTACATTTGAAATTTATCATTAAGGTGAAGGAAAAATATAGTGAAGAAACCTGCAGACACCTGCGAAGCAATTGAAAGGCGTGTGTGAAGTTCTCAATCCGCAGTGGGTCCGCGTGGGAACTACAACCCAAGCCCTATAGTGAGAGGAGGGCTGCGCCCAGTAATGGCACGCATATAGGCTGGGATGACGATAGTTTTTGGAACAAATTCATCTAAGAATCCTTTATTAATATGGACTCAAGGAAAAACACTAAAGAAATAAAGCACTTACCATTTGAACTCTTAAAAGGCTCATTATTATCATAATTTATAATTTATAGTCATTGCATGCGAGCCCGTATTTCATTAAGTAATTACGTAACGGGTTTCCCCATCATATATAAGCAGTCATATAATTAACCCAATTATATTTAGTCACGAATACTCTCTGGAAACGTCCTGCCGTATTGTCCGGCGCCGCGGTCGCATTCACCATCTCTTTCTACCTTCATCCAATACCGTTTGACAGGAAAGAGATAAGAGCTTTGGAACTACCGTGGAATACTCGATCGCCCCAGATAACTTCATACAGATCGTTCCAAGTTTTGTTTAGAAGAATATTATTTTAGTGAAAGTGTAAAAATGAAACAAAATAATAACTTAATGCTACGGATTCCTATTTTACACTACGGGTGCTATGAATGAGTGAAATGATGAAATCCGCGCAAGAACTAAAGTCACCGACATAGCTCGAAGAATTGCCAGACTCAAGAGGCAGTGGGCAGGGCACATTGCTCGTAGAACTGATGGCCGATGGGGCAAAAAGGTTCTCGAGTGACCGGAAGACGCAGTGTAGGTAGGCCTCCAACAAGATAGAGCGACGACCTGAGGCCGTATTGTCTAACGCTTTTGGCGCTTGCCTTCGCTTTCACTATCTCTTTCTGTCAACGTTTTATACCGTTTGACAGAAAGAGATAGCGATTGCGAAGGCAAGCGTCAAAAACGTTAGACAATAAGCCTACTGGTTAAGGTTGCGGGATTTCGTTGTTGATGAACGGTAATGACGTTTAACCGCGCGGTCAAAAACGCTCGAACATTCACCCTGGAACGTAAAGGCCTGGATTTTTTTTTTTTTTATATTAGTAAGGCCAGACAAACGAACTAGTGGGTCACCTGATGTTAAATGATCACCACTGTCCATAGACACCTGCAGCGCTTTACGCGATGCCAGTGCGTTGTCGGCCCTTAAGGAGAGGGAAAAGGGGAAGGGGGTGAGGGAGGGGGAGAGGGAAGGGGTGAGGTATTGGGCCCCCGGCACTCTCACTGACCGTACGAAACGCAAGCAGGATTACTGCTGCTTCACGCCGGTTTTCTGTGAGAGGGTGGTACTGCCCCGGACGAGCCGGCCCATTCGTGATGCAGCGGCTAGCTTCAACATGGCTCTACCACTACTAAAATTCACTTTGATTAGTGATTAGTGCAGGTGATTAGGAGAAAACAAGTGTGGACAGCGACTGATTAGTGCAGGTGGTTAGTTGGCTGCATAGTAACGTGATTAGAAGCGTGTTCTATTTTTTTGCGAGTGAACTGCGAGTAGCCACGTCCCGCGCACCCTCCCTTCCCCCTCACTCGCAGCGTGCCTGCCACTAAACACGTCTGGTTTGGAATTTACTTAACAGAGCCAGAACATGAATTGGACACTACTTGCACTACACACCTGCACTAATCATCCTCAATTACTAAACACTTGCACTCGCACTAATCAAAGTGAATACAGGCCTTTAGGTTAACATTTCATTTCATCTTTGAGAAAAAGTTATTTATAAAGTGTTTGTACCTAGAGTCGCTGCCCCAGTGCATCGCGTAGATCTTGGCGAGGTGTCCGCGCAGAGTGCGGCGCGTGCGCATCTGGATGCGGCCGATCGGCTCCAGGTTGGCCGTGGCTTGCGACAGCGACGTGTCGCATGCGGCCTTCCGCGCGTCCTGCAACACGACATATACGAGCTATAGAACCGTTAACCCTGAGTTAAGAATGACATTACCATACATTTTGACATACAAACATATATATGTCTTACCAAGGATGATATAGACTGGATTAGCAATCGCCATAGTACAGATCGGCCGCGATTTTTATAGTTCGATTATTAAATCTAGATGGCGCTGAAATATAGCCCGAGGCTTTGAAAGCAAAACAATAAGACTACAGATATTTCAAATTACTGCAAATGTATTATTATGTAATATTTTTGAAAAATAAAACATTTGTAGTAATATGAAACATCTGCAGTCTTATTGTTTTGCTTTCAAAGCCTCGGGCTATATTTCAGCGCCATCTAGATTTAATAATCGAACTATAAAAATCGCGGCCGATCTGTACTATGGCGATTGCTAATCCAGTCTATATCATCCTTGGTCTTACGTACTACTTCGGTATTATATTATAATGCACACCGTTTTTTTTTTTTTCAATATAGTAATAAATAATAATGCTCTTTGCTGTACGCGTGACTTAACTAAATGGGACAGAAGAGAGATGTTTTATTATGATACCGGATTACATAACTTTGTGATTCATATGAACTGGAAACGAGTTTATTGTCTCTTCGTTTCCGGATTATATTATCTGATTAGACAAATAAAAACACGACACAGGGATGTATTTCCTTATACGATAGTGAATATTCGACACTGTATTGTTGGGAATAAAGGTTGCTTTTGTATAAAATCGCTTTACAAGGTTAATAAGGGCATAGTAGTTGCAAAGTTGCAATATTTTAAGGGTAACGTTGAGGATCGTATATAATTACTAGCTGTTGCCCGCGACTCCGTCTGCGAAGAATAGGGGTATAAAAAAAAGGCTACGACCTATTCTCAGACCTACTGAATACAGAGAAAAAAAGTTTCGGAGGAGCCCCTTATTGTACAAGATAAAGAAAAAAAAAACACTATTGACAACCGTTAAGATACGAAACGGTCAACTTTTGGATGGATAAGAGGAGTATTATTATTGGCCGACAAAAAGTACCATCGCCCCAGACGTCAGATACCCATTTTCAAAACAAATTTGCTTGCAGCCGTTGATGTTTATTGCTATGGATTGTTATGGACAGATGTCTAGCCACTGCACGCAAACTGGGCCTTTAAGGTGGTTATCTGGCGCTTGGGGCGATAGTACGTTTAAAAGTAAAAAATAGTAAAAGCTACAATACTATGCTTCCTAAGAGGTCAATCGACGAATTAGACTCGGCTGGGCAGCGTTCGGGAAGCTCCGCAATATCTTGTCATCCGATATACCGCAGTGTCTCAAGTCAAAAGTCTTTGACCAGTGTGTGTTGCCAGTGATGACTTATGGCACTGAGACGTGGCCGCTAACGATGGGTCTTATAAGGAAGCTCAAGGCCACTCAGAGGGCGATGGA
Source organism: Archips xylosteana (assembly GCA_947563465.1). Classification (NCBI taxonomy): domain Eukaryota; kingdom Metazoa; phylum Arthropoda; class Insecta; order Lepidoptera; family Tortricidae; genus Archips; species Archips xylosteana. Next base: position 12,173,933 of record OX387368.1, read on the forward strand.
GAGGGCTATGCTTGGATTTCTCTGCGGGATCGCATTAGAAATGATGAAATCCGCGCGAGAACTAAAGTCACGGACATAGCTCGAAGAATCGCTAGACTCAAGTGGCAGTGGGCAGGGCACATCGCCCGTAGAACTGACGGCCGATGGGGCCGAAAGGTTCTCGGGTGGCGTCCGCGGACCGGAAGACGCAGTGTAGGTAGGCTTCCAACAAGATGGAGCGACGACCTGGTGAAGGTAGCGGGAACGCATTGGATGCGGATGGCGCAGGGCCGATCTGTTTGGCGAGCCTTGGGGGAGGCCTATGTTCAGCAGTGGACGTCTTTCGGCTGAAATGATGATGATGATGAATGCTTCCTAAGGCGCAAGCCTTAATAAGAGACGTGGGACGGGGGCGCGTCGCAGTCCGCGTCGCTTGTTCGCAGGCCGCGTCTCCGCCCCGTCTCTTCTGTCTGCTTTGGATCGCGACGCTTCTATACATTTAGTATGAAAAATGATTCAAGGGGCGCCGCCACTGCGACGCGCCCCCGTCCCAAGTCTCTTCTGTGTGGCTTGCGCCTTACGAGACAAATGCGTTTTTGCTACAAACATAATTGGAAAAATCTAGTTACTTATCGTTTCTTGACAGAGGTCACGATGTGACATCTCTGGGATATATGTATGATAACGATTGACATAGCTACTATAGATAGTATTTATTCTACGTATACATAGATGTCTAGTTGATGCCATTATTAAGATCAAGTTAAAGACGCTGAGAAAAACACGTTTCTGGTATGACGACCCCTTTCATTTTTACCTTTATCTTATTTTTTAATACTGTTGTTAAAGCAGCCACATACATAATCGGTGAATCAAGTAAGTAGCGATTACGGTTCAAGAAATAGAGCCGTCAGTGTTGCCACTTTGGCCACTTCTTGGCTAGATCTAGCAACTTTTTAAAACTTGTTAGCTACAAAGTAAAAATTCGTTAGCTAAATAATTTAGCCACTTCTTCTAGCCACTTTTTAATTTTTAGAATACATATAATTACAATTAAAAGTATAAAATGAAGTGGAGAGGCTATTTTCCACAGTGAACATTGTGAAAAATAAAAATAGGAATATAATCTTTGATCAATTATAACTGTAGATCCACAGTCGCGCGCCCGAAAATGTCCGAGCCAAATGAGCGCCACTTTAATAAAAGTGGCCTTCTTTTTTCTCAGTACGTTGCGTGAAATTGTCAAATTTAGCTGTCAAGTGTCAACCGAAATTCGACTGTAATGAAGTAAAGACCAGGTGCAAATTTCTGTGTAGGTGATGATTTTAATTGTTATGCAAACAAATAAAAAAGTTCGGACCTTTTTTGAAGGGGATTTTGTTCGGCAATGTGTATCTTCAGTTATAATTGATCAAAGAATTTAATGGATTTACTAACATTAAATTCAATACTAACCATTCGATATTTTAAAAAAGAAAATAATGAGACGTGTGCCACATACCAAATTTCAGCCAACATTCTACAGGAAATTCATAGAACCAAAAAGCCCAAACCAAACCTTCGCCTTTGACATCAACTTTTAATATTATTTTTTTTTTCTTTAAATAATCAATAAATGTTTAAAAATCGATAATAATCTAACTACATTTTTTAGCCACTTCTGCGAGGGTAAAATTTCACGTATCTAGCTACTTTTTGAGTAAAGCTTAGCCACATGTTCCACGCGTAAGGTGGCAACACTGAGAGCCGTGTGACAGACGGACGGACGGACAGACAGCGGAGTCTCTGTAATAGGGTCCTGTTGGCGCCCTTTGGCCACGTAACTCTAAAAATGGTATCAAGGTAATTTAATTATCTTGATAACTATCCCACAACCCTGTTGGCTACTAACATTATAGCCTTTGATCAATTATAACTGAAGATACACATTGCCGAACAAAATCCCCTTCAAAAAATGTCCGAACTTTTTTATTTGTTTGCATAACAATTAAAATCATCACCTACACAGAAATTTGAACCTAGTCTTTACTTCATTACAGTCGAATTTCGGTTGACACTTGACAGCTAAACTTGACAATTTCACGCAACGTACTGAGAAAAAAGAAGGCCACTTTTATCAAAGTGGCGCTAATTTGGCTCGGACATTTTCGGGCGCGCGACTGTGGATCTACAGTTATAATTGATCAAAGATTATAGCTAAGCTAGACCGTTAAACTAAAGCCTGTCACACACAGCGCAGATGCGGTAAGATTTTATCTGCGTATAAAAACTTACCCGTCTGCAAGTATCACACACAGCGCAGATGCGAGTTTTTACATTCGTTCTAAAATTTCGGAGCTGAGTAGACGTGTTTTGTGGTGCGGATGGCTTATACAGGGTGTTTTTTTTTATATAAAAGGGGGAAAACGAGCATGCGGGTCACCTGATGGGGAGCAATCACCACCGCCCATGGACACCCGCAACATTAAGGGTGTCACAGGTGCGTTGCCGGCCCTTTGAGAGATAGGCTACAATGAATTTTCAATGAAAGCGCGTTACACTTTCTTTATTTCTCTTTACGACAAAATGTAAAAAAATGCGAAAATGCATTTCTACGCAAGGATGACTTGTTGTTTGCTTAAGTAGGTAGTACGTAATTTTATATTTATTTTATTATACACTGAAGTTCCCAATCCGCACTGGGCCCGCGTGGGAACTACGACCCAAACCCTCTTATTCTGAGAGGAAGCCTGTGCCCTGCAGTGGGACGTAATATAGACTGGGATGATGATGATGAAAGTATGCTTCTGCCGCATCCACCTGTATTTATCTGCAGATATAATCTTCACATCTGTCGGATTCTGTCGATATAATTATGTCGGTGCTCACAGATACGCAGATAAAAATCTTACCGCATCTGCGCTGTGTGTGGTCCTCCATTGAATTGTATAGGGAGCGATATTGACAGATATCTGTTCAGATACAGATATCTTACCGCATCTGCGCTGTGTGTGACGGGCTTTAGTCCTCGCCCGCGCGGCACAGAGGCGCGGGAGTAGACGACAAAGGGGGCCGGGAGGGGTGCGGGCGGCAGCCACGAGGCGCGCTCGCCGCCCGCACCTCTCTCAGCCCCTTTGTTGTTATACCCCCAGCCCCTGTACCGCGCGGGCGACTCATTCAAACGGTTTAGTTACAGTGCCATTCAATTCAATTTTTTTTTTAAATATTGCTTCATCGATACTATCGATGATTCTGCCAATGTCAAGGTTGATAAAGACATTATGGGTTGGCCGTTGTTCGGTAGCTTCTGTGCGGTAATCGGATGAGAGAGAACCTAAAATAGACAACACAACCACCAACGAAGGCGCGTGATTTTGTCAAAATTAGACATTAATAGCATTGCAATAAGAACCACAGCACGCGTCATCATGAATGACTTGCTCTACAGGGTTATTTGTAATTCACTAGCATCCTTTTAACCCTAAACTCCTACCACTTAAACAAATGTTTTTTGTTTTACGGCTTTTGTCATAACTTAATATTTTTGGTTTAATAAAGTTTTGAAAATTTGGTTCTGCCTCTTATTTTTACGATACTCTGTGTATTTGTATGGGAAAAAAAGTGCTTCATTTTAAAAAGTCGTAAAACAAAAAACATTTGTTTGAGTGATAGGAATTCAGGGTTAAGAGGATGTCAGTGAATTAAAAATAACCCTGTATAGTATTAAAAACAGAAACTACTGGGACAGTAACCAGAGGCCGTATTGTCTAACGCGCGGACTCTTGCCATTGCATTCACCATCTCTTTCTGTCACCGTCTCATACCGTTTGACAGAAAGAAATAGTGAACGCGGAAGCAAGCGTCAGCGCGTTAGACAATAGGCGTAGAGATAAACTACGATAACATGCCCGCCCCTCCAAAATTCAAGAAGTCTTCAATGTATTTGTTAAAGTGTTTATAAAGCACAACCAAAACTTGCAACGCATGTGTGCGTGCTGAGACAGCAATCAAACAAAAGTAGACTACTACATACACACTCTTTCGTAAGGATGTGACGTAACACATTGAAATAGTAATTTGGAGGGGCGGGCCATGTTATCATAGTTTATCTCTACTCTCAGACGTATATCTTACAAAATTTGCTTACCCTAATAGCATTTTTCAGCGTCTCCGCCTCCTGGCGTAAACTGTCGAGCTCGTTCATGGCTGTGTTTCCGTTATCTGAGGCTTACTCGCGACCTGCTCCCGACGCCTTGCCCGCTACGCACCGACCTGCAGACAGACAAACACATATTTAGACCAGTGATTAGTGATGTGAGAAAAAAAAACACATTGAAAAGCGATTACTTTGGAATAAATCAATATTAAATAACGCAAAGGGGTCTACTTCAAATTTGAAAATATGGCTAGTGGTCTACGTGACGCAAAAGTTTGGAAATCCCTGATTTAAACCTGTGGTAATAGGCTAGATTCCTATAAAAATATAATAAGTCCATCTCAGCGAGATTATCAGTAAATATTAGACACATTTTTTATTTTGTCAATAAAACAAGAAATTTTGCCTTTTTGAGTTTTAGCAAAAACAAAGACCTAAAAGCAAATGTCAGTCGCCCAGGTACTATTTTTATGAAGCTATAGGTACTGTCCTGCACATTCGGTGTCACTTCGTTTCTCATTTCATTTGGCATACAAACATTTGCCACATAAAATATATAGAAGTGGCTGTTTTCAGAGTTTTATTAAATCTCATCATCATCATACAATGCAGTAGGTTAGCTTAGTTTAACCCCTTGAGCGATAACTATGACTGCGGAGCGGCGATAGCTTGAAGAGTTAATAACAATTCTAAATATACTGTTTCAGAAATAAATTACTTTATGACAAATTAAAGTGATAGCGAACGATAGTAAACCACCAGTTCTACATAAATCGACATGCGTCAGAGACCCAACTAGCATCCATACTACACTAAATAGCATACATAAATAGTAAACACTATTTAGTTCTTGCACAATATCCTAAAAGCGAACACACAAAATGGCACCTGCAAAAAACACCAACATCCTGCTTCAAAGACGCGTCACGTCACGATGGGAAACAACGGAAAGATTCACAACAGCCCAATGCACTCGTTTCCCAATTTACGAGTTCATGATATTTCATGTTTGTTTGCCGTCCGACGGTAAAACGCTCGAGAACTATCGACAATCTATAAATCTTGTTGGTTACTTCCCTCCCGCTACTCCGGTTTCATTTATTTACTACAAGCAAGCAAGATTGAGAGGAACAAATGATTTATAACTAGTATCCCGATTGCCAGCTGAAGCTGGGCTTCCGAAACAAGCGTCAGTGGCGTCAAGTAACGCGACGGCTTTGAAAAAAAAATGAATGAGCCAAGTTTCTTGCAACATATTCTTCTTGGCGATCATGGGTCTTTCTTAAAACCACAGAATATATAATAGTACTAACGTACAGAATGGCCACGCTCCGCCCCGCACCAATTCGAGTTACCCCACCCCTCAAGGCGCAGATTGCCGGGCACCGCCGGAATCCAGTCGGATGCGCGCGCGATATATGTAGGCGTACGTGTGTACAGACGTCGTCGTGCTTATGTAGATTCAAGAACGCGTATTTTGTACGTCGTGGCCGCCGTGTGCTAAAACGCTCGTAGACTTAAAAAAAGACTTAAAGAGCCCTTAATGGCGTACTTGCAGAAATAAACTTTTGATTATGATAAAATTATTTATTAAATTAGGCGTTACTTTGCGGAGGTCCATATTAATGAACTAAAACAATTACTTTGCTCACCCGCGACCTTACAATAGTTACGTTTATGCAAAAAATGTGTGTTCATGCAGTTCCTCCACCTCCACACTGTACGAACACACACAAATCACATAAACCCAACCATCACCACCACCAAGCTACACTGACGCGTTTCGAGCTCAACCAGAGCTCATCTTCAGAGTTACCACAACCGTATGCTATGCTACCAAATGTTAAACTAGCTATTGTAAGGTCGCGGGTGAGCAAAGTAATTGTTTTAGTTCATTATGATAAAATTGATAAAGCGACAGATCCATGTACATGTAGTGGTTTAACCTATTGCCTCTCAAGCAGAGAGGTCGTGGGTTCGAATCCGGGCTCGCACCTTTGAGTTTTTCGGAATTTATGTGCGAAATTTACCATGTGCTTTACAGTGAAGGAAAACATCGTGAGGAAACCTACACACACCTGAGAAGAAATTCAATGGTGTGTGTGAAGTTCCTAATCCGTACTGGGCCCTTGTGGGAACTACGATCCAAGCCCTTTCATTCTGAGAGGAGGCCTATGCCCTGCAGTGGGACGTATATAGGCTGGGATGATGATGATGAATAATGTTACAACAGGTACAACCCTTTAGTATCGATGTAGATTCATTCCATGCCAACTTCTGAGAGGTAAGACAACGCACAAAGAAATTGGAGTTAATAGGCGAGTAACAAATTGCTGTACGCAAAGGGCTGGAATTTCTTTGTACATTTACGTATTTTTTATTAACGGGGTCAGGTTTGCTTTACGCGCGTTCGCACACGTACGCACTTCTGTCCACATACATATACGTACGTACAACATGTTTCATTTACCGTTCGCGCTACTAGCTATGCTGCTACATATTTACATTCGTTGGTAGCAAGGATGATATAGACTGGATTGGCAGTCGCCATAGTACGGATCGGCCGCGGTTTTTGTAGTTCGATTATTAAATCTAGATGGCGCTGAAATATAGCCAGAGGCTTTGAAGGCAAAACAATAAGATTTCAAAAATATTGCATAATAATACATTTGCAGTGATATGAAATATCTGTAGTCTTATTGTTTTGCCTTCAAAGCCTCTGGCTACATTTCAGCGCCATCTAGATTTAATAATCGAACTACAAAAACCGCGGTCGATCCGTACTATGGCGACTGCCAATCCAGTCTATATCATCATTGGTTGGTAGGAATATCTTGTCAACCGTCGAAAAATGCATCTTGCCTACATTTGCAGCCGTGGTGGCCTAGTGGTTTGATCTATGGCCTCTCAAGCAGAGGGTCGTGTGTTCAAACCCGGGGTCGCTCCTCTGAGTTTAAGTTTGAAATTTACCATGAGCTTTACGGTGAAGGAAAACATCACGAGGAAACCAGTACACACCGGAGAAGAAATTCAATGGTGTGTGTAGTTCCCAATCCGCAATGGGTTCACGTGGGAACTACGGCCCAAGCTCTCTCTCTCAAGCCTGTGCCCTGTAGTAGGTCGTATATAAACTGGGATGGACACATTTAGGTCGTGCACCGCACTGCGCAAAACGCATTAATATCTTGATTTTTTTTCTCAAACCTATCTCGTCATGAAATCAAAATTATGGAGCAAGGTGAGATAGTGATAACGAGTAAATGTTAGCTCGATATTGTCCCTACTAGCTACAAAGCAAGACCTTTTGTTTTGGGTTGTTCATCGAAGCTGAAGCGACGGCACGGTCTACCGACCTCATTGGAATTGGAGGAAGGAGCGTTGTAAAATATTCCTTTAACCTACTAAGGAGATGGCGGGATGATTTGGACGTGTACGCAAAGGACTGGCCTGACATTGCGCCAGACCGGGAGTTGTGGAGGTCAAGAGGGACCTTTGCCCGGCAGTGGGACACTACAATAGGCTAATAAAAAAAAACCTGCCAATATTATAAATGAGACAGTTTATTAAGATGTTTGAATGGATTTCTAATTTTTTTGTGGGCATTTTGTTTTCGAAGTGCAATCTCGAAATCTGTTTGACGGCTCAAAGTGCCATCTACAACGTGTCTCTACTCTCCGGACAAAGATCGAAATCCTGAGTAGAGTTCCTTCTCAGGAATGTTCTACTTTTGTAATGTTATCAGAGACACGTTGTATATTGACGATGTGACGAAATGTTATTTAGCAAATACCAATACAGTTTCTACAATATGAAATTAATAATTTCGTATTTAGGGACCTTGCATTGACGTGTACAGCAAATCTATCAATCAATCAAAAATTTTTAACACCAATTCTAAATTTTATTAATTTATTCACTATTCTATTTATGTGACATTAATTAAATCTGCCACAGTCGTAGGAGGCATGGAAATTGAACATTTACACAAAGATACATGTATTAATATTATAGTACGCTAAAACACCACGGAAGACTTTAATGGAGCATTCCGTGTAGTCTCGCAACGATTTTCTTGCACTGTATACTTTATGCCTTTAAAAAATTTCTAATGCTTTGAGTGAACGTTCAAGATTAAGGATTAAATGGTTTTTTTTTTATATAGTATATGCTTTCGTTTGACCACAATCACGCCTGATGGAAAGCGATGAGTCTACGATGGAGCACGCTCGCCTAGTAAATGCTCATTCACCCTAGACTTGAAAACGGCCAGATTGTAGTGTTCAGGGAACACAGACGCAGGTAGAGTATTCCACTTTTTTAGCTGTACGATTGGTTTAGTTGGTATGAATTGTCTAATTTCGAAAAATCCCATTGGTAATTATTTCGGGTATACCACAAAAAACGTCCAATTTTGTAGGGTTTAAACAAACAAATAACTATTGGGCTACAAAAGTAGATTATAGGATTTGTTAAGTTAAAGTTAGGTGGGAATCATTTGTTTTCTAGTTCAGTTAATGCTGTGCTGATTAGTATCCAAGGGGCCCCCCTAAACGTGATGATCCTTGAGCTCCAGGACCCAGTACACGGCACTACCTGGCCCTTCGATAGGTACACTCAACAAAACCGAGCCCTACCCAGTTTCAAAACAAATTTGCTTGCAGCCGTTGAAGTTCATTGGTATGGACAGATGTCTAGCCACTGCAAGCAAAATGGACATTGACACCTTAAATGTCCATTTTGCTTGCAGTGGCTAGACATCTGTCCATACCAATGAACTTGCAATGAAGCTTGCTTGCTTGAAGGTGTCAAGGCGACCTTTTTGTCGATGGTAGGTACACCACTGCCAAAGCAATAAAGCTTACGACACAAATAGGATGCATTGTTACGAGTATTAACTTATTACTAAACTTATATCTCAACTTCTCAGGCATATAAACCGCGTGCGATTGCAACTGACGTAATGACAATTACTGACGAACAATAGGCTGAAGTTTTCCCGTTAAATGGGGCGATTTGCCACTGTTGGGACAAACTCGGTGTGTCATCGTAAACGTCTTGCATATCCGAATGGATGGTCGGAATTGAACAACAATTTTTAATAAACGTTGATGATACCAAACCTCCCAATTTCCTTCCTGCTTGACAACAACAAAGAATACTTATACTTTATTGCTCATAATTATATACCATGTCGGGAGCAGCAATTAAGAAATCATTATTATATAAGATTCTAGCCTCGTGTCGTGTTCATAATATGACGTGTTTAGATTTGTTAAATGGAATAGTACCGAAAACAAGTACGTCTTTTTAAGTGGGAATTCCCTTGATTGCATTGGTCTATGTTTGGATATGATCCCTTGCGTTTTTAAGAGCCAGAAAGATGTGAACATAGGCCTCCCCAAAATAACGCTACAATAATCGCTCCTGCACCGCCAGCATCTATCGGAATCCTGGATCCTTCACTTATTGTCTCAATACCCGGAATCACAATTGTTTTCACCACTTTCTTTCTGCCACACGGTATAGAATGACGATAGAAAGAGATGGGGCGATCGCGAGCGCTCGCGGGTTAGACAATACGTCCTCATGTCATCAGTCCACCGCGGGGAGAGCTTAACCACGCTGCGTCATCCAGTACCATGCCGCCCAAGAACACAGTACCATGGAAGGGCGTGCAGCAACAATGGGGATGTTAACACCACCAATCAACTGACGTTCTTTTTATGAGCTGTCAAAACACAATTTCCCATAAAGTATGAATGACAATAGCGACATATGACGTCATTGATCGCATACTCAATCAACTAACTATTTATTTGTTTTAAGGCAACAAAAAATCTAATTTTCGTTTAATCGAAAATTAATCTGACTTTCAGGGTTGAAATAAAGCGTTTTTTTACTGGAGTCGTGTCAAATTTTTTTTAATGGTGTCATCATCCCTATTTTAATAGCAAAACCCCCCATTGATTATATCAAAAAGGACTCTACGTTTGATCGTTTCAATCTCACGAGCTATCATCTTATCTTCGACCTGCACCAGGCCATTAGACCATCTTTTTTAATCTTACTGAATCAAAAGTCCAATTAAAACGGCTATATAACTTTCGCTACGTATTTGTATACACCCACTTATTTTTCCAGTAAAACGGGGACGTCATCGTCTTAAACGTAATTTTTACTCAGTATTATGTGTTGCAGGTTTGTGCACCATCCATGGCCACAAGTCTGTCGACACGACTTATTTAATCATCATCATCATCGTCATCTTCGTAATCATCATTATCATCATCACCTTTAAAGGGTATGTATTACAATACCGAAGTACGAATGACCGAATGTATTAAAACATCGAATGGGTCAAAAGACCGACACGATTTTTTTCTGAAACCGTAAACTTCTCAGAATTTATTAAAACGGCATCATACAGAACCCTTTAGGTTAGGTTAGGTTTGTTTTATAGCAATCTTAAAAAGTTAACGGTTTCAGAAAAAAATCGTGTCGGTCTTTTGACCCATTCGATGTTTTAATACTTTCGGTCTTTCGTACTTCGGTATTGTAATACATACCCCCTTTAAACGCCCCAATGCTGAGCACAGGCCTATCAAAATCAACAATGCTTCAGCTATAGTTTCCATGTAGGCCAGTCGCGGATTGGGAACTTCACACACAACATTGAATTGCTTCGCAGGTGTGTATTTATTCCATTAGGTACAGTAAAACTCGTACAAAATTTCAAAATGTAATTTCGCACTATAAAATTCCGAAAAACTAATAGTGCTAGCTCGAGTTTGAACCCATGTTTCTATGCTTGACTACCGCGTCTTATTTATAACATAAATATGTAACTATATCATCATCATCATCCCAGCCCAGGCACAGGCCTCCTCTCAGAATGAGACTTATCTACACTAATATTATAAAGAGGAAAGATTTGTATTTTTGTATGTAGCGAATAAACTTAAAAACTTCTGGACCGATTTCATAAATTCTTTTGCCGTTAGAAAGCTACATTATGACTGAATGACTCAGGCTACTTTTTACCGCGGGAAAATACCTTTTCCTACGGGAAAATTAATTTATCGCGGGCGAAGCTGCGGACGGAAGGCTAGTGTAACTATATATTAATAATTAAATCTTATTGAATATCGTCAATGCAAAGTTTCATAGATCAAATTATCACATTGAGTCACTCTCCCGTTTCCTGTTGATTAGAAAATCAGATTTAACATCTGCGAGTTGCATTTTCAGTGAGAATCGTGCAATTTTGCGGTTGTGTACGAGTTTTTCCAAGAAAACTGAACTCCGCACTGTTTTCGAGAAATATGGTAATAAATTATTGATAGTCCATAAAGTTTCTCGGATTTCGTGTTGTTTTCGAAGGACTAGCGGCGATCAATATTGATGGCTTTGATATATCGGTGGTTCATGTTTGACTTTCGAATTTGGGAATTGTATTATGCTCTAAAGAGCTGAAGGGGCGGTTCCAGTTAGCCATAAAAACTTCTACAGAACCATTGCGTCTTGTCTATTTAGTTTATCGTGTAGCTAGCTCAGACATTTTAGTTTCCATTACGATGCCCCCTTTCAAAATAGAGTAAATAAAGGACGGACTGAATTACTAATTTACAATTATATCACCAGATGTGATAATATTCTGACTGGAGTCCAGTAATCTTGCGGATGAAGATTTCTTGTCGACTTTTGGAAATTTCCAGCAAATGAAATGCAGAATTTGTTGTTTATCGGAATACGTCAGTTTTATAGGGGGACTAAAGATAAGGACACGTTGGAAATTATGCGAATATATTAAAAACTTATCTACGTGGGAACAGGCGTGTTATTAAAATTTAAGTAACCTGTCTAAAGCCGAGTTTAGACCTGCAAGAAAAATCGTGCAAGTTGCATTACATTGCGGCGCTCGATTGAGCGCTTCAATCTCGGTCGCTTTAGGCCTCGCAATGTAATGCAACTTGCACGACTTTTCTTGCTAGTCTAAACTCGGCTTATGTTCTATGGAAGCACTTGAAATGCGCATGAGCATTTTTCAGCATGAATTTAATCTTTTCAATCAAAGAGTTTAGTTTAACGCACTTGGAATCATAATCGTTTTCATCTCTTTCTGTCACACGGTCTAAGATGAAGATAGAAAGAAATGGGGAATGCAATCGCACGCGCGTTATACAATAGAGCCTCTAAATTACTGCAACCAGTTTCCTTTAAATACACATTCTCATCGTTTAGACTGCGTGCGGTTCACAAGGGTGCTAACTACATCATGAAATGGTAGGTTCTAACTCTGTATCCTTTCATTTTTCTTTAAACAATACTAATCATTTTACGCAGCATTTAAAGCACGATGATTGTCCGGATATTTCGTTGTATCAGAGAGCCATATTTATCTAGAACAAAACGTATTGTTAGCACTTTCAACGATTTCTAAAGGCGTCAGGTTCTAAAATAGGAACGCGCTATCGACGCCGTTATTATGAATTCTCGAACAATGGCCAAAGCCGATTCCAGTTTCATAAAACTTCCAAGTCCTTGACAGATGTAATTAAAACCTTATTGGGGAAAATTAATATTGCTGTAATTTGTTTTTTGAGGATGATTTTACTACAGGGGTACCTACAACTTAAGGATGATAAATTTTTATCTTTTTTTTTACATAAAACCGACTTGTGATTAATCTCGCCTGATAAAAAGTGCAGGTGAGGCTAAAGGTGTATGTCACTGATTTAATAACAGCCTAATCACCCTAGCTTTAAAGAGCCCTAGAGGTTGTAACTATCGCACTCCCAGTACAACAGTGCATCATCTCGAAATAATACACCATTTTAATTTAGACTTTCCGGAAATTAAGTAAAGTCTAAATTAAAATGGTGTATTATTTCGAGATGATGCACTGTTGTACTGGGGAGTGCGCTATGTATCTGAAAATACAGAGGATGGAACCACAACCATATACCTACAATATTAAACGTTTATTTTGCAAATAGAAGCGGCTCTTATAAATGATTTTACGCCTACAAGCGTCTTCGGAAAGACTAAGAGTCGTCGCCAAGATAGCGCTGCTTCAAACTTGATAGAAAGTACGTTTATTTTATGTACCTAGGTACTAATAATTCTGTACTTACTACGTAACCAGTTAGGTACAATTTTATACGAACCGAGAACGAATGGTGTTTGAATGTAATCAACTCAGCGTGGATATAATCGTCAAAATAGTGTAACTTTTATGCAAAATAAATTAAAAAAATGTGAAAAGCATAACAATTCATGGACCAATTAAATTTGTATCTATACGTAGTCATATAATAATAAACACTACATTAAACAATCTATCTACGAAGTTACATTAAAGTCAACAAAAACAACGAATTCGGTTTTCCGGTTTGCGCTTTGAATATAAATTATTACGACATTGTATCCCTTCAGGGGATAGGTACAAATAAACAGTCAACCTCCCACTTGTACATTCTATGAATTTGTGAGGTCCGCCCACTTCTGAAAAGGTCCTCTTAAAAGTCATTAAGGTATATTTTAACTTGCAATTAGAAATAAAGTCAAGATTTGCTTTAGGTTAGGAAAAAGAAGTAGGTAGGTATGATGGCGCAATAAACAATAATTTCATCCTTGAAAAAAACAGTCACTTTTCAGTTTATGTATGGGAGCCCCTTAAATATTTATTTTATTCTGTTTTTTAGTATTTGTTGTTATAGCGGCAACCGAAATAAATCATCTGTGAAATTTTCAACTGTCTAGCTATCACGGTTCGTGAGATACAGCCTGGTGACAGACGGACGGACAGCGAAGTCTCAGTAATAGGGTCCCGTTTTTACCCTTTGCGTATGGAACCCTAAATATTGATAAAAAAGCAGTTTCGGAGGAGCTCGATAATAAACACCACCGTGACACGAGATTTTTAAATATTATATATCATAATTAGATCTTAAAATCTCGTACCTTTTCTAGCCCACCCGGCAAAACCTCGTGGCCTTATCACGATACTCTACTTTAAGAAGCCCTGTTATGTAACAATTGTATCAAATACTGCTGCACTTTTTGTCTTCCTCGTGTCCGTAATGAATGAGTAATAAGGAGATACAACTGTTTTTTTCTCGGTTTCTATATCATTAGACTGCAACGAATCGCTTTAACGCTAAACTTTAACCAAGTCTAACGGTTTTGTTTCTCAATGATACTTCAGTCACGTCCGAAGAACTATCGAGAGTAATTTTCGCGTGTCCACAAATCACGACTGCCGCATCTGAATAGTGAATCGGACATACCTATAATAGTTTTTTAACTACCATTCAACCCGGCCATTCAGACATAGAATTATCAGAGCATGTCTACCAAGTAAACATCGCGTTTTAAAACTGTAAACAAAGCTAGATAAACAAACCAGTAAATACCTTAATGAGACGGAATACTCCGAATCGTATTAGTGCTTTAAATAGTTCGCGTATGGCGTAACAGTCCGCTGGCGAACAGGTCAATAACTCCGTTCTCATGCGTGGTAGGTAGATACCTATTAATTAATTGGAATAGACTGCAATACCAAGCAGGTTGAGTGGTGCAGATTCTGCGACTACTTGTTGTTGATTTGGTTTATCAACAGGTTCAAAGTGTTATATTATAATAGGACGGGAATTTATCTTCGATAAATCATCTTTCCGGTTGAGGTGGAAATACTTTGTTCTCGAGTCGTTTAATATGTATTTAAGTATTTACTTAGGTGGAGACCAAACAGGCTGGACCACGATAAAACGTAGTTAGCCATGCAAAACAACCGACTGAAAAGGGTTCCGTTGTGACACGAAAATTACCCTCACAATTGGACAGTTAATTTTGATGTCACTACGGAAAACTCATACAAACTGAGTTCGAAACGCGTCAGTGTAGCTTGGTGGTGGTGATGGTTGGGTTTATCTGATTTGTGTGTGTTCGTACAGTGTGGAGGTGGAGGAACTGCATGAACACACATTTCTTGCATAAACGTAACTATTGTAAGGTCGCGGGTGAGCAAAGTTATTGTTTTAGTTCATACAAACTTTAACAGTCTTTAGTGTTAAAATTTTGGAACTCCTACCTTGTATTTGTTTATTTTAAAAGTTTAAGTTATTTAAGATTTTCGTAATGTAATGAATGAGGGGTATTCGTTCTCGCGTGGGAACAAAAGCCCAAGTCCTCTCATTGTGAAAGGTCTGTGCCCAGCAATGGGGCTTATAGTCTGGAGATGAACGAGTCTTCGGCAACAGCTGCTGACAATTGTTAACATCGTTTTCCGAGGCAGGCTGGGCTCCTAATTCTAGCCTGTTTGCCCTTCGGGCATCTATACATAGATACCTAACGAACCTAACCTACCTACGTTTGCGGAATAAAAATTACTTTCGACGAATTTCTGAAGAAAGCGAAAGGATAAGTAAGTCTGTATATAACGACCGCTTTAGCCTAGTTGGTAGTGACCCTGCCTACGAAGCAAGAGGTCCTGGGTTCAAATCCCGGTAAGGGCATTTATTTGTGTGATGAGCACAAATATTTGTTCCAGAGTTATGGATATTTTCTATGTATTTAAGTATTTATTTATCTATATAAGTATGTTTATCGTCGTCTAGTACCCATAGTACAAGCTTTGCTTAGTTGGGGACTAGGTCGATTTGTGTAAGATTGTCCCCCTAATATTTATTTATTTATTTTATTTATATGGTGTGACAACCTGGTGTGACCACGAGTCTGCTCCTCGTTTTCCTTAATCAAAATGGAAATATGACGAAAAAACAAGCCGTGATCTACCAACGCAAATCCGAAGAAAGAAAACTATCCTAAGCATCGCTTTACTCAGCACCCTTTCTATTGTATCATTCCTCATTTCCGCAATACCCATACAACAAAGGAATCTACGCCGTGGACACGAGTCTCAACAATCCCGTCCCGTATTTATTTTATGTATGTATACGTAAGTGTAACTCGTTACTGTGGCTACGTTCGTTATCGCGAACCCCCTGTGGGGCAGTAATCCTGTCATTTCTGCGCATGTTTTCCTGCTCATGAATATAAAGAAATGTGGCGACAGAAAAAACAGACTAGTTGAGAAATACCTACGGAATTTCTACTTTTTCTTCTTATGAGTTAAAGAGATTCATCATCAATCATTGTCATCCTCCCAGTCTATACAGGGTTATTTGTAATTCACTAGCATCCTTTTAACCCTAAACTCCTACCACTTAAACTATTTTTTTTTGTTTTACGGTTTTTGTGATAACTTAATATTTTTGGTGTAATAACGTTTTGAAAATTTGATTCTGCCTCTTATTTTTACGATACTCTGTGTATTTGTATGGGAAAAAAGGGCTTCATTTTAAAAAGTCGTAAAACAAAAAACATTTGTTTGAGTGATAGGAATTCAGGGTTAAGAGGATGTCAGTGAATTAAAAATAACCCTGTATAAGTCCCACTGCAGAGCAGAGGTCTTTTAAAATGCGAGTGCTTGGGCCGTAGTTCCCTCGCGGTCTCATTGCGGATTGGGAACTTCAAACACATTGAATTTCTTCGCAGGTGTAGCAGGTCCTCACGATGTTTTCCTATCACCACAAAGCTCATGGTAAATTTCAATGTGTTGTAAGGAGATTAGGTATGGTATAAGTTTTCCGATGATCCCCTGCGACAATGTATGCCTTCGTCTAAAAACATCGTTTTCGTCGTCTTTTTGAGATTACTTTGTTATTGTACTATTTGAGTCGTTTTCTAAAAATGTGTACACAATTAAGGAACTTAATAAAAACAAAACTTAATTGATTCCTTTGTGTGACGAAAGTTACCTATATATTTAGTATGACTAACTTTCGTAACACAAAGGAAGCGATCGTGATTTTGTTTTGATTAAGCCCTTAAGTATGTACAATTTTTTTGAAAACGACTCATTTACCCGCAAATCCGCTCGCGTGCATTGGATCTGGCAGTCGAATTGAAAAACTGCAAGAACTAGATACAATAAAACGTATACTCCAACGCACTTGTATTTAACGTAATAAATAACTTTATTTACACATATTCTATATACATTAGAAAAATACATTAGGAAGTAATAACAGATAAAAATGGAAACTAATAAATTAGTAAACTATGAAAAAATTGTCAAGTCAGTCTGTCAGTCGGAGTGTGGTAGGGCAGCACCATCGTCGAAGCCAAACAGCTTCGCTGCTGACTTCCATTTATGACGGGTGCCTCGATACAATAATGATGAAATACATTATGTTTCGATGCCGATCTAATTATGTCTTTGGAAATGATGGTCTTTTCTAAAGCACTGGTCAGTTAGTTTAAAAAATCACGCAAAATAAAGATGCTTTTGCAGCCTATTTACCTACATAATAAATGTTGCGATTTCGATTTTAATTTTAAGTAACCAGGTTTCGGTATCATTGAAAACTTAAACTTAAAAATAATTATGCAGAACTGTAGAACTATTCGGGATGCTACTAGAACTGCGATTACATTTTGAGATTCTAGAATTTGATATGCTAGGTTCACACACATCAATTTCTACTCCAGCTACGTATAGATAACCGAGTCACTCGACTGAGTAATAAATTTACGATACGTGATAGCAAGATACGGGCAACGTGCAATTCGGCTGCAATCAATCGATTTTCCCCAATATTAGTTCGTCATTTGCGACGTCATTTACCGGTAATATTGGATTTCCGTTTACTTGACTGTGTCAATGTTTATTAAGACTACGTCACACGACAAGGCATTCCAGCGGTTCGCAATGTGTCAGTAACTAAAGTAAATGCTTCCTATGAGCTACACGGACAGCTTAGTGGTTAGAGATCGTGGTCACGAGGCTTGAGGTCACGGGTTAGATCCCCGGTCGGCTCAGATATTATGTATGAAAATACAAATGTTTGCTCTTGAGTCTTGGATGTTTAATATCTATTTTAATTATGTTCAACACAAGCTTTGCTTAAATTGGGACTAGGTCAATTGTTGTCAAGTGTCCCGTGATATTTATTTACAAATTGTAGGTAAAATAGGTAAATTGTAGTTCAATACATCATCATCTAAACTAAACTTTTGTCTCATCTTCTGCCTGTATGTATACGTCCCACTGCTGACCAGTAAGCAGCTGAGCTAGCCACCTCTCACTATGGCAGGGAATGGACTCTAGTTTCCATGCAGACCCAGCGGCATTTCAGACTTTTTCTCCTTCAACGAAAAGTTTGTAGAATAACTGAAGAGCTAACGACCCCGGGCTTGAACCCACCCACCCTTAAGTCCCGTTTCGTAACCAAAATTTCGCAACTGCCTACAGCCAGCCACAGCTTGCGTACTGGGTGGTTACGAAATGTTTGTTACCGATTGGGACTAAACGCTATACTCTGCTTGAAAGGTCAGAGGACAAACCACTGTACCACGGTTTTGA
This sequence comes from Archips xylosteana, assembly GCA_947563465.1. NCBI lineage: Eukaryota > Metazoa > Arthropoda > Insecta > Lepidoptera > Tortricidae > Archips > Archips xylosteana. The sequence goes on from OX387368.1 coordinate 12,192,475, forward strand.
TTTTTAGCTACCATGCAACAAAAACTCTTATACGTACGACAGTTTAGTCGTGAAACGTCCTGGGCCCAATTGCATAACAAAGTACAACTAATATTACAAGCGGAACTCTCGCTTCAGTTCTATTAACTAGAAAGGGAGTTCCGCTTGTAATATTAGTTGTACTTTGTTATGCAATTGGCTAAGTAAAGTTTTTTTAAGAGGTGCTAATTATATTTTTTTTCAACAGTCGGCGTTCTGAAGATCGAGAAACTGCAGCTGTTTTATTTTTATCTCCTATTGTTTACTGGAAATATTTTTTTAAGTGTTCGAGTTGACATTTGTGAGATTTAATGGCTGACAAGCGGTTCGTGCTCAGTACTTAGCAGAAATAGAAAAAAAACTAAGTCATCTGTCACTTTTGTCCATGTCAAACCGTTTGCGTTTCGTTTGCTTTGCGTTTTGGTGTGATTTTTGGACTATTTTTAACAACCTCCGCACAAAATCCGGATTTACAATTTTACCGCATTTCTCCACGACTTATGCACGATAATTGAATCACGATTGAATATTTTTGATCATTATTTTGGAACTGCTTTTTGGACAATGCAAAGTAAACGAAACGCAAACGGTTAGATTTCATTTGACATTGACAATTGACTTCGTTTTTTTTTCTATTTCTGCTAAGTACTGAGCACGAACCGCTTGTCAGTCATTAAATCTCACAAATGTCATCTCGAACACTTAAAAAAATATTTCCAGTAAACAATAGGAGACAAAAATAAAACAGCTGCAGTTTCTCGGTCTAGAAGAAGACTACTGTCGAAAAAAAATATATTTAGCACCTCTTCAAAAAATTTTACTTAGCCAATTGGGCCCTGCTAGATTTCTTTAAGTTTTTCTCGGTAACGATGATGTTTCACTCCTTTGTTCGCTCAAAACTTTTAAAGGAAATGAGGACAGATAAAATTACCGTTACGATACCAGTGCGTGTCATGTTCATTTTACAAACGCTGAGTAGCCACCGTAAGGGCCATCCTGTCCAAACAACTTAAATTGCTAAGCACGCAGCTTGTTTACAGGGGACCAAAAGAGCAGCCAACGGCCACATTTAATTATGTTAATGTCCAAGGTCACCCCAAAAGAAACGAACAGAAAGGACGTGTGAAATGTAACCAAGGTTTTCAAGTGTGGTTGTTTGCGTACTGTATGTCTAAGTGGGATGCTAATATAATAAGTGGTTTGCGACACACGCTTTCACGTAAGGCGTTAAGACGCTATCAACACCAACGTCGGCGCACACTGTCTATTTGTATCGGAGTAAACGAGATGCCGCTATTACTGGGCAGCCGGGTATATTGAAATTTATCGGGCAAATATTGAATTAAAAAAAAAACTGTGGATTATTTGTAAAATATGACTCGTTAGCGGTTTAGATATGAATATGTTGACTTCATGTTTTTAATTGCAGACGCATACGCCAAAAAAATAAAGACATAGAACCGTTTAATGATGATTTTAAGACCTATCTTTGCAATTATTTTCTATCGAGCCGATTTCGTCCAATTATGTATCGAGTTCGTCCACGGTCTTTGAAATATGATGAATATTAACATATAATTTTTTTGATGTCCTAGAACAAACAGTTTTTCTTAAAAAACTGTTTAAATGACATCAATTTCAACAAATTAGGTGTTGTCAGCCTATTAAGTTAGTCCAATGAAGACAAAGAACTAAAAGAGAAATAGAAATGTTATCGAGTGTACTTCCTTACATAATCGATTTCGCCACTTTTTCTCCTCCCCTACTCTCAATAAACATAGTATTTTCGTGATTTTACAGATTTACAGTAGCAATGGCCTGATGAATGATGAATACATTAAAAGATGGACCAACGATATGGTTGCGAGCAGCGCAGGACCAATAGTTGTGGTACTCTTTGGAAGAGGTTTCCGTCCAGTAGTGGACGTCTTTTGGTTGATATGATGATGGATGGAGGTACCAATAAATTGTAATCCATTTAAAGCCATCCTCTCTCCAACAACCCACTTTGATCAACTTTGTTACAAAAGCCGGGAAATTATACCTACGGCATTTCAGCGCGAGACGTTTCAGTTCCTCTTTTTACTAATTTTGTCAACAAAACTCACTATTACCTGCCAAGTAAAGGTAGGGAACGTTTTGTCTAAGTTTTTATTCTAGTCCTAAGAAGGAAAGATGCAACGAGACAGCGGAGCTATACACAAGGAAGTACTCTTTCGAACCACAACACGATAAAATATCAAAGATTAAAATAACAAGTCTCAAGCAAGAGTAGAATCCTGTTTTCTATCTTAATAAGACTCCATTTGCCTCAGTCTATCTCGTATTAATGTCCTTCGCTAACTTTCCCGTCGTGTATATATATTTATGCGAATAGCAACTTTTGCCGATAATCGAACTACGCGTTGGCGCCGTTGGCGTTGGCGAAAAAAGAAACCAAATAGGTCACTAGACCAGACAGACATATAGCAGACGGTACGGTGTAATCAAATTAAGTTAACAACAACCTTTCGTACGTCATGCGTAATTACAAATGATACATCAAAAGGCCCATTAAGGTCGATTCATATCTACAGAGCGCTCGTTCCCTAAATATCAGAATTGCAAAATACTAGATTGCCGACTTACCCTATTTCTAAAATACCAAATTCCCAGAATACCAGACTCTCCTGTCATCTTGTTTTTCTCTATATCGGATTGCCAAAAAAGCTCGTTTTCAATACACCATGTTCCATTCAAAACCGAATTCCCATAATACTAGATAGTGACATCAACAGGGTCGTAAAACACGACCCCCTGGCCTCCCCACGACGACCACGACCTGCCTGACGAGCATTAGTAGGATGTAATTTTCAACGTCGCCTCCCTGGAGAAATAGCAAGAAAATGAGCCAAGCTAACTTCTGACAGACGTTTATTTAACACGATACTTTAGATCCCTCATGACATGACGCAATTAAAGTAGTTTCTATTATGAAGGGGCACCTACACGAAACCTTTAAATGGCACAAGTAATGTGTTATGGCAGGTGCATCGAGGCATTGTGCGTGCATTCTACGTGCATGTAGATTCACTGGTCTGTATATCCTCATTGTTACATGCACGGCTGTGGATTTGCAACCGGGTTGTCTTGGCGGGTGATATGTTTGACGTTGACGTGGTTCATTTGCTGAAAGTAGTGGGCAATTTGTCGACATCAATGTCATCGTTCCGTGGTCATCAACGCATTCGCTCGACTGTCAGACGAGAGAGTTCTTCGGGTGCCACAAACGCATATGTGCGTTTAAGTGACTGTCAAACTAAGGGGAACGTATCAAAATATATAAAGTTTAAAACGAATAATGGACGAAATACATAATGGTCATAATACATACTAAAATTTTCTATGAAACTATTGATAAAACAAACTTTTTTAATCATGTAATCTACAGATTGGTTTAGGTTAGGTTAGGTTTATTTTATGAAAATCCTGTAAAGTTGAGAATTTCCAAGAAAATTTTATTATATCAAATGACCATTATGTATTTCGTCCATTATTAATTTTAAACTTAAGATATTTTGATACGTACCCCAAACTAAGACAGCGGTACTAGGGGAAAGTCGCATAAATACATATGCGTTCCCGGCAGTGATTTCATTATGAGCGAGAGTATAATTAGTTCAAAATTCTTGCAAAGGACTTTCTATAGGTTAATAAAACGTAAAGCCTACTTCGGTAGAATAAAAATAGTAGTGTCAAAATGTATGAAAGTATCATCCCTAACCCAGGTTGAACCTGAAAGATTTCCAACTGTATCTCAGCCTCTATACGTCCCACTGTAGGCCACAGGTCTCTTCTCAGAATTCAGGCTTGAGCTGGTGTTCCGCGCGGGCCCACTGTGGATTGGGAACTTCACACACCATTGAATTTCTTAGTAGGTGCATGCGGTTTCCTCGAGATGTTTTCCTTCACCGTAAAAGCTCATGGTAAATTTCAAAATGTAAGTGCAAATTCCGGAAAGTTCAGAGGTGCGGGCCCTGACGGACGATCTTCTGCTTGAGAGGCAATTATGAGGGTTTGGCATATGACATTATTATTTTTTTGGGATATGTCAAGGTCGTCCATTTTGTCATTCATTACAGGTCAAATATTAACCGCACCCTTTGCTTGACCACCTGAGGAAGGGCACTGATGTTCAACGTTCGCAGAATTGGTTAGAATTAGAAATGACCGGACGAGGTCTGGTGGCGGAGTACCTAGGTAAATCTGATGTACAGCCAAATAGGGATGACGACTGGGTTAAAAATATGTCATTCTATTTAGTCCGTCAGTTAGATTATGGGAAAATATGGGACACGTATTTTTTGGTTTATTAAATTATTAAAAATCTACAAAGATATAGATCATCAAACTTCCGGAGTGGGGGCTTGTGACGTCACCCTTAGGTAAAAATTGTACCATATGGTGACGTCACTCGAAACTTCTAAGCACTGTATCCTCGTCATTTTTTGTTTGTTAAACAAAAGAAAAAATACGTGTACAATATTTTTTAATAATCTAACTGACGGACTAAACAGTTTTTTTTAGTCGTCTAGCCTATTTACAGAAACGGGGGGCTAATACGATATTCAAAGTACGTACAGTAAAATTACATAAACTTTACCACTGACAGATGGTTTGCCTTCATTTTATATTCAACTTTAACGACCTACAAATAAAGCCAATATTAGAATACTGTTACCCACGTTTGCAGATTTTGTAATAGCTACTTTATTTGTACGGTGTTAAAGTTGGAAATGAAATGAAGGCAAGCCATCTGTCACTGGTAAACAAAAAGTAAACGTATTGTATCGTGCCGTCCCTTACGCTCTTTTGTTTAATACTATTAGCGTGAACGAAACGATACGAAGTTGGAAAATCGAATACCGTAAAATAAGGCCTGTTAGAACATTTTTAGGGTTCCGTAGCCAAATGGCAAAAAACGGAACCCTTATGGATTCGTCATGTATGTCTGTCTGTCTGTCTGTCCGTCCGTATGTCACAGCCACTTTTTTCCGAAACTATAAGAACTATGCTGTTGAAACTTGGTAAGTAGATGTATTCTGTGAACCGCATTAAGATTTTCACACAAAAATAGAAAAAAAAAAAAAAATTTTGTTGTTCCCCATACTTAGAACTGAAACTCAAAAACTTCTAAAATGAGAGAAAAATAAAACTGAAAAAAAATATATGATATAAATTACCATGTAAACTTCCACCGAAAATTGGTTTGAACGAGATCTAGTAAGTAGTTTTGTTTTAAACGTCATAAATCGTAAACCGCAATTTTTTTTAGCTTCGTGCGCGAGTCCGACTCGCACTTGGCCGGTTTTTTAAAATGCAAAATTCGTTCGCCCTCTAGCAAATGAAACGCTCTCATTTCATTGGTTCAAACAAACTACAATAATATTGTCATGTCATGAGTCATGTTTATAGGCATCATCTTCGCGCAATCAACAGCTGGCCAGCCTGCACTGAAACACTTGGTTTTATAGTCGTTATAAAGTACACAATACAAGTTCTTTCGCCTCAAAGCAAGACAAACGTAGCACATAATTACGTAGATAAACATCACCTCACGAGCGACATTCTGACCTCGGACTAGATTTCCTAGTTGACATTGAACTGAAGATAAATCCTAAACTTAGGTCTATATGGCCCAAGTAAATAGCCGGGTCTCCACTGAGCGAGCCGCCTCGCGAGGCAAGCGCATGAGGCATGATTTTGTTCTACACGAAGCTCAAAATGGCACCGAAAATGGCTGCTTCGCTCAGTGGAGACCCGGCTAATGTGGTTTTTTAATAGCCGGATCTCCACTGAGCGAACTGCCACACGAGGCAGCCGTTTTCGGCGCGATTTTGAACCTTATGTCGAACAAAATTATGCCTCATGCGCAAACCTCGCGAGGCAGCTCGCTCAATGGGGACCCAGCTAATGGAGAAAGGGTGAAAGCATAATATTTCAGAAGTTAAACCAAGGGACCGATTTTAGGACTGACATAGGTTACCACTCATTGAGAGAGGTATGCTCGGAGTTTCCCTACGTGATTGAATCACAAATGAGATCTGCAGGAGAACCAAAGTTCCAGTGGAGGGCCGTGAAAATTTTTGCAAGTAAAGCCGGAGCAATAAAAAACCTAAAAACCCCATTTAGCTCTACTTGATTTTTGCAGTAATATAAAAGAAGCGTTTGGTATCTTCGAAAGCTTAGTCAACCCGGAGGAATCAGGTTGTTAGTACCCTTTGCCACTGGAAGTTACTGACATGCCTCGGAGAGTCGCCAGACTTAAGTGGCAGTGGGCAGGGCACATTGCTCGTAGCAATGACAGTTCATGGGTCAGTGAGGTTCTCGAGTGGCGACCACGTACAGGAAAACGTAGGAAGGACCCTAACAAGACGGACCAACGATCAGGTATAGTATAAATCTTCTCAGGTGAATTTTTCGCTTCGAGCCATTACATTAAATTTGAACTTTAATACTATGACGATACCGTTTGTTTTGAAAGATAAGGGCTCGAAGCGAAAAATTCACCTGGGAAGATTTATACTATAAAGCTCGCAAGAACAACTTGGATGTGGGCAGCGCACTGCTCTGCAGACCCTTTAACGCAGTAAGAGCAAAAAAGCGATTAGAGCATTATGTTCCTTATGCTGTGCTTATTATAGTTCAATGTTCAACAAACGTGAAACCCTCTTTTAGAGTCTGCAGGGCAGCGCAGGACCGATAATTGTGGAAAACTGGGGCCTTTGTCTAGCAGTGGACGTTTTTAGGCTGCATGATGATAAATACTTTATTTTCAAATACAATAGTTAAAACATAATAGGTGTGACTTGCAAGGAAAAACCAAGATATAGGAACTACACTACATTCACAAAATAAAGCCAATTTAGTATAGTTTATTTAGTTAGGTATAGTTTAGAAAGTAAGAGTGCTGTTTGAAGTAGGTATGTATAATATATGTTTATACATAGGTAGAAGGATGTTTTTGTTTTCACTGATTTGTTGTTGTTTGTTGTAGTGGTAGAGCCATGTTGTAGCTAGCCGCTGCATCACGAATGGGCCGGCTCGTCCGGGGCAGTACCAACCTCCCACAGAACACCGGCGTGAAGCAGCAGTACTCCCTGCTGCGTTTCGTACGGTCAGTGAGAGCGCCGGGGGCCCAATACCTCTCCCCCCTCCCCTATTCCCTTTCCTTTTTCCTTAGGGCCGACAACGCACTGGCATCGCGTAAAGCGCTGCGGGTGTCTATGGATAGTGGTGATCATTTAACATCAGGTGACCCACTAGTTAGTTTGTCTGGACTCTCTAACATAAAAAAAAAAAAAAAAACCTATGTTTTAGTTCAATTAATGAGTTCCATATGTGATAAATATGCAATCAATTTGTTATACAAACAAAAGAAAAAAACAAGAACAAAAAAAGTGTAAGATTTTTGCATAAGATATATATTAATTAATATGTACAAGTTTGCCTCAATTTTCGCTCTCAATGTTAATTTTAGAATCGTATTTGAAATATCTACAAGCATGTCAAGTAATGACTACAAAATGTCCCAACATGTTTCATGTCGAGGCAATTTTCAACGGTTTTCACACAATTATGTAAACAAGGTCGGCAAATACGACGTCCAGGCGTCAGTTAGCAGTAAACTAGGCACTATTGCAATGGTATAAAGTCCAAGCTAAGGTAACTGGAAGGTATCAGTGTATGCAGATTTAGACTTTATTGTAGAGATGTTAAGGGTATGATTGCTTGCTTGAGTTTCAAGTCAAAGCTTATACTTAGCAGCCATACAATGATTGGCTAGTTAACAATAATACTCAAGCTAAATGAGGATGTCTCCACAAAACATCCAAAACACACAATTATGGTAATTTCATCTGGATTGACACCTGATGATGGATGGGAAAGGGAGTTTTTGAAGGCTTTATCCATTCAGCAAAGATGTTATTTGGTTGTACATGATTACAAAAAAGTTACTATAAAAATATGAATGAACCATTACTAAATTGTTCCATAAGAAATAAGTGTAATACAGATAATGTAGATCAGAAAATAAATAAACTAATTAGGTATGTACCTACATTAGACTAATTATCAGTCTTATAAGTACCTACACAATTTTCTTATGTTAAAAATACTTCACTCAGAACCTAAAATTTTAATGACTCGGTTAATAATAGAATACAAAATCAAAATTAACAGTATTTAGATTATTGACATGGTACCTTCCTCGAATGAGTGCATTTTTAACAAATTGTCAACACTCTACTAACTCTAACTTTCCAAGAAAGAACATTTAGTTTACACAAATCTAGAGGCAGATTGCACTAAATTTTTACACACATTTTTTAATGAAGTTTCAATAGGATAGGGGAATCTAGAATTGCAATTTGTTTAACATACAAATTCGTATACTAAGCAGATAATAAGGAAAACATGACAAATATTATAGGTTTACTTTAATCCCTTGATTAAGTGCATTAGGCTTTCTGCTGGTTGGTTATTAAAACATTAAGGGGCTATTGCACCACCCATTGATTAATATTAACTGACAGATAAATGTGATGCCGTCTCAGTCTATTCAAACAAAACAAGCAGAAACGGCATCACATTTATCTGTCAAATAAATTTGATTAATGGATGGTGAAACAGGGGGTAAATGAATTATAAATATACACATAGATCATTTTTGTTTTATAGAAGCTATTGGTATTAAATGATTTTCCCTACATAACTTTTATACAATTGCAGCATGAAATTTTAAATAAGATTTTCAATAAAAATCATTGGTTTTTTTAGCTGCAAGGAAAACATTAAAAAATATGAACAAAAAATGCTTTTATGAACAACTAGCTGTTGCCTACAACTCCATCTGCAAAGAGTTAGTTTTTCATTATGCCGAGGGAACAACATAATTTCCGAGATAAAAAGTATCCTATGTTAAATCCAAGCTATATTATCTGTGTGTCAAATTTTATCAGAATCTGTCAAACCGTTTTAGCTTGACTTTGACCCTCACTCTGGTTTGTTTGCGCCAGGTACAATCCGGGGCGGTTTGTTTGACTGACAGCATTTTATGAATTGTATTTTATTTATTCTGTACTGTACAAACTTCTGGGCATCGAACAAAAATTTTAGTTCGAAAAAGTAACAAACATCCACACATCCATCCATACAAACTTTCACATTTATAATATTATTGATATAGTGGGTAAATCCATTATATTATGTTTTTGAAAGGACCCAAATACGACATAGGTAAATAAATAGTTTAAAATCATTATTTGCTAATCAAAACAACATGGTGTCCAAAATACGCAGTCATATTTCAGTCAGAGACTGATTATTATTAATTGCCTAAGGTATCAATAAATAAACAGTGAGATAAAATAACTGAAAATAAAACATTGGTGAATTTTGTAACTACATCATCATCATCATCATTTCAGCCGAAAGACAAACATTTTGTAACTACAGTCAGAACTTAATAATAATATTGACTTCAAAGGGATCCACTTTGATTCAGCGTTACGTCCAGTTTTTTGTCATGATGGGTATGCATGCAAGCTAAACAATGTTTTTACATGACAACCGAAGGAGGGCACATTGGTTGGATGGTTTCATAGTTTAAAAGGGACATAGGTAGAATTTTTTTGTTTTATATATTTAGGTTATGAATGAGAAAGTTTGTATGTGTATTTATTACACTTTCACACCAAAATGGCTGGACAAATTTGTTTGTAGATAGCAGAATCTGAGGAATATAGAATACAGGAATGTAGCAAAGGCTATCATTCTGATATATCCTCAAAATCAATATCAAGATCTAAGTTTACATATGTGAAATTTGGAAGGGGTGTTCTTCAAGCGATGTAAATGAAATCCACAGTGAGTATTCCCATGGACATTTAACAAAATGCCAGAAATATATTTCAAACACACCATTCAACACCTAATCATTCATGTAAATGAAGCCACGGGCAAAGGATAAATGTACATAAAACACAACATTTCACTGCAGTAAGTTAATCAAGATTAAAGTTTTTGTTGATTGGAAGTCACAACTTACTAAAAAGGTTTATACTTATCAAAGTGACTAGTATGCCTATAGTCTAATGCATAAGCGCTTGATATCACATTCACTATTTCCTTCAGTCAAACAGTACAAGATGGGGACAGAAAGAGATGGTAAAAGTGGTCCTAAGCATCCGGGCATTAGACAACACAGCTTCAGGTTTAGTCCCTCAGGGTGGTTTAACCCATCGGAGGCTTAAGACACGGACCTGTGCCAAATTTAAGGCATTCTTTTTCCATTTTTATTTGTATCATTAAATTTGGCTTTATATGAAACAGTGGAGACTAGAATGCACGTTTTTTTCACGTCCCGATTCCGAGGGGTAAAAGATTCTTAGCATAAGTATGGGCAAACTACACGGACACACATCATTGGACTTGGCCACTTTTGATAACAGGAATGGTACAAATCATTGTTCTCATGTATTCCTTCCCACTATTATGCGTATAATAAAGAGTTGATAAACACTTCATATACCTGCTGGTACATAAACCAATTTGTTGTTATACAATGAAGAACAATGAGAAAGTAGGTATGTACATCACATGTTCGCATTTCATTGCACACCGCATCATATGGAATTGTAATTAACAATCATGAATAAAAACAAAATTTTGTTAGCCTTACTTTATTATTCCTAAAAATCCCAGGAATTTCATTTAGTAGTGCAGTCCCTAGTTGTATCTAGGTCTGTTAATGTTAAGTTGATATTCAATATATGAACTTCAGTTCAGTGTAGTTCACTACAGTGTCGAAATCAACCACAAATTACTCATAACAGCCTGAACATTAGCTGTTACTTTATACAGCTTTACTAAGAATCACCTTAAATTTTACATCAATCTTAAAAAACATTAAAAATACGCACCTGAAGCGAAAACATAGCGTTAAAAGCTCACATTCACGTCAAAAACACATATGAACACTTATTCGCGAACGTATTTCGTTGAAATAAAGTGAAATGTAAAAGAATCGATGTTTCAACTAGCAACAGGGCTGTGCCTCTATGTTCTGTATAACTAGGTATAGTACGGTACGTACATGCACGCCTAGATTTTCACAAATGCATGACATCCTTGCATCCAATGAACTAGAAAGCACCCTAATACGACACGGAATTAAATAGAGCAAATGATTACGATCATAGCAGAAAATGGCACACCCGATAGTACAGGCCGGCCGTGCCGAACGAAAACCGATTCAAACGAAACATCTATCCACACCAGACTCTTCGCCTACACGTACAAAATATTAAACTACGACAAACGAAAACCATTTCTCAGTTATATTATCAAGGATTAAGTAAAAGAAACAGCTAAAATGAAGCAAGAACTTTACCCTTCCGTCAGCAATATATCTTCGATCGTCCCTCCAGTGGTTTCAGGGCGCTTCCTATATCACCATTAAGACTGGATTCTCACTTTTTGGCACATCTTGTATCTGTACAACGACACCACACTGAATTTAGAATTAATCACTAGTTTATAACACGGACTCTACCACCATTAGCTTTTCATACACCTTATCCCGGGCACGGTCCTCCTCACGGCCATTTGCAAATTGCGTCAAAATTCCTGGAATGTGATTGGTTGATTCCGCGCAAGTGTAGTTTTAGCTCTCCACTGCAACCTGGTGGCATTATTGAGAACTAGTATATTTGCTAAGCAAAATTAATTCTTCACTGATTGTTATAAGGCCTTTTACAATCCTCAAGTACGCACTTACAACATTTTTCATCGAACACGGTTGGGTGCGGTAAGGTAACTTCGAGAACCCCGTAACGTGACGTCAAACTGGGCGTGAATAACAAAAAGCGGGTAGTACGAAAAAATATTCTGCGCAGAAGAATGCAAAAAATATTACAAAGTAATAACTTAAAATAAAAGAGCTTTTACTGTTTAACTTATGAAATTAACTCACTGCCTTGTATAATGCGAAAACAGTGCATTTTTATTTGCGTGATTTTTAGGTTCGATTTCGATCGTTCGCAAATATTACGTTCCAATGTACGCAAAAGCTATTATTTTTGAACTATAAAATTTATCACGCAAACCTTTGATCAATGATAACTGTAGATCCACAGTCGCGCGCCCGAAAATGTCCGAGCCAAATGAGCGCCACTTTGATAAAAGTGGCCTTCTTTTTTCTCAGTACGTTGCGTGAAATTGTCAAGCTTAGCTGTCAAGTGTCAACCGAAATTCAAATTTCTGTGTAGGTGATGATTTTAATTGTTATGCAAACAAATAAAAAAGTTCGGACACTTTTTGAAGGGGATTTTGTTCGGCAATGTGTATCATCAGTTATAATTGATCAAAGACGCAAACTACAAAATTTACCTCAACATTGCAGCGGCCGTGGTCACGAGTTAACATAAAACGAGAAACGTAAATATTGTTTGCGTGATAAGTTCCGTTTAATAGAATAGTTAGGACTGAAAATCACGAAAGTTTAAACAGTAGGTATATGTAAACTCTTTAAAGTTAGTAAAAACACTAAGTTCAATAATTAATGAGTACACAATGAAATAAAGAACTTCATTTAATCGTTAACAGAATAAAATGAAGTAAAATCTACCGTCAATGGCAGGGCTGTGACTTTGTCAAAAGTAATGTATTAAACAGTAATTAACAACCATAAAAATATTCATTAACAGCCAGTATCGAACAATGACTGGAATTGGGTAATGCAACCTTATCGGTTGGTCGCAACAAGGCGGCAATCTATTGAAAAACTTAAAGCAGGGCCCTGCTTGCAGTGCCACTGTCTGTCACTCATTGTTACATGAACTTATACCTAACCTGAACTGAGTATTGCGACAAAAATAAGTGAGGCCGAAACCAAACCAAAAACCAGAGAGTTGGCTCTCGTTCTAATTAGGGTGATCAAGTACTGGTGCGAGTGGGACACAATTCTCTATATAGTTTTTTGTTATCTCTCGGACCGCTGTCTCTAGTTGCCATTATTAAACTGTATGGCTTGGTAATATGGGTCACTTTTGATTGACTGATAAAAGTTAGTACTAAGTCCAGGTTAGGCGTTTAATGTGTCTTCTATTTAATAACCAAAATTCATTTTTGAAAAAATCACACATTATGAATTGAAAGACACAATAATTAAATAAATAGAATTTCTAAATCTAAATTAATCGGTTTGTAGAAAATTTTGTGCCCTGTGGTTCCAAACAGAGGATTGTTTCTAAACGGAAAACGGTTTGCCAGAAATTTGACATTCTTTTGCTCTGTAAGTAAAGTTTCCGAACGAATGCTTACTGTCACTTTGACGTCAGTCAGTATCCTTTGTTATTCACTGCGTATCGGTCGTGTTTTGTTACTCCGTTCGATCTGTATGTACCTTTATTTAGAAATAAACAATTAAAAATAATAACACGTACATGAGTTGTGGACTAAATAGTGCTACGATATAAACACCATTGTTGTAATTTTAGATTTTATCTTAAGCGTGTTTTTTTCATGAACTTTATTGACGTTTATAAACTGCGAGATAATTCTATAATAATAACACGTACAGTTGAACGTCTATAACCGCGACAAAGGTGAGTACTGCTTTTAAAATTATTAATTTTTATTTAGTTTAAAACTTCAAGGAGCAATGGGTTAACATGATCGTGGTTTTGTAAAATTTTAGTCGATTATATGACCGTGAACCGCTTCTTAGTGTGGTTAGATAGTATAAATCGGATTGGAGCTAGAGGTGTCTTTTTTTCAATTCGCGCTGCTGTAAAACAGCGCATTGCGCAAAAACAGTGCAGAGTAATAAATAACACCTAAGTCCTAACCTATATTAGGTATTGCTTTATTTGCTCAGTTTCTACAAAATCCACTATCCAAGTAGGTAGGTAGGTCTAGGTAGTTTTAATAGATAGACATAAAATATTCTTCGTAATATCACAAATAAATTAAATAATTAACTGTCAGTTATATTATTGTCTACCTTCTTTAAAAAATCTTTTTAATAAGACAGACTTGAAGAACAATAACTATTGTATTTCTTTTTCCTAGGTATAGTTTTCACTTTTTATGCTACTTTCTATGATGACTTGATGTGTCAGTAACAAAGTGCCATGCAGTAAATAAATAAATGTCATGCAACAATTTATTTATCTAATATATAAAAATCTCGTGTCACGGTGTTTGTTATCAAACTCTTCCAAAACGGCTTGACCAGTTTTTATGAAACTTTTTTTTCTGTATTCGGTAGGTCTGAGAATAGGTTGTAGGCTATTTTTTACATCCCTATTCTTCACGGACGGAGTAACAGCTAGTTTATTTATAAAAAATTATACCAATTGACCTAGTCTCAGACTAAGCAAAGCTTGTACTATTTGATGTAGACAATGGATGTACACTCTGTACATAGACAAGAAAACCTATAATATGTATGACTGGAGTACATTTAACCCAAGTTTAGACCTGCAAGAAAATTTGTGCAAGTCACATTACACTACGGCGCTTGATAGATCACATCAAACTCATTTGCTTTACGGCCCCATCATCCCAGCCTATATACGTCCCACTGCAGGGCACAGGCCTCCTCTCAGAATGAAAGGACATGGGCACTATGGCCCCATAACGTAATGCAACTTGCACAATTTTAAATTCAGCAAAGCCATAATCATAAACATAATTTGCGTGTGATAAATAAATCAAAAATAAAGGATTACTTATGCCAAAAAGATCCTAAATATTGGATTATAAATTTATGTGTTGTCAATGAAACATGTTACAAATTGTAACTACTAGCCTTGGATAACAGGCAAATCTATTTCTATATGTTAATTTAATTCCTGATAGGCAGTCATCCATCATAGATATAGTTTTATCTTAGTTCTTTGCGCAAATTAAATCAAATTATGATTATCATTGTGATAAAATGTATTTTAAAACGTAAATTAGAGCAATTTGACTCTCGTTAAAATATGGGCCAATCAACTTTTAAACCAACTATAATCTGTCCGCGACATTTTTCAAACAATTGCAGATTTTTGTAAGTAAACATGTTTTTTCTGTAATTTAATAGATGAATAGCATGATTACATGCCATCCTACGTAAGTTTAACCTATTAAACCGTGAAATATCTTGTTGGAAGTACGATTTTTTGGTAACGCCTGAGACAATTTTGGTAACGCAGGAGACGCCAAAAACGTCGGTTTAAAAGTTGATTGGCCCATATGAATGAGCATGGCTAACAATTTTTTTTTTGTGTACAGTTCAGTCAAGTCAAAATTACCCAGTGTTCACCTGGAATCTAAAGAGACGTTTATTTGTATTTTCGTATTTGACTTTAAAGGGACCTATTATCTATATAATAATATATGATAGTACAATCACTTTGATGATACTTAAACATTTGGAAATTAATTAGTCCAATGGGACATATAACACTAGCTTTTGCCCGCGGCTTTGCTCGCGTGTACCATGAGTATTCCAAAGAACTAAAATATCAAGCAAGCAAGCATGCACGCAAGCAAGGAAGCGTGCAAGAAAGCGTGCAAGTAAGCGTGCAAGCAAGCGTGCAAGCAAGCCCGACTAAACTTCAGGTAGATACGGTCCTTTACAGTATTTCTTTATATATACAATATTTTTCACTAATTCGGAAGCGGACACTAAAATGACCAGGCTTGTTATTAACATAAAACCTATTATTACTTTCCCCTGTCCTGCATTAGGTATAATTCAATGTTTTCTTACCTTCTACGGAAACTTGAGTAACTGGAAGCGCTGTGTACCTACTTAGCATTGATATTATACATATTATAGTATTTTGTAAAGGTGTTGTGTGACCTAACCGCTAAGGAGTTATACCTTCCATCATCAGCTTATCTGAATAACCAGAAAGAATACAACTAAAGATCTATATGTACATATGATATTTAAAGAAACTTCCTATAACTCCTAACCGTTAAGGAGTTTAACCTTCCATCATCAGCTCACCCGGATAACCTGAAAGAATACAACAATTGGTCTATACGTACCTATAATATTTGAATAATTATCCTCAACTCCTAACCGTTAAGGAGATTTACCTTCCATCATCAGCTCATCAACATGAGATGATGTCTACCAGACGCAAACACTTAAATAGCTTGAGAAAATATATGAAAAACGTAATGCGTGCCTACAAAATTTGAGGGTTGCCCTCAATTTCCTTGAGATACCGTCATCAGATCCTGATTTGGTGACAATGGGACCATTTCAGGAGTATATTGTATTCTTTCGAATAAAAAAATATTTTTTATAATCGGTCCACAATTGACCGAGAAATCGGTGAACATACCTACATAAAAAAATACATAAAGTGGAATGCATAACCTCCTTTTTTAAGTCGGTTAGAGAGCTCTTTGCGGCCTACTTACAGTATAAACTTAAGAATTTTGAAATTTTAGCTTTGGTTGTAGAACCAGTAAAACGCAAAATCCCGTTTTTTCCCGTTCCCGTAAGAATTTCGGGAAATGCTTTCTTAATGCTCCTTTACACTCCCCAAACAACCTACATGCCGAAATTCAGCTTTCTACGACCATTAAAACGAAAAATCTCGTTTTTTCCCGTTCCCGTAAGAATTTTCGAAAGTCCTCTCTCAATGCTCCTCTACACTCCCCAAGCAACCTAGATGCCGAATTTCAGCTTTCTACGACCAGTAAAACGAAAAATGCCGTTTTTTCCTTATACCGTGGGAATTTGCGAAAATCCTTAAAACCGTTTTTTACTATTATATAATTACCTACTTCTATGCCAAATTTCAAGAGTCTAGTAATTATAGTTCATAGGATCCCATTGAACTGAATATATAAATCCTGTTTTTTCCTTATCTCGTGGGAATTTTGAAAAATCCTGTAATTAATGTTTTAACTAATGTAATACCTACTTGTGTGTCAAGTTTAAAGAGTCTAGTTACTATAGTTACTGAGATAGGGTCACTCGGAATCGAATATATAAATCCCTTTTTTCCCGTCCCCGTGGGACGGACAGACAGACAGCAGTCTCAGTAATAGGTTCCCGTTGGCTCCCTTTAGGTACGGAACCCTAAAATTAAACTTTCTCAGAAATTATTTACTCAGCCATTTTATACCTTGGTGTCTTTGACTTATGGTTAAGTTTTTCTTGACAGCTTGAACAAAGAGAGATACTCTTTGTTTGTATGTTAGTCACTGAACAAAGGTTACTAAACCACTGGCATTATTATTTGTTATCAAAATCCGCAGTCAATTGAATTTAAACTCAAGTTGTTTAGTTGGAGCATTATTTTTGATTGTCGAGTTATCTGTGTGTGGGATAGATATTGCTCATCATTAATTGTCCTGAGATTTCTGGATTTTTAGATTCCTGACAGGAATGCACACAGATGTAATGTTGTAAACTAATGATTCTTGGAGGTAATAACGCGAACGCCCAAAGGGGTATAACTGTGTATTGTTAGAAGTAACAAACAAGATTCCATAAATAAGTCATTCATTCATAGTGAGTGGGTACAAACGCTGCATAAAAGTCGCACTGCACTTGTTTTTGAGGGGTAAAGCAGAGTTGAACAGGATAACTATCGTGATAATTATGACTATATTGTCTTGATAACTATATTGATAATTATTGTTCATAATTATCAAGATAATTTACCTACTGATATAAGCTTTCAAACCTGCGGGTGATGTTATGCGTAAAGTCCAATGAGAGTGAGAGAACACGAGGAATCTGTACTTTTTTTTATAACACGTATACTTATCAGATAATTATCCGATAATTATGAGATAACTATCAAGCCAACGAACATACAATACAATACAATGACTTTATTGTACACCACAAAGAATACAATACAGAAAAACATAAAATAACATAATTATCTTGATAATTTCCAACTCTGGTAAAGGCACTATGAGATGTCAGAACACATAATTAAAATCGGATATCACATTTGCGGGCGCGGTTAATGTGCGTCCCGGAATGTATAGGTGAAAAACTTTAGTAAATGACCTGTTGTATGTGGTAGTAACGCATCCGTATATAAAAAATAAAAAACATTCATATGCAAATTGTGCACTACTGCATACAACAGATCATTTAAGTACTTAAGTTTTTCACCTATGTGCCCTAGTAATTCGAGTACTGTATACAAATTACATAAGGTCACTCAGAGTGCAATGCTCGGAGTTTCTCTGTGGGATCACATTAGAAATGATGTAATCCGCGCAAGAACTAAAGTCACGACATAGCTCGATAGATCGATATAGCATCGCTCGTAGAACTGATAGGCGTTGAGGCCAAAAGGTTCTCGAATGGCCTCCACTTACCTGAGGCCGTATTGTCTAACACGCGGGCGCTTGCTACCGCATTCACCATCTCTTTCTGTCACTATCTTTATACCGTTTGACAGAAAGAAATAGTGAATGTTACAGCAAGCGCCCGCGCGTTAGACAATATAGCCTCTGGATAAGGTTGCGGGAACGCGTTGGATGCGGATGGCGCATGACCAGTCTGTTTGGTGTATAGGTAACGCCACCAGAGTTGAGGCCACGCACACAAACACATCTCATGTAATGACAGCGGGATTTTGACGTTGTGTTGACGTTTAACGACAACACAATGTCAAAATCCCGCTGTCATTACATGAGAGTACCTGGGCGACCGAGCTCTGCTCGGGCAGAAACTCGGTACCAAGCGTTTTCCCAGAGATAAGACCAAGATAGATCAATTTTTCATCCCCGAAAACCCCCAAATACCAAATTTCATCGAAATCGTTGGAGCCGTTTCCGAGATCCTGATTATATACACCGGAGGGGTGGGGGGGGTTGAGAGGGGGGGGAGGGGATGCGGGGGAGGGAGCGCGGGGGTATTAAAGGGGGATGAAAATTTCATTGATTTTGCCGTAGGATGCACCGTTTTCAAGATATTTGACAAAAACACCGGAGGGGGTGGGGGGGGGGGTGAGTCACGTTAAACTATCGTCCGTAAACCGACTTTACAGACAACCGGCTTTTCCTGTTCTGTGCTCCCAATAGGGAACGTGCACATAGACGGTGCTGCCAACTGGTGCCATAAGGGTGCCATCAATTTGAATGTTTTAACTTGATAAGTTTGTTTTACTGTCCGCATAGTGTCTCTTCTGTCGCATTAGTGCTGCCGCCTATAGTTACTGCACGTTCCCTATAATACTTTTTCTAACAAAAAAGTATCTTTTTCTCGCAAAAAAATAACTTTTTCTCACAAAAAAGTAACTTTTTCTCACAAAAGAAGAAACTTGACGTTTTCTCATAAAAAATAAACTTAAAAAAAAAACTAAAAATCTTGAAAAAAAACGTGGTATCGAACCGAGGTCGGCTGGATCCGCGACCACCCGATTTCTAATGTGCCATTATGATCTGCTCGAAGTCGGCGAAATTTAGCTTTATATTCTAATGCAAACAAAAATAGCCGGAAAACACGAGTAAAAGCGATTTTCTGAAAATGAAACATAACTAGATCAGTTTTTCATCCCCGAAAACCCCTACATACCAAATTTCATCGAAATCGTTGGAGCCGTTTCCGAGATCCTGATTATATATATATCTAATACCTTTAAATATACATATATACAAGAATTGCTCGTTTAAAGGTATTAGATATACACCGGAGGGTTGGGGGGGGGGGGGGGGGTTGAGAGGGGGGGGGATGCGGGGGAGGGAGCGCGGGGGTGTTAAAGGGGGGATAAAAATTTCATTGATTTTGCCGTAGGATGCACCGTTTTCAAGATATTTGACAAAAACACCGGAGGGGGGGGGGGGAGTTAAGTCACGTTAAACTATCGTCCGTAAACCGACTTTACAGACAACCGGCTTTTCCTGTTCTGTGCTCCCAATTAGGGCGTGCAAAACCGGAAAGTTGTCAAAACCGGTTTTGAATTGCGGTTTTGAGGGCCCAAAACCGGAAACCGGTTTTTTCCCCGGTTTTGGCAATGTTCTTAAATATTTTTTTATTATGGTAGTAATGGTAGAATTTGAACAGTAAAATCATATTCTTAGATAGTTTATATACCCACAAAATCTACAAATAAAACAAATTGCATGAAATACTTGTTTTATTTATCCATTAATGCCTAGCCTACCAAGTAGACCTTAGATTAGATAGATCACGACGAGAGATTTGGACGACCGGATAGCCTAGTTGTTAGAGAACCTGACTACGAAGCTTGAGGTCCCGGGTTCGATTCCCGGTCGGGGCAGACATTTGTGTGAATAATACGAATGTTTGTTCTCAAGTCTTGGGTGTTTAATATGTATTTTTAAGTATGATTAGCCGTTGTCTAGTACTCATAGTACAAGCTTTGCTTAGTTTGGGACTAGGTCAATTGGTGTGAATTGTCCCGTGATATGTATTTATCACATTCATAAATACTCTTAGTTTGGCTAACAAACAATTTTAAAATTACTTAAAATAATATTTATCCTAAAGATTAATTAACAGAGATCAAAATCAAATTACAACACAAGTAAGTATGTGGCACCTTTAGTTATTTAAATAAACAATAATCAATATGTTCGTAGTTGTAGTTATAGTCGATGGCAGTCGAAATAAAAAACAGATCATTTACTGTACCACATTAATAAACTAAACTCTCTTAGTTTGGTTAAAAAAAACAATTTTAAAATGAACTTAAAATAATATTTATTCTAAAGACTATATAACTGAGATCAAAATCAAATCACGGAACGGGAGAGCGGGAGCGCGACGCGGGCGGAGGGAGGAGTGTAAGTAGTATAGATAGGTTGCGTTCGGATTTCGGATACATATTTTTCGATGACTCAAAATTAAATATTTCTTAGAGCGTTAAAAAAAGTTGATTTAAATCAAAATGTACCTACGTAAATCAAAATGAAAAAACCGGAGGTAAAACCGGTTTTGTCTTTCAAAACCGGTTTTGAAAAATCGGTAAATTTTGTCCGGTTTCCGGTTTTCAGCAAAACCGGAAAACCGGTTTTGCACGCCCTACTCCCAATAGGGAACGTGCACATAGACGGTGCTGCCAACTGGTGCCATAAGGGTGCCATCAATTTGAATGTTTTACCTTGATAAGTTTGTTTTACTGTCCGTATAGTCTCTTCTGTCGCATTAGTGCTGCCGCCTATAGTTATTGCACGTTCCCTATAATACTTTTTCTAACAAAAAAGTAACTTTTGTATGTATGTATGTATGTAAAACTCTTTATTGTACGTAAAACATGAAAAATAACAGTTAACAAGAAAAACAGATGTACAAAGGCGAACTTATCCCATAAAGGGATCTCTTCCAGTTAACCTTTACTTTTTCTCACAAAAAAGTAACTTTTCTCACAAAAGAAGAAACTTGACGTTTTCTCATGAAAAATAAACTTAAAATAAAAACTAAAAATGTTGAAAAAAACGTGGATTCGAACCGAGGTCGGCTGGATCCGCGACCACCCGATTTCTAATGTGCCATTATGATCTGCTCGAAGTGGGCGAAATTTAGCTTTATATTCTAATGCAAACAAAAATAGCCGGAAAACACGAGTAAAAGCGATTTTCTGAAAATGAAACATAGCTAGATCAGTTTTTCATCCCCGGAAACCCCCACATACCAAATTTCATCGAAATCGTTGGAGCCGTTTCCGAGATCCTGATTATATATATACAGGGTGTTACATTGAACGTAGTACAAATTAAGTAATTCCGGCTCAGTTAACGATAGAGAATAAAATGCACGAATTGAGTAATTAAAATACTTCGTAATTAACTTTTGCTTATTTGCTAACAGAATAAAGAAATTAAAATCTCCTAGTGTTGTCACCCATCATGACGTCACGTTTACTTGACGTATCTATTCCTCAAGCTTTGTTATCAGTTATCAGTGTGTCAAAACATCAAAACAAATGATAAGGAGCAACAAGTGATATCTGTTAAAAATATTTTTTTATTAGAAAGTAAAATTAACTGTTAAGTTCAAACGTACTTCAGCAAGTGTTCGAAATGTCCACCTCCTTCTTGAACACATAGCTCTGCACGTCGTCGAAGATTTCTTTGCACTATCCCGAGTACGACCTCGTTGGTTTTTACTACCTCAAACGCCTGGATTATTTTTTGGCGGAGCTCCAGAACAGTATCAGACTCTCGTTTGTATACCAGTCTTTTGAGCTCACCCCAAAAAAAATAATCCAGTGGAGTTAGATCCGGGCTACGAGGCGGCCATTCCACTGGACCACTGCGTCCTATCCAAAGTCCAGGGAACTCTTGGTCCAGGTAACTCCGAACCCGCAGGGAAAAATGTGCTGGAGCTCCGTCTTGTTGATAGTGCATGTTTTGCAAATTTTGTTCGGGAATTTGTTGCAACAGCATTGGCAACTCGTTTCTTAAAAAGGCTTCGTACTTAATTCCATTTAAATTACCTTCAATGAAATAAGGTCCTATGACATAATTATTGAGAATACCCGCCCAAACATTAACTGAGAAGTGTGTTTGAAACGAGTCTCGCCGTGTCACATGAGGATTGACATCACTCCACCAGTGCTCGTTGTGTATGTTAAACAGTCCTACTCTGGTGAAGGTAGCTTCATCTGACCATAAAATGTTAAGGTGTTGGTTTTGTAATAGCCAACGACAAAACCGTACTCTCCTGGAATAATCTGCTAAGACAATATCTTGCACCCGTTGAAAGTGAAACGGGTGTAATCCTTCGGCATTCAAAAGTCTCCAAATAAAAATGTGGGTTGTACCAAATCGTGCCGCGGCTTCTCTGGTGCTGGCTTCTGGGTGGCGGATAAAATACCTAAGTACTCGTGTTTTAAAAACCCCTGAGTACCTTGGACGCCGGCCTCTACCTTGGGCATGAGCTGGGACCGTAAACTGTCCATAGTCTCTCAAATTCTGTACACTTGTGTTGATCAATTGACGAGTGGGGATTGAACTCTCCGGGTATCGCTCATGAAATAGTTCTTGTGCCCTCATCGTACTCTGCGATGTGAAATAAAGTTCTACCATCACTGATCGCTGAATATTAGTAAACGGATAAGCAGGAGGCATGACTTCTGTTTAAAATTAAACTGCGACAATAAAGAATCAAACGAAATGCTGGTTTGTTATGACAAATAACTTCAGTTATGTGTCAGAATGAATTTTACTCATAAATTATCAACATGGGAAAGCAAAAAGGTAAGTGTTCACTACAAAACTAGATTCAAACTTTTTTCTTTTAACTCTCTAATTAGGGTAACCACGATGAGACCAAAAAATAGGAAAAATTTAAACAGCAATATTCAATGTAACACCCTGTATATACAAGAATTGCTCGTTTAAAGGTATTAGATAGATAGATGTGTTTGTGTGCGTGGCCTCAACTCTGGTGGCGTTACCTATACCTTGGGGGAGGCATTATGTCTTTCGGCTGAAATGATAATGGCCATTAATTATCAGAGCGTGCATTATTAAGACGTAGGTTCCGTGGCAACTGACAGCCCTAGTGAAAAAGGGGTTAATTCTGCAGAAGTTGAACAGCTGATTTCGACTTAACCCCCTTTACACATAAAATAGAAAATAGCTGTTTAATTTCTGCAGACTTAACCCCTTTTTCACTAGGGTCCCAGCATTAAGGGCACCCGGATATTTACGTAGAAATCCATGACACAATGTCAAACCGCATTTTCCGTGTAAAAGTTGACAGCTGTCAAACTGCCAAGCTTCAGTCAGTGTCCCATTGTATTCAGTAAAGTTGCTCGAACAATGACTATTACACACAACACAAGCACCTATTAGTTACAATGTTGTTCCAAGAGATTTTATCGGCCAATGGAAAGTTTAGTTGGTCAGTAAACCATTTCTTAGAAAATTAGCGGCAGTCACCACTCATGCATGAGATAAATACAACCTAGGTTTCTTCAAGGCTATAGTGAATAGGCTGTTACTGAACCAGTGAGATAGAGCAACTTTATTCAAATAATCGAATCGTAACCCGTATATAATAATTAAATTGAGGAGTTGTGGCCATCTGTGGTCTCCCATCTTAAGTCTATCACAAATAACTTACTGTTTCACAAAGAACTAAAAAGCTTTTTGTTAAGAAGTTGCTTTTACAGTGTAGATGAGATTTTTGACAATGCGTAAAAATTAGGTTAAACAAAAATAAACAAACATTTGTGATAATTACTTACATTGCCAACTATTGGTAAATCTGTTGTTATTTGTTGCTTTATTTTGTATTGTTTGCTGTTTAATGTAAGTATTAGGTAATTATAGTGATTGTTTTTTCTCTTCTTCTAATATTTAAGTTATGATTGTATACTTTTCAAACACAATACCTGTATTGTTTATTGAATAAATACTATGACTATGACTATGACTATGACCCTCATCTCATCAGTTCCACTTCACCAAATAGCGATTTCCAAGAACAATTGTACGAGTTACTATAAAATGTATATTTATGAAGTAGGTATTCCTATTGGTGTCGTGAGTACCTTACCTACCTATGTAGGTCTATGGTACCCAATAGGAATACTTCATAAATCATAAGTAGATCGTACATTTTATAGTATAGACTCTTTTGGATAAAAAAAGAATTTTGAAAATAGATTCACAATTGGTCAAATCGGTGAACTGAACATACATAAAAAAATACGTACCTACATGTATGTAGTGGAACATAGAACCTATTTTTTTGGAGTCAGTTACAAAGCATCAGCACATCAACGCCACTTATAGAAGGTCAGGCGACGACACAGTTATTTTAGTAAGTTAATAAAAATGCGAGTAATTTTTGTAAATATTTCTTTATGATAATAAATATATACCTATTGAATGCTTGACGAATCTATCAGTGTTGTCAATGGGCGGGCATACATATAATACCTATACAAATAAATCAAGAAACTTCTGTCAGGAAGACGATTTTTTTTTTTTTTTTTTTTTATGATAGATAGGCCAGACAAACGAACTAGTGGGTCACCTGATGTTAAATGAACACCACTGTCCATAGACACCCGCAGCGCTTTACACGATGCCAGTGCGTTGTCGGCCCTAAAGGAGAGGGAATGGGGGAAGGGGGAGAGGGAAGGGGTGAGGTATTGGGCCCCCGGCACTCTCACTGACCGTACGAAACGCAAACAGGATTACTGCTGCTTCACGCCGGTGTTCTGTGAGAGGGCGGTACTGCCCCGGACGAGCCGGCCCATTCGTGATGCAGCGGCTAGCTACAACATGGCTCTACAACTACAAAAAAAAAATTTAAAAATTTATCGTATTTTTATTTCAGAAAATTACACATTAACACAGCTGAGCATTCTAAATTGACAGGCTAGCGAGTGTAGTTGCCAGCAATTTACGCACAGTAAGTTGAACTAAAAACTACTCGCCTATCAAGTTGCGCACGCGTCTAGAGCTCAGCGCAAATGAACTACTTCGATCTTACCGTTAAAAATGATGATGCATTTTTATCGTTTTTATTTAGGTTTTGCAGACGGTGATGAATAGGTAAGATGTTTTGTTGCGATCTCACTCACTCAGGTTTTTAAGGTCAACGGTAGAGTTGAGTGGAAAGCCTTGAGACTTTTATGAAGTAGAATAACAAATAGCCAATTAGTTATTAGGAAAGGCAGTGTGGGCGCCCTCTGCCAAATCTATACTCCATTTAATTTAGAATTATACTTCGAGCTTCAACCGAAGACGATTATAATTATTTTACATAGCAGCACACGAGATGATGCTGTCTAGTCACACCTTTAAAGCCCTACTCCTAAGAAAAAAACTTCTATCCCCTCCACTCACTCCATTCCGGCCGGGCGTCACTGCGCTCACGCCATTACGCGATTTTGTGTTGTCGAAGTCACACGTACGTTAAAATATCCAAGCAAGTTAAAATATTTTAATTTTCTTCAACAAACACAAAATATTTCATCATGGGTAAGAATAGGAAAAGATCGCGATCAAAAGACAGTGAATATCACAGTATCATGAAGAAAGTAAAACGGCTTGAACACAAATTAAGTAAACGTCAGCGACGAATCTCATCCTCCTCGTATTCAGACAATAACGATGTGCACGTGGATAACACTTTCGAGGCAGACGTACACGTTTCCGAATCGGTGCAATCGCCCCTACGCGATATGGATTTAAATGTACCGGGTAAGTCTTTTTTTTTGGACATTCAAAGGTTCTACCTACCTACACATTCTTTAAAATAAGAATATGTGTAAAATCTCACGAACAAGTGTTGGCTCTCGTATATCGTGTGGCACAACACTAAAACTTCCTATATGGAACGTTATTACTCCGCCGGTTATCGGCGTCGAGTACCTATTTACCTTTATAAACATCCTATAGGGATAGTTTAGCCTAAATTCCACGTATATCGTGTGAAAATAAGAATAACAACCGTTAAGGCTCATTTGTGCATGTTTGCACAAATTTTATTTGTTTCAACCTTTTACTTGCCTACCCACAAAAAAAAAAAAAAAATGTTATTTATTGCAGAAAGCACTCCAGATGCAACAGAAATCAACCAATATAACGAAACTAATGATCAACCGGAGCTAGATCCTAATATATTAAAAATGTTAGGTGATGATCCTACAAGCCAAAGTGCTTTTGGTGAAAAACTACACAAAGATATCACTCCGAGATGGGAGCATATTTTAATAAACGGTTTGCAAAAAGAGATCAAAACCGAATTAATGCAACTATACATTACACCGGAAAATTGTAAACATTTGAAAGCCCCAAAGCTCAATCTTGAAATCAAGGCGGCACTTACGGAGGCCAATTTAAAGAAAGACCACTTTAGTGAAAATAAACAAAATCAATTGTCCAGCGGCATCGCAGCGCTAGGAAAGGCATTAAACATGGCAATTAGCTCCGGTTCCTTGTCTTCTCAGGACATGATTAAATGTCTAAGTGACGCTGGACGATTGCTATGCGACTATCACTACCGAGAGTCACAGTCTCGACGGTACGCAATTATAAATACCCTTAACAAGCAGACGCGTGATACCGTAAAAAATACGAAATTAGACGACTATCTTTTTGGATCAGAACTAGCAGAGCATTTAAAATCATCCAAAGCGATAGAAAAGTCAGGATCAGAGTTGAAGAACACCTACGCATTCTCAACTCGGCCGCAGCCGAAGCCAGCAGCAACTGCTCCGTCTCAACGCGGTGCTTTAAACTCGAGGGGAGCGTCCCGGATAGCGGCCTCCGAGACACGCCCGTACGCCGCAGCCAGGAGACCAGCGCCGGCGCCGACCGTGAAGGACCGCCGTCACAACACGACCAGCCGCTCAACTTATCACCGTCACCGGGGGAGGAGGCAATGAGCGGCACGACGCAGGTACCCGACATTCCTATCGCTGGTAGATTGGCATATTTTTATAAGGAATGGTGTAATATAACTGAAGATGTCACAATTCTGTCGTGGGTTGAGGGATACTGTATACCATTTCGCGAAATACCCTCTCAGATTTCAATCCCAACCGCTGGCGGTTACTCTAAACGAGAATCAAATATGATCTCTCAGTGTATCACCGATATGCTGAACAAGAATATTGTCTCGACGTGTAAACCATGCGATAATCAATTTGTTTCACCCATATTTACTGTCCCTAAGCCAGATGGTTCATGTAGATTCATTTTAAATTTAAAAAATCTGAACAAATTCATAGACGTTGATCACTTTAAAATGGAAGACCATCGTACTGCATTAAAATTGCTAAGTCCTAATGACTATATGGCAACCCTTGACCTAAGGGATGCATATTTTTTAATATCGATTAACAAACACTATAGAAAAATGTTGCGTTTTTGCTGGAAATCCCAACTATTCGAATTTAACGTCCTTCCGTTCGGGCTATGCACCGCCCCATTTGTTTTTACAAAACTATTAAAACCGGTTGTTCAATATCTGCGAGGTATAGGTTTATTATCGGTACAATACCTAGACGATTTTTTTTGCATCGGTAAAACATACGATGCTTGTGTGCAAAATATACAAACTACAAAACTTTTGTTAGAATCATTAGGATTCGTGATAAATATGGAAAAGAGTAAAATGATACCTAAAACAAGTTGTAAATTTTTGGGTTTCGTTTTTAATACTAAAAATATGTCAATAGTCTTGCCTAATGACAAAAAACAACGCATTAAAGATAAATCGTTATTTTTTAAACATAACAAAAAATGCACTATTAGAAAATTTGCAGAATATATAGGTCTATTGACATCAGCCTGTCCGGCGGTAAAATACGGGTGGCTATACACAAAAATGTTTGAGAGAGAAAAGTTCTTAGCTTTAAATTATACCGAAAATTATAACAAGAAAATGATTTTATCACCTAAACTCGATCAAGACTTAAGTTGGTGGGCAGAAAAAATAAACAATTCATTCTGCCCTATCTATAATAATGATTACGATCTTGAAATTTTTACCGATGCTAGTCTCACGGGCTGGGGAGCCGCGTGTAATGGCCAATCAGCTGGCGGACATTGGGATATAATTCAATCTACTTGGCACATTAACGCACTTGAATTAAAAGCCGCCTACTATGGGTTAAAAATCTTTGCTCGTGACCTAAGTAATTGTCATATTTTGATTCGGATAGACAACACTACTGCCATATGTTTCGTCAATAGGATGGGAGGTATCCAGCATGCTCATTTAAATAATATCGCATGTGAAATATGGCAGTGGTGCGAGTCCCGAAATATATATCTTTTTGCTTCTTACATAAAATCACAAGACAATATTATTGCAGATCGTGAATCACGTCAAATAAATATAGATACCGAATGGGAGTTATCGGATTATGCATTTGACCAAATTAAAAATTGTTTCGGCACCCCCGAATTCGACCTCTTTGCGAGTGTACAAAATAATAAATGTAGAAGATATGCGTCCTGGAAACTTGATCCGCATTCAGAAATAATCGATGCTTTTACTTTTAACTGGAAATATACATACTTTTACGCATTCCCTCCCTTCAGTCTTATTCTGAAGGTATTACAAAAAATAATTCTGGATAAGGCCGAAGGAATCGTAATCGTACCTGATTGGCCATCACAGGCATGGTACCCATTATGGAAGAAATTAGTTGTATCTGAGAAACTGTATTTTGGACCTAATAAACACCTCCTGTATTCTCCTTTCAGAGATTGCCACCCGCTTCACCAGAGCCTTACCCTGGTGGCTTCGAGGTTATCAGGCAGTCATTTTTAAGACGTGGCATACCACATAATGCTTTAGACGTTGTTATGGCATCTTTTGCCAAAAATACCCTGTCACAGTACAATTCCTCATTAAAGTTATGGTGGACCTTCTGTCAAGATAATAATTATGATTTTTTTAAGGCTACTACCTCCCAAATACTTAGTTTTTTATCAAAGAAATTTAATGACGGTAGTAGCTATAGCTCACTTAATACTCACCGATCAGCCTTATCGATTATTGTAGGTAAAGAAATCACAATAAATTATTGTATTAATCAATTCTTAAAAGGAGCCTATAAGCTTAAGCCCTGTAAACCCAAATATAATCAAACATGGGATACAACAAAGGTATTAAGTTATTTGTCAAAATTGTATCCATATGATAATATATCATTCAAGGATTTGTCGTTTAAAACTGTAACTTTATTAGCCATTGCGTCACCTCAAAGGATGCAAACTCTAAGTTTGATCAAACTAGAAAATTTAGAAATATCGAATGATTCTATTGTAATTAAAGTTCCAGATATAATAAAAACTTCGCGACCTGGAGCCTTCCAACCGTTTATCAAATTACCCTTTATACGCGAAAATCCAAATATTTGCCCCGCATTAGCTATTCAAAAATATGTCGAAAAATCGGCGGCACTTCGGAATGAAAATTGTAATAACCTTTTCATAAGTACTCGAAGACCTTACAAAAATGTAGGGTCTCAGACACTTGGTCATTGGGTAAAACAGGTGTTAGGCGATAGTGGCATCGATATTGGTACATTTGGGGCGCATAGCACTAGGCACGCCTCAACGTCCGCTGCCTATAGAGCTGGAGTTAATTTGGAAACGATAAGAAAGGCTGCAGGTTGGAGCGATAAATCAAATGTATTCCTGAAATATTATAGGAGAGAAACTGTAGGTTCATGCAACAATGATTATATAAGCTCGATTTTTGGTATGTAATAAATGCTAACAGCACTTTACTTACCGACTAATTATAATTAATACAAAAAGATCCATGATATACAATTATTACAAATATTGTACATTAATGATGAATTTGATCATTAAGAGAAGAATATTTGGTATTTAGTTGTTTATTAAATAAAGCAATAACAATCTAATATATAATGTATTTCCTTCTATCTTCTTTTCTCTGTTTTTTTGTCAAAACTCTAAACATCTGCTATGTAAAATAATTATAATCGTCTTCGGTTGAAGCTCGAAGTATAATTAGGAATTAAACGAACTTACCTGGTGAAGTTCAATTCCAATTATGCGAGAGCTTCAACCGAAGACGATTACCAATCCCTCCCTACCCTTAAAGAAAGGTACCCAAAAAAAAAAAAAAAAAAAACAGAAACTTCCTTTCTCTCTAAAAAATAATGGCGTGAGCGCAGTGACGCCCGGCCGGAATGGAGTGAGTGGAGGGGATAGAAGTTTTTTTCTTAGGAGTAGGGCTTTAAAGGTGTGACTAGACAGCATCATCTCGTGTGCTGCTATGTAAAATAATTATAATCGTCTTCGGTTGAAGCTCTCGCATAATTGGAATTGAACTTCACCAGGTAAGTTCGTTTAATTCCTAATTATAAACCACAACAACATTATATTGCGGCTCGTGAACTGTAATCTCTTTACAATTTGTACTAGTGTAACAATTGACGACACGCAAATAAAGTGACATTAAAACAATTCTATTTTCCGGCTCCCATACTATTGTACTGTACTATTTGTTAGGTAAGAAATAGTTGACGAGCCGCAATATAATGATGTTGTGGTCTTTGATCAATTATAACTGAAGATACACATTGCCGAACAAAATCCCCTTCAAAGAATGTCCGAACTATTTATTTGTTTGCGTAACAAATAAAATCATCACATACACAGAAATTTGAACCTAGTATTTACTTCATTACAGTCGAATTTCGGTAGCGGCAAAACTCCACAACGCTTGACACTTGACAGCTAAACTTGACAATTTCACGCACGTTTGCGCAACGTGCTGAGAAAAAAGAAGGTCACTTTTATTAAAGTGGCGCTCATTTGGCTCGGACATTTTCGGGCGCGCGACTGTGGATCTACAGTTATAATTAAATAAATAAATAAATAAATAAATATTAGGGGACAATCTTACACAAATCAACCTAGTCCCAAACTAAGCAAAGCTTGTACTATGGGTACTAGACGACGATAAACATACTTATATAAATAAATAAATACTTAAATACATAGAAAACATCCATAACTCAGGAACAAATATTCGTGCTCATCACACAAATAAATGCCCTTACCGGGATTTGAACCCAGGACCTCTTGCTTCGTAGGCAGGGTCACTACCAACTAGGCTAACGCGGTCGTTAAATTGATCAAAGGTTGTGGTTTTCAATTCTAAATTAATGAAGTATAGCTTAGCAGTCACAGGACATTAAGGGCAGGGCAGTTAGAGATGCGATTCCATCAGGATTGCACGGGATAATCAATTATCAAGATAATTATGCCCATAATTATCAATGAAAATAACGTTCATACTCGAATATGATATTATGCGTCAATTTTTTTGTCATCACGTCATTAATGTGTATCTAAACACTAGAAATGTACTTTTTATTACGCGTCATATTTTTAGATAATAACCGAATAAGTATGGGATAACTATCAATGAAAATAATTATCTTAATTTTATTTCCGACCCTGCCAGCCATACATTTTCCATTGCAGTCGGCAAAACTGTACGCTAGTTTTTTTTAACGTAAAACTGTCCCACCTGATGAAAAGTGCAGATGACGCCAAAGTTGTATCTCACTGGTTCAGTAATAGCCTATCCACTCTAGCCTTGGAAAAAGCCCTAGGTTGTATCTATCTGGAAATGCAGACGACGGGAACGCATTACATTCCTTAGCATTTCAAAGCGATTTAACGAGAAATAGTCATCATCATCATCATCATTTCAGCCGAAAGACCACTGCTGAACATAGGCCTCCCCAAGGCTCGCTAAACAGATCGGTCCCGTGCCGTCCGCATCCAACGCGATTCCGCAACCTTAACCAGGCCGTTGCTCCATCTTGTTGGAGGCCTACCTTTATTGCGTCTTCCGGACACTGGGTTTGCGGGTGGGTTAGAAATAGTCAATCTAACTAAACTATATATTTGCCGCATATTAGTACAGTCGGGGTAAAAAATGGTGCGCCACCTTATAGTTGACATTTAATTTGCTTGCACCAAGGCAATTGTCAGTCCTGTCAACATTTTATTTCAAACGAAACAGAATATCGCATAGACGTTTCCCATTTTTAATAACTATAAATTAAAAATTTGAACATAAGGTAACTGATAACTTTGAAACGGCTGAACCGATTTTGATGAACCATATCTAAGAACCATCGCCAAGAATCCTGCTTTCTAATAAAAAAAACCGCATCTAAATCGGTTCACCCGTTTAAGAGCTATGATGCCACAGACAGACACACACACACACACACACAAATAGCGGTCAAACTTATAACACCCCTCTTTTTGTGTCGGGGGCTAAAAAGGTACTTAAGACTCAATGACTTGATAAAGGAATAAATTTAATAACTGAGGATGGTTTCCGTACCCTGACTGTGCGTTACATTTGGCTGGTTTCCATTTACTTCGATTCTTATCTTATAGTGAGAACTTATTCTGAAATATGATCCTCCGCTGTGCATGACAGATAGACACACATATTAACGAGTTAGTTTCCATGACACTGATTGAATACAACTGATAGCATACTCTCCACGGGGAGTGAGACTTTCTAGTTTCACCTCGTAATGCACTGACGAGCAAAAATAAAGGGTCGGTGACAAAAATGACGATAACTACAAAACCCAGACAGGATTTGATTAGGAGGATTTGTTATAAACAAGTGTTGGCGTCGGTAGGAGTGTTCGGAGAGATCGTCGGATGTTGTGAGTGTTGTGTGTCGGTGTGATGGGGTGCCGTTAGAAAATCTTGATCAAGTGCGGGTAGTTCGAGATACGGGTGCTGATTCTAATCGGGATCAAGTGCGGGTAGTTCGAAAGACTCGTGCGGCTAAACGAACTTGACACCCTACACTTCAGTTAACTCGTGACCACGGTTGCTGCAATGTAGCCGAAACGTCGAGGTAAATAAATAAATATTTATTGCGTGATAAGTCCCGTTTAGTTTAGTAATTATTAACTTTTTCTTGTTAAGAATAAAACTCTTTACTAAACTGATTTTACTCGAAGACTACTGATTTTACTGATTTTACTCGGGTTCTGTAGTTATCGTCATTTTTATAACCGACCCTTTCTTTTTGCTCGTCAGTGTATTTACTAGATTTTGCCCACCACTTGGTTAAGCGTCATCATCCTAAAACTCATCGTCATCATCATCGATATCAGTTGTCCCGATTTGTCCGACCCGTGGGAATTTCTAAAATTCTTAAAATTAGTTTTCTACTGTTATAATTAGAGGTAGGGTGACTCTGAATCGATCATAAATCCTGTTTATTCCCTATCCCGTGTCAATTTCGAAAAATCCCTTCTTAGCGGATGTCTACACCACTACTACCGCTTTAGCCTAGTTGGTAGTGACCCTGGGTTCGAATCCCGGTAAGGGCATTTATTTGTGTGATGAGCACGAATATTTGTTCCTGAGTTATGGATGTTTTCTACGTATTTAAGTATTTATTTATCTATATAAGTATGTTTATCGTCGTCTAGTACCCATAGTACAAGCTTTGCTTAGTTTGGGACTAGGTCGATTTGTGTAAGATTGTCCCCTAATAAAAAAAATAATAAAAAAAGGCAAACTTTATGCAAAATTTTAGCCTTCTAGAGCCAAGGGCTTAAGCTGGGCACTGAATTGGGTAGGAATAGATTGATTATTCAGATTCAGATTCATTTATTCGAAATTAACTAGGGCGGTAATTTTCTCCTACTCCACTCGAGTTTCAAATTCGTCACAATTTTTCTCCACTTTCATGTTCATGATTATGCTGCTACACGAACACGACATAAAAAAAATATAAAATGTCGTAAAGTTTAATTGTTATTAATTATAGAAACAAAGCTATGCACTTAAACTAAGAGAAAGTGAAACCGATGCGTGTAAAGTCTGGTTACGTAACGCGTCCCGAGACTGGGGATCGACAGACCCAACGGACGCGTAACAAATATCAAACAATATTTTAACTAAATATTGATTTTGAAGTCGTATTACGGCTTAATTTGATGATTAGATGGCGCTAGTCGCTACATTTGCTTTAATCTTTAATGACCAATCACATAATGGAATATTGTCCGACTTGTGATTGATAATGTTGATATCCAATCACAATTTTGATAAATTAAAATAAAATTAAAAGTTTTTTAATTTACCGACTTACAAAAAGAAATAATTTTACGAAATTAGTATACCTACCTACATTGCCTAGTTCATATCCTTAGATTATTTATACACTAGATAGTGTCAGTAGCAAACACTGCGATTCAAAACGTCCAAAAACCCATTTGTCAGCTTCAACTTTCGATCGCGTCACGTCATTCAGCCTGAAGGGGGCAAATGACATATAGGCCAACAGTTGGCTTATATTTTTCGCAACGTTTTCATGACGCCTAAGCTCTATCTAGTGTATAAATAATCTAAGTTCATATCATAAGTATGACTTGCGCAGACCAGAGTTAACGTAATTAGTCCAAGTTAAATGCTAAACTCAGAGATGCGAGCCCGGCCCGGGTTTGTAAACAACAACCTCTGCTTGAGAGGACAATAGGTCAAACCATTGACTACCACGGCTTTTTCGCGAAGATCGCCTCAAATGGTAAATATATAAATTCCAGTAGCCCTGTCAGAGCTCCATAAACATGTTATTATTTTAGATTGATACCAAGGATGATTATAGACTGGATTGGCAGTCGCCTTAGTACGGATCGGTCGCGGTTTTTGTGGTTCGGTTATTAAATCTAGATGGCGCTGAAATATGCAATATTTTTGAAAAATAATACATTTATAGTAATATGAAACAACTGTAGTCTTATTGTTTTGCCTTCAAAGCCTCTGGCTATATTTCAGCGCCATCTAAATTTAATACTCGAACTACAAAAACCGCGACCGCTATGGCGACTGCCAATCCAGTCTATATCATCCTTGATTGATACACAGTTTAATATTAATAATGTTCTACAGTAATAAATTGCAGGCCGCGTCAACCGAAATCGGTAACCCAGAAAGGAACCGGTTTTACCGACGAAGCCGCCATTATCATTTTGAATTTGATGAATGACTTCCTATTAATTTCAATGTGTGCTTCTTGCTTAAATTAATTGCGGTACCTACTAAATTAAGTACAATAAATTTATAAAATAAATATTTTTCACGACACTGCTCGAAAATGTGACCATAGATAACCTAAATCCAGTACTCAAAACTGCCTATATATGTATGTACATTTAACAGCTGACTCATTTATGGCGCGCAAACACGACAGCAATGTTACACTAATCGAAAACAGGACGTATCAGTATATGTATTTCATAATACGATACGACTCTTTGAAAGATAATTTCTGAATTTCATTCCTGGTGTGCTGAATGGACCAATCAAAAGTAATCGTCTGCTGCATGTGATGGATGGATGGATGGATGGATGGACGGTCGAACGGACGGACGGACGGACAGACGGACGGACTGGATGGACGGATGGGTGGATGGACGGATGGACGGATGAACAGACGGACGGACTGGATAGACGGGATGGACGGGATGGACGAATGGACGGATGGACGGGATAGACGGGATGGACGTATGGACGGATGGACGGAATGGACGGGATGGACTGGATGGACGGGATGGACGGATGGACGGGATGGACTGGATGGACGGGATGGACGGAATGGACGGATGGACGGAATGGACGGGATGGACGGATGGACGGATGGACGGGATGGACTGGATGGACGGAATGGACGGGATGGACAGGATGGACAGGATGGACGGAATGGACGGGATGGACGGATGGACGTATGGACGGAATGGACGGAATGGACGGGATGGACGGACAGACGGGATGGACGGATGGACGGATGGACGGGATGGACGGATGGACGGGATGGACTGGATGGACGGGATAGACAGGATGGACGGGATGGATGGATGGACGGAATGGACGGGATGGCCGGGATGGACGGGATGGACGGATGGACGGATGGACGGAATGGACGGGATGGACGGGATTGACTGGATGGACGGGATGGACGGGATGGACTGAATGGACGGGATGGATGGGATGGACGGGATGGACGGGATGGACGGATGGAAAGATGGACGGATGTACGGGATGGACGGGTAGGATGATGATGATTTCCTCGCATTAGTCGTGAAAAGCACAATGTTTAGTCTCGGCCAAAAGTGCAATAGATGGACTCGTACTTTCAACACAAACTCGTCCATCTATTGCTTACTTTCCAGCCTCTACAACAATGTACTAAAACCGATTCCAAAAATCCACGAAAATAACTTTCACTGATATGTTTGAAGTCGGTGCTTCAGCACGAGCCTGCAGGAGCCTGCCCTAAGCTACATATTTCGGTAACAAGTCATTTTGGTATAAATGACAAAATGCATAAAAATTACAAAATGTTAGTGCCACCAGGTCATTTTGTATAAATGTTTTAGGAGAAGAATACGCTTTGCCCAACATGTTCTTTTCTTAAAATGTTTCCAAAGCAACATTCACTATAGTCTCGATGTCCTTGTGTCAAGAAGTTTTCAGGACAGAATACTTAAGCGTATGCTTGCCTTTGGAATCCAAAACTTTAATGGTTACTTGACCTGAAATGTGTTTTAACAGAATCATTTTTAATTATTGTGACATTGGAAGACTATCTCCAATATTATTATTTTTTACTTTTTCGGTTCGGTTTTTTTTAGGTTGTAATTTTTAAGAGTTTGTAATTTATTATATTGTAATTTGAAAAGATGACTTCCTGCCAAGTTTCTTGCGGCGCATCTTCTTGGCAATGATGGTCCTTATTTGATTTTGATCTTGTCCATTTATCTTCTGTTCGTTTTTTCCTGTCATACAATTAGGCTCTTAGGTTTTTGTGGCGTCTAATTCTTTTGTCATTTGTTTATTATAACATTTTCACATTTACATACTTTTTGACTGGTGTACATTTTGATAATGAGACGTTTTGAACCATTGTATATTTAGTCATATGTACCAAAATGATCGGTTAAGCATATTTCAAACAGACGAGTAGAAACTAATTCGATCGGTTAAATTTTTCTTCCGCTTTTTATAGTAACTAATCTAAGTTACAATAGATTATTAATTTCAACTGGCCGTTATCTTTTACAAAGTATGCCTTTCTCGATTCAGAGACTCAATGCTGAGGGGTCCTCCTGCTGGTGCTTCATCAGTTCCATTTCACCATAATGCATTGAGACTAATAATTAATAATAATAAGAAGAAAAAAAAATCATAGTGACATCGCATTGTCTGACAAGGGAACTCATTGTGAAAATTACTGTGAGACCGTTCGGTTGGTCAGGAATCAAATGGCTGTATACAGTTGCGACGTTAGTCTAATTTAACGTAAACGGTGCCATTTAGATAAAATTGTTTACGGCCAGTACGCGAGCACTGAAAACCAACTGTGAATACAAACTTCAATTCTTATGCGTTAGAAATAGAGTCAAGTATTGTCTAATAACAAATTGAAGTTATCCGATAAATTCGTCTAAAGCGTGTACACATAGCGATTAGAAAGTATTTTGATTGACATTTCGAAGGCGATTAACTTGAAAGGTCGAAATTATTGAGCTCGTGGGCTGGAAAAATGCCGGCTAATCAATCTAATAATAATTAAAAACCGGCAGCGCTATGAAAGTCAATAGGCCATTTTTTATTAGGACAGAGGGCTTGCACATATATAAAGTACCTAATTTATAACTTCGTTTTTTTAAGCATTGGAAAGAAGTTAAGCGATCTTGATGTATCTTTTTTATTGAAAAACACTTTTGAGAATAAATCAGAACGAATATGCAACAATTAGTAAGGAGGAGGAGGAGGTTAGGTAATCAGTTTGTATTTAGCTAACTTAATTAGTAAGGACATATGGTCAATTACAGTTTTTTGGTTTCATAAGTAATAGTTGGGCATTTTTATTTTTTCTTGTACCTTTTGACTTTTTTTTTTAATTCGGAAAGTTTTATGTGATTTCTGCTCAGAATCACGAGCTCTTTCGATCCTACTAGGAGAAAAAAAGTGTCCAAAGTTTTTTCCCCTTCCGTTACCATTTTTCATAGACTTTATATGACCGTAACGGAATGGAGAATCGAAAATTATATGAAAGTTTTGGGACACTTTTTTTCTCCTAGTAGGATCGAAAGAGATCGTGATTCTGAGCAGAAATCACATAAAACTATCCGAATTAAAAAAAAAGTCAAAAGGTACAAGAAAAAATAAAAATGCCCAGTTACTATTTTTCTAAAAGCGTTTTTCGATAAAAAGACTCATCAAGATTGTTTACCCTATTTATAATGCTAAAAAACGACGTATAGTATAGTAATCAATGAACGATTTATTTTTAGATTATTTTTAAATATACTGGTTGATCGAACCTTCTCAGATTTATAACCGTAAATTGAATTTAACCAGTAATCTAATATATAAAAATCTCGTGTCACGGTGTTTGTTATCGAACTGCTTCGAAACGGCACGACCGATTTTTTATGAAACTTTTCTCCATACTCGGTAGGTCTGAGAATAGGTCGTAGGCTATTTTTTTTTATACCCCTATTCTTCGCATACGGAGTCGCGGGTAACAGCTAGTTTTACAATAAAAACAGATATCGGTATCACGAAACAAGGCAAGGATAAAAAGTCAATTTAACAAATTGCTGTCCATCAGACAGACATGAATGTTTAAGCAGGCACGTCAAGTCACAAATTTTATTGTATTGGTTATATCGGAGACGTAATCCAGAACCACTTTTTCGGATTGGGTAGATAATTGATAGCCATTACAATCAATAGTCTTTACACAAAACGGAACCTGTTTTTTTTGGTTAGTTTCCTTGACTAGGTATTGATGATTTAATTCATATGATAAAGGCAGCAATGGTGAATTAAACATTTAAGACACGTGAGATACTTTTATCATTTATTTTTATTTTTTCTTTTAGCATTTCTTTCTTGTTTGGTGAGGCGACCACACGGTTAATACTATACCTACTTCGTTTTTAGAGTTCTGCACCTCGAAAGGAAAAAGCGGAACCCTTATAGGATCACTTTGTTGTCCGTCCGTCCGTCCGTCCGTCCGTCTCTCAAGACGCTTTTTCTCAGGAACGCGTGGAGGTATCAAGCTGAAATTTATATCAAATACTCAGGTCTACTGTCCCTTGGAGCTGTGAAAAAATCAAACTTCTAAGCCAACGCAATCAAAAGATACAGCCATTTATGCCGCAAATTTTCGACACTCTGTGTTCTGAGTTTTACAGAATTTACGTGCTAAATTACTTTTGAAATTTACCATTAGCTTTACGGTGAACGAAAACATTGTGAGGAAACCAGCACCACCTACGAAGGAATTCAATGGCTATAAGTTCCATATAGCTCGAAGAATCGCAAGATTCAAGTGGCAGTAGGCGGGCACATCGCTCGTAGAACTGATGGCCAATGGGGCAAAAAAGTTCTCGAGTGGCGTCCACGGAGCGGAAGACGCAGTGTAGGTAGGTAAGCCTCCGTCAAGATGGAGCGACGACCTGGTTAAGGTTGCGGGAACCCGTTGGATGCGGATGGCACGAGACCGATCTGTTTGGCGAGCCTTGGGAGAGGCCTATGTTCAGCAGTGGACATCTTTCGGCTGAAAATAATGATGAAGTTCCATATCCGAACAGGGGGGCTACTCCGAAATTCGAATATCGAAGTTCGTATCGCATCGTCTTGCTCGCTCTTGTATTAAATAGTATTAGCGTGAGAGGAATGGCACGATACGAAGTTCGAATTTTGCACTTCGTAGTATAAGGCCCGGGCT
Source organism: Archips xylosteana (assembly GCA_947563465.1). Classification (NCBI taxonomy): domain Eukaryota; kingdom Metazoa; phylum Arthropoda; class Insecta; order Lepidoptera; family Tortricidae; genus Archips; species Archips xylosteana. Next base: position 12,232,796 of record OX387368.1, read on the forward strand.
TTAGATTACGTCTCCGATGTCACCCTGTATTTATACTGTCAGCTATAATAAACATAAAGCTAAAGAATATTATTTATTTGTGTTTGTCTATGTTAATAATGTGTTTTCTAAATCCACGACGCCTACACAAATGTCTGTTTTAATTTGGCGTGTCGGCTTTCTACCTCGTTTATAATAAAACGGAAATTTTCTTTAATTATAGATCCATATCAAACGCTTTTTTAATTAAGTGCAGGGAATTAGAACGAGGTGAGACGCTGGTCGGAAGATGTTAGTTCCGACAGTTAGTTAGAACACACATACAGACAGTTAGTGAATAAGATGTCACTGAACCAGTGAGATACACCTTTGGCCTCATCTGCACTTTTCATTAGGCGTTTTATGTAAAAAAAAAAAAAAATTTGACTTGACTCTACAGAAGACTGGAAAATGGATCGATTTATCATCATCACTATCATCATTTCAGCCACAGGACGTCGACTACTAAACATAGGTCTCCCTCATTGATACCCAATCATTAGCGTGCTTTTCCACCAGAGGTGTGCTACCCTACGTTCAGTGGCGTATCTACCGTATGGCAAGCCGGGGCAGTGCACCGGGGCCCTCAAGCTCAGGGGGCCCCTTGGACTCTGACTTACAAACTATAAACGCGGACCTATGAGAAACGCGGCGCTCTTCAACAGTGTGACTATAAAAAAAACGCTACTAGTGAATTCACAATCGCGTGAGTCTAGTGAATTTAATGTGCATTCATCCTTACTTGTCTTATCATATAAACAAACAAGGGTTGTGGCCCTAGTATACTTTTTGCCCCAGGGCCTTTGGTTACCTAGCTACGCCACTGCCTACGTTGCTATGGATGTGTCTGATATCCACCAATCACGTTCATTGGTCCACATAGCATAAGCACTGGTGGAAACGGGTTCAACTAAGCTATGATGTTTATATGGAAAGATGCGTGCCCTGGACGCGTGCTATGGATGGTGGCGTGGCGAGTCGTGTAGCAATGTCCCCCCTCACCGCGCTGCCGCTCCGCGCGCCCCTGTCGATACATCGCATAGCTCGAGCTGCGCATCTTCTTCGCACAACTGCCTCGCGGCTGCTCATCTACATAGCGCATCTTCTTCGCACAGCTGCCTCGCGGCTGCTCATCTACATAGCGCATCTTCCTCGCACAGCTACATAGCTTAGCATTGTTGGAAACGGTCACACAGTTTCGTAGCGAAGCTTTCACATCTTCGCAGCATAGCTGGGCATTTCTTATTCTTACGTTTTTTTGTATGGCTTGTAAGAATTGAGTAAATTTTTTAGGAAAATCAGTAAACTGTATATTAATTCACTTAGCAAATTACATCCAGTATTATTTTTGAACATACAAAAATTAAAAAGATTATAAAAAAACATTTAAGTCCAAAATGTCACGGACCGTGTAGTGTGACATTACCGGAATTTGAAATGAAATGTTTTTTCCGAAGAAATGTTATGTTATTTTGCAAAACTTTACAGCAATTATGCAAGACTAACCTTTGTTCTATAAAATGAATTTAAAAATATATAAATAATAATGACTATTTGTGATTTTGAGCAACATAAAGTTTGTGACTAGTTTTTGTGTCACGACCATGTGCGATACTAAAACATTACGGTACTCGGTATACTCGGCATAGCACATCTCTGGCGGAAAGACACCCTTACGGTTGGAAGCGGGTTGCTTCTGCCTTGAACCTGCGGCCTTCACCTAATCGTCTGTCGATCTCGTTGGTGGACGTTGTGACGCGCTTGCCAGTCCGTGGTCTCCATTCGAGAACTTTTGGGGCCCATGTGTTCTACGTGCTATATGGCCTGCCTATTGCCATTTCACGTGTGGATGTCGGATTTGATGTATCGTGCACTGGGTCATACACGTTGTTTTGTTTGCGTCTCTCCTGTGGACATGGCGAAAGCTAACCTTTTCAACGCTCTGTCAAATAAAACAGCTCTCACTTATACGCCATGACATCGGAATGTCAAACGCGAAGTTGAAACGCGAGTAGTGGATATCGCTCTGCACGTCGTGACTGATGTATCAGTCGTTGGCGTAGAACCTGCGGTGCTGATATATGTGTCGTTAGCGTCGAAAAGGTTAAGGGTCTGCAAGTCTAGAGATAACCTACGATAACATGGCCCGCCCCTCCAAATTACTATTTCAATGTGTAATGTCATACGACTAGTAGAACAATTAATCCGAGTATCTGCTCTTTGTTCTTAGTCACATCTTCAAACTTTCCCTGATCGACAGGACAGAGGGCGAAAAGTAATTGTTCTACCGCTGTAAAACCTATTAATTTGTATTCAAACATTCATAATTATGTATGTTAGCTTTTAAAACCTGCCTAGCCGGTCTAGACATAGAAAACACTTTCTACAAAGGCAGACTTTGCTCACGAGACTAGTTAACGTAGCCATAATTTTGCGATAGGAATTTGCTTGGCCTAGTCAAGGTGTTTCCAATCATTTCCACATGTTTTTATTAAGTTGACGGCACTTGCTATCACAATCTAAGAAACGGTACGTTGCTGACAAAGAGATGGCGAATGTGATTACATGCGGCCGTTTGAAATGTCAAATTTAATTTCGCACATAAATTCTGAAAAACTCTCTCTACTTGAGAAGCCATACCACTAGGCTACCACGAACATGAAATATTCAAGATGTGTCTGCAAAATTTATCGAGTTTCTAAGACTAGTAATAATGTAATGGCATTGTCTATCAGTAACTAACGGTACTGTTTTATGGGTATATGTAAATTTAACCCTTAAAATAAACCCATTCCGAATGCTTGTGCTTTCACGCATGTTAAATCAAAACTGCTTTTATCAAGTGAACCACTGACCTTCATTTCTCTGTAAAAGTTGTGACATCAAAACTGGATAGTAAAGAGATCACGGCCAGTTACATTAAAAAAACAAGTGCATGTTGTCACGTGCTTGTATCCATTGCAGTATTTAATCATCAAAAAATTATTATCTTTTTGAATCTCTGCGTGATCTCCGCAACCGTCCGGGAGGGGTACATGCCCCTATGACCCCTCCCCCCTAAATCCGCCCTTGAGGCAGGCCATGGAGATGGCGGGACGTTCGTCAGCAAAAGCGCACTGTTTTAAAAAAACATGGCCGAGTGAGTCTAAAATATACTTTTCGAGCCTTATGTTACACTTTTCGTAAGGAAATCTTTCAGGGAATCATCTGAGGTCGGACAATACTATACTTTCAGGTTCATAAAGTCGTCCGTCGGAACTGATGGAAGTTGTCGAGCGTCTTGTCGTATATATCTAAATTATTCAGATATGTTGGCATAAACCGTTCGCTTAAGAGGGTTTATACCTGCTGAGCTGGCAACGTTGCATTTTTGTTAGTTTTTCTCGATTATTCCATAAAAATTGAATGAAAATTAAAAATGTTTTGAATACAAATTGTTCTAATATATAAGTTGAACAATTTGTATTCAAAACATTTTTAATATTCATTCAATTTTTATGGAATAATCGAGAAAATAGTTTTTCTCGATTATTCCATAAAAATTGAATGAAAATTAAAAATGTTATGAATACAAATTGTTCTAATATATAAGTTGAACAATTTGTATTCAAAACATTTTTAATATTCATTCAATTTTTATGGAATAATCGAGAAAAACTAACAAAAATGCAACGTTGCCAGCTCAGCAGGTATAAACCCTCTTAACGTATTTAAGTTCTCAAGAGGCTGTCCTGGACTATGAGACCAAATTGGCACCAAAGCGGCACCCCGATATTTTCTATTTCAATTAACGCATTCACTACCGCATTATTGAACGACCTCTTTAGCCTAGTTGGTAGTGACCCTGCCTACGAAGCAAGAGGTCCTGGGTTCGAATCCTGGTAAGGGCATTTATTTGTGTGATGAGCACGAATATTAGTTCCTGAGCTATGGATGTTTTCTATGTATTTAAGTATTTATTTATCTATATAAGTATGTTTATCGTCGTCTAGTGTCCATAGTACAAGCTTTGCTTAGTTTGGGACTAGGTCGATTTGTGTAAGATTGTCCCCTAATATTTATTTATTTATTTATTTATTACCGGGAACGCATTTATGTTTTTTAGTGACTTTCGCCTAGTGTCTCTGTCATAGTGTGCCAGCCATTGAACGCACTTGTGCGTTTGTGGCACCTGGAGAAGTTTCGAATCCGAACAGCCGGCACCGAATGCGTCAGATTCCATAGTGATATCGCCATATTTCGTGGGGTTAAATAATGGTAATCTAAACGTACAGTCAAGGGCAAAGATATATATGCAAGTAATGTGAAAGAAAATAAGTAATCATATAAAGATAAAAAGATATATACTCATTCAAATGCTCAAAAATATGCAAATGTCAATGAGCCCATAAATATGTATATGGCAAGTCCAAAAACTTGTATACGATCAAAATGGCATAAATTTGTATTCTGCAAAAGACGCAAAATATTGTAGTCATATTTATATCACTAAATATAGATTCAGTATCTGCTACAAAATAAGTATACAAAATATAAATCTGCGAAAAGCAACTTTATGTTCTTGATACACGAAACAAATTTGAATGGAATGTTTTGACAATTCACGAAAACGGTACCATAAATGTCATTGCGTATGTCTGTCTCACGTTTGGATCTGTCACTGATGCGTGACTGCGATGTATAACCGCTGCAATAAGGTTGGTGCATTGCATACATATTTTGCAACTTTGAGCGGATACATATTTTTGACCTTCTACGGATTTTGTAATAATACTAATAATATTGAAATTGCCAACTTAAACTAGGTATCTATATACAGGGTGTTCCGTAAGTAGTACGACAAATAGAAATGGAAGATTGGTGGGCAGGTCATCTACTAAATATCAAAAAATGACCTCAGTAAAAGTCGCACCGTTTTCGAGAAATTTTGATTTTTCTGATTTTTTGAAAAATGTAACACCCACACGAATATTTTGAATTGTGATATTCCGAATTAGTTATTTTTTGAATTTATTTTTATTAAAAAATAATCTTGAATAGTTTTGTTATCAGATGAAAAAAAACCCTTTTAAAAAACTATTACAATGTTTTATTTATTTTTATTTCAATTTAAATTTTGCCTCTTCTCCTAAACTTTGGTCAAGATTTGATTTATCACAGTGAAAAAAATTACATGACCACTATTGAGCTTACTAGCTTAGAACATGTCCGTTTAATGGACATTCAAAAATGATAAATAGGTTATCAAAAAAAATTTTCAGGAAAAAAAATCTTCATACAAAGCATTAAGTACCCAACAAATCTCGTTAAGCCAGTACTACCACCTTATCTAAGTTGAGGATCAAGATGGATCAGAATGAATTCTGGTTCAATTCAGCAGCTATGCAAAACTAAATAAATAAATAAAAAATCTAAATTTCGCGTTTCATTAAACGCCGCTAAATTTAAATTCGAAATTTAAAAATAATTTGGTTTATCTTTTGTTTATTTAACCATTATTCAACCATACCCAAATTAACGGTAAGATTGGATTCAATAGATGGCCTAGTGGTTAGAGAACCTGACTACGAAGCTTGAGGTCCCGGGTTCGATTCCCGTGTCGGGGCAGATATTTGTATGAAAAATACAAATGTTTGTTCTCGGGTCTTTGGTGTTTAATATGTATTTATCTATATAAGTATTTTTATCCGTTGCCTAGTACCCATAACACAAGCTTTGCTGAGCTTACTTTGGGACTGGGTCAATTGGTGTGAATTGTCCCGTGATATTTATTTATTTTATTTTTTTTATTAAATATGAATGAGTTTTAATTGTTTTTGTTTTAATAAAACACGCGACTTTTTTTTATTTTTTTTATTTATTTAGTTCTGCGTAGCTGCTGAATTTAACCAAAGTGCATTCTGATACCCACCAACCCACTAATCCACAACAGAATCCGTCAATCAAAAAATTATATTTTTAAAATATTTTTAGTGTTTAGTGTTTAGGAACAGTATTTAAAATGCCAGTAATCAATATGACTCGATATTATCAATGATTGTCTTACCTACGTAAAAGTAGACTCTTCAGAATTAAGTGGCCAGCCACTTAGAAATGAAGGATTGCCGTACGTAGAGTCAAGGGCAAAAACATGTAGCCGTTCAAAGTTTCAAAAATATGTACATATACACGACCTAAATGTTAAGTTAATAAAGTAGTGTAGGTATACATTTTTTGAAACTATGTACGGCAACATATTTTGCCCTAAGTGTGTACCTATATTTATGAATATTATGGTGTGTCTAAATTTATGCGTTGATTGATGCAGACATAATATTGCACCTGCTGCTTATATACTTATCTTTCACACAACGTATACATATTTATGCACCTTTCCATGTTCCATAATTTATGATCTTAATGATGACGCCATTTTTTGAGATTTTGTGGTGTATATATATCTTTGCCCTTGACTGTACGCACCTTTATTATGTGACTTACAAAATTCAAATTACATACAAGGTGACCTTTAGCCTCTGGACAAATAATGAAACCATGGATAAGACTGATACTTAGCAATATCGTAAAATAGTTATTTGCTTAATTAGACAAGAAAACAAAAAAAAATTCTATGAAATCATATCATCCAAATAAACAGGCTCCTCCAAAGTGATACATTGAAAACCGTTAGTTTTTCGGTAAATATTGGACTGTACCTCTACCATGAGTTACACTAGTTTACAGTGACCGTACTCGTATCTCCATACAAATCATTTACGCCCTCGCTAGCGAGTACGGTCACTGTAAACTAGTGTAACTCATGGTAGAGGTACCATCGCCCCAGACGCCAGATACCCATTTTCAAAACAAATTTGCTTGCAGCCGTTGATGTTTATTGCTATGTATTGTTATGGACAGATGTCTAGCCACTGCACGCAAACTGGGCCTTTAAGGTGGTTATCTGGCGCTTGGGGCGATAGTACTGATTGTTATGATACTTTGCAGTTTGGTTTTAAATATCTTGCTATACCAGTAGTATTAGTATTTGTCCAGAGGCTAAGGTCACCCAGTATATTATTATTTAAAACTAAGTGTGCGCTTATTGTCTAACGCGCTGACGCTTGTTTTCGCATTCACTGTTTCTTTCTGTCTAATGGTATAAGAAGGTGGCAAAAAGAGACGGTGATAGAGATGACAAGCGCGCGGGCGTTAGACAATATGAATATGGCCTGTGTTTTTCTTTTTACGCAGTTTATTTTTGACATGAGAATAGTTTTGTATGTCATGACATGGTCATGTCAGTCTCATTGTAAAGGTGCGGATCTTGTCAGAAATAACATGAAGTTAGCTTCAATTGTGAGTAATGATTTCTAATGTTCTATTAACTCGTTGACATAACTACCTATGCTACTGTGGTGGTCGTAACTAATCAATCACAAGTTGCAACTAATTGAACATGCTACTTTTATGATTGTACGCTTACTAAGTTATATTATAATGTTGAATCGCCTTTGTTTCCTTGGTTTACTTTCTCTCGCAAGGTGGGTGTGAAATTATCAAAATAATAAAATTTAACGACCGCTTTAGCCTAGTTGGTAGTGACCCTGCCTACGATGCAAGAGGTCCTGGGTTAGAATCCCGGCAAGGGCATTTATTTGTGTGATGAGCACGAATATTTGTTCCTGAGTTATGGATGTTTTCTATGTATTTAAGTATTTATTTATCTATACCAGTATGTTTATCGTCGTCTAGTACCCATAGTACAAGCTTTGCTTAGTTTGGGACTAGGTTGATTTGTGTAAGATTGTCCCCTAATATTTATTTATTTAATTATGTTCATTGATAGTTCTTCGATAATTATCGCATAATTATGTGATAATTAACCAACAATGCATATTGATATGTATTAAAAAGTACTTTTAGTTGTTATTATTTTCTTGTTTGGAAACACACAAACGACGTAACGTGATGCCAGAATCATCCGCCCGCTGGGAACTACAGACGCAGCCCTTTCATTCTGAGAGGAGGCCTGTGCCCTGCAGTGGGACGTAGGTATATAGCCTGGGATGATGATGATGATGACGCCAGAAAAAGTGACGCAAAATATTACGCGTAATATCACATTTTATTTTTATTGATAATATGATAAGTATCAGGATAATTAAATAAATAAAATAAAATAAATAAATAAATATTAGGGGACAATCTTACACAAATCGACCTAGTCCCAAACTAAGCAAAGCTTGTACTATGGGTACTAGACGACGATAAACATACTTATACAGGGTTATTTGTAATTCACTAGCATCCTTTTAACCCTTAACTCCTACCACTTAAACAAATGTTTTTTGTTTTACGGCTTTTGTCATAACTTAATATTTTTGGTGTAATAACGTTTTGAAAATTTGAGATTTCCTCTTATTTTTACGATACTCTGTGTATTTGTATGGGAAAAAAAGTGCTTCATTTTAAAAAGTCGTAAAACAAAAAACATTTGTTTGAGTGATAGGAATTCAGGGTTAAGAGGATGTCAGTGAATTAAAAATAACCCTGTATAGATAAATAAATACTTAAATACATAGAAAACATCCATAACTCAGGAACAAATATTCGTGCTCATCACACAAATAAATGCCCTTACCGGGATTCGAACCCAGGACCTCTTGCTTCGTATTATTTTGATAACTATCCCGTAGAACCCAGTTTGCACGTTTAAATGTTTATTGATCTACTCGAGGCAAAATTACCATATTCTCGGATATTTTTACATCATCTGAACTGGAAATCAATATCCTCAAAGTTTAAATACTGCTGGGGATTTTTGTGTTTCAATGGACATGAGATTTCTTGAAACTCGAGGAAAATGAACAAACTGCATTATGAAGGTCAATGACGGATACAATAGGGATGATACCACCAATCAACTGATTTGCTTTTTATGAGCTACCAAAACATGATGCTCCCATAGATTATGTAGGTATGCCATTTGCTAGTTACGTCACCTATAATATCAACTATTTTTGTTACATAAAGGAGGGAGAACGAGCCTGCGGGTGGGTATGGCGATATTTTTCCCAAAATCGTTTTTTCCAGATAGCAAATTTTCCATTCGTATTTTTTCACAAAAGTTTTTAATCTCACTATGGTTTTTTTACTGAAGCTTATTTTCACAATCGCGTTTTTTCAAACTTTAATCGACACAGAAACATAGGTAGGTTTAGGTTATGTTAAGTTTGCATTAAAGCAATACAGAAGAAGGAGCTCCGCGGTCAATTCAAATTAAAAAAGAATCGCTACTGTGAATATAAGTTGAAATCGAACTGCCGAAATCTTTCTCTTTCGCGTATTTTATGTACAATATGACTGGATAGGTCATTTCAACAAAATCGTAATTTCCTTGTAGTAAAATTTCCGTTCGCAGATTTTCCTAAATGCTTTTTTCTCACCATAGTTTTTACTGAAGCTTATTTTCACAGTAGCGTTTTTTCCCAATTTGAATTGACACAGAAACAGTGTCGACGGAGCTCCGCTCACGCGGATTTCCTTCTTCTGTGCTTTACCTATGTTTCTGTGTCGATTAAAATTGGGAAAAAACGCGATTATGAAAATAATAAGCTTCAGTAAAAACACATAGAGAGAAAAAAAGCATTTGGGAAAAAATGCGAACGGAAATTTTGCTAAAGGGCATTTCTATTTTTCGTTGTACCCAATTAAGAAATTGTTAACACGGAGTTAAAATTAGGCTAAGTTGTGGCTAAGTTCAGATGAACGCGCGACGACGCGCGGTAGGCTTGACGCGCGGTTTAAGATTATTACTAATCAATGTTGTTGTGTATGTACATGACCGCGCGTATGCGAGCACGCGCGTTGACGCGCGGTCATGTACACAACAACATTGATTAGTAACAATCTTAAACCGCGCGTCGAGCCTACCGCGCGTCGTCGCGCGTTCATCTGAAATTAGCCTTAGTCCGTTTGGTTACGCACTTTTTCAAGTCTTTACAATAAAAAAAAACGTAACAAACCACACAATTCTTCACTTCTTGTTACTTGTCCGATTTGTTACGTTTTTTTTTATTGTAAAGACTTGAAAAAGTTCGTAACCAAACGGACTAATTTTAACTCCGTGTTAACAATTTCTTAATTGGGTACAACGAAAAATAGAAATGCCCTAAACTGTCAGTCAATTGAAATTGCAAACAATGTAAACAAACCTTGTATATAAAATTTCTTTAATTTCCATTTTCCCTCATCAAATACTGCTAAATCCGTGTGTTAATAATCAATACTTACCACAATACTAAACCATTAAAACAATAAACAGGTGCTAGAATATGGATATTTCATTAAATGGTTTATTTACATTGTTCGCAATTTCAATTGACAGCGATTTTACAAGGAAATAACGATTTTGGTAAATTGCTCTAACCAGTCATATCAATAGGTACACAAGTGACGATCACTTGCTATCCTTGCAGACGATTGCATCTACAAACATCATCTATAAACATTTATTATCTTCACGTATTCATTTGCACACATATTTCTAACAGTCTCTTCAGTGGCTAACGCAACTTACAAAACATGCTACTTGTGTGTTAAAGCAATTAAGAACCAAAATGGCGGCGGTCAGCTGTTTGAGTAAAGCTGTCATCAAATAACGCAATACCTAGTCGGTGGCGTGATTTTGGTGCAATGTAAATAGCAAAGACCGTATTTGTTCTGGGATGTTCACTTAAAATTAAAGTATCTAGTCAATTTAGGTAATAACACGTAGTTTTGAATGTCGAAGTATCTACAACCGGTTCGGAAAAACCCTGTTGAGAAGATTCCGGTATGAAATCAACACAATTCTTTTTTTTTTCAAAAACAGATCTAAAGTACATTTTAATCCAAAATATAAAAAAACATTTTTTTTAACGCGATAGTATCGCTATTTGAAGCTGGACAAATATGCTCTTGATATATTAGTGTTTTCTTGGCAGTAAATTTGAATTTTGTATCTGTGTGATCTGATCGGTAATATTTTTTGGAATTTTGTTTAAAAAACGTATGCAGTTTCCCAGAATCGAGTTTTTGCTTTTAGGCAGTCTGTAAGATGGAACTTTAAGCTTATTTGCGTTTATACATAGTAAGTAGCCTTTGGCTTATCAACGTTAGTGGGAAAATACCATATGTTTTTCTTACCGATAATCATTTCGCAGTCACGGCGCTCCTTGAATCTGTTTCCATACTAATTGTATAGAAGCTTTGCGATCCAAAACAGACAAAAGAGACGGGGCGCCCCCGTCCCACGTCTCTTCTGTGTGGCTTGCGCCTAAGTTAAAAACCGGCCAAGTGCGAGTCGGACTCGCGCACGAAGGGTTCCGTACCATTATCTATAAAAAATTGCGGTTTACGATTTATGACGTATAAAAAAAAACTACTCGTTCAAACCAATTTTCGGTGGAAGATTACATGGTAATGTACTATCGCCCCAAGCGCCAGATAACCACCTTAAAGGCCCAGTTTGCGTGCAGTGGCTAGACATCTGTCCATAACAATCCATAGCAATAAACATCAACGGCTGCAAGCAAATTTGTTTTGAAAATGGGTATCTGACGTCTGGGGCGATGGTACATCATATATTCACGCAAACTATTCAGTTTAGAAAAAAAATATATGAGAACCCTCAATATCATTTTTGAAGACCTATCCATAGATACCCCACATGTATGGGTTTAATGAAAAAAAAAAAAAAATTTTGAGTTTCAGTTCTATGTATGGGGAACCCCCAAAATTTATTGTTTTTTTTTTCTATTTATGTGAGAAAATCTTAATGCGGTTCACAGAATACATCTACTTACCAAGTTTCAACAGCATAGTTCTTATAGTTACGGAAAAAAGTGGCTGTGTGTGACATACGGACGGACAGACAGACAGACATGGCGAATCCATAAATTGATATTGACCGTGAGGTAGACCCATTGACGCTTCGTGGACGTCGTATTTTACCCGTGATCATTACCCGGTAAATCCTCTATCCTAATAATAGCTTGGACTAAGAGAAGGCAAGCCGTGGTGGCCTAGTGGTTTGACCTATGGTCTCCCAAGCAGAGGGTGTTGGGTTCTAGCCCACGCTCGCACCTCTTGAATTTTTCGAAATGTGTGAACATTTGAAATTTACCATGCGCTTGGTAAACATTGAGAGGACACTTTTACACACCTGCGAGGAAATTCAATGGTGTGTGAGAAGTTCCCAATCCGCACTGGGCCCGCGTGGGAACTACGGCCCAAGTCTTCACATTCTCCTGGGCCTGTGCCCTGGACTGGGACGTATACAGGGTTATTTTTAATTCACTGACATCCTCTTAACCCTGAATTCCTATCACTCAAACAAATGTTTTTTGTTTCACGACTTTTTAAAATGAAGCACTTTTTTTCCCATACAAATACACGGAGTATCGTAAAAATAAGAGGAAACTCAAATTTTCAAAACGTTATTACACCAAAAATATTAAGTTATGACAAAAGCCGTAAAACAAAAAACATTTGTTTAAGTGGTAGGAGTTTAGGGTTAAAAGGATGCTAGTGAATTACAAATAACCCTGTATATGCTTGGATGACGATGACTAGGTGCACAGTAAGTTTCAATAAATTGAGCATCAATTGGCCAATCCGTTTATTTGCAAAATACTATTACGAATGCATCGGACAGCCAGTAAGTTTGTTTATTACTGACATCGGTTGACCTACTGGGCTGGTGTGAGTGTTTACTGTGTTTCAGATGTTTACTTAACTTGTTTGAAGATACAGTTTTTCGTGGTGATTCGCAATTTTAAGGCATGTAAGTGAAATCTGCATTTTCGAGTGTGTATCGTTCTAATTCCTAGTTTTTAGGCTGAAGTGGGTTTCACTTGAAATTTAAAATGTGTTACGTAAAAAATACAAATATATTTTTAGGCATTCAGTATCCGAAAGAGGGCCTGTCCCCAGTATATTCTCGTACTAGTTTTAAGTTCTCGTGTAAGCGAATTGGCTAAGTAAAGATTTTTGAAGAGGTGCTAATTATATTTTTTTTAGACAGTCGGCGTTCTGGAGATCGAGAAACTGCAGCTGTTTTATTTTTATCTCCTGTTGTTTACTGGAAATATTTTTTTAAGTGTTCGAGATGACATTTGTGGGATTTTACGGCTGACAAGCGGTTCGTGCTCAGTACTAAGAAGAAATAGAAAAAAAAACGAAGTCAACTGTCAGTTTTGTCAATGTCAAATCGTTTGCGTTTCGTTTGCTTTGTGTTTTGGTGTGCTCAGTGTGATTTTTGGACTATTTTTATCGACCTCCGCATAAAATCCGGACTTTCAATTTTACCGCATTTCTCCACGACCTATGCACGTTAATTGGATCACGATTGAATACTTTCGATCACTATTTTGGAACTGCTTCTTGGATAACGCAAAGCAAACGAAACGCAAACGGTTAGATTTCATTTGACATTGACAGAAGCGACAGTTGATTCGTTTTTTTTTTCTATTTCTTCTTAGTACTGAGCACGAACCGCTTGTCAGCCGTAAAATCTCGCAAATGTCATCTCGAACACTTAAAAAAATATTTCCAATAAATAAAAGGAGATAAAAATAAAACACCTGCAGTTTCTTAGTGTTGAAGTCGACCACTGTCGAAAAAAAATATAATTAGCACCTCTTCAAAAAACTTTACTTAGCCAATTGTAATAATTCTTATAAGAATAAAGAATCTTTTAACCGAAATCGACCCGATGAGACCGAGATGAGATGACGTATCGGTTCTGCCGTAAAATTGGGAAGAATAATTTTTGTACTAATATTAATACTTTTCCTTTACTTCGCATTCAAAGCTGGATGTTTACTGAAACTGCGTTATCCTCAAAATATTATTTTAAAGAGATTCCGAGATTTCCAAATGACATAAATTCCCCTATAAGTATTCACATTTGTACAGATGACGCATGTATGGTCGAGCAAGTAGTTAAGTTAGTTTAGTATAAAACATTCGGAACTCTGACCTGGTAGACATAGACAAGACATAACTTTATTCGACATCAAAAAAAGAAAATACACTTACTTGACTAATACAGAAGAAAAATAAAAACAACAATAATAATAATTAAAACAAAAACATAGTTAAAGATGTCGAAAAGGAATTTCAGTCAGCCTTAAGAGCTGCGGTAGGTGCCTGCTACAGCAGCGCTGATTTTCAGCCAAACCCTTCATATCAGTGCATCAAACTTGTTGGATCGGAATCAGCACAAATCATCATCTTCCAAGCCTATATACATCCCACTGTAGGGCACAGGCCTCCTCTCAGAATGAGAGGGCTTGGGCTGTAGTTCCCACGCCGGCCAAGCGCGGATTGGGAATTTCACATACACCATTGAATTCCGATGAACCATACACAAACAGTCCACAGTGGATCAACATTCAAACAATTGCGCTGCACCACAATTTCTACGTATGTCTCTGACATTAACATGCATACAGACAAGACAATGGGAAATTAGGTTTATTGCAAAGATTCTTATTGACTACAAATTACTTGGTAAATACAAATCTCCCATACACGTTACGGCAGATTGACAGGTGCCACATAGTTTTTTGTGTAGTTTTTAGATTGGGACAATGCCTATTTGTCTGGAATGGAAATGAGCTATAGAAAAAAGGGTCAAGTGCGAGTCGGACTTGTACATGAAGGGTTCTGTACCTCCGCTACAAAGCTAATCCGGCTGAACGGATTTGTTATACAACACGCAAAATGTTAACTGCACGCATAATGTGAAAACAGTAAAAATGTAGATACGCAAAATCTACATCATAAGTCATCACCATCATCATCATTTCAGCCGGGTGTGTTTTACAATACCGAAGTACGAAAGACCGAATGTATTAAAACATCGAATGGGTCAAAAGACCAACACGATTTTTTCTGAAACCGTAAACTTTTCAGAATTTATTAAAACGGCATCATACAGAACCCATTAGGTTAGGTTAGGTTTGTTTTATAACAATCTTAAAAAGTTAACGGTTTCATTACGATTGGAAGCGATTTGCATCCACCCTGAACCTGCGGCCTTTACCAAATCGTCCGTCCATCTCGTTGGTGGACGTAACACGCTGCGCTTGCCAGTCCGTGGTCTCCATTCCAGAACTTTTGGGCCCCAATGGCCATCTGTTCTGCGTGCTATATGGCCTGCCCATTGCCATTTCAACGAGCTAATCCGTTTGACTATCTCGGTGACCCCGGTTCTTTTATGGATCTCCTCGTTTCTGATTCATCATAAGTATCATAACATAACAAATGTACAGTATAATATACGCGAAATGCATGTGTGTCATGCATTCAATTGTATTCTGTTTATTAGAGAAAAAAAAGATTACCACGATGTTATTTTCCGGAATTGCTGTGAGAATTTCGTAAAATCTCGGAAATTCTCGAACTGCCAGACCAGACCTTATGGTTCGCAGGAGCAAAGCCGCGTGGGAAACTAGACTAGTTAGTAACACAGGCAGCGACCTTCGCAGGTCTAGATAGATTGCCCTAAAAGTGAATGTAGGATTATAAATTAACGTGACTTTTGCAATCTGTACCCGAAAGGGACTGCAGTTTCCGACGTTGGGCAACTGCATTCTGATCAGCTGCCGTCGGTGCTGGCATGGGTTGCATGTAATATTATTATCGTCGCGGGTAGTGCAAATCCGCTTAACTTACATTGGATCATTCCGCGTATCTGACAAATTTAGCCAACTTTGAACAGGAAATTACCTTGAGACTCACTCATAGTCAAAATACGGGTCTCTATGGTTTTAAGTCATACCTAATGTATCGATTTCCATAATCAACGTTAGTCTTAAAGTGATTTATTTCTGAAACAGTATTTTCTTCGGAATCGTTATAAAATAAACCTAACATAACCTACTGCGTTCTATGAGATGGCATTTAATCCTGAAAAAATACAGTTATAGAAATATATCACTTTATGACTAACGTTGATTATGAAGAATTATACATTATGACTTATTAAATTATGAGAAACCAAGGTGCGACCAAAAATACGGATAAGTCACGTCTTTAATTAAGTTAAGCGCAACATGTTTCGGGATAATCCTTAGCCCTTCTTTCTGGAGCACATGCCACGGCGGCTGCTGCCAAACGCGCACTCGCCGCCCGCAACATGTCAGCCTAAACTCGATTAATGACGAGAGTTATCCTTAATTTTCACTAAGTATTAGCAAAATTTCAAATGTTTACTCTTAATTCGTTAAAATAGAACCACCATATCGTCAATACTTTGAAAAAAGCTCGTATCTCAAAATCGATAATCTGGTTAATTGAACTTTACTGAGTGTGCAATAAAGTTCAGTTTGGTTTACATATTGATTTGAGATACGAGATTTTTTCAAAGTAGTGACCTTTGATCAATTATAACTGTAGATCCACAGTCGCGCGCCCGAAAATGTCCGAGCCAAATGAGCGCCACTTTGATAAAAGTGGCCTTCTTTTTTCTCAGTACGTTGCGTGAAATTGTTAAGAGGATACGATGCGCACCATTTCTCCATACAAACGTAATCCCCAGTTACCTCCCTGGATAATGGCTTTAAAGCCAAATTTTTTTTACTGTGTAATCTGTATCTACCACAGCTATGCCCCTAGGTTTCGTTTTTTTCCATATTTCAATTAACATAAGAAATATGAGCTTTCAAAAAGTGAAAAAATTGCCCAATTTCAACGTCATTTTCAGACACTCGTCAGAAAAGAATCCCTCATATAAACAAAAAAAAGGAAAACATAGGGGCATAGCTAAATCTATCCTCTAATTATATTTGAAAAAAATAATTTTATTGGTCCAGTTTTCGAGAAGAAAACAGGGGATTACGAAATGCTGTTTTGATCAATTTTACGCGCCTATTAACGGTCTGAGCTGCAGTTGTCCCGCTCTCGCTGTACTGACACGGAGGGGTTCGGGCGAGACAGCGACATTTCATTAAAATACCTATTTCTCAAAAGTCTCTCAGCCATCGTACCCTCTTAAGTTTAGCTGTCAAGTGTCAACCGAAATTCGACTGTAATGAAGTAAAGACTAGGTTCAAATTTCTGTGTAGGTGATGATTTTAATTATTATGCAAACAAATAAAAAAGTTCGGACATTCTTTGAAGGGGATTTTGTTCGGCAATGTGTATCTTCAGTTATAATTGATCAAAGGTAGTGACGATATGTTTGTTGGCCTATGATTTATTGTTCTCTTGGCGTCTCATTAATTTTTAATACTGGGCTGCAGTTAGGTGCTAATTATGTTCATACTTATTTCGTTGAATATATTCATAGATGTTCGAGGAATTCCTCGTGGTAATTTGATAACGACAAAGGTTAGTGATCCAGCACTGTGTCAGACGAACGGACGCACAGTGGAGCCTTATTTTTTTTTTAACATAAAACCGACCCGTGATTGACCACTATGTCACCTAATAAGTGCAGATGAGGCCATGGTTCATGTAAAAACTATAACTCACAAGAATGTGTTACATATTTTATTATTTTAAGTTGGTTGATCGAGGGTTATACGATGCAATCCATTCTTCTCTTTTTCAGCGCCTTTCGCCCACTATCAGGCATACGGCCCTCTAATCTTTTTCCATCCACATCGGTTATCTGTTTCCCTTTTCCAAACTGGTTCAAAACGAGTAGAATTCCCTACCTGCGACTTTGTTCCCTGAACACTACAATCTGGCCGTTTTCAAGTCTAGGGTGAATGAGTATTTACTAGGCAAGCGTGCTCCATCGTATGCCTCATCTCCATCACGCGTGATTGTGGTCACACGAAAGCCAATAATACAAAAAAAACTGGTTTAAATCCGTTCATCCGTTTAACTGTATGAAAATGTTACAGAGCCGAAAGGTACTTTCAAATCTTTGCGCGCGCACTATTTTTGCAGCATCGTACCAACTAGGCATTAGTGTACAGACCTACTAAAGAATTAGTATGTCATTTAAGGCTCTATAAAGTGGAGTTTACCACAGCTGGCTATATTGGGTTGAGAGTATTTCGCAAGGGTCGTTCAACTCTCGCGGTCCGTTGACAGCACGCCGAGGTACTTGGTCTTAATTAGACGACCAGATGGCCTAGTGGTTAGAGAACCTGACTACGAAGCTTGAGGTCCCGGGTTCGATTCCCGCGTCGGGGCAGATATTTGTATGAAAAATACGAATGTTTGTTCTCGGGTCTTGGGTGTTTAATATGTATTTAAGTATGTATCTATCTATATAAGTATGTTTATCCGTTGCCTAGTACCCATAACACAAGCTTTCCTTAGCTTACTTTGGGACTAGGTCAATTGGTGTGAATTGTCCCGTGATATTTATTTATTATTTATTTATTTAATTGCCTCTTCTGATGCATTTTGCTATTTTCATGATTTAATAAAAGATTTTGCTAAAAAAATCACCATTTTTATTTCCCCTTCCGCGGCTGATACTACATGTTTATTTTTACGCCCTACTAATGGCCTGGGTAGATATCACGATATTCACGATGTCCGTCAGATACGTTTCAGTTCGATGTGATTTTCGTCAGATTCAACCATTTTATTTTCCCTTCCTCGTCCGATACCGCAAGTTTATTGTTACATCCTACTAAAATGGGTTGATATCACGATATCTGTCATATACGTTTTAGTTCGTTGCGACTTTGGTCAGATTCGTTAATCGTCAGATTATTTATTTAACAGATGCATTGTTCGTCGGACCCATTCAAAGTCAAATATGTTTTTCGTCACATAATTCACAAGCGATAAGGCACAGTATTCAGAAGCGACATGACAAATTGACAAAATGACAAAGAGATTTTAGATCAAAGTTATTATGACATTTGGTTCATTTTAAGAATGAGACAAAGTTATTTAAGTATTGAGCCCATGGAAATTTGAATAGTCAATTTAGTGAATTAGGCATTATGCAAATTAAGTGGAATAAGCCCTACTCCAAAAATTGGCTAATCAGGGGCATTTAGTTACCCATGTTAGACCTACGGCCCAGGAACTCTCATTCAGAGAGGAGGCCTGTACCCTGCAGTGGGACGAATATAGGCTGAGATGATAATGATGAACAGTACCCGGCCATGAAAATTGCACACGGTCTTTGAATAAAGACTCGGCAAATGTCGGACATTTGCAGTCTTTTTAACCGACTTCAAAAAAAGGAGGAGGTTCTCAATTCGGTTGTATGTTCTTTTTTTTTTTTTTTTTTTTTTTATAACGTGTGTTACCTCAGAACTCCGTCATTTATGAACCGATTTGGAAAATTTTTTCGTTGTTTGAAAGCACATGCTTCAAGGTTGGTCCCATTGTTACCAAAATCTAGTTCTGATGATGGGATCCATGAGGAATTGAAGAAACTCCTCAAAAATTCAAAAGAAACGTATAGCGATTTTAGTATTTTCGGTGACAAGTCGAGCATTTGCATTCAGAAAGTATCATGGAACTCTGTAATAAAACGACATAACCCTGTCGAGTTTTAAAAATAGAATTTTCAACATAAACTTATTTCGAAGTCAAACTGATGATTTTATCCTACGCATCTATTTTATACAGAAACAACTAAAAAGCAAAAAATAAAAAATTTTAAATAAAAAAATAAAACCTCCTTCAAAAAACATCCAAAAACTATGAAATAATAATTGAACCGAACCGACCACAATAAGCATGAAAATATCTTTCTTCTAATCTGTTTGAAGTTGGTGCCTCAGCACGAGCCAGCAGGGGTGTAGAAGCCCTATAGATAGTAGGTAGCTATGTAGGTAAGTTAGATTACTAGGTCCACTCCTGCTGGCTCGAGCTGAGGCACCAACTTCAAACAGATTAGAAGAAAGATATTTTCATGCTTATTGTGGTCGGTTCGGTTCAATTATTATTTCATAGTTTTTTGGATGTTTTTTGAAGGAGGTTTTATTTTTTATTTAAAATTTTCCAAAGACCGATGTGTTTTTTTGTTGCAAATGTCCGACATTTGCCGAGTCTTTTTAAAAGACCGTGTGCAATCTTTATTGCCGGGTACTGTACGTGTACATAACATTGGTCGTGGAACGGGATACTTTTTATCCGGGAAAAATGCATTGCCGCAGGATAGCGACAAAGGAATTCTTCGCAAACAGAACAGTCAGTAGGTAATGAATAGTCGGCTAATGTAATTAATGAAGTGAAATATCTACCTCTCGCACGCTTGTGACCTCCATCATTGTCATCTAACAATGGATCACACTTGGCAACCTGTCGTTTCCTGATTTATGCGCCTACGTGAAACAACTTCGGATACAAAATTTACGACGCCAATTTTAACGTATAGCGTGCCTGTTGGGGCGCCATGATGTTCAATTTTTATTTTATATACATATTTTTTATTATGTCATTTTGATAACGATAGCAGAATAAGAGAAGATATCGAGGAGTTGGAGTTGTTTCATAATTATTATGTTGTTAATATAACTTCTAATATATAAAAAGCTCGTGACACGGGGTTATCGAACCCCTCCGCAACGACTTGACCCATTTTTATGAAATTTTTTGTCCATATTTGGTAGGTCTGAGAATAGGTCGTAGGCTACTTTTTATACCCACGTTCTTCGCAGACGGAGTCGCGGGCAACAGCTAGTAATATTATAAAAAACATAATAATAGTTATCTTTAAAACAAGTGCTACTCGTAGTAAGTTATTATTTATTTATAACTGGTCCATGCGAGTATCTTAACTAACCTTGCAATAATTTCAGCATTTCGATATTTTTTAAGGACAGTGGATTTGCTACTTTCACTTTCAATTTGCCAAAATACATTTTAATATGTCGAAAATGCGTAGCCCAGTAGTTTAAATGCGTCATACATTGCAACCGTCATGACAATTAGTGTCCATTTTGTTTAGTGTAATGTAGTAATAGTTCATAAGGAAGCTCAAAGTCACTCAGAGGCCGATGGAGCGGGCTATGCTCGAAGGACATATTTAAATAAATAAAATAAAATAATAAATAAATATTAGGGGACAATCTTACACAAATCGACCTAGTCCCAAACTAAGCAAAGCTTGTACTATGGGTACTAGACGACGATAAACATACTTATATAGATAAATACATACTTAAATACATAGAAAACATCCATAACTCAGGAACAAATATTCATGCTCATCACACAAATAGATGCCCTTACCGAGATTTGAACCCAGGACCTCTTGCTTCGTAGGCAGGGTCACTACCAACTAGGCTAAAGCGGTCGTATCAAGTCGTATTTTGTATCAAGTTTAAAATTTCGCCTTGTGTAGATGGTCCTCGGTCCCATCTGCATCTGCCTAGATAAATATTTCTCAATTGTGGCTTAAATTTGGTTTAAAACTTGCTAGCGACTGTCCTCTACTCGTATCTCTCTGATGGTATGTACAGATGAGGCTGAAGATGTAGCTCACTGACTCAGTAACCATTCACTCTAGCCTACTAGCACTGTTTGAAATCACTACAATAAGTACGTATTGTATTAATAATCAGTTATCGGAGCGGAAGCAAGCCCGCGTTGCAACATTACGCAGCGTCATTCTAGCATGTCGATTGCTGCGTCTCTATTGTTCTGTAGATGAGAGAGTGGGACCCATATAACGACTTGGCTAGGTGCAATTCGCGTCGTTTCAACCAGTGTTGTAACGAAGGAAGTTTTTGCAAGCCACGGCCGTTGGAGCGGCAATCTGCTAGGTTCAGGATGTACCTAACCGCTACACTATAGTAGGGGAGCCCAAGAGGATTACTCGAGCGCGGCAGATTAATAATATACCGGGGGATACCTTATACCCTCTAGACTAGAGTACCCCATTGAATATGAGCACTTCATGTGGGGGGGTTTGCCTGGGGCACCCCGTCAAAAAACTTAGTACTTAAATAAAATAGATTCTTTGAAATATTCGAGCGCGTCAGATTTTGATAATTTGGTACTTCAGCGTGCCACAAATAATAAATGTATGATAATCTGCCACTTTGCATGGTGGGGGTGGCCATACGGAAGGGCGCGCGTCAGGTTTTCATACGGGATGTTAATTCCAAAGACTGACGATTTGGAAGTGAAATGTGCATTGTTCTGCTAATAATTAACCCACCTTATCTTAATCTGATGCACTCGAGTATTTTAAAGAATCAATTTTTTTTACTAGGTATTTTGACGGGGTGCCCTAGGCAAACCCTCCCACATGAAGTGCTCATATTCAATGGGGGTACTCTAGAGTGTATAAGGTATCCCCCCGTATATTAATCTGCCGCGCTCGAGTAACTTCACAAATGCCCTCTTGGGCTCCCCTACTACTAGGGAAATCGATTTTCGAACTTCGTATCGTGCTGTTCCGTTCCGTAGTTAACAGAAGATGATAAGAGTGAATAGGACGGCCTTAGTAGCCCCCTGATACTAATTAAGTAATGATGATCGCATCGGGCTGTAAAAAGTAACCGGCTTAAAAAAAACCGATTGTCTGTAAAGTCGGTTTACGGACGATAGTTAGTTACAACGTCATAACAAAACATTCAAAAAACAAAATGAAACCAGGCGGTCACCCATCCAAGTAATGACCGACCGCGCCCGACGTCGCTTAATCTCGGTGATCGGACGAGAACCGGTGTTTTGTCAAATGTCTTGAAAACGGTGCATCCTACGGCAAAATCAATGAAATTTTCACCCCCCTTTAATACCCTCGCACCCCCCTCCCCCAACCCCCCATAAAAAATGACCCGAGCGCTAGTACTAAGATTTTACATACATCCTGGCGTTCGATGCTCTCTCTTGTACGGGACAATGCGTCATCCTTTTTCGTGCGTGCAGCCGGCGTTCATCGATTTATTAGACGTTGTCATGTCAAAACGATTTGATCTGCATTCGCCATATATAAATATCTCTTTCATAATTCTGCTTTCATCCATCCTCTTCACATGCCCAAACAAACTTAACATTCCTTTCCCTATAAATAAAATAAATAAATAAATATAGATAAATAAAATAAATATTAGGGGACAATCTTACACAAATCGACCTAGTCCCAAACTAAGCAAAGCTTGTACTATGGGTACTAGACGACGATAAACATACTTATATAGATAAATAAATACTTAAATACATAGAAAACATCCATAACTCGGGAACAAATATTCGTGCTCATCACACAAATAAATGCCCTTACCGGGATTTGAACCCAGGACCTCTTGCTTCGTAGGCAGGGTCACTACCAACTAGGCTAAAGCGGTCGTTAATTAATCACGGGACAATTCACACCAATTGACCTAGTCCCAAAGTAAGCTAAGGAAAGCTTGTGTTATGGATACTAGGCAACGGATGCACATACTTATATAGATAGATACATACTTAAATACATATTAAACACCCAAGACCCGAGAACAAACATTTGTATTTTTCATACAAATATCTGCCCCGACGCGGGAATCGAACCCGGGACCTCAAGCTTCATAGTCAGGTTCTCTAACCACTAGGCCATCTGGTCGTCCTATACGAGTCACAACATCATGACCTGTGGCTCTAGTGACAAAGGGGTTAAGTCTGTAGAAATTAAACAGCTATTTTCTATTTTATTTGTAAAGGGGGCTAAGTCGAAATCAGCTGTTCAACTTCTGAAGAATTAACCCCTTTTTCACTAGAGCCACAGCTATTTACATCTACGTATTTCGCACGTGTAGAAAATCACTGACACAATTACAAATTATTGTCATTTCAAAACTAAACTTTATCTAATAAGAAAAAAAGTTTAGTTTTGAAATGACAATAATTTGCAATTGTGTCAGTGTTCTTCTACATGAGCGTTATGTGATGGCCTAGTGGTTTCACCTGTGATCTCTCAAGCAGTGGGTCGTGGGTTCGAGCCCGGGCTCGTACCTCTGACCATTTCGGAATTTATGTGCGAAATTACATTTTATATTTACCATGAGCATTACGGTGAAGGAAAACATCCTGAGTAAACCTGCACACACCTGAGAAGAAATTCGTGTGTGAAGTTTCCAATCCGAACTGCGGCCCGAAGCCCTCTTAATCTGAGAGGCATGTGTCCTGCAGTGGGACGTATTGTATATAGTCTGGGATGATGATGATGATGATTATTATATTTCAGCCAAATCCGTCATACAGTTTTAGCGTAAAGAAGTAACAAACACACACGCACGCACACTCATACTAACAAACTTTCGTATTTATAATATTACTACGATTTAGGATTTAATTGCTCAAATCATCGTAGTATCGAGTTATGCGCGGACTGCAGTCTAGAGTCTATCTAAGCCCTATTGAAGTTGCGTAACACTGACACACAGCCAAGTGTCATTGCATCCAAGATGGCGTCACGTCCGAGGGCTTGCGCGCGCATACAGCACAATGGCTTTCGTTCCGCCGTCTTTACTAGTGTGTGCTTGACATCTGTTATCGATGTTTTTGACGTAAGGTTTGAGGTTGACATTTGAGGTCGATTCTTATACATATACAGACACCGAGCGTGACAGACAAGTGCCGTGGCTGACAAAATAATATTCTAGTTTCTATTAACGAATACATATCGGGGTCGTTCTTCTTTTTTACCTACAATAAAAAAGTATTTCCGTTTTTTGGGTTTTTGAACTATCGATAATTGTGGTTTCAGAGTACGATTTAAAAAAATTGTATTTGTTTTCTATTACAACTAATTAAAGTTTACTTTACGCCCAATTCTGTTTTTTTTTTTTAAATAGTGTGACAGGGTGGTCCTTTTTGACTTACTACTCTGTCACGACATTCTACGAAAAACAAACGTTTGAAAAAAATGCTGGTTAGAGAAACTGAAAGATTAGGTACATAACATTAATAGATAGAAAAATATGTACGATTATTCGAACATTATAAAACTGAAAATATCAATACTCTAATGAGATGCCATCAATGCGGCCGCTTACATAACTCGAACTATGTTTGATTTAGACACATCGCTGTCGCGGTGATATTTTTTATAATCAAATGATCCTTTTACGGTGCATCCAAAATAATTATGCACATAGGTATTTTATCAATTTGGTATACGATGTAAAGATTGAGAATCCCAATCCGCACTGGACCCGCGTGGGAACTAGCCCAAGCCCTTGAGAAAGACGCTACTATTAATAGGATAATATACCTAGTTAGATAACATGTTTAAACTTACAAATTTTATTATTTTTACATGAATATCACTTAAAATAATAAATACTTAATTGCTTCAAGGCAATTCACATAATTTCATTCACCTTGCCGTTTCGGCTGAATTGCAACATTTGCAATGGCCGTGGTTTCGAGCAAATTACATAAATATAGAAGTAACTTTACAAAACAGTAGGTACACATTTTTTAATGAACTAAAACAATTACTTTGCTCACCCGCGACCTTACAATAGTTACGTTTATGCAAGAAATGTGTGTTCATGCAGTTCCTCCACCTCCACACTGTACGAACACACACAAATCACATAAACACAACCATCACCACCACCAAGCTACACTGACGCGTTTCGAACTCAACCAGAGCTCATCTTCAGAGTTACCACAACCGTATGTAACATAACATAACATACGGTTGTGGTAACTCTGAAGATGAGCTCTGGTTGAGTTCGAAACGCGTCAGTGTAGCTTGGTGGTGGTGATGGTTGTGTTTATGTGATTTGTGTGTGTTCGTACAGTGTGGAGGTGGAGGAACTGCATGAACACACATTTCTTGCATAAACGTAACTATTGCAAGGTCGCGGGTGAGCAAAGTAATTGTTTTAGTTCATTAATATGGACCTCCGCAAAGTAACGCCTGATTCAATAAATTACACATTTTTTATTAATGTCACAAAAACCACTTTCGCAAGTGGGGCAAGGGACCTGTCCACTGATGAAGAGCAGAGATATTATCCAATTGTATTGGTGGATTTTATCTCGCTCACTGCTTCACTGCCTCGCTACGCTACAGTGGACAGACAGCCGAAAAAGTCAAACATGTCCCAGGACACTTGGAAATCCTATCTGGGTTACCCTGTACTTGAAAATACATACATATGATGATTTCCGAGGCCTTCCTTGCTTACAGTGCCTGTGTTAGGACGTCCCGCTGTTCCTTTGCTTGGGTGGTAGGTGCTTGCAGGAATCTAGATCTGGTCCCGTTGGCCTTACATGCATTTAGCCTTGGCGAGCAGAGCACCTTAGTTGTATTTTGTCCGGGTAGCAAAATGCCTTGGTCTGTAAAACGCCCTCATTGCTATAAGCCATAGTAGACGGAATGACTTGGTTGTAAAACGACTTAATGTCATAATGTTTTAGTAGGTAAATGGTCTGGTCTGGTCTTGAAAATATATTTCATACAATCAAGATCTTACACAATTGAGTCATTCTGCCTACTTGTGCATTTAACGACCTAGACGTTTTGCTAAGTACCTAAGTCTTCCTGAAACTAAGACAATTTTGTAACCATGGCATTATATAACCAAGTCATTTATCATACTTGGTCAGTGTGCTACTGAGCCGTTTTGCTCGCCAAGGCTAAATGCAAGTAAGGCCAACGGGACCCGACCCATCTAGAGGTGTCCGTGTGTCACCCAGGTTAATATCATAATTAACATTAAGAAATCTTACATCTAGACTCTATTAGATCTAGTCAGTTAGGTAAGTACAAAATAAGTGAAGTCCGTAGATGTGTGTGTGTGTGTATGTCATTAATGCCATTTTCATTCCAAAATATTTACGAATTGTCATACACAATTGTATATATACGACGTTTTATGACAGCCACTTGTACTTAACACGTTTTCGATATCAACGACTTGATTTGGATTTCGGAGATAGCTAAAAATCTGTTGATAATGCTTGAATTGGTGTAGTTACTATTGAAGGTTATCATATTACATTATCCGACTCCTTATTCTTATCACGAAATACGAATACGATAATTAGCATTTATGTTAATTGTGGATGCTATATGAATAAGAATGATTTTTAGTGAAATTTTATTGGCATTTTCATTTATGACTTCTATGCCATTATGCGCAAAAGGACTGCCTCAATGCTCAGTAGGTAGTGAGACAGTCCCAACACCACCCTAAAAACTGTGGCGGCGAGATATGACTCCCCTTACATGCGCTTTGCCCAGGTGCTGATCAGCAGAAGATGATTTCTCCTGTGGTCTCGTACCCATTATTGTTGGTCCTTGATCGTCTTTGGTTATCACAGTTTTTTTTTAATTGCAGGTGAATCAAAGGAAAAAGAGAAAAGGACTTAGATCCGGTTCTTTGCATGTAAGTAAATTAAATTCTATACTTTATATTTTTGGTTTATCTACCTAAGCGCCATGCATGTAAAAGTGTAAAAAAAGGCAAGATTAAATTACTGACTTATTAAAGACACCGACTGGTCGTTTACGGCGGAGTTGTTAAAAGTGAGTCTCGATTTAGTGTTAAGTTTAGTAGTGTCAAATCAAAATATATGAGACAGTCAGAGACTGGAGTGTGTGTGGCTGGCAATAAGTGGAGACCCTTTTGGTGACATTTGGTTTCACTACCATTATGTTGAACAACCTACCTGTGTAACAGTGGTGAGGGGTAGGGTACTAACTAACGACCCGGTTCCCCTTTCGAAGTTACCAACCGCTTCTCTTCCATTACTGCACTTTCAAGAAGAGGATAAATGGGATTTTTAAGTTTTTTTTTGCTCCTGCTTTACTTGTCCAGCCACTGCTGTGTAATAAAATAATTCTTAATTTTTAAATTATAATTGTATTATTTGGTCGGGTTACTTATAAATTATTTTTCTTTTTTTTTCTTTTTAGTAAGCTTAACCCTAGTCCAACGACATATGTAGATTTAAGTTTTCAGCAAGTGGCCTTAAATGTCGACTGTCGGTACCTACTCACGCACGTCACTAGCACTCCCGACTATTATGAAACATCTCAAACGCTTTTACTTTCTGCGCAAGCGCTCGTTATTCAACAGTTTGTGATGTATTCGCGTTTTGCGAAGTTCAAAGCGGTATAATAAATATATTATTTTCAATATTACGTCTCCTTTAACTTCTAGCATATTAAAAAAACGTCTGTGTATATTTTCATATAATTTATTTGAATGTCGTCAAAAATATAAAAGACAACGAAGGGGCAGTATAGACCAACTTTACTTAGTTCTTTTACATCTTTTTGTCCATATACGCTCCACTGCTGGAATAGGCCTCCTCCCAGACTGAGAGCGCTTGAGCTGCAGTTCCCTCGCGTACCCCATTGAACTGTTTTGCAGGTGTATCCAGGTTTTTCTGGCAATGTATTCCCACAGGGAAAAGCTCATGGTAATTTTGTATGAATTTTCACACATAAGTTTCGAAAAGCCCACAGGTGTAGGTTCGAACCCACGATCCCCCGCTTAAGAGGATTTCCCTCCACATATATTATTCCCCTTTCCCAAAACGTCCAATTCTATTCGTAAAAGGTCTTTTTTGTAAATAAGTTTTTGTTAAAAATTTCATTTTCAATGCAAGCTTTTTCGCTGACTGTACTTTTTGTGGACTGTACTTGCATTGTTATCCAACCTACATTATTATACCAAATTTCAAGTTAATCCGACCACTGCAAGTGGGTCAAATTCAACTACCAAGATTTGACCTGTACATACATATACAAGGGGGTGAATAGGGGGTGGAAGTTTTTATGGGTAATCAATAACCGCTAAACTGATTTAGATGAAAATAAGGTATGGAGATAGTCTGAGTTGTGAGGAAGGATATAAAATAGTATACATACATTGCAACTAATAAGAAGTTTTTAAAATCACATTCAGAAAAAGTCCTGCCTGTAAAATTACTCATTCGTCAAACGTTTTGACGGGATCTTTTGCGAATGAGACGTTATTTTTGAGTAGGGACTTATTGTGAACTGTAAATTTGAGACACGATATTTAGGAAAAGAGTCCTTAACTTTAATTTAAATACTAGATAAAAAAAACCCGCCTGTATAATTTCCGTTCCCATGGGAATTCCGGGAAAATATATACCCTATTTCACTCTCGGAACTGAGACGAATCTAATGACACCTCACACTTCTAAATCCATTGAGCCGTTTAGGCTGCAGGGCGTGCCAAAAATATAACCCTCCTTCGACTGTCGGGTGAAAACGGACGTTTTGCGAATGGAACAAAGAGTCAAACTCCGAACGGAAACTTATTTGTCGTAACTGGCGACAATACTTTATTTATCGACCAAAACTTATTTATTATTTGTTAATAGTTAATAGTTATACTGTTATTTCTATCATACTTTAGTTTCCGAGCCCTAAATTTCGCGTGCATCCATTATATTTTGTTTGTTTGTCGAGATAACCGCAGAGAGGTGTGAACATGAATTTGCTTTTAGTATTTTTAATATAGTAAGGAAGGAAGGTTGTTTGCGTATGTGAAAGTTGTGTGCGGTCCGGTAGTGTCTGAACTGTTTATGGCCTAATAGACTCTAGAACCACTTCTAGTTTTATGCAGATAAATAAAGATTTACTGTCATTAAGTGTAAGTACACATGAAAAATCGCCCTCTTGAAATTATACGATCAGAAAAATGCCAATTTTTAATACATTAAGAAAGTAAAACTGAGAACTGACGGCCGATGGGGCCGAAAGGTTCTCGAGTGGCGTCCGCGGACCGGAAGACGCAGTGTAGGTAGGCCTCCAACAAGATGGAGCGACGACCTGGTTAAGGTAGCGGGAACCTATGTTCAGCAGTGGACGTCTTTCGGCAGAAATGATGATGATGATGATGATGATGATGAAGAAAGTAAAGTTGCCCATCCAGAACATTGACTAAAATGATATAGGCCGAAGTAAATAGTGACCAATTCAATCAATGATTAATTCAATAATATGGTATTAATTATTTTTCAGAACCTTTTCAGAACAATTACAATTTACTTAACCTTAACACATAACAAACTAAACATAAAAGTATACAAATCAGATGGCGAAGCGAAATATACTTGTGGATATCAAATCGTAAGTAATTCAACATCCACGTTCTGTCATTGCTTTTCAACACTCTTTTTAATCCTTCCACCCCTTTATACCTTTCCGAGCGTTTCAGCTACTTGGCTGAAGGAAGCCAGCATCGTTTGCGGTCGAGTACCAATCTCCTTTTGGCCTGTCCTTCTACTTCTTCCAAAATTTACTCAAAATCTTTTACTGTGCAATCTGCTAGACTGTGGAATCGATTACCCACCTCCATTAGGCAATCTCCCTCCGTGGTGTCGTTCAGGGAAGCTTTAAAGAAGATGTGGCTCACACCATCTCTTTAATATATTGAGAACACTGCTTATTTATGTATTTTGCATATATATGTTGTATATGGTAGTATATTTTTATTAGGTTTCTTTATATTATGAGTTTATGTATTGTATTTACTAAAAGTTGTATTGTAGCCTTTGCTTTGTCCGACTGTATTATTTTTACTTACTCTTTGTCGGTCTCTTACTAAATGCTCCTTTCATCCACTCAAAGGTTGACTGGTAGAGATCCCTTAAAGGGATAAGTTCGCCTTTGTACATTCATTTCAACGGTTGTCAATAATGTATTTCTTTTTTCCTTATTTTTGTACAATAAAGAGTTTACATACATACATACATACATATTGAAAATAGACATAATTAAACAAACAACATGCGATATTATTTGGACTTTCGATCACTGTGTATTGTCCGCTGTAGAAGCTAACGCGTCTTCCGATAACTGATAAGGCATGGACATTGTATCGGAGTAACAAGGGGCAATAGCGCTATTTTAATAATCATCGTTTCAGCCGAAAGACGTCCACTGCTGAACATAGGCCTCCCCCAAGGCTCGCCAAACAGGTCGGTCCCGTGCCATCAGCGCTATTTCTATCAACTAACTTAACGTATTTTTATAAGCTTTTGTTCAACTTGCTACGTTCGTATGTTTTGTTGTGGTTTCAATTAAAGTCATCGATATAGCGCGAAGAATCGCCAGGGCTCAAGTCTCAAGTGGCAGTGGGAAGGGCTGTAGTTGTAAAAAATCCGTTAGCTACCGTTAATTAACCAAATTTATGGTTAGCTACCGATAAAATGCAGTTATTAACGGTTTATTATCCGACTGCGACAACGAAAAAGGGTAAATAATGTTTTTTTATTGTGCAGTCAACTCCTAGGTGAAGTGAAAAATCGGTATCCGAAGGATAAAGATTTTATTTTAGATTTTATAAATCATATTTAAAGAACATAAGTATACTGACTGATTATTTTTTGGTTGTCCATACCACGCTGTGCGAGTATTTAACCGTAATAAAATGCGGTTAAATAACCGTTAATAACGAAAAATGCGTTTTTAACCGCTTGGTTAAAATCGTTAATAACGGCTTCGCATCTGTAGGAAGGGCACATCGCTCGTAGAACTGATGCCCAATGGTTCTCTCGAATGGCGTCCACGAAAGGAGACGCAGTGTAAGTAGGCCTTCAACAAGGTGGAAAACGACCTGCAGGCTTATTGTCTAACGCTTCTGACGCTTGCCTTCGCAATCACTATTTCTTTCTGTCAAACGGTATAAAATGATGACAGAAAGAGATGGTGATAGCGAAGGCAAGCGTCAGAAGCGTTAGACAATAAGCCTGCTGGTTAGGGTCGTTGGAACGTGTCGGATGCGGATTGCGTAGGACCGATCTGTTTGACGAGCCCTGGGGATTCTTTTTGCATTATACCTACAAGCAGTGAATGTCACTATACTGTTTTTGGTGATTAATAAAGAATATTTGTATTGTATTGAATACAAATATTCAATACAATACAAATATGTATGTCTCTTGGCTGAAATGATGTTGTCAGTGCGGCGACAACACAATAATATGGTAGTGCAATTCTCGTGGTCCGCCCAGAATCGTCTCTGCAGGATGGAACTCTTCAACAGTTAATGGAAAACTAGCAAGTGGGTCATTTTCAAAATATGCGCAGACCATTCTGTTACTATTTTATGGAGCTAGCACTCTGTTGCCATGCATTATTACAAATATTACATAAAATATTAAGCGTCTTTTTTCGATTCCGACAGTCAATAATTATCTGCGATATATAGCTGATTGCAAGTCTTCAATAATTTCACTCAAATAACCAAGACGAGTCGCGATTGGCGTCCACGGATCGGAAGACGCAGTGTAGGTAGGCCAACAAGATGGAGCTACGACCTGGTTAAGATGGCGGGATCGCGTTGGATCCGGATGGCACGGGACCGATCTGTTTGGCGAGCCTTGGGGGAGGCCTATGTTCAGCAGTGGACGTCTTTCGGCTTAAATGGTGATGGTGATGATGATGAACTGCGGAAAATAGACAGTCTAAACGGAAACCACTTTTTTTAGGTTAAGACAAGTTTACCTAAGCAAAAATGGAAAATGACCCAAGTGTCTAATCTGATGGTAGCAAGCACCAAGTTTCATGGACACAAGTAACACTAGAGGATTACAGATGCGTTGCCAGCCTATAGGGCTAAGATTTTTTTTACCCGTAAATAATCCATTTTATTGAGCAGTTAACTTCTTTACAAACTTCACTGGAAAAATGCACGATTCCTATAATATTATAAATACCTACTTAAATTTGCGAGTAAATGTCCGTGTGTTTGTTATTCCTTCACCCAAAAGAAGCTGGACGAATTTGGATCAAATTTTGTATGTAGCTGAAGGTCGAGACCCTACCTTTACCTTTACCTTTTATCCCAATATTCCTACGGGCCCATGTAAAATCCTAAATCTTAACCACAAGTCTAGGTAGAGTCTTGAACAATGCAAATGCAAACAACTCAAGCAGAGAGACTGATCTGTTGTCGGCCTTTAAAGAATGTCTAAACCCTTTGAAAGCCTCGATATCGTAATTGCCTGGAAACACTGCTGCCGGAAGTTGTTGATTCCATAATTTCACTGTACGTGGGAAGATGCCGGAGGCAACGTACAGTTGTATAATAATAATCATTTTATTTTCGAGCAACTAAATGACTCATACATACTCGTAATTATGTTAGTAAGTGGCCTATTTCCTAGATGTTAGTTTTGAATAATTTATTTACATGTAGCGCACAAGCATGGTTAACCACCATTCATCGTGACGGCGACGAAAAAAATCCCCAAAATTCAATAAAATCCCACATTTCAATTCGACTTGACAAAAACCTAAGAGCCTAATTGTATAATAGAAAAAACGAACAGAAGTTAAATGGTCAAGATCCCAAAATACTAAGTGGTTTTCAAATTGTACAATTTTTACTAACAATAGATTATAAGTTATTTGTATGATTTTACTAACAAAATGGATGTAATTTGTCTGAGTAAATAAAGAAATTATTATTATTATTATTATTTCTATTTCCATTGTTAACTCTATTGAGATGTGAGTTAGTTACACTTGGGCAAATATTATTAAAAAAAAACAGTACAAAAATGTGAATATTTCACGTAAATACGGTGCTAAGCGACTTGTGTAGGTACATTTATGTTGACTTCAGATGAAGCTGCGAACAGATTTGTTGTTGTTAGGGCCAGAGTTCGCCGTAACTCATGGTGACGTCAGTTGCGCAGGCGCTTCTCATTCTGTGACGTTAGTAAACAATGTTAAGAGATATTAAATTTTTCGCCTTTACATATTGTAAGCAAGTTAAGTAAAATCATCATGTCAGCCCATATGGGTACGTAACAAAATATATAAAGTTTAGAAGTAATAATGGACGAAATACATAATGGTCATTGATAATTAAAGCAATTTTCTTAGAAATTCTCAACTCTACAGGATTTTCATAAAATAAACCTTGTATAACGTTATAGTTTCATGGAAAATTTTAGTAAATATGTATTATGACCATTATGTATTTCAAACAAGTTAGGTATGAAGTATCTTTTTTTTTTCCGTATTTATTTTTCAACTTCATTTTTTATTACTTTTACGGTCATCCCGTGAAACAATATATTTCAAACTAAATACAAACTGAAAATATACCTAGATGCACAGAAAAAACCCCAGAAAAAAGACCAATGCTGGGAATCGAACCCAGGTCCTCAGCGTTCCGTGCTGCGTGCTACGCGCACGTCAGTTTGTTTTTAGTTTGAAATATTATGTATTTCGTCCATTATTACTTTTAAACTTTATATATTTTGATACGTTCCCAGCCCATATACCTCCCTCTGCTGGGCACAAGCATCCTCTCAGATTGAGAGGGATTGGGCTGTTTGCCGGGGTCATTGGGAACTTCACTCGCACCATTGAATTCCTTTATAGAAGTATTCCTTCAACGAAAAGGTCCCCGTATGACCCGTATCCCAGTACATATTCTATTTGTGTGCCAAACTTCATCAGAATTCGTCAAACCCTTTTTAGCGTGAAAGAGTAATAAAATATCCACATATCCATACAAACTTT
Source organism: Archips xylosteana (assembly GCA_947563465.1). NCBI lineage: Eukaryota > Metazoa > Arthropoda > Insecta > Lepidoptera > Tortricidae > Archips > Archips xylosteana. Next base: position 12,267,231 of record OX387368.1, read on the forward strand.
CTCGTTTATAATATAGTATGATTGGCTGCCGCGGTTTTTTGTAATAAACTAATGCATAATGTAGCACAAGCATCGTCTCATTTGTTTCGATGTGGGAACACATCATATGGCTTGGAAACCTAACAGCTGTTACGCCGCCCCCGTTGCCATGCATGCCCTCTGCAATAATGTTCACGTTCGATTCTTCGTTTGTCTACTGCCTCCGAGTTGCTAGATTTTTTTTCAGGCAAAGCGGGATTCTTAAACTTTTAGAGTATAAAAAAATCGGGATTCTTTAGTCGAAAGCGGGACATACCAAAGAAACGTTTATCACTGAGTAGTGATTTTCCATTTTCAACTTTATATTTGAATTCGAAAATACGTTCATATGACAGCGTGAGTTTATGAGAAGTTATTTTACCATACCTCGATGAATCGAGCAATTCCCCAAAAGCGGGACTGAGCCTGTCCGGAAGAGGTTTTTTTTTAATACAATATAGGCTTGCGTTTGACCACAATCACGCCTGATGGAAAGCGAAGATGAGACCTCTACGATGGAGCACGCTTGCCTAGTAAATGCTCATTCACCCTAGACTTGGATTTTGGGGGAATAAGCAGGAAGAAGGCAGTTGAGCGCGGTGAATCGGGTTGTTGAGGCACTTCGCCACCGCTTCTTAGCTACTGACATTTACAACAAAGTTTTTAGAGAGTTTGCTCGCGTGCATTCACCCTACTTACCCGTTACCGAGGTTTTGGCCTCAAATTATATCTTTGCGGATGGAATTATGCCTAATGCCTTGGCGCGTCTCCGGCAAAGTGGAACTGATTGTTGGTGATTACAGGTTGACTGCCAGTCATAGAGGAAACAACATATAGAGTGGAAATGTCATATAATTTGTTAGAAAAAATTGGGTTTAAGCCACTGTGCTGGATTCTCATTGGCCTGAGCATGTTCAAGATGGGAGCTTTTGTCCAGCAGTGGACGTCTTTTGACTGGCAATCATGCTGCACGATGCTTTTCGCTGGATGACCATGAACCTTTATAAAAATGCTTTACAATAAAGTATAAAGAAACCAATACGAAACAGACACACAGAGCGCAGTACCAACTTTAAAAATCATCGACCTTGCAAGATAAAGTAACGAAACAAATCGTAATTAGTACGTCATCATCATCAACCATAATCCATATCTCTGAGTCTAGCGTTAGTAGCTCGCCAGCTGTCAGTGTGGTCAGACGTATATTTAAAACTATAGCTTCATGACAAAGTTGGTAACAATACTATAGGATAGGACAGTGTTGATGATTACTGATAAGACACTTCGCATTTCTTTTGTTGGCGAAATCGGAACTGTGCATAAAATTTCTCGTTTTTAAAAATCACAGTGTTTGTGATTGTGCCAGTGTGGATTTTGTTGCATGGTGAGTAATTTTAATTTAGTGGTTTTAGTTTATTAGGTGATTGTTTTGCCAGTTTTGGTTGAAGGCAATGCCAGTTGATATGCAGTTAGGTGGGAATGTCGTGTGGTCGCCGAAGTGTAAGTTTTTAAATTTAGCAATATCATTCGAAAGTGCTGAGGTATTGTGCTAGATTTGAAAAACGAGTGTAGTATAAAAATGAAGGCAGTTTTTTTTTGTTCGAACTCTAGTTTTTTTAGCAATCGCTTTCGGAATGGTACTTTCAGGTGGTGTGTTTTCGAAAATCGGTCTCGGTCCGATTAGGATTTTTTTAAAAGGCGTACTCCCCAGGAGATCTTATAGAAATTTTGTTGTAAATAATAAGTTACTGGCTAATTTAAATTATTTTTAATATGTATTAAAATATGAATATTTATTTATGCACTGATTAGGTAATTGTGATTAATGACTACAACGGCATGCCCTCTAATTAGGATCTATTGTTGCTATAAAGTTGAGTGGATCCTATGCATAAACCTATGGTTCTTAAAGTAAGTAATTAAGTAAGAACTTCAACATAATTAAAAGTACAAGAAAATTAACTAATAACTAAACTAAAACTAGAAAAAAAATACAAAAGATTTAATTGAAATAATATACTTAAGTTCTATTTTTTATTATGACTTTTTTTGAATTCTTATGTCACTTTATTATATTCTCCGAACAAACAACATGTCTATTCTTCTAATAATACTTATTTCTAATCACAAAATGTAATCCAAATCGTTGCAGCAATTTTAAATTTTATTAAGCTATTTCTGTTTATTAAGAAAAAAGTTTTATGTGACAGCCAAGTTGATTTTTTTTAATTAGTCAATTTGTTTGGCGATGTTTATTTATAATAATCTGATCCAACTAGCAATTTTATTATGAATTTAATTTCTGTTGTCATAAAAATTAACTTTGGATTTAGTAATTAGGTAAATCATTTTGTAAAGTTTAAAATTTCGAATCAAATTATAGTTTATGTAAATAGTTACCCAAGCTTAAATGCAAACGTGAAAAATAAAATTGCAAATTTTTAGTTCTGTGCGGGCTCTAGGTTTTAAACTCATTTAAGCATTAATACGTTATTGCCCAGGCCTAGAAGTAGGCGTATGCTTGCTAAGTATACCCATCGAACAACTGCTATTCCGGATTTCCGGCCCAGGCGAACATGTTGGTTTTTAAAAAAATCGAAGTTTTTTTTTCATGGAATTACATTGACATTAAAGGGGGGATGAAAATTCATTGATTTTGCCGTAGGATGCACCGTTTTCAAGATATTTGACAAAACGCCGGTTCTCGTCCGATCACCGAGGTTAAGCAACGTCGGGCGCGGTTAGTACTTGGATGGGTGACCGCCTGGTTTAATTTTTGTTTTTTGAATGTAAAGTCATGACGTTGTCACGTTAAACTATCGTCCGTAAACCGACTTTATAGACTACCGGTTTTTAGCTGATGTACATTGGTGTAAATTTTATTTATGTGTTTTTAGATTTTTAGAAAGTCATTAAGGGCCTACCGAGCTTTTCGCGCTAATCGATTTTGGGTGGGAGATTTTGGGCGTGGGAGAGGCACGATGGCTCAAGATAGATTGGTTGGACTGCGCGTGTTTTTGGGTATTTTCATCTTATTACTAAAACAAACACATATTTTAAAAATGTAGCAACACTACCTACGCCCTAGAAAACATCTTGTTTTATTAACATTCAAAAAGTCATGACCTGCCGTGCAGTATTTACGTCGTAATACGAATTTATTTTATTTTTAGAGACGACATTGGATTTATTTCTATCGAGCGAACTATAAGTAGTCGTGTTTCGATAAACACTTGTCACTAGAATGAGTGAATCCTCAAATATCTTACACATGTAGGCCCTTAACAATTGAATTAGTATGCGACATCGACATTGTGACTTTTTTAACGCTTTAGCAATGTTTTTATTTTTATTTTTCGACTGACAAATCTGACAATAGAGGTTAACATTGTTAACAATGACGACATTTACGGACATTTTCGAGAAAAAATATTGTTTTGCTGCATTATTGAAATATGCGAGGTTTTTACGGATGATTTCAGCGTGTCAGAGGTCATTTTTAAAAATAGTTAGCAGAATTTGTGGTTTTTAGCGTTCATTACTGGTGTCCCTGTCCTTTCATCTGCCATAATGGCTGTATCATTTGAACAGTAATCCTACTAATATTATAGATGAAAGAGTTTGTGAGTTTGGATGTTTGAATATTTGTTAATAAATCACGCAAGGGAGGCAAACGATCAAGCGGGTTATCAGATGGAAAATGATCATCACCGCCCATAAATAACAACTCAAAGAAAATCACTGATCTGTTGCCGGCCGGGAGGTGGAGAGGTATTAATTGGGCCCCCGGCGCTCTCACTGACCCTACGAAACGCAGCAGGAGTACCTTCTGCTGCTTCTAGGAATTTAGATTAAACTTGGCCTATAGGGGACAGATATGTGTATACTTAAGTACTTAATATTCCGATAGTGAGTTCTCGTGGGATAATATAAAGAATACTTGGCTAGAGTAGTAATAAATGCGAAAATCAAAAAACAAAAATAGTTACTTAATTTAGTGACAATAACAAAAAGTGGTTGGTTAGATCGAAACAGAAAGTGCGTAAAAGAATAGGAAAATTAGATATCTCTGTCTCGTTGAAATTTTCTCTGTGATCCTCAAGTACTATGTCTGTCATATTCCAAGCCTCTAGCTTAGGTCTATACTTCGTTTTTTTTAAGCATTAGAACGAAGGTAAGTGATCGTGACGTGTCTTTTTATTGAAAAACGCTTTTGAAAAATAAATCTCGGCAAATATGTAACAATTAGAAAGGTCATATGGCATTTACACTCTTTTGGTTTCTCAATTAATAGTTCTATTACGACGTTCGTAAACGATATTGATGTGTCTTTTTATAGAAAAACGCTTTCAAAAAATTAGTAAATTTACTATTTTATTAAAAGCGTTTTTCGTTTTTAGTTTTTGTAGTGGTGGAGCCATGTTGTAGCTAGCCGCTGCATCTCGAATGGGCCGGCTCATCCGGGGCAGTACCACCCTCTCACAGAATACCGGCGTGAAGCAGCAGTAATCCTGCTTGCGTTTCGTACGGTCAGTGAGAGTGCCGGGGGCCCAATACCTCACCCCTTCCCTCTCCCCCTTCCCCTATTTCCTCTCCTTTAGGGCCGACAACGCACTGGCATCGTGTAAAGCGCTGCGGGTGTCTATGGACAGTGGTGTTCATTTAACATCAGGTGACCCACTAGTTCGTTTGTCTGGCCTATCTAACATAAAAAAAAAAAAAAAAAAATACTCATAGAAAAAGGTCATATGGTCATTTTGTAATTGTTACATATTTGCTGAGATTTATGATCTAGAAGATCGTTTACCCTATTTCTAATGCTAATAAAACGAAGTAAGTATAGTTTCATTCAGTGGGTTAGGCTGTCCATTGTTTGTCGGTCACATTACTGTTTTATAGGTACATGGTAAGGTAAACATCGTTTACTGCTAACCGTTGACTTTCGTTGGTCTCGTCGGTGAAAGGCGGCAGTTTTTGCGGCGGTTTTTGGCCGTCATTCGGCCTCCACGACTACGTACCCACGGAGCGATTTCTCTGTCCATTGCGCGTTTAGACGCTCGCCGTTCAGCGGTTTGTTAACAACACGAGTAATGTATTAGGAAATAGCCCGCCGCGTCGCGTGCAGTGTCCGGTTGTTAATGCTGGTCACTTGTCACAGTGCTTGACATTATTTTTATAAGTAGGTACACATTGACGTCGAGTACGGAAGTTGATCAGTGTGTATTAGATTCGTCTCAGTTCTGCGTATGACATTTCCCGGAATTCCCGTGGGAACGGGAATTATACAGGTGGTTTTTTTTTTCATCTAGTATTGAAATTAAAGTTATTGTGTCGGGGCTGAAAAATACGAATTTTTGTGCTCGAGTCTTGGATTTTTCCTCATGATGATTTTTAATTGGTGATCAGGAACCAGTTATTCTAGATCAGTATTCAGTGGCGATCACGTTTAAGTGGCAATTGCGTGAAACAAAACGTTTATTTTGTTAAATAATGATAATTTGGAAAATAATTTATTGATTAAAATCATTGTCACCATACACATAGTTTAGTCTTTGAGTCTAAAACCTCTTTGACAAGTCAGTTTCTTAAACACACTTTGACGAGAGACCTGTCAAATTCCCCGGCAAAGCGATGACATTTGACGAAACTACCTGACTTCAACAGATGTAGGGTGACCATCGTTAAATTTTCATTTTAATTTTTAGACATTTTATTGGTTGAGTATCTTTTATCTTTTATTTTTTATCTTTTTACTAATAATCTTTTACTCAATTAATTATGTTGGGACATTGTAATTACTAATTATTATTGACCAAGTGATTGATTCACTGAGCTCAAATTTTCACATGCCTAACTTGGCTGAACATGTCATGGGAAGCAATACTATACAATTTAAGACCTTATGTAACCATATGTTCATTGTGAATAAATAAATTTCATTTCATTTCATTTCATTTCATGCATTCAGTGGTTGGAGGATGTTATAACAATAACGTATTTATTTTTAATTAAACTGAGACTGTATTGCTTGAGACCTAATCTATTAAATTCGTTTTTGGCTGGGTATTAATATTTTTCAACTCCTGATCACCGATTAAAAATCATCGTGTATATGTATAAGTATTTATAATAGGTATTTGTTGTCTAGTAGTTATTGTGCAAGCTTTGCTTAGTTTGGGACTAGGGCAGCTATTGGCAATCGCCCCTTGATTTCTTTATTTATTTATCACTAACCGATGCCTGCAGCTTCGCTCCCGCAGAAGTAGAGTAAAACGTGTTTTCCCGTGAAAACGAGACGTTTTCCCGTGGGAATGAGATATTTTCCCGTGGTAAAAAGTAGCCTATGTCACTCTCCAGCCCTTCAACTGTGTCCATACAAAAACGGCAAACGGCAATCCGTTGGTCAGTTTCGACGTGAAAGAAGGACAAACAAACAATCACACTTTCACATTTATTATTATTACTATGCACAATGCGTATCAAATTCAGTGTCACAGTGATATATGATATGTATAATGTATATGACCACGAAAAACACCAATAGATATTTATTGGTGATTTGTGATAAACATAAAGTATTTTTTAATTTGTCTCTCGCTTTTAACGAATTCAAAAGGCGTCTGCTATTGTTAAGGTTTGACAGGTATGTCAAATGTCAAGTCGTAATACGCACATGCACACACACACACACGCACGCTTTAAATGAGCATGACTCAATTCGAATTATTCTCATTTTAAAATGAAACCTTATATTTTTTACAGTGCGTTTATTTTTGAAATGAGAATAGTTTTAAATTGAGTCAGTTTTTCTTAAAATGTAAAGAGTAAATACATTTATTCATATTATTATTACAAATTTACAAATAGACAACACGAAGGATGAAGATAGAGTGTGTCATTGGGGTTTCAAATCGGATGCTGGCTCAAACAAAAATGTGTTGAAATAACCTTCGCTGCGAAACGCCGTACTTTTGAAAGGACTCGGAAAATCGTACAGTCACCAGCACCAATATCTGACACAACAAGCGTGCATAAATATCTGATACGACTCTATTTCTAGGGCCGGAAGGACGTGTCAGATAATTTTGCACGCTCTGTTGTGGCAGATATTAATGCTGGTGACTGTACTGCAAGAAGGACAGTTCGCAAAACGTTCCGTCTGAACTTGTTTTGGTTTTAATGAACTCTGAAAGTAGGTCAGGAGTCCCAAACCGGATTAGCACCAACAGAACAAGATAACCAATTAAAATCAAAACTTTAATTCTGTACTAACCTTTATCCGCGGTTTCGCATGCTTCGCAGGGAAACGCCCAAAACAGAGATTTGAACAAATCTCTAAGGGATATGACCAAATCTCTAAGGGATATGACCAAATCGCGCAGGATGTTAAAATGGGGAATCCATTTTAAAATTTTCCTTGAAAAAATCAGTCACTTGATCAAATCCCTATGTCTGTTTAATGAAATGACAAAATCAGCCAAAAGCTTCAACTCGTTTTTTTTTCATTTCACCAGATTTGTTTAGGGATTTGATAAAATCCCTGAACAGGTCAGTCAACTCGTTTTATCATTTCAATAGACACGTTCAGTGATGTGATAAAGTATCTACTGCAAATGAATGAAAGGTGAAAGGCAAGTGATAAAATGGATTCCCCATATTAACATTCTGCGTGTCATGTAACATTAGCAGACCTCTTGGTCTGCTAATGTTACATGACACATTAACATTCTGCGTGTCAATGTAACATTAGCAGACCTCTTGGTCTGCTAATGTTACATGACACATTAACATTCTGCGTGTCAATGTAACATTAGCAGACCTCTTGGTTTTACCTTCGGCATCTTCCTTGCTATAAGCATATTGCTTATTCCAAGAATATTTCACGAATAGTTTCCAAATCAAAAAAGTCGTGGTGGCCTAGTGGTTTGAGCTATGGCTTCTCAAGCAGAGGGCCGTGGGTTCAAGTCCCGACTCGCACCTCTGAGTTTTTCGGAATTTATGTGCGAAATTACATTTGTAATTTACTATGAGCTTTACGGTGAAGGAAAATATCGTGAGGAAACCTGCATACACCTGCGAAGAAATTCAAAGGTGTGTGTGAAGTTCTCAATCCGCACTGGGCCCGCGTGGGAACTACGGCCCAAGCTCTCTCATTCTGAGTGGAGGTCTGTGCCCTGCTGTGGGACGTATATGTATAGGCTGGGTGATGATGATGAGTTTCCCAATCTGTGAAGCGCCCGCGAACGCCTCACTTTTGGCACAGAAAGTATAAAAACGTCGTTTATTTTATTATCCATAATGCATTTCTATTTGGAAGGTGCACTGGCCTCCAACTTTTTAATCTCACTAATATTATAAATATGAAAGTGTGTGTGTATTTATAATGAATGATTGGCTGTAATATTTCATGCAATTGATACGATATTTTTTATCCCAGAAAATTGTAAAGTTCTCTCGGGATAATGATAGACGATAGTACGCATGCAAAGTTGCGGCCAAAAGTGTGTGATTGAATATTTTAAATACAAAAAGAAATAGTTTAGTACCAAAATATATCTAAATACTAACATTTTTATACCATGTTAGTAGCAAACAAAAATGTTAGAAGCGGTTTCCAAAGCCTGTGTAGCCCCGTGAATGCTTTCAACTTCAACGATAGTATCACACTGCTGGGAAAAAGTTCCCTCTTTTGGTGTCCATAACTCCAGGACATTTTTTTTATGTTAGAGAGGCCAGACAAACGAACTAGTGGGTCACCTGATGTTAAATGATCACCACTGTCCATAGACACCCACAGCGCTTGACGCGATGCTAGTGCGTTGTCGGCCCTAAGGAAAAAGGAGAGGGAATAGGAGAGGGGGAGAGGCAGGCAGACTGCCGCAATATCAGGTCATTCAAAAATCAAAAGTCAATATATTTTTGTCAGTATAATTACTAGGAAGACCCAACCTTGACTCTGTATTGTAAATATTTTTAAAGAAATAAATATATTCATTTTTATTTCATTTTATTTTACCACCGGTTCGAAAAACCCTGTTGAGAATAATCCAGCAAGAAACTCAAAACTCAGTAAAAACTAAAAGTCCATTTTTTTATTCTCATCGGTGCTAAAATGTAGTGGTTACTTTTATAAACAACACTATATTGTTTAAGTTACAGCTTTACTAAAATGTCAACATCTTTATACATAAATAAGTAATTAAGTACTCGACAACAACCTTAAGTTGTGCATGTAATCACCTTTTTAAATGGCTTCTCATTATTTAAACCTTAATTTAAAAACCAAGGACCTTGCAGATAGGTTTCTTAGTAAGAATTAGTAACTCCTTGACCTGGATAAACATGATATATTAAATGTATGTAAAATATTTCCAAGTGGGTAGGTTAGGTACCTCAATAGAAAATGTACTTAAATAATGATTAAATAACATTAAAACATGTTGATTAAGGTTTATACTTTCTATTTTATGAGAAACTAGCTGTTGCCCGCGACTCCGAATAGAATGTGTCATTGCGGTTGCAAACTTCATACGACATCATTAAATCTCTACTCAGGTTTGCAGGTTTTCTCACGATGTTTTCCTTCACCGTAAAGCTCATGGTAAGTTTCAAATGTAAGATATGTCTAAGAATCATCGCCAAGAAGCCTGCTTTCAAATAAAAAACCGCTTCCAAATCGGTTCACCAGTTTAAGACCTATGATGCCACAGACAGACACACAGCGGTCAAACTTATAACACCCCTGTTTTTGTGTCGGGGGTTAATTATGGTCCGACAAGCTCCTGCGCGACCCTCCGCGGAACCCTGTCGCAGTCAGCGTTTGCCGCACTTATTAAAAACAATCTTGTTAAGGACAGCAGAGGCTCCCTGCCTTCGATCAATTATAACTGAAGATACACATTGCCGAACAAAATCCCCTTCAAAGAATGTCCGAACTTTTTTATTTGGTTGCGTAACAAATAAAATCATCACCTACACAGCAATTAGAACCTAGTCTTTACTTCATTACAGTCGAATTTCGGTAGCGGCAAAACTCCACTTGACAGCTAAACTTGACAATTTCACGCAACGTTCTGAGAAAAAAGAAGGCCACTTTTATCAAAGTGGCGCTCATTTGGATCGGACATTTTTGGGCGCGCGACTGTGGATCTACAGTTATACTTGATCAAAGCCACAGAATATATAATAGTACTGACGTACAGAATGGAAACGGTCCGCCCCGCACCGATTCGAATTACCCCACCCCTCAAGGCGCAGATAGCCGGAAACCGCCAGAAACCAGAAGAGTGCGCGCGCGATGTATGTAGGCGTACGCGTGTACAGACGTCGTCGTGCTTATGTAGATTCAAGAACGCGTACAATATTGTATTTGTACGAAGTGTCCGCCGCGTGTCAAAGCTCCCTGCGACAGGGTTCCGCCGAGCGCCGCGCACGAGCTTGCCAAGGTATAGTGGAAACGGTGACATTGTAGCTTTCACTTCATCGCAGCATAGCTGACAGTGGCGAAAGGTACTAACAACCCGATTCCTGTCGGGTTGACTAAATTTTCGAAGTTACCAAAAGCTTCCCTTCCATTACTTCACTTCAAGAAGAGGATAAATGGGTCTTTCTTTTTTTTTTGCTCCGGCTTTACTTGCAAAAATTTTCACGCCCGCCACTGATAGCTGAGCACCTCTCTGATGGAAAACCACTCTACTCCCTTCTCGGCCATCGCCAGCAGTAAGACAAGTGCCTAAAACTGCTTTTTACAGTCAGCCTTGACGCGACCTTGCCATGCCGTTTTCATAACCGTCTTTAACTTAATAGTGACCGTTTCGAAACCGGTTGGACATGAAATTTGAATAAATGAAAGTGTACATAAATCTCGATAATTGTGGTGTGGCGAGGATCTAAGTGTTAGTCGTGTTATGTGTGCTCTATGATATCACAACACGTAATGATACTATGTAAATATAATACAATGACGAGCAAAAATAAAGGATCGGTTACAAAAATGACGATAACTACAAAACCCGCTGTGATAGCTTCTTCGAGTAAAATGAGCTTAGTAAAGAGTTTTATTCTAAATTAAACTTTTTCTTGTTAAGAATCTCTTTACTAAACTCATTTTACTCGAAGAAGATATCACAGCGGGTTTTGTAGTTATCGTCATTTCTGTAACCGAACCTTTATTTTTGCTCGTCAGTGTATCTACGCAACTTTCGTCAGCACGCCAACTACCCATCCCATTTGCTCCCATATAAATACGCTCTTACTATTAGACGTATATAATTACTTTATCACATATTATTATTATGTATTCACAGCGGGTTTTGTAGTTATCGTCATTTCTGTAACCGACCCTTTATTTTTGCTCGTCAGTGTATCTAAACAACTTTCGTCAGCACGCCAACTACCGATCCCATTTTGCTCCCATATAAATACGCTCTTGCTCTTACTATTAAACGTATATAATTACTTTATCACATATTATTATTATTTATTCACAGCGGGTTTTGGTAGTTATCGTCATTTCTGTAACCGACCCTTTATTTTTGCTCGTCAGTGTATCTACGCAACTTTCGTCAGCACGCTTACTACCCATCCCATTTGCTCCCATATAAATATGCTCTTGCTATTAGACGTATATGACTACTTTATTTACATCGTCATCTTGGTCCATCACGGCCCTCTGTTGGGCACAGGCCTCGTCCCAGAATGGAAGGGTTCGGGCCATAGTTCCCACTTGGGCCCAGCTCCCTTCCTCGTATTGGGTAAGGACTGAAAACCAGCAACTTTGCTGAGTCCTCACCTTTTCACAAAATTCTATTTGTTTGTTGTATCTCATTCTGTTTTCATCGTTTTTTGTTTTAAGTTTGTGAATAAACATTCTTTTATTTATTTATCATTTCAGCCAAAAGACGTCCACTGGCTCAATATAGCCATCCCCTATACTTCGTTTTTTTTAGCATTAGAAATAAGGTAAACAATCTTGACCATTCTTTCTATTTAAAAACGCTTTAATGAAAATAGTAATTATTACTTATGAAACCAAAAGAGTTGAAATGATCATATTTCTTTTCAAATGGCTACATATTAGCTATGACTTAAATATTTTTCAAAAGTGTTTTTCGATAAAAAAGACACGTCAAAATAGCTTAACTCCTTTCTAATGCTAAAAAACGAAGTATAGGTTCGTCGCACAGACCGGTCCTAAAAAGTTATAATTGCCCAAGTTTTATAGACGAATCCATTGATAGCGATAAAATAATTATGTAGAAACTTTATCTACGATGTCATTGACAAATTTGTCGACTGCATAAAAAATATAACACTGGTGTCTACTCCGTTAGTCCTGGCTCCTTGCCAGTACTAAACATAAGAGTGAAAGGGATGGCACGATACGAAGTTCACTAATCGAATTTCGTAGTAGCCCCCTTTTCCTTATGTCATTTGCGCTCGATCATCCGATCCAGGTATAAGTTGGCAGCCGACTCCACGCAGCAGCAGCTGACGACGTGTCGCTAGCTACGCGAACATATATCTTATTTCTCTGAAGTTCCCTCCGTAGCTAGCGTAGCTAGCGACACGTCGTCTGCTGCTGCTGCGTGTAGTCGGCTGCCAACTTATACCTTAATTCTAAGACATACTAACTGACGCTTCTCTCCCTTTTCGGGTTGCAATAGGAAAACTCTCACTCCACGCTACGATGTATATTATGATGTGTGTGTTATGTATTTGTTTATCTACATAATTAAGTTGCCATGAAGGTTCTAGAGTTAAAGACTCACGTGTAATACGAGCACAGCACGTTCTTGACACAGAACACAAATTCCTCAGAGGTCGGGTGGCGACCTCCGAAGAGGACATTAGGCGGTTGTATCTTTCTCGATCTATGCTTAAAACGTGAATAACTAAATAGGCGCTGTTTCGATAATGGCTTTTGATGTTATAGGGTGAGGCCACACGAGCGTAATTTTGTGAGTCGTGAGCGGCAGAATTTCGGTTCGCGCCATACAATATGCGGGCCATCACGTGACACTCACGTGACACACTGTATGGCACAACCGAAATTCTGCCGCTCACGACTCACAAAATTACGCTCGTGTGGCCTCACCAATAAACGTTTAGCATCAAAAGACAAGCTTATGAGGACGGCAGTGGCTGGATGAGGGAAGCCCAGGATCGCGAGTTTTTGCGCCGATGAGGGAGGCCTACGTCCAGCAGTGGACGGGTAATGGCTGTAGATTGATAGTAAAAGAACGGTGTGCACCCGAGTTACGGGTTGGGTCCCATTGGCCTTACTTGCTTTTAGCCTTGGCAAGCAAAACGGCTCAGTAGTATACTGACCAAGTATGCAAAATGACTTGGTTATATAATGCCATGGTTACAAAATTGTCTTAGTTTCAGGAAGACTTACTTAGCAAAACGTCTAGGTTGCTAAATGCACAAGTAGGCAGAATGACTCAATTGTGTAAGGTCTTGATTGTATTAAATAGATTTTCAAGACCAAACCAGACCATTTACCTACTAAAACATTTTTTTTTTTTTTTTTATGTTAGATAGGCCAGACAAACGAACTAGTGGGTCACCTGATGTTAAATGAACACCACTGTCCATAGACACCCGCAGCGCTTTACACGATGCCAGTGCGTTGTTGGCCCTAAAGGAGAGGGAATAGGGGAAGGGGGAGAGGGAAGGGGTGAGGTATTGGGCCCCCGGCACTCTCACTGACCGTACGAAACGCAAGCAGGATTACTGCTGCTTCACGCCAGTGTTCTGTGAGAGGGTGGTACAGCCCCGGATGAGCCGGCCCATTCGTGATGCAGCGGCTAGCTACAACATGGCTCTACCACTACAAAAATTATGACATTAAGTTGTTTTACAACCAAGTCATTCCGTCTACTATGGCTTATAGCAATGAGGGTGTTTTACAGACCAAGGCATTTTGCTACCCGGACAAAATACAATTAAGGTGCTCTGCTCGCCAAGGCTAAATGCAAGTAAGGCCAACGGGACCCAACCCCGAGTTACCTGCTAGAAAAACTGCTGTTTGAGCATTTCTAAAAAAAATGGCAGTTTTTTATATTCCAATAATTTTATTTTATTCCTACTCAGAATCACGAGCTCTTTCAATGTTAATATGACAAAAAATGCGGTTTGCCTGGCCAACTTTCAGCTCATTTATAATCTATTTAGAATTATAATATAAACCACAACAACATTATATTACGGCTCGTGAACTGTAATCTCTTTACAATTTGTACTAGAGTAACAATTGACGACACGCAAATAAAGTGACATTAAAACAATTTTATTTTGCGGCTCCCAGACTATTTGTACTGTACTATTTGCTAGGTAAGAAATAGTTGACGAGCCGCAATATAATGATGTTGTGGTTTTCAATTCTAAATTAAATGAAGTATAAATAAATCTTAAGTTTGCTGACTCAGAGTTGCTAATTTTACGTCCACAGGAGAGACAACTTTTGTTTCTTACGGTGTGTATGACTCTGGAGCGGCTACATAGCTTAGGTAACATAATGGAAACGGCCACATATTTAGCTCCGTAGCGTAGATTTCACATCCTTGCAGCACCGCTGCTTAGCATATTTCTCGTAGAAAGGCAGCCTACCGTACCATGCACAATTTTTCTATTCACTAAACTTATTATTTGACACCACCAATCTATGAGGGTTTCCTGCCAAGTGCAATATCACTAGATAGCGTTAGTATCATTAGGTCCGTTTGACGTTAGGTACAGCCTTGCTTGTGATTGGCTTGTTTAGTTAGTTATAAAGAGAGGCCAGAATTCTCCTGGCACTTTTGAGGCTGTCATAGTGACTTCTCATTTATCATATCAATTGACGATATTTAATTTTTTTGACACCTGAAAATTACTATCTATCTACAGCCATTGTCCGTCCACTGCTGGACGTAGGCCTCCCTCATATTGCGCCAAAAATCGCGATCCTGGGCTTCCCTCGTCCACCCACTGCCAGCTGTCCTCCTAAGGTCATCAGTCCAACGTGTTGCAGGGCGTCCCACACTACGCTTTCCTAAACGTGGTCTCCACTCCAGGACACGTCTGCTCCAACGATTACTACAGAAATTACTGCAGGAATCGAAAGAGTTTTGCCTCCTAAACACGGAAAAATATTAATTATATTTTTTTTCACCATATTTAAAAAATTACTAGAAATTAAAAAAGTAGATCTGAAATTACCAATACTACCACAGAATAGATTGTTTCCTTTGCCTTTTTCACCAGAAAAAAAAGCTGTAATAATTGAAGACGTGAGTGGATGAAGGGGTTATGTACATTTTTGCTAAGTCATAATTTATGACGGGTATGTATTACAATACCGAAGTACGAAAGACCGAATGTATTAAAACATCGAATGGGTCAAAAGACCGACACGATTTTTTTCTGAAACCGTAAACTTCTCAGAATTTATTAAAACGGCATCATACAGAACCCATTAGGTTAGGTTAGGTTTGTTTTATAACAATCTTAAAAGTTAACGGTTTCAGAAAAAAATCGTGTCGGTCTTTTGGCCCATTCGATGTTTTAATACATTCGGTCTTTCGAACTTCGGTATTGTAATACATACCCTTTATGACTTAGCACCTTCATTTAAGGCATAAAACGTACATAACCCCTTCATCCACTCACGTCTTCAATTTTAAATTTGATAACAACCTCAACGTCAGATTTGCGTCATCACTTTTTTTTTAATAGAGATTAGACAAAAGTAATCGCTCTATTGTGTGGTAGTTTTGGAATTATGCCCTTTCAGAAAAAGCACATCTTAAAAAAAATTAATAATCCTAGTGAAAATTTAAAACTATCAGTGTCTTTCTCTTTCCAAACAGAATACAGAGAACGAATCAACAAATTATAGTTTTAAAAATATGAAATCTTGTCAATTGGCATAGTACCTGTTTCTTAATTTATTGAATCAGGCGTTACTTTGCGGAGGTCCATATTAATGAACTGAAACAATTACTTACCATTAATCACAATTAATTACTTACCTGATTCTTTGTTTCACAGCAACTAAAATATACAAGTGTATCAAAAAAAAACAATTATAATCTCACGAAGGTACCTACACATGGTTTGCCTTAACCCGTAGAGTAGAACTGTCGTTTGGCCTATCCATTGACACTGACCTTTCTAAAATCTAATATATAAAAATCTCGTATAATATTAATGCTAATCTTTGACATCTTTTTAACCGACTTCAAAAAAGGAGGAGGTTCTCAATTCAGTTGTATCTTCTTTTTTTGGTAATTAATTTATTTTTAAGTCGTCTGGAAACACTTTGAATATAACGTCATTCCGATTGTTGGAAAAGAGATAGTTATTTTAATTATAATTAATCCAATTAAAAATCTGTAAAAGGCGATGTGTTCTGATGTGTTATAATTCCTCAACGAATGTGATATAGTTTCTGGACGAACCATGACGTCACAAAATGTCATTTGGAAAGCTGCCTCTTAGACTGAGCACCCCATTTTCGAAAAGTCGTACAATCAATATAATAATTAACTAGCTATTGCCCGCGACTCCGTCCGCGAAGAATGGGGTAGCTAAAAAAAATAGCCTACGACCTATTCTCAAACCTACCGAATATAGAGAAAAAAGTTTTATAAAAATCGGCCTAGCCGTCTCGGAGTTCGATAACAAATACCGTGACACGAGATTTTTATATATTAGATCACCTAATAATTAATTACCTAATTAAAAATAAAGTTACAAATAAACACCTCACGACCTCATAATAGCGTTTTATTAAGCAACAATGATGTTATTTTAACAAGCAGCCTCCTGTGCAACAAATGCAGACGCTTGGACCATAAAAAAAAACAAATCTATATTTAAAACAGAATAATAATGAAAAATATATGTTTTATTGGTTTATAATTATGCACCAAGATGGATCAGGTTTTCTCGAATGCGCGTGAGCGAATTACGAAAGAGATCCTTGCATCTCGTGCGACCTCCGCTCCGTAATCGGAGCATCATTATAATTTAGCTTTGAGGAAATATGTCTCGTTTGCTGGCTGGTCCACTCGTTACCTGTCAATTTTAAAGTTGCCATTTATAAAAAGAACTAGCTTTTGCCCGCGACTCCGTCCGCGTGGAATTTGGGCAGCTTATTTTTTTATCCAATTTGCTTTTTTTATCAATTATGGCTCTCCTTAGTTCCTCAATATAAAAAAAAATTAAATCCATGGTGGCTCATGAATTAAAGTCCTTGACCGTACCGCTACAAGTCCTGTTTTTGTTTATTGTGTTGTTTCTTGTTGTTTGTTTTGTTATTTCTACTTTTGTTTCTGATGTCCTGTCGATCGTTCGAAGGCTACTTGCAAGAGATCCCTTCATGGGATAAGTTCGCCTCTGTACATCTGTTTCTTTTGTTATGGTTAATTTCATGTGTTCTATGTACAATAAAGAGTTTTACATACATCCATACCTACATACATATACAATGGTATAAATTGGGCCCTAATAGACATAATGTTGCAGCAACAACTATTAAGTATTTCACTTTTGTTTATTTACGTCCAAAGGTTATTTTTATTCGAAACCAGTGACTGATTGGTCACAGCAATTTTTAATCATTCAGTAATTGATTAAACAAGTCTTACCGGTTATGCATAGAAAGAAGCGAAAGTTCAATTTTCCAAGTTAGGTTATATAAGATAAACTAGCAGTTTCTCGCGACTCCGTCTGCGAAGAATTCGTTCATCACTATCCCGCGGAAACTATGCGATTTTCCGAAATAAAAACTATCTGATGTCCTTCGTAGGGTTTCAAACTATCTCCATACCAAATTTCATATAAATAGGTTCAGCTGTTATTGATTCCCCATGCAAAATTCCACCCCTCTTTCCAGGGATGATTTCTGAGATAAAAACTATTCTATGTCCTTTCCCGGGACTCAAACTATCTTTATACTAAATTTCATCTAAATCGGTTCAATAGTTTAGGCGTGAATAGCTTAGGTAACAAACAAACATTAAATAATTCTCTAAGTTTTAAGAATTTGATCAGAGTAACGAATTGTTCTATTAAAACGGCGCTATCGGCTTCTTTGTACGTTAGCATAGCGTCAAATTGAACACAACGTAAAATTAACGGTTATTATCAAACTCAAGTAAAACTCTGTTACAAGTGTACTTAGATTATTTATACACTAGATAGAGCTTAGGCCGCATAAAAACGACCCGAAAAATATAAGCCAACAATTGGCTTATATGTCTTTTGCCCCCGACCAGAATGACGCAACGCGATCGTAAGATGAAGCTGTCAAATGGGTTTTTGGACGTTTTGTATCGCAGTGTTTGCTACTCTATCTAGTTTGTAAATAATCTTTTCATCTCTCCTGTTCGGAAAGTTAAATTTTCATGGGTAGATAGCCGGGTGGAAAATCTCTAGGGTGGAAAGTAATTTTTTTAAAATTTTTACAATTAGCCACGGAGTCGAAGATAATTATTTCGCTCCCTATCGATTTTTGATATTTGGATTAATACGTCTAAGTTCTGCTTGTAGCTCGTCAATTTTAGGTACTTTAACGGTTTACTAATGTTTCGCAAATTACGTTTCCCAAACTGATTCATTTGGCAAATGTTTCATTTCCCAAATGTTTATTTTTTCTGAAACTGTAAACTTTTCAGGATTGTTATAAAACAAACCTATAACCTAACCTAACCTACAGAATAGTCTTGAACTATATCCTGAATAGTTTACAGTTTCAGAAAAAATAAACATTTGGGAAATGAAACATTTGCCAAATGAACCAGTTTGGGAAACGTAATTTGCCAAACAAAAGTATGTACACCCGTGGGACGCCCTGTATAGCGATCAACAAAATCGTAAAGTAGTGGTAGAGCCATGTTGTAGCTAGCCGCTGCACACGAATGGGCCGGCTCATCCGGGGCAGTAGGTACCACTATTTCGTACGATCAGTGAGAGCGCCTAAGGCCCAATACCTCTCCCCTCCCCTTCCTTTATTCACTCTCCTATTTTAAAGGCTGGCAACAGATTAGTGACTCTCTTAGAGTTGTTGATATTTTTTTTGGTGGTGATCATTTTCCATCAGATGACCCGCTTGCTCGTTTGCCTCCCGCTCATAATAAAAACAAAGTAAAATCGTGGAATATAGCGCGAGGAACTGCTTAATGCGCGCGCGCACGCGAGCCCATTAACTATACTTAAACAAAGGTTCTTGAAGCTTCTCTAGGGTAAGGGCGCGTCTTGGATAAGCGGAGCGATGTGACGTAACCATGTCAATAAATACCAGTGGCAAAATGAAAACGTTCATTTTTTAAGTCGCCGTCAAAGAGGGTCTTTTCTGAGCCTTTTTTTTATACTATCAGCGTTTGGCTATGACGCCGTAACAGCGGAATTCAAGGCAAGTCAAGACAAAATTCTATATTCAATTTAGGCATCAATTGATGCTCCTATGAACGTCGAAGAATCTACCACCGGTTCGGAAAAACCCTGTTCAGAAGAAACCGGCAAGAAACGTAGTTATTAAATTACATATATCTAAAGTATTTAATACAATTAAATTTTTTAGATACGCTATTTGAGACTAGGGATCGCCAATGCGGATCGGAATTATTTCCAAACATCCCTGTCCATGATATAGTCATTAATTTTATAGTACG
The DNA here is from genome assembly GCA_947563465.1 of Archips xylosteana. Classification (NCBI taxonomy): domain Eukaryota; kingdom Metazoa; phylum Arthropoda; class Insecta; order Lepidoptera; family Tortricidae; genus Archips; species Archips xylosteana. The sequence continues at coordinate 12,286,910 of OX387368.1, forward strand.
TCTTAGATATTAATGTAAATTGCCAACGGTTTGTCTAAATTTAGAAGTCGTGGTGGCCTAGCTATTTAACATTATGGTCTCTCAAGCGGAAGGTCGTGGGTTTGAGCCCAGGCTCGCACTTCTTGAGTTCTTCGCACCGATAAGGTATCATATCTTAGCCTTCTGTACTTCATTTAATTTAGAATTGAAAACCACAACATCATTATATTGCGGCTCGTCAACTATTTCTTACCTAGCAAATAGTACAGTACAATAGTCTGGGAGCCGCAAAATAAAAATGTTTCAATGTCACTTTATTTGCGTGTCGTCAATTGTTACTCTAGTACAAATTGTAAATAGATTACAGTTCACGAGCCGCAATATAATGATGTTGTGGTTTTCAATTCTAAATTAAATGAAGTATAGGATGGCAACGGATCTGAAATGCTCTAGTTGTAATGCCCATGGGTAATGGCGCTTACTTATCACTAAGCCACTTGCTCGTTTGCCGGTTTGCCAGACTTTTTTATAAAAAAAAAAACTAGAATTTCTTGTTAAGTCAAAATCAATGCACTTAGCGAAAAGCTAAAAACGCTGCTAGTGTCAACGCCTACGATAAACGCTCCTCGTACTCATGAACGTGGCCTTACCCCAAGTTTTCCCTCTCTAGCAACACCTTGCATAGAGGTCAGGTGTGAGCGGTGTTTTTAAATTATGACTATAGCCTTTATTTTTTAATCATGCTTGTAAATAACTAGCTTTTGCCCGCGGCTTCGCTCGCGTGTACCATGAGTATTCCAAAGAACGAGCGTACTGTACGCTTAGTATAAGTTTAACTTCACCAAAATACTTCTCGATCGCGTTTACGTAAAAAAATCAATTACTATGGAAACATGGACAGCGCCTCCGCGCGCGCGCGTTCATGTTTCCATAGAATTGAAATTTTTACGTAAACGCGATCGAGAAGTATTTTGGTGAAGTTAAACTTATACTAAGCGTACTGGAACAATTTGTATGGTAGTTTACGCACTATAGTCCGACAAGCTTGTGCGCGACCCTCCGCGGAATCCTGTCGCAGTCAGCGTTTGCCGCACTTATTAAAAACAGTCTTGTTAAGGACAGCAGAGGCTCCCTGCGACAGGGTTCCGCCGAGCGCCACGCACGAGCTTGCCAAGGTATAAATCTGATTTCCTCATTCGATTTTACCGTATAAAAAATGATTCCACCACTCATGAACATGATGGTCATGTTTCGACCGTTTCACTTTTGCGGAGACACACATGCAGAGCTGTGTATGTACTATCGCCCCAAGCGCCAGAAGGCCCAGTTTGCGTGCAGTGGCTAGACATCTGTCCATAACAATCCATAGCAATAAACATCAACGGCTGCAAGCAAATTTGTTTTGAAAATGGGTATCTGGCGTCTGGGGCGATGGTACATGTTTATTACTCCATTGTTCGTTGTCTTTATTTTATTTTTGTGTTAAGTTGTGTGTTCTTTCTTGTATATGTGTGTCTTGTAAAAGTGAATAAATGTCTTCTTTCTTTCTTTCTTTCACTATTCCGATCCGTCTTTTCACGGATTCGGATCGTTGTAGTGCGAAACCGCTCTCATACCAGCACACAGGCTGTGCTCTCATACAGGCATCTCAGAATGAGAGGGCTTGGAACGTAGTTCCCACGCGGGCCCCGTGCGGATTGGGAACTTCACACACACCATTGAATTTCTTCGCAGGTGTATGCAGGTTTCCTTAGGATTTTTTCGTTCACCGTAAAGCTCATGGTTAATTTCAAATATAATTTCGCACGCGAATTCTGAAAAAATTAGAGGTGCGAGCCAGGATTTGAACCCACGATCCTCTGCTTGAGAGGCTACAGGTCAGACCGCTAGACCACCACGGCGGTCATGTAAGTCGAATTTTATCCACTGATGGGATTAACTTTGAAATTTGGTTCGGATATCTAATTTGGTTGGAGCCATGGTGGCTTAGTAGTTTGGTAGTTTGACATATAGCCTCTCAAGTAGAGGGTCATGGGTACAGATGCGAAGCCGGTTATTAACGATTTTAACCAAGCGGTTAAAAACGCATTTTTCGTTATTAACGGTTATTTAACCGCATTTTATTACGGTTAAATACTCGCACAGCGTGGTATGGACAACCAAAAAATAATCAGTCAGTATACTTATGTTCTTTAAATATGATTTATAAAATCTAAAATAAAATCTTTATCCTTCGGATACCGATTTTTCACTTCACCTAGGAGTTGACTGCACAATAAAAAAACATTACCCTTTTTCGTTGTCGCAGTCGGATAATTAACCGTTAATAACTGAATTTTATCGGTAGCTAACCATAAATTTGGTTAATTAACGGTAGCTAACGGATTTTTTACAACTATAGTCATGGGTTCGAACCCGGGCACGCACCTCGTGAGTTTTTCGGAATTTATGTGAGAAATTACATTTTAAATTTACCGTGAGGTTTACAATGAAGGAAAACATCGTGAGGCACACATCTGCGAAAAAATCAATGATGTGTAAGTTCTCAATCCGCTTTAGATCTGCGTGGGAAATACAGTGCAAGCCCTCTCATTCTAAAAGGCTAGTCTGGGAAGATGATGATGACGTAAATAATCACTGTGAAGGTATTTTTAGCGCGTACGAATCAGCGGTTTAAAGGTTTTGTATTTATCAGTCAACAAACAGGTTGCCAGACGTCTACTTAGTGAGTCACGCGACTTGCCACTCGTGCGCGTGTCGCGAGTGGGAGATGGTGCCACAGTACCCGGTATATGAGCTAAGGTTTGCCTAAGGCTGCGCTTTTAGTTAGGCGGAGCGGGTGACGGATCACAATTGACGAGATTTAATTTTTTTGACTCCTGAAAATTACTACAGGAATCGAAAGAGTTTGGTTTTGTCTCCTGGACACGGAAAAATATTCATTATAATTTATTTCTCTATATTTAAAAAAAATACAAGAAATTAAAAAAAAAACTGATTTTCCCCATACTACCACAGAATAAATATGTTTCCAGAAAAAAGAGCTGTCATAATTTTAAATTTGACATTAGCATTGACACTTGTCAGATACATAAATGATCTATTTTTATTAATGTTAATGCACGAACGACGTGATATTGATTCAAATATGATTATAAAGGAGCTCGTAGTAGTGATCGAAAAGCAAGAAAGAATCATACCGCCTATGCAAACCACATGCCACGCACAACAAAATTTTACAACGTCAACGTCAGATTTACGCAGCGCAGATTGCGTTACGCAGTTTATTGTATTTCCATTCATATTAATTTTTTCGTTCACACCTAACCGACAATACGCTATTACGTTTTTTCATATTAAACACTGGGGCTCAGTGAGCCTGCTCACATTCGGCGGCTGACTATACGTTTGGTTTGAACACGGCCTTAGAAATATGAAATCTTGTCAATTGCCTTAGTTGAAATCATGCCCGGTCCCAATGTACCTATTCTGTATGGCACGCTCTGCTCTGTTTTCACCCGACTGCCAAAGGAGGGTTATGTTTTTCGAGCGTATGTATATGTAAATATGTATGTATCATTCTTTGGCACGCCCTGCAGCCTAAACGACTCAATGGATTTTGAAGTGTGAGGTGTCATTAAATTCGTGGCAGTTCCGCTAGTGACATAGCGTATGTATTATCCCGGAATTCCCGTGGGAACGGGAATTATACAGGCGGGTTTATTCATCTAGTATTGAAATTAATTATTGAAGTGTTACAATTAGATTGAAAAAAAAAGCCACTTTAAACATGAAACTACCGTGAGACTCACTCATAGTGAGAATGAACGGATCACTCACGTCTTAAAACGAGTTTAACTCGACATGTTTTGGGCTAATTCGTAGCCCTTCTTCTTGGAGTCACACGTCACCGCGGCTGCCAAACGCGCACTAGTGCGCTAAGAAGAAGGGCTACGGATAAGCCCGAAACATGTCGAGTTAAACTTGTTTTAAGACGTGAGTCATCCGTTTATTTTCACTATAAAAAAGCCGTTTTGGCCTAGGGGTTTGACCTATACCCTCTCAAGCAGAGGGACGTGGGTTCAAATTCCTGCTCGCAGAATTTATGTGAGAAATTAAATTTGAAATTTATCATGAGGTTTATGATGAAGGAAAACATCGTGAGGAAACCTGCACACACCTGCGAAGGGAGAAATTTAATTCAATGGTGTGTGTGAAGTTCCCAATCCGCACTGGGCCCGCGTGGGAACTACGGCCCAAGCCCTCTCATTCTGAGAAGAGGCCTGTGCCCTGCAGTGAGGCGTATATGTATAGGCTGGAATGATACTAAGAGTAGTCGGTTACGCTTGATTCGTTGCAGGCGAGCGTGCTCCATCGTAGGCCTCATCTTCGTTTTCTATCAGGCGTTATTGTGGTCAACCGCAAGCCTACACTGTACTTATTAAAAAAAAAACATACTCAGTAATGCGACAAACGGCCTTGTACAGCTCGCGCGATAAGAGTTTGGCTTTGACCTTCGGGTGGAGGGGATTACTGCGCATACCCCGCACCCCCGTTGATACCCAATGCGCAATAACGGTCAAAGCCAAACTCTTATCGCGCGAGCTGTAGCTTCCGCGTGTTCGCGAAACACATCTGCCCCGTTGGGGACCTTCTTAAACTTTTCAACAACAACAGATATAATAAATAATACGTCACAAAGTACAACGTCAAAGTGATCTGCTATGACACAAGGTTCAAAGTAGCTTTACGATTAACTAGGCTTCGCTTTGAAAAGGTTAAGGGCCTACCTACCGTGTTTTTGGCGCATTTATTGCATTCATTTAATCTCGTGCTGTATCACTACAAGTAAAGCTATAGTCTTGAAATTCATGTGTAAGTTATTTGAGGATTCACTCTAATGACAAGTTTTTAGTTCGCTCGATAGAAAAAAAATCCAAAGTCGCGCCGTACAATATGCGCGCCATCACGTGACACTCACGTGACACAATGTATGGCGCAACCGAAATTCTGCCGCTCACAACTCACAAAATTACGCTCGTGAGGCCTCACCCTAAGGGCAACGCGGCTGTGACGATTGCAAATTTGACGCGTCGTTTGTAGATTAGTTCCTGCGTTAAAACTGTGGCTAAACTTAGTAAAAACTAGCTTAAACGAGTTGCGGAACTCGCACCGCACTGACATGAAGGCTATCTACAGAATATCTAATAAGTACCCTAAACCTAAGTATCCTTTGTCCCCTAAACTTTTTTCAGCAGTTCTGGAGACAGTTTTCAGAAACCTCGATTGGGAAGAGATTGGTTTAAACATAGACGGGCGCAGATTGTCACATTTAAGATTCGCTGACGATATTGTTCTGTTTGCAAATACACCGGATGAACTTACTAGGATGATAACAGAGTTGGCAGCAGAGAGCGACAAAGTAGGCCTAAAGATAAACCCGGAAAAGACGAAACTGATGACCAACGGGGAGGAAAGGACTGTAAAAATAGGATCAACTCAGGTGGACTATGCTCAGGAATATATATATCTAGGTCAGTTAATGGCACTGTATGACAACACAAACAAGGAAATCGAGAGAAGAATTGCAAACGGCTGGCATAGATACTGGAGTATGAAAGAGGTGATGAAAGACAAGACACTTCATATAGCTACAAAAAGCAAACTTTTTAATACACGCATATTGCCTATTCTTATGCATGGCTGTCAAACATGGTCTATGTCTCAAAAGCACATAAACAAACTCATCACCTGCCAACGAGCTATGGAGAGGAGCATGTTGGGTGTGCGAAAATCTGACAAAATAAAATCGTCTAGCATTAGAAATAAAACAAAAGTCGTTGACATTATCCAAAACATAAGAAGATTTAAATGGCGTTGAGGAAAGCAAAAGCAACTACAACTATCACGAAACGGACCCACCTCAGCATATGCTGGCTCGAGAGCCAGCGCTGGTCTTCCGGTGGGACCGTGCGTCACAGAGTGGTATCCAAGAGAAGGACAGAGAAGGAGAGGCAGACCACAGAAGAGATGGGACGATGATATATGCCAGGTGGCAGGAAAGACGTGGTACAGAGTTGCACGCAACAGACATGAGTGGAAAAGTCTGGAGGAGGCCTTTGCCGAGGGGCAATCAGATTTACAAAGGAAGACCAAGATGCAAATAGTAGAGTTCAACTAAAGAGGAAAGAAATCTGAATATAAGGCTAATAATAATAATAATAACTTACTGTTTATGTTTTTAGCAATTTTCTAGAATATGTTCATAGGATATTGCAATACTGTACTGTAAAGTCACCGACATAGCTCGAAGAATCGCCAGACTCAAGTGGCAGTGGGCAGGGCACATCGCTCGTAGAACTGATGGCCGATGGGGCAAAAAGGTTCTCGAATGGCGTCCACGGACCGGAAGACGCAGTGTGGGTAGGCCTCCAACAAATGGGGCGACGACCTGGTTAAGGTTGAGGGATCGCGTTGGATGCGGATGGCACGGGACCGATCTGTTTGGCGGGCCTTGGGGGAGGCCTATGTTCGGCAGTGGACGTCTTTTGGCTGAAATGATGATGTACTAAGTTAAATAAGATATTTTTTCTCGAAACTGAGTTGCGTAAATATTCAGATGCGGCTTTTTTAATGATTCCAAAGTGCATGTTACTAAATATCGAAAATATATGCCACACACGTCTTTTTAGGGTTCCGTAGTCAACTAGGAACCCTTATAGTTTCGCCATGTTTGTCCGTCTGTCTGTCTGTCTGTCTGTCTGTCTGTCCGCGGCTAAGCTCAGAGACTGTTAATACTAAAAAGCTGTAATTTGGCATGAATATACATATCAGTTACGCCAACAAAGTGGTAAAATAAAAAATATTTTTTTTTTAGGGTACCTCCCATAGACGTAAAGTGGGGGTGATTTTTTTTTCTTAACTAATCCTATAGTGCGGGGTATCGTTGGATAGGTCTTTTAAAACCATTAGAGGGTTCCTAACATGATTTTTCTATTCAGTGATCTGTTTGCGAAATATTCAACTTTAAAGTGAAAATTTTCATTAAAATCGACCGTCCCCCCCTCTAAAATCTAAACTGTTGGGTGAAAAAATTTGAAAAAATTCAGAATGGTAGTAAATATATTAAATTTACAAGGAAAATTATAGCGGCTAAGATTGCTTGGGAATTATTTGTAGTTTAAGAGTAATTAGAAGCCTAAGGTATAAAACATACCTAAACTTGGAAGACACACACGAAATCCTTAGAAAAATATTACTTGATTTTTTCGTAATGGCTACGGAACCCTATCTTGGGCGTGTTCGACACGCTCTTGGCCGGTTTTTTTGTAATGACGTCAGAATTGGTGATTCACGCGCGTTTGAACAAAGACTTTTCGGTTCATTGGAACTTAAAATAGGAAGTTTGCTTAAAATACTTCAGCTTGTTTAACATGTGGTTTCATTTTATATTTGCAAGGAAACATCACGTTAGGAGATTAGTAACAAAAACCGGTAATGCTGTATATTATATTTACGTAAATGATACTTCTATGTTTAACGAGGAAGACGTTTAAATTTTTACGTCTCCGCTTAAATTTAACTATCATATGATAGTTCAGATATAAAGTAAAGTAAAAAAAAAGTAAAAAGTTCTTTATTAACAAAAAGGAGAGACAATTAGACATAGACGAATAGCTTACGTTAACACAGTGCGCTGTATAGAGACAGTCATTCATGTCATGATGTATGAGTCCCACTGCAGGGCACAGGCCTCATCTCAGAATGAGAGGGCTTGAGCCGTAGTTCCCACGCGGGCCCTGTGCTGATTGGGAACTTCACACACACCATTGAATTTCTTCGCAGGTGTACCTATGCAGGTTTCCTCACGATGTTTTCCTTCACCGTAAAGCTCAAATCATAATGAGCATTTACTTTATTTTCAAACATATGTGTGACCAAATTTGGGGGTTTTTAAATTTTTTATATGGAAAGATGCGTGCTCTGGAATTTCCTCGAGCGGCTACATAGCTTAGCATTAGTGGACACGGTATAGTTTCGTGGCGTAGCTTTCTCATCCTCGCACGCACCCTTAAAAAACACCTATTCATTATATAAGTATTTCATTTTCTAAAAACAAGTGGCGGCATCATTCTTCAAACTGACATTTAAATAGAAGCAAGTTCTTTTAAAAAACGTTCTTTTGTCGAGCCTTCTTTGCGTACGGAACGGGTTTCCAACCATTCACTCATACAATAGGCGAGTCACACCATACAAATCATACAATACGTTACGTTGTAGCGCATTAAGTATTTAGGTGTTGTTGCTTGTTATATAATCTTTTTCTATGTGTAGTTATCGTTATTATCGCTTGCTGTATTTACTGCATAATAAATTATAATAACCCCCACGCAAAATTCCATAATTATAAATTAAAAAAAATTATAACCCCAACGTAATTAGGTCACACAAATGTTTGAAAATAAAGTAAATGCCCATTATGCGTCAAAGATCCGTTCCGCAGCTAACAAAAGAGCTGATAACTTTGAAACGGCTGAACCAATTTTGATGAAACATGTCTAAGAGCTATCGGCAAGAAACCTGCTTTCAAATAAAAAAAACCGCATTCAAATCGGTTCACCCGTTTAAGAGCTATGAACACTGCGCGTTTGCCCCGCTCTAATATACGTTCGCAAACTGCCAGTGTGTATGGCTCTTAAAGTTGTTGGTATGGGCGGTGGTGATCATTTTCCGTCAGATCCTCGCTTATTTGTTTTCCTTTTACTGTTGTTGACGTAATTATTTTCATTGTTGCAGGAAAATGGACGAAACGTGACACAAACGGACGTGCTAAAGTATAATCCCAAGATTATAACAATAATCCACCGAGATTACCGGCCCGCTCACGATCTCTTCAAGTGATGATATTTAGGAATATAAGAGGAACATAAGATCAGATATAATGCCGGCGATACTGACTAAGTTGAGGGAGCAGGCGTCGAGGTTTGTACACAATTTTTATAGCTTCCCCTTTTTCTATCCACCAGTCTCAATCCTTCGCAAAATCTTGCCATAACGATCCAAATCAATAGTAGGGAAGCCCAAGAGTAGATTTGGGGAGTCATTCGAGCGCGGTTGATTAATATATGAGCACTTCATGTGGGGGGGTTTTGCCCGGAGCACCCTATTAGAATACTTAGTAAAAAAAAATAGATTCTTTGAAATACTCGAGCGCGTCAGATTTTGATAATTTGATACTCCAGCGTGACACTTATAATACAGTATGATAATCTGCCGCTTTGCATGGTGGGGTGGCCATACGGAAGGGCGCGCGCCAAATTTTCATAGGGGATGTTAATTCCAATGACTGGCGATTTGGAAGTGAAATGCACACTGTTCTGGTAGTACCCACCCACCGTATCTTAATCTGACGCGCTCGAGTATTTCATAGATCTAGTTTTTTTACTAACTATTCTGACAAGGTGCCCCAGGCAAACCCCCCTCACATGAAGTGCTCATATTCGCTGGAGGTACTCGAAAGAGTATAAGGTAGGTACCTATCCCCCCATATATTAATCTGCCGCGCTCGAGTGACTCCCAAATCCCCTCTTGGGCTCCGCTACTACAACCTCAATCTCCCAAAGTCTCCGTTTAAACAAGGTTTTAAGTCAAATGTATAGTATAAATCTTCCCAGGTGAATTTTTCGCTTCGAGCCATTACATTAAATTTGAACCTTAATACTATGACGATACCGTTTGTTTTGAAAGATAAGGGCTCGAAGCGAAACATTCACCTGGGAAGATTTATACTATACAAGGTTCTACAAAGCATTATGACAGCGTGTACTACGATAGCTTTACGATACTGACGCGGCGTCACTGACACGACGTCAATAACGCCGAGACCGTTTTGCGCGAATGCCCATACAAAGAAACAATAAACTTTTCCAAGCTTATTATGTTTCTGTCTCGGCGAGACGATGTTTTTATACAAACTGTATGTGCCTGGGAAAGTTTCAGACACTAACGCTAGTAAATATTGAATGTGTTTATTAAAATTTTAACATTAATGGACGGACAGTTAGTGTAACAGGCTGTCAAACTGACAGAAAAAGACAATTTTGGACTCCGATTTTCATAGAAATTTTCAGGTAAGTAGCGTTAATACTCGACTCGTTATTATATTATTTTAATATTAAAGAGGTATTTAAAAATCCATAAACGTTAATTGAGACTCCAATATAGATCTAGAAGCGTTTAAACCCCTTTTATTAATAGTTGATGAAATTTAACCGGAAGGTAAAATTCTCAGTTCCTCACCCAGAAACTGGTTCATCTTAATCTTAATAACTTCCGTTCACATTTTAACTACTCTAAGAGTAGTTATAAGTAAGTAATGGGATTTCTCTAGAACTATTCGAAGGTTAACTATCGCGCTTTGCTTTTGAATCTCATCATCATCATCATCCCAGCCTATATTCGTTCCACTGCAGGGAACACTCCTCTCAGAAGGGGCTATACTTCATTTAATTTAGCATTGAAAAGCACAACAACATTATATTGCAGCTCGTGAACTGTAATCTCTTTACAATTTGTACTAGAGTAACAATTGACGACACGCAAATAATGTGGCATTAATACAATTTTATTTTGCGGCTCCCAGACTATTGTACTGTACTATTACTAGTACTATTTGCTAGGTAAGAAATAGTTGATCAGACGCAATCTAATGTTGTTGTTATTTTCAATGCTAAATTAAATGAAGTATAGGTCAATTGGTGCGAATTGCCCCGTGATATTTATATTTTATATCACTGCTTGCAGGGTACAGCCTTCGATCGCGGTGGGAGTGGGCGTCGGCGTAGCTTTAGCCGCGTGCGCACTTTACAGCACGCGCGAACGCAAGCAGCCGCCTTGCCCGAACAACAACAACAATTACAAGGTGAGATCAGAGACTACGAAATTAGAAGTTCGTATCGTGCTGTCCCTTTCAATCTTCTGTTGAATACTATTAGTGTGACAAGTTTGGTTTGAAGTATCTTAATATATTTTTATTTTTTTCAACTTCATTTTTCTTTTACTTTTACGGTCATCCCGTGAAATTCATATATTTCATAGTGAACGGAATGCCAAGGACCATTTTGAACATAATACGCCCACTCGCCACGGACTCGCGCGTACCGCTGAACGCTTCAATGGCGCCAGAGTATCTTGACTAGCGCGGCGTAAGAGGTCCTAGTCGAGAGTAGGTACAGGCGCCGCTAACCTAAACCTAAAGCATGGATGGATATGCACTCTGCAGTCACGTTTACGTCTACTAAATTTGCTGAATGCGTGTGATACCTGCGCATGCTTTGTTTCGATGGTTTGAGAATCAATAACTACACTTTATTCCAATAACGACATTTCTGTGTACAACTGCAGATGTAGCGAAAACTTCAGGTACTTGTCTGAAGACCTTCCAATCTCTTTCTTCTATTGTAACTTTCGTTGTACATATGAAGGTGATCCAGCTGCTATGCTAATGATATCTGTTAAGATCCAATTGTTTTAAATTGCAGGTTGCCAAAAACGGTCAGCTACATTCTGTAGAGAATGGAGACTCAAACGGACAGACGTGTGGGGGGCACTGCGGGGCGGTACAGTGTGCCCTCTGCAGAGGAGATGTCGATACGGACAACAAACAGAACATTGTAAGTTTCGTCATCAGTCGGAACTTGTCCACTGTTGAACAAAGGCCTCCCTCTTGGATCACCATAATGACATAGAACGACAATTCGCCACATGCAGTTATGCTCGCGGTTCTGGCGTCGTGTCGATCCGATGAGAGGTCTGCCAAAGCTGTGTCTTCTGGTTCGTGGTAAACAACTCGAGAACCTTTTTCCCCCCCAGCAGTTATCTATTCTTCGAGTGATGTGGCCTGCTCATTGCTATTTCAGCGTACATATTCATAGAGCTACGTAGATTTAGATATTTCTAATGCTAAATTTGTAAACTTAGCATAGTGAAGTTAATAGCATCTGAAATAACAATGTTTGTTTGTTTGACGGTCAGATAGTCTAGTGGTTAGAGCACTGACAACAATACAAAAACAATGAAACAATTAAATGAGATTACTTAACTGCTACATACACGCCTTGTACTTATGTAAATTTAAAGATACAACGAAACCTCTTAACATAATATGGTTAGCTGAACTGAGAGAAAATGCCAATTTTAGAACAACATGCGTGCTGATCATAGACCATTGATCTCAGTTCCATCTTCAATAGTAATTTGAACCATTGCGGATTAAAGATACCCTTATTTCCAAATTGCAGGAAGACGCAGAAGAGCCAGCGCCAGTTGAGGAACACTTCCCAGGGTTGAACCTGGAGTTCCTCCGGCAGATGGTCTCCTTGGCCAAGATCATGATCCCGGGGTTCCGAAGCCACGAGGTAGCATTACTAGCAGGGCATACGCTTTGTCTCTTCACGAGAACCCTGCTGTCCATATACGTAGCAGCGCTTGAGGGGTCCATAAGTAAGTTTGCCAGTTTTATGTAACACGGGGATTAAAATATATGGTTTAATTCCAATTAATACCTATAGTTCCGATCAATTTGGTGATCAAATGTATTTTCGCACATAAATTCCGAAAAACTCAGAGGTGCGAGCCGGGATTTGAACCAAACCGCTCGGTCAAACCGCTAGGCCACCATGCGATGTGCGGAATTACATTTGAAATTTACCATAAGCTTTACGGTAAAGGAAAATATCGTGAGGAAACATGCGTCAACCTGCGAAGAAATTCAATGGGGTGTGTGAAGTTGCCAATCCGCACTGGGCTCGCGTGGGAACTACGTTCTGAAAGGAAGGGAGGTGATGTTCGCCTGCGCTGTAAGCTGCATCACTTGAATCGGCCTCCGAGCAATAAAAATCAGACATAAGCGAAAAAGGAATAATATGATAATTATTTTGCTTCTTTTTTGCAAATGGGAGACAATCCCTGTTGATTGAATTACTTATTATTATAAGTAATTTAGTATATAGTTCATGATTTGAATTCTTTTATTTTTATTTTTATATTTTTTATATTTAATCTTTTCTCTTCCAGTGAAACACATAGTCCAGAAGGATCTCCGCCGTTTTGCGGCCCTCCTCCTCCAATGGTTCGGCATAGCGATCCCAGCAACTTTCATCAACTCCATGATTCGTTACTTGGAGAGCAGACTGGCACTGGCTTTCCGTACCAGGCTGGTCAATCACGCTTATGACATGTATTTCAAGAACCAGACGTACTACAGAGTCGCTAACTTGGACGCTAGGATAGAAAATGCTGATCACAGGTGAGTGGAGAGAATCCTATTTAAAACGGAATGATTGAACGGTGCAATGGGGTAGTTAATGCTGATAGAAGTCGTAAAATATTCCTCAAAATCTGGAATCAATGACCCTGCATTTGAGTTAACGTCGCTATTCGCGCTTATCAAAAGTTGTCAAATGTTTTTTTTTTTCATTTTGAGTCAATCACTCAATTTCCCGCGCGATGTTTAGTTTTATGGAAGCAAAAAATTAGAATTGTGCGATTCTGAACAATTCCAATACAGGCAGCCGACAGAATGTAGATATTATCCTCCGTAATGTGCTGATGTTTTATTAAAAGATTTACGTACATTTTACAGTCCAAAGTTAGTCATTTACTTCAAACTTCTATGATAGAAATAAGAGTAGAATAGTCAAACACGCAAACCAACTACTCGTTTAATTCTGTAACGCATTACACACTTCAAGAAAGCCTTGAAAGACATGAACGTGTTTCGGATTATCCTTTTTAATACGGAACAATAGAACGATGCAATAGGATAGTGGAACATTCGTGAAGATGTAGCAACCCACATGAATGTCTACTTTTTTTATTCTAAAACATTAAAATATAGAGCAGAAGTACAGCTTGATCTTCGAGTGAAGGACTCGCATTGTAATAATATTTATCCATTATTCCAGATTAACGGAAGACGTGTCTGTGTTTACACAATCAGTTGCACATTTGTACGGGTCGCTCACGAAGCCCTGCTTCGATCTGTTGCTCATCGTTCTGACCCTGGCCAGCTACTCCAGTAAGATGAAGGGAAATATCTTCATTGGTAAGTAGCTAGAAGAATATTAAAGATACGCTAGAGCAGATATTCCCAAACTCTTCTGTCTCTATCTCTATCTACATCTATCGGTAGCCATATTTTTCAATTTTACGAAACCTAACTTTATACTGATTTATCGCAAAGTCATCGAATCAAGTGGGAGCAGGCAGGGCACATCGCTCGTAGAACTGGTGGCCGGTGGGGCCAAAAGATTCTCGATTGGAGTCCACGGACCGAAAGACGCAGTGTAGGTAGACCTCCAACAAGATGGAACGACGACGTGGTTACGGTTGCGGGTGGCGTGGGACCAGTGTGATTGGCGAGTCTTGGGGGAGGCCTATGTTCAGCAGTGGACGTCTTTCTGCTAAAATGATGATGATGATGTTGACTTACTTACTTGTTCTAGGACCCGGCTTTGCGACAGTAGTGATTTGCATGACGGGCCAAGTGCTGCGTCTGCTGTCTCCGCGGTTTGGCGCGTTGGCTGGCGAGGAAGCTCGTATGAAGGCCAATCTTCGTCACGTGCACGCTTCGATCATCGCCCACGCTGAGGAGGTCGCGTTCTACGGAGGACACAAGGTCAGACATCGTTATTTCGGTATCCTATTGTCTCGCCTCATTAGTTTTTCTTTTAATTCTTATTTCGTCATCTGTCTTCGTCTTGTTCGCTATCCGTCACTAATTTTTGGTAAAATTCTGCAACTTGTCTATCTCTTATACGTCTTATTCGTTTTTCGTCACGGTCTTCCTTGGACTTATTCGTCGTTCTTCCCTTTCGTTTTTGTCTCATTTACTTATTCGCCAAAATTATTTCGATACGTTCGGTGCTGGTAAATAAATTTTCGTAAGTAAATGAGACAAAAAACGAAAGGAAAGAACGACGAATGAGTCCAAGGAAGACCATGACGAAAAACGAATAAGACTTATTAAGAGAGAGTCAAGTTACAGAATTTGACCAAATTGTTTCAGAAATAAATCACTGTATGACTAACTTTGATTATGAAGAATGATACATTATGACTTGTTAAGGGGCTGTTTCACCACCCATTGATTAATTTTAACTGACGGATAAATGTGATGCCGTCTCCGTCTATTCGAACAAAACAAACAGAGACGGCATCACACTTATCCGTCAAATAAATTTGATCAATGGATGGTGAAACAGGGGGTAAATTATGGGAGTCATTATAGAGTCTACCGAGTCTAAGAACCGATATCCGTTGGGGTAGACGAGTTCTTGAGTGGAGACCACGGATCGGCAAACGTAGCGTAGGACGTCCTCAGACTCGGTGGAGCGATGATCTTCGCAAGGCGTGGCAAGAGCTGGGTGAGAGTGGCCGAGGATATCGTGCTCAGTGGCGTGCCATGGGAGAGGCCAATGTCCAGCAGTGGACGAACATAGGTTGATGATGATGATGATGATTATAGAGTCTATAATATAGACCCTTGGGGCCTACGCTAGCTGACGCGGACGCCCGCCGCGTGCGCACGCTCGCGGGTCTCGCTCCGTAAAAAATCTACGTAAAATCCGTCGCAGGCGCCCGCGCCACTTAGCGCTGTTCATACAATTTCTTATTAGACGCGCACATGACGGGCGTCCGTTCCGGGTAATCCGCGTCAGCTAGCGTAGGCCCTTAGTCTTGCCGGTGGAAATTTTTCAAACAATTAAAAAAAAATTCAATTATCTTCCAGGTGGAACTAAACCAGCTCCAAACGGCGTACAAGGAGCTGGTGGCGCAGATGACGTCGGTGTTCAACAAGAAGCTGTGGTACGTGATGCTGGAGCAGTTCTGCATGAAGTACGTGTGGAGCGGCACCGGCATGGTCATGCTGGCGCTGCCGATCCTCACCGCCGCCAGGGCTGACAGTGAGTGGGGGTTTAAGCTAATATTTAGTAGATTGTACAACAAGAGCATAAAACGAGCCATTTTACCCGAGACGTTCGTATAGACACGTCGAGGGGTAAATGGGTTTAATGCTCCAGTTTCACGCTCTGCTTTTCCCTTCGATTGCAAAGAAGCAGCAGGGTGGATCAACTATTTCTTGTTGTTATTCTGTCCCGTCAGCGAGAGGACAAAAGTAGTACAGTTTAATTAGAAATGTTGTGTCACATTAACTAACATGCTTATTAGATGATCAATTGTAGAAGGGGGGGGGGGGATACTACCACAAAAATGCGTGTTTGGCAAATTTTAATCAGATAAACTTACGGTTTAAAGAGTGACCCAGAAGACCGTCACTATAGCAGCGAGTGACAAAAAAAAGTTGATCGACCCAGCAACATTGGAAATAAATCTTTACTTACAAGCTATTATTCTTCATCCATTGCAATTTCTATAATAACGTAAACTAAATTTACCTAGTTTTATGAAATTCGTAATAGAAAACAGCGGTTTATAAAAAAAACAAGAAACTTATATTTTACACCTTTAATATTGTTCGTGGCTGTTTGTGGCGAACTTTAGGAGCATGAGAAGTAGAAACGTTTATTTGTCACTCACTTTTCGTTCACCCTTGTCTTAAGATAAAAATCTATAAAGATTTGTAATGTCGCAGGTTCCGCGAGCCAGGGCATCAGTGAGCGCACAGAGTACATGACGACGTCGCGGCATCTCCTCAACTCTGCTGCCGATGCCATCGAGAGGCTCATGTCAAGCTACAAGGTAAATAATTACGTTTTTCTCAAACATGCAATGAAAAATTGTCGTCGCGAAGTGTCGTTAATGGAACTTCATACGAAATTGCAGGCCTAGGCCTTCAATGTGCTCTTTTTTTAATTTCCATTGTAGATAAATTTGTGACCCGGCATCATGGCATTCAGCCATCAAAAAAAAAGCTATAAGCAATAATTTATTGAATCAGGCGTTACTTTGCGGAGGTCCATATTAATGAACTAAAACAATTACTTTGCTCACCCGCGACCTTACAATAGTTACGTTTATGCAAGAAATGTGTGTTCATACAGTTCCTCCACCTCCACACTGTACGAACACACACAAATCACATAAACACAACTATCACCACCACCAAGCTACACTGACGCGTTTCGAACTCAACCAGAGCTCATCCTCGGAGTTACCACAACCGTATGCTATGCTACCAAATGTTAAACTCCCAAATGTTAATGTTTAACATTTGGTAGCATAGCATACGGTTGTGGTAACTCCGAGGATGAGCTCTGGTTGAGTTCGAAACGCGTCAGTGTAGCTTGGTGGTGGTGATTGTTGTGTTTATGTGATTTGTGTGTGTTCGTACAGTGTGGAGGTGGAGGAACTGCATGAACACACATTTCTTGCATAAACGTAACTATTGTAAGGTCGCGGGTGAGCAAAGTAATTGTTTTAGTTCATTTAGTTCTATAAGCAATACTTATTTGCTTTTTGGTTCATTACGACATTCTGCCCCTACGTTTATTAAAAAATAAATATTAAATATTCATGAATTATCTCTGTTTCCTATTAAATCTGAGTTGGAAATATTTAGAACGAAATAAATAGTAATAAAAGTATTAGTTTTTAATGCATGTTTGGCAAACTTTAATCAGATAATCTTACGGTTTAAAGAGTTGCTCAGGAGACCGTCACTATAGCAACGAGTGAAAAGAAAAAGTTGATCGACCCAATTGTCAATTATTGTCACCAGGAAGTGGTGACCCTAGCCGGGTACGCAGAGCGCGTGTCCGACATGCTGGAGGTGTTCAGCGAGGTGGCGCGCGGCGAGTGCGTGCGCGCAGTGCACGTCACGTCCGGCAAGGACAACCCGAACGCCTTCCAGGTCACCTTCCGGGACAACCGGCCCGTGCCGCAGGGTGAGTGGGGGTGGGGTCGGGTGGGGTGTGTCGGGTCGGGTGGGAAAAGTGGAGGGCTTGCTGGGTTGTCGTAGAATCTTTGGGACCCCACGGCGCCTACCAACTTCGGTAAGAGGGCAACGTCGGAGTGGTTTTAGTGGGTATTACGTTTCGTTAGGGGACGGGAGAGAGAGCCCCACGCAACCATCTGGGTCTCCCCGGGCCCGGGGGTATACGTAAAGTGTTTCCACTTCGTTAAAAAAAAAGGATCGCTGGGTTGTGCGGCGTCGGGTGAGCCAATTGGGATCTGGTGGGTCAAGTAGAGTTGGTTGGGTCAAGTGAAGTCGGGTGGAGCAAGTGGGGTCGGGTGGGTCAAGTGGGGCTCGGTGGGTTTAGTGGCGTCTCGTGGGTCGAATCGGGTCAGGTGGGTCAAGTGTGGTTGGGTAGGTTAAGTGTGGTCAGGTGGGTTGAGTGAGTTCAGATGGCCAAGTGGGGTCGGGTTGGTCAAGAGGGGTCAGATGGATCAAATGGAGTCGAGTTGGTTTAGTTAAGTCATCTACAAATAAATATCACGGGACAAGTCACACCAATTGACCTAGTCCCAAAGTAAAGCAAAGCAGCCTAGGCAAAGCTTGTGTTATGGGTACTAGACAACAGATAAACATACTTATATAGATAGATACATACTTAAATACATATTAAACACCCAAGACCCGAGAACAAACATTCGTATTTTTCATACAAATATCTGCCCCGACACGGGAATCGAACCCGGGACCTCAAGCTTCATAGTCAGGTTTTTTAACCACTAGGCCATCTGGTCGTCTAAATACCAGACCATCAGGTATCTACAAGAGTCGATGAAACGTTTATCTTTACATTTTTGTGTGTTGTTACGGGTATATTAAGGTTGCCTACTGTATTAATAAAGATAAAGGCAATGAAACCAAACGTCTACAAAAAAAATATAAAACATTTATTATTTAAAAAAAAACGTTATATAAAATAAAATTAAAACCGAAAGAAAAGATCGAGCTGAGAAACGGGTCGTGGGGGTAAAGGCCTGTCTGGTTTTTCTTCCGTAGCTTCTGTACTCCCCTATGGGTCGAAGGTCCGGTGAAGCGGGCCCCCATGATGGGGGTAAGGCGGCTTGGAGCGGACAGGGGCACCAGCCCTCGCTCCTTCCCCGGATGTTGGGCCGTGTGTGTGGGCTTGTGCCGTAACGTCGCACCCTGTGAATGACACCGGTGTGAGGAACATTTCTGATTCCTCCGCTCGTCTTGTGAACACCCTGGGGACGTGACCCCGACGGGGAGCAGGCAAAGCAAAAGCGTGTTTGTTCACAAGCAGAGCAGAGTTACAGAAAGCATTAAAAACTAGGAACAGTTACGAGGAAAATTCAAATCTACCCTCATAAAAAATAATTAAGCAAAGAATGACTTGTGATAAGTAATTGATAATTTATAGTGATAATTTAATAATGTATGACTAGCAACAATGGCATAATGAATCCAATTAACTAAGTATTAATGTAAATAATAATTCTGCGAATAAAATTATAATTTACATGAATTTAAACATTTTGATTAATAATTGAATAATTAATGATTAACAACAATGATACTATAAATTGGGGATGAATAAGCAATGATTATTTGTAATTAATGATTCGAGAATAATATAATTAAATTGGGCAAGGAATGACTTGCAATAATTAATTATTAACTTAGACGAATCGGCATAGTAATTGAATAAATAATTGAATTAACACTGATTAGCAATACAAACATAATTAATTGGAATGACTACGTAATGATGATTTGCAAGTAATAACTCCGGGAATAATTTAATTATATTAACTATTTCTACAA
Source organism: Archips xylosteana (assembly GCA_947563465.1). NCBI lineage: Eukaryota > Metazoa > Arthropoda > Insecta > Lepidoptera > Tortricidae > Archips > Archips xylosteana. The sequence goes on from OX387368.1 coordinate 12,306,645, forward strand.
CTAATCTTAATCTAGCAATTATAAAACGTTCAACACTTTCCACTTACCAAAATTGGGTGCGAGGCAGTACGCGATTACTTTAGTTTTAGTTCCACCGAAAGAAGTCGGGGGTTACAAAAATCAGTGCGTCCACGACACAACTAGGACTTAGAAAATTGTACATTTTTAAAAATAAAATAAGTTATTTTTAAATTAACGACGGGTAGGTACCAGCGCGCGAGACGACACGTATTATGTACGTGTGCGCTGCTGGCACCCTGGTGCTGCTGTTGCCTGTTGGTCGTGGACTGAGGCAAGCCCGCGGCGCAAGCGACTCGAATATTTTTGTTCGATAAGGAACTGGTTTACGGTGCGCGCTGCGTAAGATTAATCGCGCGCAGAAGCGTTAACTCGTACTAGTTTTAAATTATAGTAACAGATTATCTTACACTAGTTAATAAGGCGAACAAGAATAATTCCAATGAAAATAATTGTAAATAATTTTATTAAAACAGGAAATAAAATATGTAACTAGGTCACAACGTTACAGTGTATAACAGCAACAGTTAAGGCCGGTGCCCACTGACGGCATGGCACGGCGTGGCATTTTATTACTATCAAGTTATTTTGAATCTTATTTGAATGAGTTTAGAATTCATGTTTCTTTATTTTGATACCACGATGCCGCGACGTGCCGAGGGATGACGCAACGCATAACCAATAAAGTAACATGAATTCATAACTCATTGAAATAAGATTCAAAATAACTTGATAGTAATAAAATGCCACACCGTGCCATGCCGTCAGTGGGCGCCGGCCCTTAAGGACTGATTTATTAGCCGAAAAAATTCATTAACAGTTTTCGAATGCGATTGAAGGATATGTAACATTTAAAGAAATGTTATTAAATTTATAAAATTACAGGTGTTTTTCATCCTTAGTCATTTCGGATTACATGGCTCATTTAACGACCGGATAGCTCAATTAGAGACCTTGACTATGAAGCTTAAGGTGCCAGGTTCAAATCTCGATAGGGATAGGATTTGATTGTATTTGTATTATTTCGGGTAGAGTAAATCATCTGTATTTTCTTGGTAAGAAAATGTTAATCTGCAGATTTTTTGGTTGAGTGATGTCATGGGTCATGTAGGTTTTATGAGAAGTGTCAGTTGGATCATCTGGGGTTTCATGTGTTATGAAAATGAAAATAGTTTATCTGGGTTTTTACAAAGTTTAAACAGCCGAGGTTGAAAACTTTGATTTCATCACCTAGGGCAGGATGGGTCGTGTGTTGTGGGGTCATGTGGGGTGGGGACGTGTTGAGTTGGGTCGCGTGGGTCCTTATATTATTCGACTTTCTATTTCCAGGCAAGATAACGTACACGAACGACCTGTCGATCCATCTCCGGAACGTCCCAATCGTGACGCCGGCGTGCGACGTCGTGGCGAACGGCGTGACGTTGGACATCGCGCCGGGCACGCATCTACTCATAGTCGGACCCAACGGTTGCGGCAAGTCTAGGTAAAATTTACATATTCGGGTATAATTTTACTTTAAAAAAGAAAAGCTAAAAAAGCTATTTTTCTCAAACATGCCATGAAATATTGACGTTATGTTCCTTATGATAGGCCGCGAAGTATCACGTTGCAGGTGCGGCTAGACGAGAGGTCAATAATGGTATTTCGTACAACATTGCCGGCCTAGGCCAGCAAAGTGATCTAATTTGATTTCCATTACACACGGAGTGCCACGGCGTCATGGCGTTTAGCCATTAAAAAAAACTGTTAGCAATAATCTATATATATAAAAGAAGAAACTGACTGACTGACTGACTGACTGACTGACTGACTGACATATCAACGCACAGCCCAAACCATTGGGCCTAGAGATTCCAAATTTGGCATGTAGGTTCCTTATAAGGTCTAGGGGTGCACTAAGAAAGGATTTTTCAAAATTCACTCCCTAAGGGGGTGAAAAGGGGGTCCAAAGTTTGTATGGGGAAACAAGATTAGTTCGACTATTTTATTCGAAACTTCACAGAAGTACTCCTAATGGTAAAAGAGTAAACACGTGTTTCAGGTTTTTTGAGAATTCAACCCCTAAAAGGGGGGAAAGGGGTAACAAAGTCTGAAAATCAACATGGGTGTTGTTTCTATGGTTTATCGGGTCGCGGTCGTGGCGGACGTAAAATACCATCTCCCTGGATGGGGTGCGATGGGGTTGAAATGTCTAAATAAACTAAATGACTGTTGATATATCAACGCACAGCCCAAACCACTGGATCTAGAGACATGAAATTTTGCACATAGATACCTTATACAATGTAGGCATCCACTATTTTTGGGAATTCCTACGGGAACGGGAAAAAACGGGATTTATAAATTCGATTCCGAGTGACCCTATCTAAGTAACTATAATAACTAGACTCTTCAAATTTGATACACAAGTAGGTATTATATTAGTAAAAACATTAATTTCAGGATTTTCAAAATTCCCACGGGATAAGGAAAAAACGGGATTTATATATTCAGTTCAACGGGATCCTATGAACTATAATTACTAGACTCTTCAAGTTTGACATAGAAGTAGATAATTATAATAGTATAAAACTGTTTTAAGGATTTTCGGAAATTCCCACGGGATAAGGAAAACACGGGATTTTTTTTTTACTGGTCGTATAAAGCTGAAATTCAACATGTAGGTTGCTTGGGGAGTGTAGAAGAGGATTGAGAGAGGACTTTCCAAAATTCCCATGGGAACGGGAGAAAACAGGATCTTTCATTTTACTGGTCGTAGAAAGCTGAAATTCGGCATGTAGGTTGCGTGGGGAGTGTAGAGAAGCATTGAGAGAGGACTTTCCAAAATTCCCACGGGAACGGGAAAAACGGGATTTTTCGTTTTACTGGTCATAGAAAGCTGAAATTTGGCAAGTGGGTTCCTTGGGGAGTGTAGGGGAGCATTAAGAAAGCATTTCCCGAAATTCTTACGGGAACGGGAAAAAACGGGATTTTGCGTTTTACTGGTTGTAGAAAGCTAAAATTTCAAAATTCATACGTTTATACTGTGAGTAGGCCGCAAATGGCTCTTTAACAGACTTCAAAAAAAGGAAGAGGTATGTTCACCGATTTCTCGGACAATTGTGGACCGATTATAAGGCTTGCTTGCATCTTGCTTGCATGCTTGCTGGCATGCTTGCATGCTTGCTTGCTTGCCTGTATGCTTGCTTGCTTGATATCTTGGTTCTTTGGAATACTCTTGGTACACGCGAGCGAAACCGCGGGCAAAAGCTAGTAATAATAATAAAAAATCATTTATTTCGAGTAACTTTACAGACTCATACTTATGATTAATGTGTTAAACTACTTATACCTATGGTACAAGAAATAATAAATTTTACAGAGATGTTTTTAATGGTTATGTTTCTAGAAGCACCCCAGCACCGGTTATACATAATAGGGGCTTTTAGAAACATGCATATCATCACAATGCCTCAAATATGGCCAGTCTAACCTTTCGGCTATCGAACGCAGGACGGGGTTGGGGCTGGCCCGCACCCGGCGCACGAAGGATATGCATCGCAATATAAAAGCAATCTAAACGCGCTTCAGCGAACATCCCTGATGCGCTACAGAAGCGGGGCAGCCCCATCAGCACCCGGAACGCGTTGTTGTATTGAACCCGGAGGGCCCCGTAGGCCCGTTGCGTATAATGCGCCCACAAGCTGCACGTATACAGGGAGGCGCAATAAGCAGTGAAAAGAGTTAATTTCACCTCCCTGGTACAGCGCGCAAACTTACGCGCAATCATGTGTGCCCGCACCGACAGGGCCCTCCGTTCACGCTCAATATCCATGTTGTCTTTTAGGTCTGAGGTGACAACATGGCCTAAATATTTAAAACTAATCACCCTTTCCAAAGGACTACCATTCAAATTTATAAGAGGTACTTTAGGTATCTTATAACCAGTAGGCTCAAACACCATGTATTGTGTTTTGCCTACATTGTATTTTAGCCCATGTTGGATAGCGTAAGTCTCACAAATATTCAAAAGCTTTCGCAAACCGCAAGCTGATGCGCTCAACAAAACCATATCGTCTGCGTAACTCAAATTATTCAGACAGACTGTGTCAATATGGCAGCCGACATGCGTTTTGCCAAGCGCCTCGAGAAGCTCATTTATGTACAAATTAAAAAGTGTGGGCGAGGCCAAAACCCCCTGCCTCACCCCACACTCTAACCTGTACGAGTCTGAAAAAGTATCTCCCCATCTAACACTAACACTATTGACCTGGCTCCCATACCAATACTTCAGAATTTGTATGGTCTCATTAGGTAGTTTAATTGCTTTGATCAATTTTAACTGAAGATACACATTGCCGAACAAAATCCGCTTCAAAGAATGTCCGAACTTTTTTATTTGGTTGCGTAACAAATAAAATCATCACCTACACAGAAATTTGAACCTAGTCTTTACTTCATTACAGTCGAATTTCGGTAGCGGCAAAACTCCACTTGACAGCTAAACTTGACAATTTCACGCAACGTTCTGAGAAAAAAGAAGGCCACTTTTATCAAAGTGGCGCTCATTTGGCTCGGACATTTTCGGGCGCGCGACTGTGGATCTGCAGTTAAAATTGATCAAAGTTTAATTGCCTTTAATTTTTCCCATAGGATATTGTAGGAAACCAGGTCAAAAGCCTTAGACAAGTCTAAGTAACATGCATAAACGGGCGTCCTTCTATTTAAATAATATTTGATAGTGTGCTTAAGGCACAGTACTGCACTCTCCGTTGATAACCCTGGTCGAAAACCAAACTGGTTGGGGTTAAGACTCACGTACTTATTTAACTGTACATTAAGCACACTATCAAATACCTTAGCAATAATAGTCGCAAGGGATATAGGCCAATAGGGCAATACTTGCTTTTTGGTTCATTATGACATTCTGCCAATACGCTTATTTAAAAACAATATTTATGAATTATCTCTATTTTCTATTAAATCCGAGTTGGAAATAAAATGAAATCAATAGTAATAAATGTGTTAGTTATATTTTTTATCTAGTTTACTTTTTTTTTTAAGATTTTATTTATTTATTTCATTGCATGTTTGAGAAAAGTTCTATACAAGTCTCTGCCACGGACAGGGATTATCGGCCTCGTATATCTAGATGGCCTCGTTCCCACTCGACCATCTATAACTACTTGGCCGGCAAATAGCGGTCGCGGCCTCTGCAGTAATACTATTATGCAGCATTCTCTCGACACAAAGAACTTTACGAGCATGAGAAGTGAAAAGCTTAGGGCTATATCTCACCGGGACACCAGGGCGGAGCAACCAGTCTCTGCCACCAACAAAATGTTTACAGCTCTGTGGAGGGTATCTCACCTGGCGTCCACTTGGTTGCGCAACGGATTTGGCGGCGCAACCAGCACAGACGCGTGCATGCAACATTACTGGCCGCGCCGCCGCGTTGGTTGCGCCACCACTAATTAGTATGGTGCTGTATGCTATCTCACTCACTCGGCTGCCAGTCGCGCCACCAGCGACGCTCCCTCAGCACCAGCATACCTAAAGCTGGGAATACACATGCCCGTAAATCGGGAAAGTAGTTGGCATGAAAGTTACAGGCATGTACGAGTAACTGGCACACTGCGCATACATTTGCAAGTAATACTGGCATGCAAGTTGTGCCCTTGCTTGTTTACTGGCATGCCCGTAGCTGTCGCGTCTGTTCACACGTGATAGTTTGGCAACCCCCCGCGTCCCCTCCCTCAACGGGCATGCAAGTAAATTAAATGTTGTGCTAGCTACTTGCATGCCACGGCGTGTCAGTTACAGGCATGTCAGTTAGCGTATACACATGACAGTAGCTGGCACATGCAAGGTGCTGGTATGCTAGTGTGCAAGCTACGGGCATGTGTATTCCTAGCTTAAATATCTCATCGGCGTCCATTTTGAGACTGCGGCGAATCTGGTGTCTCTATTGGTGGCTCGGTTTGGAAGCTAGTTTGGTAGCTAGACACCACGGCTGCGCGACTGGTTGCGCCGCCGTGGTGTCCCGGTGAGATATAGCCCTTATTAATTAGTTTGGTGTGTTTCCAGCCTGTTCCGCATAATCTCGGGGCTGTGGCCGGTGCACGGCGGCGCGCTGGCGGTGCCGCGGCCGTGCGCGTGCGCCGCGTGCGCCGACGAGCGCGCGCCGCCCACGCGCTGCGCCTCCCGCCCCATCATGTTCTACATCCCGCAACGGTCAGTGCTCTGCTGACGATGATGATGATGATTGTATTGATGATGATGGTGGTGCTGATGATAATGATTTGATGATGATGATGGTACTGATGGTGGTGGTAACGGTGATGATGATGATGATGATTGTGTTGATGATAATGATGATGGTAGTGATGATGATCGTACTGATGGTGGTGTTAACGATGATGATTGTGTCGATGATAATGATGATGGTGGTGCTGATGATAATTTTATTTTATTTATTTAGAAAGAAACAAACAGTCACATTGGTACAATAGTAACAATAAAACAATGAGTAGAAAATAGACCTAAAGTTTCCTTAATTGTATAGATACAATAACGTTAGCAAAAAAACGCGACACAACAACCAGTCAAGCAAACACAAACAGTAATTAATTAACTGAATGGAGATGGAATACATTATTACTATACAATGCGTGTCATATGTATTTACTATTATACAGTTGTGGCCATATAATTAAGAACGATTATTTATTGAGATGATTTTTTCAAAGTAACAAGTATAACTAATTGCCCGTATTTTTTTTATTTCTCTCGGTATTGCAAAACTTTTCCGTACTACCGGTACATTCATTTATGCAACATTGTTGGCTAAAAAATTAATAGAGAAACTTTATACATTCGATCTGAACCTAGTATTAGTACTTACTGGCTGGTCACGTAATTAAGAACGCTGAATAGTTTATTATTTTTTCAAATTTAAATAGAGAACACTGTGTGGCTCTGTGGTTGTAGATTATTATTCGTATAATTTTGGCGCCATTTCGTGCTGTTAAAGTCTTAAAAGTGATTACTTCGTATAAAAACAATGGGGAAAAATAAAAGTTGTGATAAATCTACAAGAGAAGTAATAATAAAACTTCGCGAGAAGAATTGGTCGTATAAAAAGATAGCCGACCATCTGCAATGTTCAAAAACAATGGTTTTCCATGCCGTAAAGCATTTTTCCACGTATCAAACTACTTCAAACGTTCCGCGTGGACCTAGACAGAGAAAGTCATCTGGTCGAGATGATCGAAATATCGTTCGTTTGGCAAAACAAAATCCTTTTAAAGGGTCTAATGAGTTGAGAAAAGAATATTTTGGCGAAAACAACCCTTCAGCAATCTCTGCACGCACTATTCGAAGGCGTTTGGTAGAAAATAAGTTGAACGGAAGGATAGCAAGGAAGGTGCCTATGTTGAAACGATGTCATAGGCAAGCCCGACTTGCATTTGCAAGAAGGTATGAAAACTGGACAGTCAGACAGTGGAAAAACGTTCTTTTTTCTGACGAGACAAAAATAAATAGGGTATGTTCTGATGGAAAACGATATGTACGACGCCCTCCGAATAAAGCATTCGACCCAAAGTACACAAAAGTGACATTAAAGCATGGCGGGGGAAATGTGAAAATTTGGGGGTGCTTTTCTGGACATGGCGTTGGACCTGTTAGGCTGATAGAAGGAAACATGGATCAATTCCAATACAAAAATATACTGCAAGAAACAATGTTACCATATGCCGAAGACGTGCTTCCGGTTATTTGGACATTCCAGCACGACAATGATCCAAAGCATACTGCACGCACCGTTAAGGAATTCCTCACATCACAATCAGTTTCAGTCTTAGATTGGCCAGCCAACAGCCCAGATCTTAACCCAATAGATCATCTTTGGTGCGAAGTCAAGAAAAAGGTTTCAAATCGACAGTGTGGCAATTTGAGAGAGCTGTACGACGTTTTCTTAGAAGAATGGAACTCTATTTCTCTTGCGAAATGTCAAAAATTTATAGATTCAATGCCTCGCCGGTGTAAAGCCGTAATTAAAAGCCGTGGACATGCTACTAACTATTAATTTTAGTTCAAATGTATTAAATTGCTTTTTTTTCTATACCAACTTCACATTAATATGATTTATTTAATCTAAGTTTCATATAAAACAACTCTCGAGCAGTTTAATAAATCGTTCTTAATTATTTGTCCAGCTCCATTACTATTTGAATTTATTAGTATAGAGAACAAATAAAATTTGTAAAAAAAAATGTTAGCAATTATACACTATTATTATTAATCCTGTTTGCTCTATCCATGTGGCTATTTTATAACATAACTTGTTACTTCTAAGAAGGAACACAACTAGACATATGACATGATTTAGATAAAAAAAAAACGGAAACTTCAAATCGTTCTTAATTGTATGACCACCACTGTAAATGTTACACAAACATGATTTGATGATGCTGATGGTACTGATGGTGGTGTTAACGATGATGATGATGATTGTGTTGATGATGATGATGATGTTTTGATGATGATGATGGTGCTGATGGTGGTGGTGATGACGATGATGATGATGATGAAGATTACTCTAATGATTAAGCAATGGTGATAATAACATTGATAACGTTTGCCATGAATCAGAGTAATTTACGGCTTTCTTACAGAATAAACGTTTTGATTTTGACTTTGACTTTTATGATGATGATGATGAAGATGACTGTAGTAATTATGGTGGCAATGGTGACGTTGGCGTATTCATCTTGACTATAATAGTTTTCCGAAATCGCTGGTAGTATAATAAACGTGAATCAGAGTCATTTACGGCCTATTTACAGAATAGGTAAACGTTTTGACTTTGAATTTGATGATGGTGATGGATGATGATTGTGGTGATGACGATGATGATGATGATTGTGATGTTGATGATGACGATGCAGGCGTTTTTAGTGAAGATGATGATAATGACATTCGTCTAATTTAATCTTCTGTTATCTTACTACGTAGGTAGTAAAACAGTAAAACTTTGAAAACAGGCTTTGGTTTAATAGTCTTTTGTAGTCTAATCGGGTAAAACTTTATTTCAACAGATAAAATAACCTTTGAAAGTGACATAGACAAAAATGAAAACTTCTTATTAAAATTAAAACTAAGGTTATTCTCAATAGCAAGTAGCAAATTTATAGAAACGTAACACAAGAGACTGATAACTATAAATTAAAAACTTTAAAAACTCCCAACGCAATTTGGCCGCACATAATATGTTTGAAAATAATGTAAATGCCCATTATGAGTCTAAGATCCCTTCCGCAGCTAACAAAAGAGCTTATAACTTTGAAACGGCTGAATCGATTTAAACAATCGCCAAGAAACCTGCTTTCAAATAAAAAAAAAACCGCATCCAAATATGTTCACCCGTTTAAGAGCTATGATGCCACAGACAGGCACACAGACAGACCGACACACACATAGCGGTCAAACTTATAACACCCCTCTTTTTGTGTCGGGGGTTAAAAATGGGAAGGACTCGGTCATGCAATAAGTCATTTTTAAAAAAAAAAAGTTAATTAATTTGACATTTATTATCCCCACAGACCATACATGTCGATGGGCTCTCTTATCGACCAAGTGACGTATCCATCGCGAGTGTCCCCGAACGACCAAGAAGCCTTCGACCGCGCCACACGCATACTGAAGGTCGTGCGGCTTGACGCATGCGCCGCGCGTCACGGCGGCCTCAGAGCCGTCAGGGACTGGCGGGCGACGCTCAGCGGCGGGGAGAAACAACGCATGGCCATGGCGAGGATGTTCTACCACAGGTAACAGATGGCGCTGATGTTAAATTAGCATGTATGTTCTACCACAGCTACCTAGATGGCGCTCTTGTCAAACTAGCGAAGATTTTCTATTATAACCAACAGATGATACTAGTATGGGGATGTTGACACCACCAATCAACTGACGTACTTTTTATGATCTGTCAAAACACAATTCTCCCATAAAGTTTGAATGGCAATTGGCTATGTGCAAAGCTGGTGGTGGGGTACAGAAAACGATCGCAGCGCACAAAATGGCAAAAATTGGAAGTAAATGAGGAGGAAATGTTGTCAACGCTACGCGGCGCCACCGTCGTGCACGGTCTCAATAGCAACTTATGACGTCACTTGTTCGCCAACTCAATCAACTAACTATCTATTTGTTTTAAAGCAACAAAAAATCTAATTTTGCAGTTACTTAATCGAAAATTAATCTGGTTTTCAGGGCTAAAATAAAGCGTTTTTTTACTGAAGTCGTGTCTTCGAATTATTTTTTAATGAGGTCAACATCCCTATTGTAGCGAGTCTCGGGTCACCTAGTCTTCGTATAACAGAACTACTACGACGCTCGAGTAGCTACCGCTTGTCACATATACTTGCATTGTCATCCAACTTACATAAGTATACCAAATTTCAAGTAAATCCGACCACTGGAAGTGGGTAAAATTCAACTTTAAAGATTTGACCAGTACATACACATTATACAAGGTGTCCCATAGTAGTACGACAAACTGAAATGGGAGATAGGTGGGCAGGTCGTCTACCAAATATCAAAAAATTACCTTAGTAAAAGTCGCACCGTTTTCGAGAAATTTAGTTTTTCAAAAATTGTTTTTTGCGTCTGACAACACAACTATTCAAGATTATTTTCCGATAAAAACAAATGCAAAAAACAATTAATTCCGAATATCACAACTCAAAATCTTTCAAAAAATCAGAAAAATCGAAATTTCTCGAAAACGGTGCGACTTTTACAGAGGTCATCTTTTGATATTTGGTAGACGACCTGCCCCCCCTATCTCCTATTTCCGTTTGTCGTACTACTTACGGGACACTGTATGTATATACATTGCAAGTTAATAAAAAGATTTTAACAATACAAGACGAGTACGTTCTAAAATAGATATCTAGATGGCGCTATTCTTAAACTAAGGATGTTCTGTCACAGCCAACAGATGTCGTTAGTGTCTATTAGATTGTCATTTTAACTTAAAATTGGTATTCTTTGACAGGCCGGTATACGCTTTGCTGGATGAGTGCACAAGCGCCGTTTCCATGGAAACCGAGGTGGTGATGTACGAAGAAGCCGTCAAGGAGGGCATCACGTTGCTTTCTATCACACATAGGCCTAGTGTGTGGTGAGTATTAGTACTATTAGACAAACTGATCTATGTCCCACCGTGGAACCTTTTCTCTATAAGGGTTGTCCTATCCTTAAATATTCTACTGCAAACTTATATTCAAAAAATACAATTTGTTTCGGTGAAAACAAAAGTTAATTTATCGAGAACTATGTGACTATACTTTCTTTGCCTCCGTCACATTTTGGACATGAACATTGCAACCTACGATTCCTTTTTAGCATTTTTTTCATTCATTCTCTTCTTTTAGTTACCGACCTACTGTTCCAACTTGGTTTTTAAAATTTTCATTTGTCTTAAAATCGAATTAAGTATTAGAGTCGTTTTCAAAAAATGTGTACATAGTTAAGGGCTTAATAATAACAAAATCACGATCGCTTCCTTTGTGTAACGAAAGTTAATCATACAAAATATATGGGTAACTTTCGTAACACAAAGGAATCAATTAAGTTTTGTTTTTATTAATTCTCTTAATTGTGTACATTTTTTTTGAAAACGACTCATTACATCTTTTGTTCAACATTATAGTAGCGGCGTCGAGTGATGGCACTTTTGACAGCTGACAATTGTTATCCATTTTAGTATCGTAAAAATTTCAGTCAAGTGCGAGTTTTTCAGACAAGTTGTATTTGCATTCGATTCATTTAAATCACTATTACTCCATAAATAACAATCGTCACTGCTATCATCTACTACGTTAATTATGTATGACTGCATTGTTTTAAAATATTTTCTATGTTTACTTATAGCAGTTTCATAGTCTTCCCTTATTCGTCGCACGGTACTATTTACCATTCGTTCCCAGTCTGTTTTAGTGACATTTGCATAAGGTTCCTGTAATAGTTTTAACATTAACATGTTCAATTGTTTTTGTTAGTCATAATTAAAACGATGAAAGCTAGAGTGCAAGCAAATAACAATCTAAAGAAGAAGATAAAATTACGAAATGCGTTTTGGTAAATTTTATTACAATCTCAGGGTACATCACTATTCCAGCACCTGCAACGATGAAGTCTGACATTTTTTCCTTTATACCGGCTGTCAATATTTAGGGAACTTCATGAGCGAGTAAACGTCAAAAGTGCCATCACTCGATGCCGCTAAATGTTATATTACCAATGCATATTTTCTCCAAATTCAGACCCTCAACAGAATCCCTTTGCTGTGTTGTACATACTCTCCGAAACCTTATTATTTATTGTTTTTTTTTTAATGTGAGAGGGAGGCAAACGAGCAAGCGGGTCATCTGATGGAAAATGATCACCACCGCCCATAAATATCAACAACTCAAAGAGAGTCGCCAATCTGTTGCCGGCCTTTAAAGTAAGTAAAAACCCTTTTCTTGAAAGCCCCGACGACATAGTTGTCTGGAAACACTGCTGCCGGAAGCTGGTTCCACAGCACCGTACGTGGCAGGAAGTGCCGAAGAAAACCCTTTTACTAACACCAAAATTCTTCCACAGGAAATACCACTCGTTCGTCCTTGAGTTCGACGGTGCAGGCAACTGGTCCTACCGCCCCCTGGAGAAGGACGCTCCGGCCATTACCCCCGCGGCCCTCCCCGCACTCCCCTCCTCCGTGCCCGCCCCTTCCCTCCCTAGCGACAGCGACAGCAACTGAATCACAGGTGAAATGAAGTCAGTGATCAGTGTGCAGTGGCACGGTAGGCAGCTATTTAGAAGTGAACTGACGACTGATTTTGCAGGCTAGCGAACGCTGTCAGGTTGCAGTTACATAGGCAACCTATGTGTTATAGAATTATTTTTTGATGTTTACTTCCTACTCTTATGCTATATCGCGTGATAAAACTGTCTTCGTCGCTTGGAATTCAACGCACCGAACATGACCGATCGAAGCGCGAGAACTCCTGAATGCAGTTTCCAACTCCAACGGCCAACTCTACTTACGCACTACGATCCATTGCCCCTTAAAAAAAATGTACATAGTTAAGGACTTAATGAAAACAAAATCACGATCGATTCCTTTGTGTAACGAAAGTTAGTCGTACAAAGTATATATATGGACAACTTTCGTTACACAAAGGAAACGACTAAGTTTTGTCTTTATATATCCCTTAATTATGTACAATTTTATTGAAAACGGCTCTTGAGTCTTGTGTAGTCGGCCAAGAAATTCCTTCACCAACTTAAGGTTCAATGTCAGTTGTACTCCTTAAAACATGAAAGGCTATTTTCCCTTATAAGTTATTGTGACACTCAGCCTTATAGCTTTTCCAATGATATAGGTACTGTCATAAAAAACTGTAAAGCACTTACTTGTCTTGGTCGACTATACACAATGACGATGACCTGTATTGACACATTGTGTACTGAGGGCTTCACTGCCAACTGACAATCGGTGTCGAATTATGATCAGTCAGAACTGACGAGTGCATTCATCATTTAACTGATGGTCAGCAAACTGATGTAAATTGATGATAGGAATATAATTATGAATAGAAAAATATTCGGGACCCGATGAAAATGCTATGAAAAGGTAGCTTTTGATTAAATTTTTGACAAAAACTAAATTTTCAGGGTCGTATTAACCATACTTACAGGGGATTATAATATGTCTCCTTCTACAGAAATATATCGAGATAGAACAAAAGAGTTCAGCAATTTGTAGGTAGACCGAGCGTGTAACATTTTTCGTTGGTACTTTGACGTCACGGGTGTAATTTAGTGATGGAAAACATAAGCCGCGCGAAAACAATTCAAAAGCATCGATTCACAGATCGATTAGAACACGGCACCGATCAATAGTCGGATAAGCTGTACTGATTACTCGTCGGTACTTTATGGGCCATTAAAGGTGTCTTCGTGGAAGAACAAACCCGGCTGTTTTTTGTAGGAAACCATTTTTTACGACTAGTTGCTTCAATCCATTTATTTTTAATATGAGGTCATTCGGAAAACTGAAATAAAATTGTAATGTAGAAGTAACCATAACCTGTTTGTTAATAATATTTTGCTTTGCACTGCGTACATTATATTATGTAATATTTTAAAAATGTAATTATCTTTTGCTCTGCTTTCAAAATCGATTTTATTCGAGTAAGAAAATCGCAGTGTAGGTAGGTACAGCACTATTCTTACTTTTGACAGAAACAATGAGAAATCGACCTTGAACGTGACTCGACAGTTTGAATAGCATTTATTTATACATCGCTGGTTTTAAACGCACGCCAAGTCTGGCTCGTCAAATTAAAGCCGCAATGGAAAACTAGCGTAGACACACAATAGCCCGCTACTGTTTTGATGAAAATAATAAAATAAATTGTTTTTAAATTAATAACAGATATTTTAGGACAAATGGTACTTACCGATGAAAGGATATAAATATGTACCTCGATTAACAGCTCGAAGTTTATTGGTAGTGTTTGAACAATTAATTATTGAACAACGAGTCATTTTGTTTTTAAAACTTAATGTTGCACGCAGGCCGCGGTCGGGAGCAGATTGAGCCGTCGAGGCGATTCTCTCTTCTATCTCGATATATTTCTGTGTCTTTTTCATTTCAACGTGCTAGAAAAATACGGATATTTGATAAGATATATTCAAATCACAAGTCTTAGATTAAGACCTGGGTATGTTAGTATACTTGTGTTATTAAACTGTGTTAGTAGGTACCTTCTTTTTACTATACCAATTTACTTGTTATTTATAACTTATAAGTTTCGGGTGATAGGGTGGTAACAAAATATTTTCTCTATGTATAAGATGCTCAAGTTTATTTAAGAAAAACAATGTCCTCGCCGTTATGTGTATTTTTTTATATAGTTGCCACCCAATAAAAAAGAAAGATATTTTTATACGAGATTATATTCGTAATGGCTGTAATGTTTTATAAGTGTTTTTTTTTATGTTTAGGTTAGGAAGTATTATTGAGAGATTTTTATCTATTGTTTTGTTTACCACGAATATGATAACTGCGTAACTTTTACTGCGCTGAACTTTGAAATTTAGTTGAAATTATTTTGTGTATACTAGAGACTACAAGAGATGTTATAGTCTAACGCGCTCGCAATCATAATCAAAAATTTACCATACGGGTCGTTTAAAAAAATTACATAGTTAAGGGCTTAATGAAAACAAAAATCACTATCGCTTCCTTTGTGTAACGAAAGTTAATCATACAAATTATATGAGTATCTTTCGTTACACAAAGGAATCAATTAAGTTTTGTTTTAATTTCCTTTAATTGTGCACGTTTTTAAAAAAAAAAGACTCGTACCTTCTGCAGCTATACACTGTTTGATACATAAAAATAACGATTTTGAATGTGACCATCTTCGCGTTAGATTATATTATAAGAGTCTTGATTCTATGCAATGCTCTTAACCCCTCGTATGCGGGAAGTGAAAAAAATCGTGCATTCTAGTCTCAACAGTTTCACATAAATCCAATTATACAGATTAAAAAAAAATACAAAAAGAATGCCTTGAATTGGGCACATAACGTGTCAAGCGTACGAAGGGTTAAGAAACCGACCAGAGGCCGTATTGTCTAACGCTTCTGGCGCTTGCCTTCGCTTTCACTATCTCTTTCTGTCAACGTTTTATACCGTTTGACAGAAAGAGATAGCGATTGCGAAGGCAAGCGTCAAAAACGTTAGACAATAAGCCTACAGGTGACTGATTTTTTAAATGGCTTCTATCGAAAATATCATTTGAAACTAATGAGAAATTGTGCTGGATTTGGAACATGACGTGATGATACTACCTGACGTACTTTTAATGAGTTGTCTTAGTGACACATGCACAAGGATCATGTAATAGTTTAAAGAAAAATCCCAATAAAAAATCTCAAGATGAAGGTAGTTACAAAATGCGTCGGTAAATTACAGTCCGCGTCAGTACTTCACTATAGTATTTCCAATCATTTATTTTCTCGATGACAGCTCCCGTAGAATGTAACTGCGTTTTTTACGTAAAAAATAACTTTTAACTGCGAGGTATAAAAAATACGACAACTGCCTAATTTTGTTCCTTGATCCCATATAATATTCATCTAAGACGAATTGAGTCCATATATGCATTAATTTTTTTTTAAAGTACGATAAATAATAATCGTTTTAATAAAGTTACGTTCTATGGCAATACAAATAGTAATGTTATGATTGAAATATCGATATTGTATCGGTATTGTATATGTTGAACTAGATGTGTTCCCGTGACTTTGTACAGTCAACGTCATAAATAAGTGATCACTTTTGTACCTTGTCGCTTTCAGTCGTTACGTAATTTCGTATGGCTTTTCAAACACCACGTTAAAGTGACAAGGTAGTACAAAAGTGATCACTTATTTATGACGTTGACTCTACGCGTTGTAATTTATTTCCCGGGATATAAAATAGCCTATGTTACTCAAGTGAAATAATTTTTATTTGTCCAGTAGTTTTTAGCTTATTCATCACAAACAGACAAATCTTTCCTCTTTATAATATAAGTATAGATAGGTAATCGACAATGAAATTAAATAATTATAATAACAGGTAATTTTTATTTATTAATTTTAAAATTGGATCGATATCGTATCTACTGATCACTTATTTGGTCACAACACTATAACTTTCAAACTAGATCTGTCATCGAGAAAATAAATGATTGGAAATACTATAGTCTGGTACCTCCTGCGAATAAATTCAATGGTGTCTGTGAAGTTCCCAATCCGCACTGGGCCTGCGTGGGAACTACGGCCCATGCCCTCTCATTCTGAGACAACTGTGCCCTGCAGTGGGACGTATTGGAATGATGATGATTCTTATTCAAGGTCCTACACATTTTCGATTGTTGTGATTTCAAAAATCGGTCCCAATTTTTCAATCTTTTTCGCTATATTTTTGGTTGGTTTTGTAATTGACATATCGGAAGTTATGGACGTAACTTAGCGCTGTCTATTGTAATGTTTTATTTATGCGGATCAGTAGGATGTGTATAATTGTATAGTGTAAATAATTAGTTTTAGGTAAGTAACTTAAGTGGGTTATTATAAAGAAATAAACGGGGTTTTTATAACTAATAACTAGTCTTTTATTCATCTTGCGTTAATTGTTAGTACATTATAAAAAAATATATTGTTATGAGTATCCGTATCGGCAAAATAAACATCGGTAGTAGAAAATCATCAGGAACTTTTTATCATGATAAAGGAAAATTGATGAAACAAAAAATAAATGTTTCATTTATTTCTGACCTTGTTGAGTATTAGCTTCAAGTCGTTTTGCAATTTAGTGAAATTGTCAAATGTCATTATAAAATAAATAAATATTAGGGGGCAATCTTACACAAATCGACCTAGTCCCAAACTAAGCAAAGCTTGTACTATGGGTACTAGACGACGATAAACATACTTATATAGATAAATAAATACTTAAATACATAGAAAACATCCATAACTCAGGAACAAATATTCGTGCTCATCACACAAATAAATGCCCTTACCGGGATTCGAACCCAGGACCTCTTGCTTCGTAGGCAGGGTCACTACCAACTAGGCTAAAGTAGTCGTTATCATATTACATATGTATGTATTAATTGATTCCTTTGTGTGACGAAAGTTACCTATATATTTTGTATGAGTAACTTTCGTAACACAAAGGAAGCGATCGTGATTTTGTTTTGATTAAGCCCTTAAATATGTACATTTTTGAAATCGACTCAAACATCCTATTGATAATTACCTACCTAATGATAATTATTTTGGCGTTAACAATGCACCATAAACCTGAGACACGCCGAAGCCATGGACATAAACTACCTCGCTATTAGCCACATCTGGTCATCGGAACAAAGACAGTTCCGACAAAATATCACGTTTATTGTTTACAGATTCTCGTGTACCTTAAGTAATTTGTTATATGATGATATTGTTTAAGAATACGTTGGAGTAAGTTATTTGAGGGTCTTTTGTAATGGAGAAAGTCTAAACAAAGACTTAGGCCCTTCGTACACAAGGCTACGCGAATATCCGATACCAGTGTGTGTTGCCAGTGATGACTTATGCTATGGCACTGAGACTTGGCCGCTAACGATGGAGCTCATAATAAAGCTCAAAGTTACTCAGAGGGCTACGTTCGGAGTTTCTCTGCGGGATCGCATTAGAAATGATGAAATCCGCGTAAGAACTAAAGTCACCGACATAGCTCGAAGTATCACCAGACTCAAGTGGCAGTGGGCAGGGCACATCGCTCGTAGAACTGATGGCCGATGGGGCAAAAAGGTTCTCGTGTGGCGTCCACGGACCGGAAGACGCAGTGTAGGTAGGCCTCCAACAAGATGGAGCGACGACTTGGTTAAGATGCAGGATCGCGTTGGATGCGGACGGCATGGGACCGATCTGATGGCGAGCCTTGGGGGAGGCCTATATTTAGCAGTGGACGTCTTTCGGCTGAAATGATGATGATGATGATGTAACGAATAAACTTAAAAACTACTGGACCGATTTTCAAAATTATGTTGCCGTTAGAAAGCTACATTCTCCACCTTCTTTACGGCATTCTCTTTAACCCTGCAACTCCTCGCTACCTCAAAGAGCGATTTAGCTACGTAACTTCTATTCGATGCTCTCTGAACTTTCTCCTTACCGTGCCTCTCTCTTACTCCAAATTCTATGTCTATTCTTATACTGTCCAGGCTATTCGGTTGTGGAATACCTTACTGATTGACTACAACGGGCAAAATCTCTGTCAATCTTTAAATCTATGCTTAAGGAGTACTATCTGTCATCTTGTATTAATTAGCTTTATTATATGTAGTTTATTTATTTATTTTTATGTGGCTGTTTATCCCACTGCCTATATTTATTTTAAACGTGTATTATACTTCATTTAATTTAAGGTTTCAATTAACGGTCAAATACTGTAACACATGTTTCTCGGTATTTCAAACACAAATGGACTAAAAATACCTACATACACATTTATTAGCGGTATTTATTATGTTTTCACTATAGAAGATAACACAATTTTAAATAGTTTCGTTGTTTCATTTAAAAACGTGTGTAAATTTTTCCGTTAACTTTCAAATGTTAAAATAAATGGAGTATAGTTTAATTATAAAAATAAAACACGATATATATGTATGAGTAGATGTACTATTTTTGTTGCGTTTAATATTCTGATCCACTGTTGATGTTGATGCTGTAGACTAGTTCTTCCTTCTTTCTGTTAAAGGGTTGCCTGGAAGAGATCGCTCTTAAGCGATAAGGCCGCCTATTGCTTACCTTGTAACTTTCTCTCTGTGTACCTGTTTTCTGTATTGCTTACTATTTCTGGTGTACAATAAAGAGTCATTGTATTGTATTGTATATTATCACTGAGTGACGTAGGCTATTTTTTACCGCGGGAAGTTTTTGTACTTAAAGCGGACAAAGGCAATGCTACTATGGTGATGGAGTCTAATGATTATGAGGATAAAATAAGGAGTTTGCTGGATGACGTCCCCGGCCTACGTTCAGCAGTGGACGTCTTTCAGTTGAAATGATGATGATTAAAGATTTGCGTCCTTGTGTACGAAGGGCCTTAGAGTTGGTATTTACAAAGGTGTTGAGGAGCACGCACATCTGGCAATAGATACGATTCCCTGACTAAAATGACTTTATTGGCTCGCTTTGAGATTCCCCACAGCAATTTACGCACAATGAGTGCAATAAAGTATTACTTTATTTTTTGTTAGCTATAATGTATGTATGTATGTATTCATATTCATATTCATTTATTCATTCAGATTCATGTTCATTACATTAATAGATGGTAGTTTTACAAGATGGTTGGTACATGACACCCTGTCAGGGCATAGAATGAAATGAAATCTTGAAATTTGGTACGAAGCTAGGTCTTATAGCACAGATAAAGGAAAAATTGCGAAAAGCATAATTTTTTTTGTCTGTCTGTCTATATCAGTAACCAACGCACATTTTCGACACTCGCAAGGGAATCAAAACCTACAGGGTATACTTCCAGTGAACTCAGAATCTTGAAATTTGGTACAAAGCAAGGCCTTATAGCACAGATAAAGGAAAAATTGCGAAAAGCATAATTTTTTTTGTCTGTCTGTCTATATCAGTAACCAATCTACAATGATCCCACACTGCGTACATTTTGATAAGGAGCAGGGGTCTGCTAAGACTGGATGTTCATAGATACATATAAATTTGTATGGAACCCTCGGTGCGCGAGTCCGACTCGCACTTGGCCGGTTTTTTTTATTTCCGTTAACTTTAAGGGAAGATTATTCAGGACAAATAGAGTTAATTTCCCGAAGAAACTAGTGTCTTAACTCTTACTATTTTTGAGATATTCAATTATTAAATGTACATAATGGCTGAACCTAAGATCATTGGCTGAACCAGTGAAAAGGTCTACACATTGACAAGCCCGTGCGCGGCGCTCGGTGGAACCCTGTCGCAGGGAGCCTCTGCTGTCCTTAACGAGATTGTTTTTAATAAGTGCGGCAAATGCTGACTGCGACAGGGTTCCGCGGAGAGCCGCGCAAGAGCTTGTCGGACTATAATGTTATTTATCTTTTTAATTTCGTCAGTAAAGAGTTTTCCATTCATCTATTCGCTACAAGGAGATTATTGACATACTTTTCCCTTTAATAAAGTTTAAGTGTCACATCAATGTCATATCGTAAACATTGGTATTGTATCAATAAACGGAAAATGCCGTGATTTTTTTTTTTTGTTAAGGTGGAAGCGCACGCTCTAGGCGCGAAATTCAAACTTTTTACAGTTTTTAATTTATTGTGGGTAAACGGTGTAACTGTTTAACTTCATATGGTATTTGCGCTTGTAAAACAGTGTTCTTTATATTATTGTGTAAAGTTTTTTAAGATTAACACTATTAGCTTGAAGTAAAAGTTGTCAAAACGTTGAAAGTCCGAATTTCTATGTCTGACAACTTTTATATCAAGCTAACAGATTTATTCTTAAAAAGCTTTACACAATAATATAAAGAACACTGTTTTACAAGCGCAAGTACCATATGAAGTTAAACAGTTATACCGTTTACCCAAAATAAATTAAAACCAATACACTAATAATAAAATAATAATAATGTACGTATGTATGTATGTGTATGTAATGTATTTCTTTCTTTATTTAAAACCTGTAAAAATTTTGAATTTCGCGCCTAGAGCGTGCCGTTCCACCTTAATAACAAAAATCAATATACCTACCATGTAGTGTCTGTTTATGTACCGTGTAACGTTTAGAATTTAACGGAAATTAAAAAAACATAGTGTACCTACTTATATCGTTGGTCGAATTTTGTCGTTTTTTTACGTCATAAATAGGCAGCAGCATGTGATCGCCGAGTAGCAGACCGATTAAGAGGATACGATGCGCACCATTTCTCCATACAAACGTAATCCCCAGTTTCCTCCCTGGATAATGGCTTTAGAGCCAAATTTTTTTTACTGTGTAATCTGTATCTACCACAGCTATGCCCCTATGTTTCGTTTTTTTCCATATTTCAATTAACATAAGAAATATGAGCTTTCAAAAACTGAAAAAATTGCCCAATTTCAACGTCATTTTCAGACACTCGCCAGAAAAGAATCCCTCATATAAACAAAAAAAAGGAAAACATAGGGGCATAGCTAAATCTATCCTCTAATTATATTTGAAAAAAATAATTTTATTGGTCCAGTTTTCGAGAAGAAAACAGGGGATTACGTAATGCTGTTTTGATCAATTTTACGCGCCTATTAACGGTCTGAGCTGCAGTTGTCCCGCTCTCGCTGTACTGACACGGAGGGGTTCGGGCGAGACAGCGACATTTCATTAAAATACCTATTTCTCAAAAGTCTCTCAGCCATCGTACCCTCTTAACATCATATTTCTGAGTTAATTTTATCCAAGTTGAAATTGTCTGAACCAGCTACGTAGCCTTACTAGAATGGTAACGACCTTGTATCTTCTACGCTATCAGTGGACCGGCGCCCGCGCAAGCACGTGGTTACTAAGTGACTCGGAACAATAGGAGATTGTTGCTGAGCTAGAGACGGTATGCTGGTTCACTAAACAGGGGCTAAATTCAGGAACGGATCAACACGAGTTTGCGAACGATCATTTGCGAGAGTATAGGGATGAACTGCTATTCAGAAACGCCAAAAATCACTCGTTTGCGAGAGGTTTGGGCTGAGCTTGAGATGAGCTTTATTTCTAATATCTAGGAAAATAAGGCTCATTCCAAGCTTAGCCCAAACCAGGTGGGGCACACTTACATATATCACACTTTTCATGCGACTGCAGCGACCTTTGGTGTTAGGTGTTTGACGAAGAACTAAATTAGCGGCCATCTTGGTTGACTTGTCAAACTTGTCAGTTGTCATTCATCGGCCATGGCCATGGCGTACCAAATTGTACGGTCAATTTTATTGATAGGCCACTTGCCAATGTTCGTATTTTAGCCGTATAATGCAAATCGGGTTAAGCCGCTTATACTTCGTATATGCTGATTTGAATTAGACGGCTAAAATACGAATAGTGGCAACGCGTATCTATAGCCTGTACATCACTACCAATATATACATATAGATAGGTATACATCTATAGATACGTCACAATAGTTCTTGAGTAGCCAGCCGGCCCATACCTCTCGCAAAGTAGTGATTTTTAGCGTTCCTGAATAGCAGTTCATCCCTATCCTGTCGCAAACGATCGAATTACCGCTCGCAAACCGCGTTGGGCCGTTCCTGGATTTATCCCCAGATGGCTCCCAATCCAACTACTATTCTATCGTATAAATGTTCGGTCTCACACTGTTCCTTCTACTTCGAAAAAGTACAATCAACAAAGCCGAGGCCTGCCCAGTTTCAAAACAAATTTTCTTGCAGCCGTTGAAGTTCATTGGTGGATCAAAGCGGACAGATGTCTAGCCACTGCAAGCAAAATGGACATGGTGTCAAGGCGACCTTTTTGTCGATGGTACTATCGCCCCAAGCGCCAGATAACCACCTTAAGAGGCTGACAACACCTAATTTTGTTGAAATTGATGTCATTTAAGAAAAACTGTTTGTTCTAGCACATCAAAAAATTATATGTTAATAATTCATCATATTTCAAAGACCGTGAACGGACTCGATACATAATTGGACGAAATCGGCTCGATAGAAAATAATTGCAAAGATAGGTCTTAAAATCATCATTAAACGGTTCTATGTCTTTATTTTTTTGGCGTATGCGTCTGCAATTAAAAACATGAAGTGAACATATTCATACCTAAACCGCTAACGAGTCATATTTCACAAATAATCCACAGTTTTTTTTTAATTCAATATTTGCCCGATAAATTTCAATATACCCGGCTGCCCAGTAATAGCGGCATCTCGTTTACTCCGATACAAATAGACAGTGTGCGCCGACGTTGGTGTTGACAGCGTCTTAAAGGCTCAGTTTGCGTGCAGTGGCTAGACATCTGTCCATAATAATCCATAGCAATAAACATCAACGGCTGCAAGCAAATTTGTTTTGAAAATGGGTATCTGGCGTCTGGGGCGATGGTACATACAGATCACGCCTATCTCAAAGTGTTAGGCAGAGCAGATGAAACGCTAAAGTACGTATCGGGGCTACTTTCAGCAATTTTAGGTTCAAAATTAGATAGAAGTGGTAAGTAGTACAATAGTGACAGGTTGCTTGCGCATCGCCTATAATACACCTTAAGTCCTTAGTCGCTTCCAAGAAGCTTGTGTCGCTTCTTACGACATCCACGGAAGAAATTCTAAACCCGACACCACACAGGTAAAAACTGGGGATCTAGTGAAAAAGGGGTTAAGTCTGCAGAAATTAAACAGCTATTTTCTATTTTATGTGTAAAGAGGGTTAAGTCGAAATCAGCTGTTCAACTTCTGCAGAATTAACCCCTTTTTCACTGACCCCAATTTAAGTGGCATCTCTATTTTATGCGATAAAACATCAATACTGATCAATCTTAATACGAGACGACCACACCCGGCTGCCAAGTGCGCTTGGCTGATTTAAAAAAATATCAAGATAATTTTTTATAATTATTTTTATAATATGTTTTTATTATATATTAACGATCTGACTAAAGCCACGAGCCACAGTTGTATACTTTTTGCAGATGACACCACGCTACTTGTAAAATGTAACGATGCTGCGTCATTTGAAACAAAAATTAACGAAGCTTTAATAGAAATAATTAATTGGCTAGATAATAATAATTTACACTAATCTCAATAAGACGAAAATTTTGGTTTCAAACATATAAGAGTGAACATATATTTCGTTAAACATTAAATACCAAAACTCTAATGTGGAGGAAGTAAAATCAACCATATTTCTAGGATACTTTAGATTGTTTTTGTAATTGGAAACCTCACATTGACAGCCTGCGCATCAAACTCGATCGATTTGTATATGTATTACGCCGTGTCCGCAACGTGGTGTCCGAGGCAGCAGCTATGTCAGCGTATCATGGTTATGTGGCATCCCTTTTAAGATATGGCATTATATTGTGGGGTAATTCAGTGGATGCAAACATAATTTTTAAAATACAAAAGAAATGTATTAGGGCAATAGCCGGAGCCGACTTCCGCGAACACTGTAAACCGCTTTTTCAAAGTAAAAATGTTTTAACTTTGCCGGGCCTGTACATTTTTGAAATATGTGTTTTTGTTAGGAAACATTCATCTTATTTTAAGACTATAACTGCCAAGTCAAAGCGAGGTGCATATAGACACAAATTGTTTATGCCCAAGACGAATCTTTCTCTTGTTAAAAATAATGTTCATGGAATGGCAGTACAGATTTTCAACGCACTGACCGATACTTATAAGGAACTGCCTATCATTATATTTAAAAAAAGTTGTTTAATCATCTGGTCGAAAACAGTTACTTCTCTATTGACGAGTTCATAATTGCAAACTGTAGTACTATTTATGACATCATTTTGTTTATTAGATTTTCATAATCAATTTTAATAACCATTCCTATTCTTACATAATTATTACTTTTTCCTAATTAGTTTTATTTATACAAAATTGACATTTAATCAAATTTTGACCATAAATTATTGTGAGTTAAAAAAGTATGTAAATCTATGCATGATAGTCTAATTAGAATTGACGATTATTTAATTTATAAATATTTGTACGCCATACTATGGCAAAACAAGGTTTGGAGCCTATGATATTGTGTAACACCAATTTATACCCTTGTTTAAGCAAATAAAGTATTTGAATTTGAAATTTGAATTTATCAAATGGTATTTTCGGGTTGTTGTCATTTCAAAAATCGATCTCCTAAGGTAAATACCCCAGTGTTCGAAAGTTTAATTTCAATAATCGACACCCTGCTTGTCGCCTTTATTGCTACGAATTAAGATTGAAAGTGTCGGCTATTGGGGCGCCGTCGGGTACTGGGGTATTTACCCTAACTAAGTTTTAACTCATTCGGATCGGTTACCGTCAAGGACAAAGCTACCACTATAACAGGCTAAAGATACAGGCTCCCAGAGCTACAGCGCCCCGAATTTTTAGCAATTAGGTGAAAAAGGGCAAAACAAAATTGGATCCCGTGTAAAAATAACTTTTGTTGCTTTATTTATCTGTTTGTTACCCACTGAATACATCAAATAAACAATTAATTAATCATACTAACATTCATTATAGACGGGAAAATCGGTCTAGATAGATGTACAGTCAAGGGCAATAATAAGTATACACTTACTTTTAACCACTGTGACAGTTCATATATGGCAGTTCAAATATGACGAAAATAGACAAGGTACTATAGTGTATACATATTTTTGCCCTTGACTGTACGGATAAGTATTTGTTACTTTTTCACGCTAAATTGGTTTGGCGGAGTCTGATGAAATTTGGCACACGGAAAGTTTCCAAACACTTGCTTTCGGCAACTATGGTTGCCTATTTCTTTATTTATTACAATCAAACTTATTCCTTAAGACAATAATGTCATTTTTTGCTAACCAAGCAAACAATGCTAATCCCGACAAGTGATTACTTGTCAATAAATTACAGCAAATGCAAAAAACCAGCTGAGTGGTTATAGCTTGGACTAACATATTGGATACTTTCTATGTCGGAATACTGCATAGTTCCCGCGGTGTAGCGTAGTGATAAATGTACTATTCGCAGACAGAGTCCCGGGCAACAGCTAAGTAAGTACCTAGTTATTAATATTGTTATGACAAACAACCTAGTGCCTACTAAAGACCTAGGGCAAACAACAACAACTTTCACAGGTCAAGGCTTCGCCGTCCTTTGCCAGGTCGTCGACCGCCCGATAACTTTGTTTTTCAAATTAAAAGCTAAAATAGAAAAGGTTTATCTGGTAGGAACAATTATAGAATTGCTAGAAGATGATTAATGTCAAGTAAACAATAAAATAGGCAAGTGTTGATCAAACGTCGGTTGTTCTGATTTGGAGGGTTCCGTAAGTCAAAAAAACCGGCCAAGTGCGAGTCGTTCGAGGTTTCCGTAAACGTAAATGGGTGTATCTACAAAAATATAGGTAATACATTCGTCAGCCTGCACACACCTGAGAAGAAAAATTGTGTGTGTTAAGTTCTCAATCCGCGCTGGGTCCACGCGGGAACTACGGCCCAAGTCCTCTCATTCTGAGAGTATACAGGCCGAGATAATTATGACCATCCTATCATCGTATCAGTCCACATGATCCAACAAAATGGTTGTAAGTGTTACTGTATTGACTTGGAGACTAAATTGTTCCGATATACTTAAGTACTGAGGTATAAATTAAAAACAAACTTAATCAAACAATGTTCTATTTAATTAATATTGCCCCATAGCAACTACGCTTTTAAAACATGACAATACCGTTTCAACTGCAGATATAACTTTGTTCAACACCATACCTACAACCGGGTCTAAAGAGTCAAAGGTCAGAGAGAAATAACTCTTAATTTGATTAAAATTATTAACAGTGAACACTCACTAATTATTTGGAGAATTAGGTAAGACTGAACGAGAGATAACAAGTTCGATTAACTTAGGTAAGTAAGTTTTTTCTATTACAACTAGCTGACCCGGCGAACTTTGTTCCGCCTTAGAGTAGAGGCAAAAAAAAATGAAACCCATCCTCATACATCCTCTTGCAACGGGTTCGCCTCTCTCTTGCAACTGGCCTACGCCGCTCATGTACTTACATTGCGTCATCCTTTTTCGTGTATGCAGCCGGCGTTCATCGATTTATTAGAAAAAATTAAGGGGGTATTATTAATACCTTTAACATTTAGGGGTATGAAAAATAGATGTTGGCCGATTCTCATACCTACCCGATATGCACACAAAATATCATGAGAATCGGTCGAGCCATTTCGGAGGAGTTTGGTAACAAACACCGCGACACGAGAATTTTATATATAAGAAGATATAGGCTTGCGTTGGACCACAATCACGCCTGATGGAAAGCGAAGATGAGGCCTGAGATGGAGCACACTTG
The DNA here is from genome assembly GCA_947563465.1 of Archips xylosteana. Lineage (NCBI taxonomy): Eukaryota > Metazoa > Arthropoda > Insecta > Lepidoptera > Tortricidae > Archips > Archips xylosteana. The sequence goes on from OX387368.1 coordinate 12,334,287, forward strand.
CCTAGTAACCCTCATTCACTCTAGACTTGAATTTAGGGGACTAAGTGGAAAGAAAAGTGCAAACCGTACAACAAATACGGGGCACACTCTAACTAACCGGTACTCGCGCGCTGCACAACTGCTCAAACCCTTCCTCCAGAATGGCTTCTATAGGCAACAGGCTGGAATACAACGAGAGTCGCTTGGCGGCCTGGCTCAACCAAGTTTGGCCGTGTTCAAACCAAACTGACTGTAAGCCGCCGAATGTGAGCAGGCTCACTGTGAGCCCCAGTGTGAACGTGAAAATAAACGGTATTGTATGTCAGCGTCTACGCATAGCGTAATAACATATTGTCGGTTAGGTGTGAACGAAAAAGTGAATATGTATGGAAATACAATAAACTGCGTAACAAGCGCTCACTTTCGGCGGCTGACAGTCAGTTTGGTTTGAACACGGCCTAAGAGTTGTAAGTAAATGTAACTTTAGAATGGTATTTAGCAACGTAGAGCAATATTCATAATTTACATAAATGGGTCATATCATACCTATATATCGTAAGAAACAAAAAGTTGTCTCCCCTGTGGACATAAAATAAGAGACTCCGAGTCCGCAAACTTAAGATTTATAAGCGCAGATGCGTTTGCGTATCAGCATTAGTTTGGCAAGTTGCTATGACAACAGCCGGTAACTGCAATCTTTGTTTGCCATCGACGCGATAATAACAATAATCTATCGAGTGCGGATGTGACAGTTTCTGAATGACAAAACCGCCAGGCTAAGGTAAATATAGCCGTCTCGCGCAATACGATCCCGATTTTCGTTAACTATTGCATCACATATTATAACTTCCTGTAGGTACTTATTACAGGAAACTGTGATTTTTGTGACACCTTTTAAGCTACTGGGCTTACAAAACTTTACAGTTTTTTACTGATGAATTCCTTGGAGTATAAAAGTGCGTTTTTAGGGTTTAGGGTTCCGGTGCCAAAAGGGCAAAAATCGAACGAAATGTAGTTTCGCCATGTCTGTCTGTCCGTCCGTCCATGGCTCTGCTTAGAGACTATTAGTGCTAGAAAGCTGTAATTTTACATGGTTATATATGTAACAATTATGCCAACAGAGTAGTAAAATAAAATGTAGACATTTTATTTTAGGGTAAGTAGGCAGGTAGTACTCGTATCTCCCATAGAAGTAAAGTGGGGGTGTTATTTTCTTTTCTAACCCTATAGATAGCGTGGGGTATAGGGGTAGCGTTATCTTTAAAGTCTATTTTTTTGTTAAAGTCGAGCTTTCCCCTCCCCCCCCCCCTAAAAGCTTAACTGTTAGTTTGAAAATTTTAAATTTTGAAAAATCATGATTTCCATCATGTCTCCGTCTGAAATTTTCAGCAACTCCGCCGAAAAGAGAATAGCACTTAAATTTAAGAAGAATAAAGCTCATGGTATATATCAAATGAAACTTCGCATATAAATTCCGAAAAACTCAGAGGTACAGTCAGCAGCAGAAGCTGCAGAAGTGGATGAACCGGTTACGTGTTCACATTGACACACGACTCTACCGCCAAGGTAATAAAGAGGTGTGTAGATTATTTTGAACTCTACTACCGCTCTGCCACTTCTGTTGCTGACTGTACGAGGCCAGGTTCGAACCCACGACGCCGTGGCTCAAACCACTTGACTACCACGACTGGACCGCTGGTTTAAAACTTGTTTATTTCGGACCATTACAAATCCATAGCGCTTGTTAGTAGGTACACTTCGACTGTTGAGGCGAATTGACTCAAACGCCCCTTAACTTAAAAACATTTAAGTGCTTTACTAAGACCGACTTGCACAGACCCGAGCTAACGATATAACTCCGAGTAAACTGCTAACCCAGGGTTAAAAAGTGTCAAAATGTATGGAACTGTCATCCATAACCCCAGATGAGATGAGATGATTAACGACCAGATGACCTAGTGGTTAGAGAACCTGACTACGAAGCTTGAGGTCCCGGGTTCGATTCCCGTGTCGGGGCAGATATTTGTATGAAAAATACGAATGTTTGTTCTCGGGTCTTGGGTGTTTAATATGTATTTAAGTATGTATCTATGTATATAAGTATGTTTATCCGTTGCCTAGTACCCATAACACAAGCTTTACTTAGCTTACTTTGGGACTAGGTCAATTGGTGTGAATTGTCCCGTGATATTTATTTATTTATTTATTTTATAACCCAGGGTTTGCGATTTAATTTTTTAACCCTAGACTGTGCAAGTGGCCTTTATTATTGTAATTATTTTTTTCATAATCATCATTCCAGCCTTTATATGTATAACACGTCCTACTGCATCCCAGAATGAAAGGGCTTGGCCCTTAGTTCCCCCGCGGGCCCAGTGCAGATTGGTAACTTCACACACACTAAAGCTCCTACCAAATTTCAAATCAAATTTCGCACATACTAAGTAAATTCCCAAAAACTCATACGTGCGAGCCCACGAACCTCCCTCTTCTTGAGAGACCATAGGTTTAAACCACTAGGCCACCACAGCTAATAAATACTTGATTTGACGACCGCTTTAGCCTAGTTGGTAGTGACCCTGCCTACGAAGCAAGAGGTCCTGGGTTCGAATCCCGGTAAGGGCATTAATTTGTGTGATGAGCACGAATATTTTGTTCCTGAGCCATGGATGTTTTCTATGTATTTAAGTATTTATTTATCTATATAAGTATGTTTATCGTCGTCTAGTACCCATAGTACAAGCTTGCTTAGTTTGGGACTAGGTCGATTTGTGTAAGATTGTGCCCTAATATTTATGGGCCCGCGTGGGAACTACGGCCCAACCCTCTCATTCGGAGAGGAGGCCTGTGCCCTGCAGTGGAACTTATATAGGCTGGGATGATGATGATGATGATGATTTATATTATATTTATATTTTAATTCCTTCTTTACTTTTATGTCATTCTCACAAAACCTCAGCCGTGGGAGAGCAAACACCGCCACGATGATGCAACAACTTAGGAACCAGCGTTATCGCTTCGCTGTCACGGAACTAGATTCTATAACTGTCAAAATCGGTTTCATCAGAAAGCACGTGGGTGGCACGCGTTCGGCTAAGTTAATTAATAATTATTTGATAAGAAGAGATAACTCTGTGATCATTATTTGATAAGAAGAGATAACTCTGTGATCATACTGGTCTCGCTGGGCCTTCGCCGTGTGCAAACAAATTAGCCTGTCATGCGCCTGAAGTCGCTCATGCACTGGAAGTTTGCGGTTGCTTCTTACACTAGGTTTACCTTTAGGTAACGCCACCAGAGTTGAGGCCACGCACACAACCACATCTCATGTAATGTTGTCGTTAAACGTCAACACAACGTCAAAATCCCGCTGTCATTACATGAGATGTGGTTGTGTGCGTGGCCTCAACTCTGGTGGCGTTACCTCTACTTAGTTTTGAGTCAAGCTAGTTTTACATGGCTATAGGTAGAGTGAAGAGTAAGAGAGGTCTTTCATATTTATAATGTTAGCCAATCACAAGAAAATATTCCACTACCGCACTTCGAGGAACCGTCTGTCTTTCCATCCTCACCATCTTGATGATTGGCAGTCTAGTACCGTGCGTTTTAAGCGAAAATTCTTTCCTCACACGACGAAGATCTGGAATCAGCTTACTGCGGCAACATTCCCGGAGCGTTAAAACTTAGGGATCTTTAAAAAACGAGCCTACCAATTCCTAAAAGGGTCGGCAACGCACCTGTGATTCCCCTCGTGTTGCGGGTGTACATGGGCGACGGTGACCGCTCTCCATCAGGTGACCCGCCTGCTCGTTTGCCCCCTCTTATATATGTATATATAAAAAGAAAGACTGTAACATCAAACAAACCTCACGATATTATATCCCATCTGTCAAAAAACCCTCAACATATCCAGCCCACTAGCCAACACTTCCACATAGGTCTATTTTATATAAATTAGTTCAACGACTAAACGACATCCCGTCTTTGTCTCTCTTGCCGGACGAGAGAGAGAAGAGAAGAGTAGCATTTTGTGTCGGGTCCGACAAAAAATATCGTGTGTCTTGTCAGCCCTCGTCCGGAAATCGTGCACAGAAGCCTCGAAATGACTGTGCGGTCGTGGCCGACAGCCGACTAGTGTGACCAGAGGCGCCGACACCCGATTAAAATCGGAATCCGACACACGAACGACATAGTTGGAACGAGCTCTTAGGTAGCCACGCTATGTTTTTACCCCATTCGCCACTCATAAGGCACACACACAATATTATAGAGAGATGTCTCCAGGCAGATGTTATACAGTGGACAGGGAACGAAGGCCCAAGGATGAGAGTTGAAAATTGTATTTATGCATACGAGTTAAGAAATTTATAACATTGCAGAACATCAATGATATCACCAGAACTAGCTACTCATGGGTCGTAGCAGTTCCCGTTTTTGATGCCTAGGTGGCGGTATGATCGCTATACGCTCATCTTGCCGTGAAATTGAAATGCTTCAACAGACGTATTGGTTTTTAAAACTCATCCATCATGTCATTAAATTCGTCACTCGATTTGGAACCTTCTTAAATACATCGACGCAATAGTGTACAGGTCTTGCTGCAGGTCATCTTGGGTTCTCAAAATTAATTATTAACTAACTTGTTATAATTAAGCACTATTTTGACGTTTCATTAGCCGAAAACTCAATTAAAAACCTCTTTTTTTGTACCAAGTGCCAATTACATTAATTTAAATGTGATAAGTAAATGTGATAACTTAACCTGGCGTTTTTTTTACCAAAGTATTACTTAATTGTGTGAATCATGGACTGAAATGATTGCGTGTATAACAAGATATCATGATGAGTGTTGTCCAAATGAAAAGCCATAACAGTAGATTGTTTAACGAAAATTGTTTTGTAGAAGTAGAGCCATGTTGTAGCTAGCCGCTGCATCACGAATGGGCCGGCTCGTCCGGGGCAGTACCACCCTCTCACAGAACACCGGCGTGAAGCAGCAGTACTTCTGCTGCGTTTCGTACGGTCAGTGAGAGCGCCGGGGGCCCAATACCTCTCCCTTTCCTTCTCCTTCGTCTCCTTTAGTTGTTTATATTTATGGGCGGTGGTGATCATTTTCCATCAGATGACCCGCATGTTTGTTTGCCTCCCTCTCATGATAAAAAAAAGAAAGGAAAAGCACCAATTAGCATGAGCACAACGAAGGTCAAGGGTCAAGACATTTAAAATTAGTTAAAAGTTATGTAGATGTCTATACGTAGTTTGAACTATGTTAATAGTAATTGTTAAAGATAATATTTTCAAAAACCTTTCCAAGATTTGTACACATTTTGGAAGTTGTCACCCAGTACTAAAGTAGGTACCTATACATATTTGCGCATCGAAAAAAATACAATGGTAAGCGGTTTGTTAAGTATTGTAAAAAAAAGTTTTTTCTGCCCAAAATCTCCTTAAAAAGTCGTTGTCCCGTTTTAAAGTGACAAAATAATGGGCTCGTTATCCATGACCCATGTCGGTGCAACCATTGTTATGTGATCCATGGTATAGTCGCGTGATCTGTAAATATGAGTAGGTACTTGACAAGTGAACCCGCAAATGGTTGACCTGAGTGATAAGATTTTAAATATTTCGCGGCACCCGTGCGAGACGTGATTATGTTTGGGTATTGTGTTAGATTAGAAAATCAGTATTTTCTGGAATAAACTACTAAGTTATAAAACAATAAAATAAGGTATAAAAACAGGGACTAAGTATAAAATTAACATAACTAAAACTAACTTAAAATAGCTAAACAGAAATTAAAAACTAAAAATTATTATCTAAATTTGGACCCTTAGGTAGGGTGCCCATCACGCAGGCAGCATTCCCACGTTGAATATAAGTTATACCTACCTACTACTAATATTAAGTGTAGTCTTTGTATGAGTGGATGTGCGGATGTTTATTACTTTTTCAGGCTAAAACGATTTGACGGATTCTGATGAAATTGTGCACACAGATAGTTTATAACTTGGACTAACATATAGGATACTTTTATCCCGGGAAATTGCATAGTTCCCGCCGGATAGCGATAAATGAATTCTTAGTAGACGGAGTCGCGCGCACCAGCTAGTACCTAATTAATAATAACATTATGATTCTATAGTAAACCTGTAATTGATTTGACATGCTTACTCGTAATATTTATATCGACTTCTAATTGTAGGTAGGTACTTACACATTTCATTTTTAGGGTTCCGCCATGTCTGTCTGTCTGTCTGTCTGTCTGTCTGTCCGTCCGTTTGCGGCTTAGCGTAGAGACTATTGGTGCTAGAAAGCTGTAATTTTGCATAGATATATGTAGCAATAACAAATACATTTATTCATAGAAGATAAATATTAAGAAACAATACTTAACAATAATTAAAACTATATACTAAATATCTAACGTAAAAACTATTAGACTAAGTTTAAAAAAGGCCCCCGTGGCATCGTACCCAAAAGGCTGGCAGCATTCCCTTCCGTCGTTGAATGGCGTTGGCGATTCGTTGAGAGAGATAGCTGCCGGCCCTTTGGTCTCCAGTGGTACAGCAATTACCCCGCCAAAGTGATAAAATAAAATTTAGAATTTTTTTTACGTTATTTCCCAGTGGTAGTGATTTATTTTGTCTAACTTTATAGTGTGGGATATCGTTGGATAGGTAGGTCTTTTAAAATCATTAAATACAGGGTTGTGAAGACGGTTTTTCAATACAGTGATTCGTTTGCGAGATATTCAACTTTAAAGTGCAAATTTTAAAATTGAGCTCTTCTCCAAAACCTAAACTGTTGGATTAGATTGGCAACTAACATTTCTCAGGACTTAAGATATCACGAACTGTATTATTGTACTTATTGCCACATGGATTGCATTTAATAAACAATGAAAAAATTTAAAAATCGTTCAAAGGTTAACTTAAATGGAATAGATCCCTTTAAGGTATAAGTTCGTCTTTGTATATCTGATTCTCTTCTTAACTGTTAATTTTATGTTTTTATGTACAATAAAGATTTTTGTTACGTGATTTTACCAATCTATTATTTAATATTGTCAATGGCTCATAATTGTTACGGTTTAATTATTTTCTAATTATTAATTAGTTTTAATGAATTTTAATGTTATAAAAAAATGAACATACTTGTTTTTGTTATTCAAATTCAAATTCAAAAATATTTATTTTGGATATATGATACATACATCCGAATATGATGTTATTCTATTATTGATCTGTGTAGTTAGAATTTTATGTTGAATAATTATGTATAACTAGCCTTCCGTACGCAGCTTCGCCCGCGATAAATTAATTTTCCCGCAGGAAAAGGTATTTTCCCGCGGTAAAAAGTAGCCTATGTCACTCAGTAATAACGCAGCTTTCTAACGGCAAAAGAATTTTTGAAATCGGTCCAGTAGTTTCGGAGCCTATTCAATGCAAACAAACAAACAAACAATCAAATCTTTCCTCTTTATAATATTAGTATAGATATTGACAACTTAATTGTAAGGCTAGATATATAATTTATGTCTATCGCATTTGGCATACCTGTAATGATAGATTTAAGTTTTGTGAAATTATAAATAATAAAAAAAAATACTATAAAATAAAAAAACAGTGCTTATTTTTGAATTGACGCATCTTAGTCATTTCAAGTTGCACCCAAAACCTACTACGGTTCGGCCTACGTTTGCTGTCGTCATAAGATTATAAAAAAGTATCTGAATGTGTTTTATGAGTTTCAGTTTAATCGCAATGCAGGTTATTTTGCGCATTAAACATTATCGAGGGGTTAATGAACCCCAATCCCGAGGCAACAGCCACTATTTGGGTCAGTTGTCAAAACGTACAATTTTGTTTATCTTTGTTACCAACTTACCATAGCATTGTAGCATTGTTTTGTTTAACACGTTAGCTGCGGCACCAATTTTTGCATACTTTCCGTTCCTGCGGCACGAGGTATAATCGGCCCGTACCGTGACCAGACGTTAGGGCGACACGCGGCCTATTAGACCCCACCTCCTTTTACAGACTAAAATCCATTTTCTGGCGCGAAATCAAAGATAAATGAGAATTTTGGTCCTTATTGATATAGACAGTGAATTGATGAACCCTAATCCACCGTCGCCCCGGGATCTGATGGCTAGTTTAGGAATTATTAGCAAAACAAAATATGGGATCTTATACACCTCGTAACGCACTGAAATAGGGCAAATTTTCGCTGCGATTAGTGATGGGAAAAATAATATCGACGTTTTTAAACTGTCTTAACTACGCAACGACTTGACCGATTTTGATCAATTATATCTCATTAGATCGTTTTAAGGGCAAAACCTGGCAAAACAACACAAAGCTGTCAAAGGATACATTTTTTTTTAAATAATCTAAATTGTGCTTGAAGGCGCCATAAAGAAAAAAAAACCGGCCAAGTGCGAGTCGGACTCGCGCACGAAGCGTTCCATTCTATACCATTAACAGGCACCTATTACAGACTTATTATTGGAAAATAATGGATTACGGTTTATGCATAAGGTTTATCTTATAAAAGGACGTGCTCTCCAATCGACGTGATGCACAACACTGGTCGCGGGAAGCTCGCGTTCAGTGCGGTACGAGGTCAGGGGGGATATGGGACGTTTTAGCCTCGTTCCGCACTGCATTAAAATTATATTAATTCAGTGCGGCACGAGGCCTAAGACATCCGGTACCAAGGTAGGTACACCACCGAGTCCGGAACCATTTAGTGATCTCAAATATATATTTATCTCTTTCCTACACTGGACCAAACCAAAGCTATGCCATTCGCACGACAGAGAAATTCACTTTTTTGCTTGCCGCACCACAGGGAAGTTGCATCAGGGGTGATTTAGGCCTCGCTTCGCAGTTAACGTGTTAAGAAAGTAGTGTTTTAGCAGACGAACTAAGATATTTAGGCAGGTACTCTTATTTTTGACGGGGTTTTGTACGGATTCGAATCAGGAATAAGGAGATTCGTAAAAGAACAAGGGTCACCGACATAGCTAAACTGATTAGGTGGTTGAAATACTTAGCAACTAAAGTTTATCATTAAAAACAATACATCGACCCAAAATATACAACGCAAAAATAAACTTTAACAACAAAGATAAATAATAATAATAAATCATGGGAAAATTGACACCAATTGACCTAGTCCCAAACTAAGAAAGCTAGTTACTATGGGACTACTCGTAGGTAGATTTATGTGAATTTTCCCGTGATATTTACTTACTTATTTTGATAAGCCGTGGTAGCCTAGTAGTTCGACATATGGCCTCTCAAGTTCTCGCACCTCTTGAGTTTCGCAAAATTTAAGTGCGAAATTACATTTGAAATTTATGAGCTTTAGGTACGAATATTAAATAAATAAATAAATATTAGGGGACAATCTTACACAAATCGACCTAGTCCCAAACTAAGCAAAGCTTGTACTATGGGTACTAGACGACGATAAACATACTTATATAGGTAAAGAAATACTTAAGTACATAGTAAACATCCATGACTCAGGAACAAATATTTGTGCTCATCACACAAATAAATGCCCTTACCGGGATTCGAACCCAGGACCTCTTGCTTCGTAGGCAGGGTCACTAACAACTAGGCTAAAGCGGTCGTCATGGGGCGGATGATGGAAAACATCTGCACAATGGTGTGTATGAAGTTTGCAATCCGCACTGAGCCCACGAGGGAACGATCGAAGCCCTTTCATTCCGAGAGGAGACCTATGGCCTGCAGTGGGATGTATATTGGCTGAAATGATGATGATAATGACACTAATGTATACACACAAGTGTTAAGATTACAGCCAATTGCCAATACCGAGAAGAAGCGTCTAAAACAGGCCCAGAAAGGAAATCGCTGTCACCCATTCATTACGTTTCGCCGAATCCCTTGATAAGTCGCCCGCGCATGGCGGCTCGCAGATATTTTTACGACAGACGGGTGCAGTAGGGTTGCCACTAGTGACGTTCCCAATACGCATTGAGCCGGCGTTGGAGCTACGGTCCAAGCTCCCTTGTTTTCAGAGTAGACTTGCGCAGTATATATATAGGCTGGTATAATGCGATATAGTGGGGCTTTATATGTCTTACTGCTGAGCTATGCTTTGGTACAGTCAGCAGCAATAATGTCGGATTGTAAAGCATATAGAATACGAAATTGCCACCGCCACAAATTGCACCCATGTAAAACTTCTTCCTGGAAGAAAAGTAGTCTGAAGTGGTTATAATAGATGCTAGCTGACGTAAGCGAGTATAGAAGGCTGCTCAAGTTTTTTAACAGTCGGGCCAATTGGATTATTCAGAAAGTTTTAGCGGGCCACTAACGACTTATTAACTAATGAAATTAAGTCATCTACGATCTGCAAAAAAATCATACTTTTAAAACAAGTAAGTAGGTACAGGTAGGTAAAAGTCTTTGACCAGTGTGTGTTGCCAGTGATGACTTATGGCACTGAGACGTGGCCGCTAACGATGGATCTTATAAGGAAGCTCAAGGTCACTCAGAGGGCGATGGAGAGGGCTATGCTTGGAGTTTCTCTGCGGGATCGCATTAGAAATGATGAAATCCGCGCGTGAACTAAAGTCACGGACATAGCTCGAAGAATCGCTAGACTTAAGTGGCAGTGGGCAGGGCACATCGCCCGTAGAACTGACGGCCGATGGGGCCGAAAGGTTCTCGAGTGGCGTCCGCGGACCGGAAGACGCAGTGTAGGTAGGCCCCCAACAAGATGGAGCGACGACCTGGTGAGGGTAGCGGGAACGCATTGGATGCGGATGGCGCAGGGCCGATCTGTTTGGCGAGCCTTGGGGGAGGCCTATGTTCAGCAGTGGACGTCTTTCGGCTGAAATGATGATGATGATGATGAAGTAGGTACAAGAGATAAAAAATAAAACTTGTGTCTTTAATTAATTTGATGTAGCGCGGGCCATTCAAAATGCGTTCTAGGGCCACCGTGTGGCCCGCGGACCTACAGTTAGTAGCCTTGGTGTAGATCAGAGACCTCCAAACTTTTGTATCTCGTAGAACCCTACCCATAATTTTAAATTTTAGGTAGACAACCTGCTTGGTTAATATTGATTTATCGCAAAATGGACTTATAGGGGCTGTTTCACCACCCATTGATTAATTTTAACTGACGGATAAATGTGATGCCGTCTCCGTCTATTCGAACAAAACAAACAGAGGCGGCAACATATTTATCCGTCAAATAAATTTGATCAATGGATGGTGAAACAGGGGGTAAATGTGTTTTTTTCCCGTAAGTTGATCCCTTGGAGGTCTTCGTTGAACCCTGGGGGTCGATATAGACCATTTTGGGTATCACTGGTGTGGATCATGGCGTCCCAGCTCTATAGACACGGCGAATTGGCTGCGAATTTGCGGCGAATCCGTTGCGAATTTGCGGCGAATCCGTTGCGAATTCGCGGCGAATCCGTTGGGCTTTCGCTCAGCTTCTAATACGCTCGCAAATCGCTGTAGCTAGACCGCTTAAATGAGTCCTCGAACGCGCGGTACAGGACCTGGGGGGTAGGACGATAAAGAGGGCCGGGAGAGGTGCGGGCGGTGAGCGCGCCTCGTATGCTGCCGCCCGCACCTCTCCCGACCCCCTAAACGGTCTAGCTAGTGTGACACGGGTCTAACTGACTGACTAATGATTAGTTCCCAAACTTTTTTTTCTCATAGACCACTTTCAAAATTTAGCTGGTTCCGGTGGACCCCTTGCAGCTACATTTGTACCATATTCACAAAACACGACAAAAATGTGAAGATTGGATCTAAATCTAAATCCCGTCGAGTCTCCAGTGGACCCCTGGGGGTCCACGTGGACCACTTTGGGAATCAATAGACTAATCAATTAGGATTTTCATGTGTAGATTTGTATTGTATTGTATCATTTTGAAAGCGAGCAGGCAGCCCTACCGATGGGTGCCATGCACTGGGCGATAGAAGACAGACTTTGGCCCCGGATCCCTTGTCCTATCACCCATTGTCTGGCGTGATAACGACATAGCCGGTGATTATACCCGTCGCTAGCCGGGGGATCAACTTGGACTTTGTACAAACCGTAAAAATCACGCCGTGGTGCCATGGGGGCAACATACAACGTGTTTCTACTCTCAGGGGCTAAATTCAGGAACGGCGGCCCAACACGGTTTGCAAGCGGTAATTCAATCGTTTGCGAGAGAATAGGGATGAACTGTGTGTGTGTCAGGAACGCCATAAATCACTGGTTTGCGATTGGGATGAGCCTTATTTACTTATTTATTCATTTATTTATTAACAGGAAAATAAGACTCATCCCAAGCTCAGCCCATCCCTATCCTCTCGCAAACGATTGAATTACCGCTCGCAAACCGTCTTGGGCCGTTCCTGAATAACAAACACCAAAAACAAACAAGGACAATAATCGTGAGCAGAGTTCCTTCTCAGGTATGTTCTACTTTTGTAAAAATTATTGGATTAAATTACAAAAAATCAAAATACAGTTCGCAATGAGTTTTGCGGTTCAGAGTTTGATCAAGTTGAAATACTCTTTAATTACCGTGTATCTACATACATGCTGTTCCAAAGTATTAAATCGTAATTCAGTAATTTCTCCGTTAATACGGTTGCGTTTGGGCTCTGTGCATAGCTTAGAAATCCCCCTAATCAACACATCCTATCGACTATGTTCAGAGGGTAGAGACACGTTGTATAAATTTGATGAAAACTTCAAATTCATATTTTTTTTCATTTGAAATTTAATCATGCCTTTAACGCGGTGCACTTTGAACGTCAATTAATGTATGAAACAAAAGGAAACCGCAGACCTTAGGTCTCCTCTCGGAGTGAGAAGGATTGAGCCCAGTGCGACTGGGAACTGCAAACCATTGAATTTCTTCGCAGGTGTGTGTCCAGGAGCCCCATTTTGGCATGCTTGTAAAGAGCACAGTGTAGTTTTGTTCATAACCGTATTCCCGCAATAAAAGCCTAGACATGCATAGTGAAAATATACGGATCGCTCACGTCTTAAAACGAGTTTAACTCGACATTTTTCGGGCTATTCCGTAGCACTTCTTCCCGGAGCCACACGACACGGCGGCTGGGGTGTGTGCGCGTTTAGCAAACTCGTTTTAAAACGTGAGTGATCCGTATATTTTCACTATGAGTGAGTCTCACAGTAGTTTCATGTTTAAAGTACCAAGACACGCGGCAGAATGTCAAGCCAAGTCAAGCCACGATACAATGTAAAAATGTATGGTAGTTGGAATACAGATATATTACGTAGTTATAAAATATGTATCTAATACAATATGTACCATCGACAAATAGGTCGCCTTGATACCTTAAATGTCCGTTTTGCTTGCAGTGGCTAGACATCTGTCCATACCAATCCATACCAATGAACTTCAACGGCTGCAAGCAAATTTGTTTTGAAACTGGGCAGGCCTCGCTTTTGTCGACTGTATCTATAACAAAATTAACTTACCTACTTGAAAAACACAAGTAAACAAAAATAAAATATCAACATACAAGTAAATTTTAACAAAATTACAACAAAGCCCATACCTACCTATTTCAAGCCCTCCACCCTAATCTAAGTATTCAAAATGTTGCGAAATGTTTAAACGGCTGCTTGTCCCTATTTGTCCGGACACGTCCCGCTCAACACCAGGTTTTTGTGGACATTACCAAATATTGCACCATTAGATATCTTATCAGTAATCTTGTATTGTGGCTGAATTATATTTGGTACCTTTGCATTGAAATTGTGCAAACTTTCATTAATAAATCCAATAACCCATTTATGTAATCTCTGTATTTCAACGGGTGTCTTCCCAAATATATTTAAACGAGCTAAAGTCACCCCAATTTTTAAAAATGGGAGTAAACAAATTCCTAATAATTACAGACACATTGCGCTGATATCTGTTTTGTCAAAAGTCCTTGAAAAACTTGTGAACAAACGTCTCCAATGCTTTTTGGAGGAAAAGTCCCTTATAGGCAGCAATCAATAAGGCTTCCGTGCAAAAACCTCAACTGAGGATGCCGTTCTTTATCTTACGAATTCTATAACGAAGCATTTGGATGACGGAAAGAAGTGTCTGGGGGTGTTCCTTGAATTACAAAAGGCTTTTGATACTGTGTCTATACCAATTTTGTTAGCTCGACTTGAAAATGTTGGTATAAGAGGCGTTGCTCTGGAGTTCTTTACGGATTATCTGACGGGAAGAGTTCAGTGTACCTGCATTAACAAAATGAATAGTAATTGGTCTCCGGTTGAGTATGGCGTCCCTCAAGGTAGTACCCTGGCCCCTACTCATTTCCTGATTTATGTAAATGGTCTTTGTAAAAACAACATACCAGGTTGCGAAACGCTTATGTTCGCTGATGACACAGTTTTGCTGTTCCAGGCCAGGAGTTGGGATGGAATGCGTAAGCTAACTGAAAATGGTCTTAGATTTGTCACCGCATGGTTGGAGGACTCGTTACTTTCACTCAACATCTCCAAAACAAACTACATTTGTTTTACCAAGACCGCAGCTACTGAACCTGGAAATGATTTTGCAGTCGCAATACATACACATCCGTGCAATAGAAACATGGCTACTAACTGTAAGTGTGCTCTGCTGTCTCGCGTCGACCACCTCAAATACCTGGGAGTTCATATTGATGCACATCTCAATTGGAGTCATCACATTTCCGTTGTTTCCTCTAGAGTTCGGAAACTCATATATGCTTTCAAAAATTTAAGAGACGTGGCCACTAAACCTCTTTTAATGCAAACTTATAAAGCGCTAGGAGAATGCATAATCAACTACTGCATTAGCGTCTGGGGTGGGGCTGCTAAGGCACACTTAATTGAACTAGAGAGAGCTCAAAGGGCTCTGTTGAAGGTCATCTTTAGACTACCGTTCCGTCATCCCACTTCTGACTTATACAGTTTGGCTATGGTCCCCTCAGTTCGTAACCTGTACATCATGCAATGTGTAAAACATTATCATCGTAAAGTAATACCTACGTTACCTATATCTACCAAACGCATCGATCGTTGTCCCATTCCGAAATTGAGAACCAAATTTGCGCGGCGTAACATAAAATACACTGCCCCTCTAATATACAATAAATTAAAATCAGAATATATGGATATTAAATCTTTTTCCAACTATGCATTTAAAAAGACTGTATGGATATGGTTGAGACATTTGAATTACGAGCAGACTGAAAATCTTCTTGGTCGAGGCTACTATAACGTCTCCTAACTAACTCACTCACTCTCAAACTCACACACGCACTCTCACACACACACACACACACACACACAAACGCGCACTCACACGCATTGTTACACATGCACTCAAAATTTGATTGTAAACTTGCTATATAACGTGTTATGTGATTTCTTTTGTTTTTAGTTTTAGTTTTATATAATTTTCTAAGATAAGTCTGGATGTTCTTAACAACCTAACGCTGTACATTATTATAAGGGCAACCACTGGGGTCTGCAACACAGTGAAAACTAACGCAGTCTCCAGGGCTTCAATTGTATTTTCTTAAGGTTTTTATTGAACAATAAAGATTTATTATTATTATTATTATTACTTTGTATTTGACGCGGGTCTTGCGTCATTGACGTAACTGGAAATAGTATCACTATCATCCTAGCCTATAAGACAAGTATACGTCCCACTGCATGGCATAAGCCCCCTCTCACACACCATTAAATTTCTTAAACAATGTTTGCCTCTACCGTAAAGCTCATGGTATATTTAAATATAATTTCAATTTGACTTGGGCTTTTGAGGTTCGAGCCCGGGTTCGAACCCAACGACCCTCTGCTTGAGCTACTACATTATCGCATGTACTTATATTTTATATTGAAAAATAAGTGAAGTCTTTGTAGTAGTAGCCCAAGAGCGATTTGTGAAGTTACTCGAGCGCGGCAGATTATTATACGGGGGGATACCTTATACCCTCTAAAGTACCCCCATTGAATATGAGCACTTCATGTGGGGGGGTTTGCCTAGGGCACCCTGTCAAAATACTTAGTAAAAAATATTGATTCTTTAAAATACTCGAGCGCGTCAGATTAAGATAAGGTGGGTTAATTATTAGCAGAACAATGCACATTTCACTTTCAAATCGTCAGTCTTTGGAATTAACATCCCCTATGAAAACCTGACGCGCGCCCTTCCGTATGGCCACCCCCACCAAGCAAAGTGGCAGATTATCATACATCTATTATCTGTGGCATGCTGGAGTATCAAATTATCAAAATCTGACGCGCTCGAATATTTCAAAGAATCTATTTTTTTACTAAGTTTTTTGACCCCCCCCACATGAAGAGCTCATATTCAATGGGGATACTCTAGGGGGTATAAGGTATCCCTCCGTATATTAATCTGCCGCGCTCGAGTAACTTCACAAAATCCTCTTGTGCTCCCCTACTATTAGGATCTTGGATCATTGCGTCTTCTGCTTTTCCGTCGTGTTTGTGTAGTACATATATCGCGGGTCCATTGTCCAGGAGTACTATCGCTGACCTGCGCCCGCGTCGATTGCGCATCGACCGGCGGCATGGTCACTCACCTACACTCACGCATCGGAAAACCCGCCGTCTAAAACGGAGGTAAATAAATAAAAATACTTGCGGGAAAAATATATCACTAATAAGGCTGAATAAGGCACAAGCCACACACACACACACACACACACACACACACACACACAGAAGAGACGTGGGACGGGAGCGCGTCGCAGTCGCTGCGCCCCTCGAATTAGTTTTTATATTGAACTGAAACAATTACTTTGCTTACCTTGGACCTTAAAGTCTTAAGAGGATACGATGGCTGAGAGACTTTTGAGAAATAGGTATTTTAATGAAATGTCGCTGTCTCGCCCGAACCCCTCCGTGTCAGTACAGCGAGAGCGGGACAACTGCAGCTCAGACCGTTAATAGGCGCCTAAAATTAATAAAAACAGCATTTCGTAGTCCCCTGTTTTCTTCTCGAAACCTGGACCAATAAAATTATTTTTTTTCAAAAATAATTAGAGGACAGAATGAGCTATGCCCTTATGTTTTCCTTTTTTTGTTTATATGAGGGATTCTTTTCTGATGTGTGTCTGAAAATGACGTTGAAATTGGGCATTTTTTTCAGTTTTTGAAAGCTCATATTTCTTATGTTAATTGAAATAAGGAAAAAAACGAAACATAGGGGCATAGCTGTGGTAGATACAGATTACACAGTAAAAAAAATTGGCTCTAAAGCCATTATCCAGGGAGGAAACAGGGGACTACGTTTGTATGGAGAAATGGTGCGCATCGTATCCTCTTAAGGTTCAGGTCGCGGGTGAGCAAAGTAATTTGGTTTCAGTTCATTAATATGGTCCTCCGCAAAGTAACTCCTGATTCAATAAATCAGTTTTCACCTATACTAAATTAAATGTGTAGAAGCGTCGCGATCCAAAGCAGACAGAAGAGACGGGGCGGCGACGCGGCTTGCGGACAAACGACGCGGACAGCGACGCGCCCCCGTCCCACGTCTCTTCTGTGTGGCTTGCGCCTCATTGAGCGAGCGAGCATGAAGCGTATCCGTTTCATCTTGGACATGGCAATCACTTCTAATTGACTTCTAATTGGAGGGACGGACGATGGAGATGGTAGGGGTGTGAAATATAGACGCGGATTTAGAAGGAGGGGGCAATTATTGGGACAATGTTTTCGACATTGAATTGATACACTTTTGACATTAATTTTTGTTATGTTATGATTAAAGTAATAATTATTTCTGACGGATCATTAATTAAAAGGTTAAATTGTATTGATTTTTAAATTAGGATTGACAGATCCTCATAGCAAACAAAACATCCTCGTTGAATAAAAGTCAATAACGTCATAGGAGCAAAACGTCCGCAGTTAAAATTGCTCTCCACTGTACTAACTACTTTGATGTAAAGTTGTATACATTCCTTCTTTAAAAAATAGTGTAAGTATTATGCATTAGGGACTTTTTTTTCTCATTTTTCGTTAATGACGGTTTGCTTTAAGGTCATTTTTAATTGCGGACGATTTGCTCCATGGACTTTCTTGCCTGCGATCCTTCTCAGTAAACAGACATTATGCCTGGCAGACTAAATGCAACACAGGAGGCTTTGTTCTCAGTACGACCTTCTCAAAATATTTATTTTTTCAAAATGTGACTTTATTAGGTACTAATATTTTTTTGTCATATTGTGCGACCTAAGTAATCTACCGCTTCACACTTCTGCGTCTATGTTGAAGGAAGTGAGGAGGAAGTTCAGCAGTGGAGTTCCCGAATTAAAATGATGATAAATTTCTCATTTTAGTTAATCTAATATATAAAAATCTCGTGTCACGGTGTTTGTTACCGAACTCCTCCGAGACAACGTGCCCACAAGGTTTCCGCGATAGTCTAACCACGCATTCCTGAGGCCATATGGAGTAATAAATGTTATATGAACCTAGGTCGAAATATGCTTAGTTTTTGAGATATTTCCATTTTTATGTTTAAATTTTACAATGAAAGTGGTGGAGGTGCTGGGATTGCGTGCAGTAAGACGTAGGGGCATTTTCAGAAAAAAGTGTAGGTACTCTGTACTTTTTAAAAACCTAACAAATTTTGGGTTATTTCTACTCAGAATCACAAGCACTATCGATTTAAGGGTAACAGTCATTTTGGTACAAATGCCAAAATGCATAAAATATTTAGATGTAACATTGTCAAAAAGTACAAAATGTTTGTGCCACCAAGTCATTTTGTCCGTATATTTTAGGGGCATAACATGCTTTTATTTCATACTAAGTAAATACAAACTGAAACATAGATGCACAGAAAAAACCCCAGAAAAAAGACCAATGCTGGGAATCGAACCCAGGTCCTCGGCATTCCGTGCCGCGTGCTTACCCCTGGTACCACCACTGGTCAGGAGTTTTACACGCAGATTTTTCCTATGCATCATACATACATTTCAGCCTGCCATCATCACTTTTGCAGTGATACAGCAAAAGCGATGATAACATATATTTTATGAAATATATGGATTTCACGGGAAAACCGTAAAAATAAAAAAATTGAAAAAGAAAAAATAAAAATACAAAAAGATACTTCAAACCAAACTTGTCATAACATAACATGCTTTGGCCAACATGTTCTGTAAGTCAATGTTTCCAGGGCAGCATTCATTGTAGTCTTGTTTTTTTACAACAGAATACTCTGGGGTCAAAATGTAGAAAATGCAATTGCCTGAATGGGCTCCAATGAGGAATATCAATATGTACCATCGCCCCAGACGTCAGATACCCATTTTCAAAACAAATTTGCTTGCAGCCGTTGATGTCTATTGCTATGGATTGTTATGGACAGATGTCTAGCCACTGCACGCAAACTGGGCCTTTAAGGTGGTTATCTGGCGCTTGGGGCGATAGTACCTACATTAATTTACCTTTTTAACTTTTGTACATTTTGACAAAGGGATTTTCGAACGCATTGAGCATTTTCGGATCTTGGTCATTTATCTTCTGTTCGTTTTTTCTATTATATAATTATTAGGCTCTTAGGTTTTTGTGGCATCTAAGTAATTATTTTGTTTTTGTTCATTATAACATGTTTACATTTACATACCTTCTGACCGTTGTACATTTTGATAATGAGACATTTATAACCATTGTATATTTACTTATGACCAATAGCACGAAACGTAGGGTTATGGTAGATGGACAGATAATACAATATGTTGACGAGTACATCTATTTGGGCCAGGTAGTCTCTTTCAGTAATAGACAAGATAAGGAAGTCGAAAGACTCGTCGAAAACACCTGGAAGAGCTACTGGTCCATGAAAGAGCTTAAGAAGGGAAACCTTCCATTAACACTTAAGCGCAAACTCGTCGACATGTGTATCCTTCCCGTCCTAACCTACGGTGCGCAAACATGGTCTCTGACCGAAAGTCAAAAGTCCAAACTTAAGGTTTGCCAACGAGCGATCGAGCGCAGCATACCTATCAGGCGTGAAGAGGATAGATAGAATCCGGAACACCACGCTGCGCTCAAAAACACGCATAGTCGACGTTGGGAAAATGACTGCTAAGCTAAAATGGGACTGGGCTGGACACGTCTGTCGCATGCACCCACAAAGATGGGCTCACACAGTTACTTGGTGGGTGCCGGAGAACGGCCAGCGACGGCGCGGCAGACCAAGAAGGAGATGGCGGGACGACTTGGACGTGTACGCAAAGGACTGGCCTGATATTGCGCCAGAACGGGAGTTGTGGAGGTCAAGAGGAGAGGCCTTTGCCCAGCAGTGGGACACTATGACAGGCTAATAAAAAAAATAAAAAAATATTTACTTAGACATTTGTAAAAAAATGACCTGTTACTAGGGCTTGCTCCCGGTACTGGATTTCCATACAAATACGGTACCGAAATCGGGAATTCCCGGTTCTCGCCATATAAACTCAGTACCTGTTACCGATTTAAGCAATAAAAAAAGTCCCGCTTTTAATTGTCAGTTTTGCTGTATGGACCGTCACAAAACTGACTAATAAATTTTGTATGGAAAATTAAGGATAATTAAGGCAAAACGGGTACATTTTTTCTGAAAACCCCCGTAGGTACATAATAATATATGTATATACAGACCGATCGGCTGCATTTTGTTCGGCTAGTTACTTTTTTGTTGTAAATATTTGCATGTCAATTTATCAGGTTGGACATGTCACTCTATATTAGCACTATTTTTAAGACAAATTTTATCTATACACTAGCTTTTTTCCGCGACTTCGTCCGCGCAAAAAATAAAATAGGTTAACCAAATTTATGGTTGGGAGTTGACTGTTACTGAACCAGTGTGGTACACCATTGGCCTCATCTACACTTTTCATCAGGTGAGATAGTGGTCAATCACGGGTCAGTTTTATGTAAAAAAAAAAAAACTCCCAATTTCTATTCCCCGAGGAAAATCCAAAAATCCCGTTTTACCACCACTATGATCCTTAAAGAATGATTGCGGAGATAGGGTCCCATTGAATTGAATGTATAAATCCTGTTTTTTCATTATCTCATGGAATTTTCCGAAAATCCAAAAATTAGTTTTTTTCTGTTATAAATCACCTTTTGCTTTATTAAATGAAAGAGATCCAGAATCTTTACCACGAATTGGAATTCAGCGCGAACGAAATCGCGGGTAAAAGATTAAAGCAAAATATGCTATTCCATTTAAATTATTATGATTATCCAAACAGAGTCTGTTTAGGTACCTATAAGAAAAAAAATGTGCGGAAAAATTAAAAAATAAATTGTAGACGTGTACGAAGTCGGGGAGGGGAGCTAGTATAAATTCTATTTATGGTTTGAATGATAACTACTGTATTAACTTTATCCGGACTAGCGAAATCCTGCCAAAATTTGCACCATGTATCTCAATATTTATTTAGACCCGATGACGTAATTCTTCTTCAAATTTCATAATA
Organism: Archips xylosteana; assembly: GCA_947563465.1. Lineage (NCBI taxonomy): Eukaryota > Metazoa > Arthropoda > Insecta > Lepidoptera > Tortricidae > Archips > Archips xylosteana. Next base: position 12,355,766 of record OX387368.1, read on the forward strand.
CTGAATTATTAACTATTACGATTTTTCTAACTTCAGATTAACAAAATTATGATGAGAAAAAGCATTTAGCGAATACCATTCCCATGTCAAATTTCACAACAAAAAAACTTTTTCTTTCTCCCCCAAATCCCACTTATTTCCTACAACCTATTTACGCCGTTTTTTTTATTTTTCAGTTTTCCAAAAACTCCTGTCTCCAGGTTCCAAGTGGGTGGGTATGAGGAATAGCCCCTCATTGATCAGTTGGTCACCATACTCTTACCTTGAACCCCTCGCACCCTATATATGCGCGCGCGCAGCCGAGGCGCACACTCGCGCGCTCCCCGTCGCGCCGCTTGCGTGTCTACAACGCGTCAAAATGTTCCCGCGTGTGCTTGTGTTCGTAATCCTACTCAGTGCAATGAACTTGGAGGTTTTTGGATTCTGCGCAAACTGCGCGAGTGACGTCTCTGGACTCACGGACGTGCGGCTCGAGTTTGTAAAGCGGCAGATACTGAAGAAGCTGAGACTCAGCAAGAAGCCGGCGGTGGCTGTGCCGGTCAACAGCCTGCCGATGCCGGTGGCACAGGGGCAGACGTTGAGCCAGGGGACCGATAAACCACCGGAGTTTGATGGTTACTACGGACGAACGGAACAGAAGATCATTTTTCCAGTTGAAGGTAATTTTTATAACTTATTAAAGTGTGCTTGCTGGGCAAAGGCCTTACCTTCTTGCCACTTCAAGATTAAGATAATACTTAGTCTTCTTTTTTTTAGAAAAAAATACTTAATGCCAAGTTTCTTGTGGCGTTTTTCTTGGCAATCATTGTATGTCCGAAAGCGGTGTTGGATTCGAACAGAAGACATATAAAAGAGATTAAAGAGACCTTAGCCTACAGAAATCACCTCCTACCTGTTAGAAATCATTATTTAATTTTGATTTTGAACGCATCAAATAAATAAATATGTATTAATTACTACTTACACTTAAAGTCATGGATATCATCTCTACTTATTATTTTACACAAATTAAACAATTATAGACTGACGGAATTTCTTGGCAGCTTTTGTCAACGAATCTATACATGTAAAAATAAATTTATGATCTGGCTACTGACTGGGTGACTCATCAACTTAACAGAAATCACTTTTTAGGATAATAGCGATGCAGTAAAAAAAATTTTTGTAATTTCCCACGGGATAGAGATCGGGAATTATTCAGAAATTTTATCTGCTCGCGGACGAAATCGCTGGCAAAATTTAGTTATTCAGACACTTTATACAAAAATAAAAGAAAGGCATGATTGATTATGTTTAGGTAGGTGGTAGTTTTGTAAATGTTATAAGTATTTCGACATTTTTCAGCTTATCTTATAAAAATAACTGTTTCGGTGTGTGTGTCATCATCTTAGATTTATCAAGTCAGTCTGGTTTAGATAGAAAAGATTAAAGTCCTTATCTAATATAGGTAATAAAATTGGTTCGATTCTGTCTGAACATAGAGAAAAAAAAACTGTCGAGAAGAATATAATTTACGATACAATACAAAATGTTTTTTATTGAACAGCACAGATCAATAACTAAAAAAAAACGAAGAAATAAAACAAGATAGACCACAAGTGGTTTTATTTCTTAAAAGCAACTTCCTGACCACCATTTAGATACGGAATCAAATACAAATAGGCATAAGAATCTACATTGCCCATTGAAAAACAAATAAATTGACAGGAGAAATAAAAATTAATAATATTAAGTATGATGATGATGATTGGAATTTACAAAAGCTAAAAACAAACTTTAATTTATTTAGTTACTTTATAAAATACATAGCGTCAAATTAGCTCAAAAGGTTTAGGACGGAATGATATAAAATCTAAGCAGACCGCTTGTGCTGTACACTACTTAACTCGAACTTATATACTTTACTCTGATTCGCGTAAGCCCGCCTTAAAAATACTTCACGCGCGTTGAAATGAAAATGAAATTTGTTTATTCTGCTTTAGACATGGTATTACAAAATATGTTGTAGAGGAGTGTTATACTGTGCCGAAAAATGTCTAGCCAGATACAATGCATGCAAAATTCTTATTCTATAATCTACAGTAAATCAGATAATCTAAAAAATTATTAATTAAAAAATGTAATGATTAAAATGACTATTAAATTATTGAATAAATTATACAGAATACTATGTATGTAGTTACAATATATTATTTCTATTAGGTTTAAATGTCAATCAATTTATATATTACCAAATCCTTTTTTATGAGTTGAAATCGGGTTTTGTTCCGCGTACCTTGATTTCAGAGAAGCCCGATATTTCGGCACAGTTGCATGCGCCATGATCACGAGACGACTGAATAAAATTAGTAATGACCGCGATAGTCGAAAATATTGTACCAAATCCTTTATATGTTTATAATCTTATGCTCCTAATTATTTACTTGTGTAATAAATATTCCTTAATTGAATAAAACGATTTATCTTTAAGCCACTGGAATAGTTTGGATCTAAACTTACTTCAGGGCAACTCGGCTATATTTTGTGGCAGCTTATAAAAATACGTACCGCCATTGGAAAACAGTTTCGGCGGCAAAAGTGTGTGTTACTTTTTGCGCAGATAAACTATGTTTGGATATCTGGTATTAAAGTGGCATACCTGGCTTTTCTTTTTAAAATATTCTGGATATGTTTTTACGAAATTACAAATCTCAAAAATATATAAACAAGGTACTGTCAGAATATTCAACCTTTTGAAAAGTGGTTTACAAGATGCTCGCGTTCTATTTAGTTCTAACTTTTTACATACCTACCGCTCCAATAGAACGATACTGACAAAATTAGAATAATTGTCATATCAAAAATAAAATTTACCTATCTAAAATTTTAAATTTGAATTTGAATAAAAGGAAAAACAGGGATAGTTTTCAAATAACAGTGTCAGTGTCGTTCTAAAGAAGCGAATTATGTCAAGACCACACAGGAAGACACAGACGTCAGTGTAGGTAGGCCTCCAAGATGGTGCGACGACCTGGTTAAGGTGGCGGGACCGCGTTGAATACGTATGGCGCAGGGCCGAACTGTTGGCGAGCCTTGGGGGTGACCATGTCCAGCAGTGGACGTCTTTCGGCTGAAATGATGATGATGATGACATATTTCAATAAATGGGCATTTTCATTTTAAATTTTGGTGTTTTTCCTACTCACGAGCGCTATTCATTTTCATAAAGAAAAATGTCCTTATTTTCACCCGACTGTCGAAAGACATGTGTGTTTTCTTTGGCACGCCCTGCAGCCTAAACGACTCAATGGATTTGGTGTGAGGTGTCATTAGATTTGTCTCAGTTCCGCGAGTGACATAGGATATATTTTCAAATACCCAAATTCATTACAATATCCTTCCCACTCTGTCCTTCAAGTGCCAAGTCCCTTTAATAAAGCAATGATAGGAACTTTCCTAAAGCAATAAGTATTTAAAAATACTCTTTCTCAAAAAATATGTCACTTTTTCTTAAGTACACTAGAGTTTGTCAAGCGAATCGTGTCCTTTGAAAATAGGCGGCATTTTAAAAATATTTTATACATATATCAAATCTAATAAGACTTTGAAAAGGGAACCTATGTTTAGAAAATTTTATTTCCGAAGTTTTAGGAGGATTTTTATAAAACAACCCTAACCTAACCCAAAGGGTTCTTCACGATGGTCCTGAAATAAATCCTGAAATATTTACAGTTTCAGATATAAATGCATTCGGATAAATGAAGCATTCGGGATTTTAAATATTCGGAAAAAAATATCTAAATTTTGATAGATATCCCTTTGAAAACTATGATTTATACTTGTATTTATGTAGCTGCCTTTTTAACTACTTACTGCTACATAAATTCGAGTATCAATCACAGTTTTCAGTATTATTAGTGTTGAAATATACGTAAAAGATTTTTGAATATGCCGCCTTTTTTAAGGGACAAGACTCGCTTGTCAAACTCTATCACAGGTGTAATTTTTTACCGGTAGATACCACAGACAAAATACGGGTTTAACATTGTATACAAAAAATATATCTGACAGATAAATAGAAAGGAGATTAGACGCGGATATAAGTAGGTACTATTTATAAATCTGAGTGGTAGTAATGATATGATAACGGTTCAGGAAGCAGATATGTCATGTCTCATGTGATTATAAGGTATGCAAATTATACATCCTTATAGTTTCATTGAGAAATAGCACAGTCTCTATGTACTACCTATCTATCGCTTTAAGACTCTCTCTGATCAAGACTTAACTGAGATCTCACTCTTACTGATCAAGACTTAACCAAGAATAAGTTTTTGTTAAAAATTTCATTTTCCTATACATTTAACTGGCAACGATCTGGTTGATATGATGTTTGTAAATATAGGTTTTTAGTTTACGTTTCTTTTTCATATCTTTTTTAAAAATCTTTTTGTTAATTCGTGTATATTTTGTGTGTTAGTAAATATTTTGGATTATGACCGTGATTACCATTGATGAGTTTCCGATATTTCAATATCACGTGCAGACGAAGACGGTACTTAGAAAGATTTTATTTTCTACGTAACAGAGTATTAACTAAGCCTATCATAATTTCAAAAGGATAAAGTTAATAGTGTTATAATGCTTATCTAAAAAAGGTGTAAAAGGCGTCTCATTTTCTAATTTGTCACAAAATCAAATATTTGCAAGTTCATGCGTCAATCCAGATTTAAACACATCTGATTTATCTCAAAGCGGTAAAATGGTTATCACATATTTGCCCACGCGTGTATAACGTGGTGTGACTAATGTTACTCTCACAGTACAGCGGTCACCGTAATCACGATACCTGTCTTCAATTAATGAAGACATTACGCGTGATTATCGGTCGCTGTGGGAAATATTATAATTAGTCGCGAACTCACGAAGCTCTTGCTGGGTTATAGACCTCGTAACAAACAAAAGTTATTAATAGTGTTCTTAGTGAATAAAATTTTTGATTGATTAATTGCAACCCGCCGCCTCTCTACTGCGTAGGGTACGCACCAGCAGTAACAGCGTACTGAAAGTCATAACCGACGTTGGGGATTGTCCACTGATCGGACATATGATTAAAATTACAAAATCTCTTTTAAAAATAAGTTATTAACATAGTCGTAACGACTTTTACTAACCAATAATGGATCAACGTTATCTTAAATAAACATTTTTTTTTAATTTTTTTATTGATTGATCTCTTCTGTGGACAGTAAATTAGAGACTCCGAGTCAGGAAACTTAAGATTTTTTTTTAGATGTAGACTTGACTAAAAAATATTAGATGTAGATGCGAACTTTGAAATGTGCATCACCCTGCTGTTAAATATATATATAGATAGAATCAAAGTCAAAGTCAAAATTCTTTATTCAATTTAGGCATCAATTGATGCCCTTATGAACGTTGAAGAATCTACCACCACACATGTATTTATTTACAAAGCTGATTTTTATGATATTTTAGTAGCTAATCTTGCAGGTGAATTTTAACATACAGTGATTGGCTAAAAGCGTTGTTCATCTATAGAGCTCCAATATTATTAAATTTATTAATAAAATTTCTATCGACGACGAAACGAAGTTTATTTTATAAATTAAATTTTTGGCAAAAATTTTTGGATCAACTTAATAGGTTTCAGAAAAATGCAGCATGTGTTTGTAGTTTTAGTCAAGCTTAATTATATTCATTTTTAGTTTTTAAATTGTATTATTTTATAATATTTTGGCTATGCGTGCGTTGCGTGTGTTTTCAGTTAGTAAAGAAATTTGAGGTCAATTTTCGTTGTAGGTTGTGCGCGTTTTCATACATCGCAAGAATAACCATTTCACATAATTAAGAATATATAAAGTAATTTTTCTCGAGCAACGCAAATGCAAAAGGATTCTTCACGGTACCTAGTTCCTTGGCTGTTCTGTACACAAGAGCTGAAGGAATCTAAGAACAGCGTCCACTTTTTCGCCTTTGTTCCTTGACGCAGTATTAATTAGCACCTTCAGTTCTAGCACTACCTACTACCTACTTGACTGTTTGTTTCAGCTACCTTCAGAAAGAAATATTGATTTCCTTCACTTTTGTTTTTGAACATATGTTGTTTAGTGACATAATTTGAGTAATTGAATTTTTAGTGACATATTTTACCTATTGACATGGAGTTTTTGAATTTTTATAAAAAAAAAAAAAAAATATTAGGGGACAATCTTACACAAATCGACCTAGTCCCAAACTAAGCAAAGCTTGTACTATGGGTACTAGACGACGATAAACATACTTATATAGATAAATAAATACTTAAATACATAGAAAACATCCATAACTCAGGAACAAATATTCGTGCTCATCACACAAATAAATGCCCTTACCGGGATACCTGCCTACGAAGCAAGAGGTCCTGGGTTCAAATCCCGGTAAGGGCATTTATTTGTGTGATGAGTACGAATATTTGTCCCTGAGTTATGGATGTTTTCTATGTATTTAAGTATTTATTTATCTATATAAGTATGTTTATCGTCGCCTAGTACCCATAGTACAAGCTTTGCTTAGTTTGGGACTAGGTCGATTTGTGTAAGATTGTCCCCTAATATTTATTTATTTATTTTTTTATTTATGTCTTGTGAAGGAGCTAGTGTGCTAGTGCGACAAAAAGCAATACTTAGTTCCTTCGAAGGAGCAGCCAAAGGAACTACCGCGAATAATCCACGCAAAAATACTTTTATTTCCTACAAAGCTCTTGACCATAAAATAGACTAGAATGTCAACATCAACAAATATTTGTATACATCACGAATGGAAATCATCATCATCATCATCGTGAGGAAACCTGTATACACCTGCGAAGAAATTCAATGGTGCGTGTGAAGTTCCCAATCCGCACTGGGCTCATGTGGGAACTACGGCCCAAGCCCTCTCATTCTGAGAGGAGACCTGTGCCCAACAGTGGGACGTATATAGGCTGGGATGATGATGATGACATCACGAATGTCAATACAAAAATCACGCAGGCCAAAGTCCAACAAGAAAGCAGACTAAACAATAAAAAAATATTCAATGAATCTGCGTTTACCTCAAAATTAGAGCAAACGTTAGGTAACTGCATTAATTCCGTCGGTCCAAAGTTCGACACAAGGCCAGCACGAGTGTATCAACATCTTTCTCTAACTAGTGTTGTTGGAAAGTGACAGCCAATACAGGTGTAACCTACGAAAAACTGGGAGTCGTTACGTCATTCTTCAGAATTATCTCGTGTCAAAATGACGTTTTAATTGATAATCTGCATAAGTTTATTAATTGAATTTGTTTTCATGTTTGAACTCTTTTTATTGCTTGATAGTTATGTGCAATGATTATTTCAATATCTATACAGTATACATATTTGCTTAGCGTTTTTGATTGGACACCCCACACTAGGTTAAGGTGAGCTGGGAAAATAAATCTTATACTTTTTGTACATACTTTTATTAGCTTGGGCCGACGACCAATTTATACAGGGTTATTTGTAATTCACTAGCATCCTTTTAACCCTAAACTCCTACCACTTAAACAAATGTTTTTTGTTTTACGACTTTTGTCATAACTTAATATTTTTGGTGTCATAACGTTTTGAAAATTTGAGATTTCCTCTTATTTTTACGATACTCTGTGTATTTGTATGGGAAAAAAAGTGCTTCATTTTAAAAAGTCGTAAAACAAAAAACATTTGTTTGAGTGATAGGAACACAGGGTTAAGAGGATGTCAGTGAATTAAAAATAACCCTGTAGTACCAGGGCTAACTTAATGTAGTTTATTTAGGGCTATTACTTGCACAGTCTAGGGTTATAAATTAAAGTCGTTAACCTTGGGTCAAGAATACAATTTGACACTTCTTAACCCTAGGTTAGTACTTTCGTTAACTCGGGTCTGTGCATGTCAGACTTAAAGTATCAGCGCCGATTTTTATTGACTGAACGAGTGCGAAGTGCCTCCTTTTTGGCTTGGGCTTTCGTATGTTTGTCCGCCTATTGTCCTCTACAGGTTGCATAAATTCCTAAAATTCAGAGGTGTGAGCCCCGGCTCGAATAGACGAGCCTCTGCTTGAGAGGTCATAGGCACACGGCGGACACGACGTACAAAATACGCGTTCTTGAATCTACATAAGCACGACGACGTCTGTACACGCGTACGCCTACATACATCGCGCGCGCACTCTTCTGGATTCCGGCGGTGTCCGGCAATCTGCGCCTTGAGGGGTGGGGTAACTCGAATCGGTGCGGGGCGGAGCGTGTCCATTCTGTACGTTAGTACTATTATATATTCTGTGCCGTAGGTCACACCACTAGGCTACTACGACGTATACCTACTAGCCTATAACTTTAGTAGTAGGTAGTGAGATATCCTACTTTATTAAATAGTAGGATATTTCACTGCTTAAATTGCTGTAATGCCGTAATCGTAATTCATGGAAAATGTTTTAACGGTAGCTGCGTAATACTTGGATAATAGATGATAATAGGTAATAATAATATACCCACGTAATACTTGGATAATAGGCGATAATAATAATATCTCCACGTGGATCAAATAATAATAACTAATTAGTCATTAGCCATTCATTACTTTCAGACCATTGCAATTCTCAACTTTAACCGGTGATCAGGAGCCTGTTACATAACAAAGTAGGTACAACTTATATTACAAGCAGAACCCTTTCTAGTTAATATAACTGAAGCGAGAGCTCCGCTTGTAATATTAGTTGTACTTTGTTATGCAACAGACCCGAGGAGTTGAAAAATATTAATTCCTGACTTTATTAGGTCTGAAATAATGAAGTCTCGGTTTATTTAAAAAAGAAAACTTTCGCGGGATGCACACTCTAGGTCTCCAGAAACGGGACGGTTGGCAACTCCAGTCAGAACGACCACTGACTCTGTTGGATGCTGGCGGCATACTGCCCTGCAGATCCTAAAACGCAGTAAGTGCATAAAAGCGATTAGACCATTATGTTCCTTACGCTTTGCTTGTTATTGGTCAATATTCAACAAACGGAAAAACCCACTTTTTTTTTTTATGTTAGATAGGCCAGACAAACGAACTAGTGGGTCACCTGATGTTAAATGAACACCACTGTCCATAGACACCCGCATCGCTTTACACGATGCCAGTGCGTTGTCGGCCCTAAAGGAGAGGGAATAGGGGAAGGGGGAGAGGGAGGGGGAGAGGGAAGGGGTGAGGTATTGGGCCCCCGGCACTCTCACTGACCGTACGAAACGCAAGCAGGATTACTGCTGCTTCACGCCGGTGTTCTGTGAGAGGGTGGTACTGCCCCGGACGAGCCGGCCCATTCGTGATGCAGCGGCTAGCTACAACATGGCTCTACCACTACAAAAACTTACTGCGTTTTAGTCTGTAGGGCAGCATAGGACCGGCCGTGGTCGCGTTTTAGGCTTATGTCTTATGTCCAAAGATGGACGTGTTACGGCTGTCGATGCTGATGCCTAAAAGCTTATTTTTTGGCAAAGGTACACGAACTCCGTGAATGTACACGGAAGCTTATCACTGAACAAAAACACCGCGATAACCGACGTGATACAACGCGTGCCAGAATGACCCATATTTCGCTATCGTGGTTTAGGATCAACAAATTTTCTTCGTTTGACTGAGTTATCTTGTTTCGCACGACTTACTGTTTGTTATAATAGCACAGAATAGCATAACATAGCGTTGATAACTGATATTTTGGATGTTTAGTTGTTTGAAAATGTAGAGTTGTAATATCCAGGGGCATTTTTTATAAACAATTTTACTGTTTTGTTATAAATTTCAAGTTTACATTGAGTTTGGTGCGAGCCTAAGGATGTAGCCGTTGAAAATGTGTTTAACACATGTTAATTCATAGAAAACTGTTATTTTAGGCATGTCTAAGATGTGTGTAAGTTTCTTGTGATAAGACTTAAATGTGTTACATAATAGGTATTTCAAAATATCATATTTGCCTAACAAGTACCTTACATAACTTAAGTTCGCTTAATTTTAATATAAGTAGACATAAAAGAAAGTCTTAACTGACTGACTTCACAACTCCCGGCTTAAAGCAGAAATTTCAGGAGTAAGTATTATGATAATTTTGGAACTGGAATGTCTCCAGAACTACATATGTAGTCTGTACTACTGTAGTCTGTGAAATCAGCTATTCTGCTATTTAAACTATATTGCAAAACAGACGTACACATCAATCGTATCAAGGATTTGAAATTTCAATCTCTCAGCTATTCTTGTTCTTTATTAATGTGGTCCTTCGACCCGGATAAACACAGTCTATAAATTTTACTGCGAAAACAACTGGAAATACAATTTCGATAGTGGAGCGGAACTCGGAGGCAATTGACAATCAAATTGGGGCGGGGAGGTAATAAAAAACGGAGGCGCGCCCTCTTGAACTCGCTAATTAAGCTTATCTATGCGTGGGCGCAGGGCGAGAATCATTTGGTAGCATTACATTGCGAGCCGTGAAGCTAGCACGCCAGAGGACTTCACTAAGGTGGGTGGGCAAATTGGCCTGTATGACCAATAAGGACATGCGATATGTCATTGGGTAGCTTATTCTAAGTTCTAAAACTTTTACTATGGCAGGTAGTCCCAAATCTTTGTGTGAAAAAAGTTATCGCTGCATAAAAAAAATTTGAGTTGCAACTATAACATCTAAACATCCAAACATCTTCACAACGTAAAAAAACTTGCGTAATATTTCTGATGTCGTTTAAATGAAGCGCAAATGCTTTGTGGGATAAAGAAGTGTTGTAGGTAGGGTCGTTCTAGTGGCATGGGGATGCCTGCGCTAGAACGATGTTCATTCACTTTTACTGTGTCTGTGCCTCATTCTTTTGCTTGATTGCGTCGAGATTCTGCTTCAATTACCAAAGGTCGTTAAAACTATTATGTAAGAAAAATGTTAAAAAAAAAATCTCTTTTTCGTGATAACATTAAATATTATTATATTTTTTTGTAGATTTTGATGGAATTTTCAAATTACTAGATAATAACGACCGCTTTAGCCTAGTTGGTAGTGACCCTGCCTACGAAGCAAGAGGTCCTGGGTTCGAATCCCGGTAAGGGCATTTATTTGTGTGATGAGCACGAATATTTGTTCCTGAGTTATGGATGTTTTCTATGTATTTAAGTATTTATTTATCTATATAAGTATGTCTATCGTCGTCTAGTACCCATAGTATAAGCTTTGCTTAGTTTGGGACTAGGTCGATTTGTGTAAGATTGTCCCGTGATATTTATTTATTATTTATTAATTTTATTGGGAACTGTATCAAATGCCGTTTCTACAAGAATGTGTCCATGAAAATGATTCGAAATAACGCTAATAATGACCCTTTGTTGGTTTTTAATTATTTGAAAAACATCGCATCCTACAATATTAATTTCTACTGTTATCGGTATTCTTTCCCCGGGCAAAAGGTCGCGCGCACGCGCACCGGGCGTGTTCTAGTTAACGCGCAGAATGACTGGATTTTTTTGTTTGATCTCCATATTTCACAACAAAGAACTCAAATTTTTTGAGCAGCGAATATGTGTGAAGGCTAGGAATGTTTGCTCTAATTATGTTACATGCTAAATATCGAAATATTTAGGTATTGGAAATACATTGACTTTTTGGTTGATATGGAACACGGAACAGGTTCGAATTGAAGTATTAAATGTTTTTATAGTCTTAAATAACTTTGTAAGGACGATTAAATCCAGTAACCAATAACCAATGCCAATATCTACACTATGTTGCTTCTGTTTCAATAATGAGCTTGCTGTACCTAGTTCGATAAGAGAGGTCTCTGTGCTATTCATTTTGTATGTTCATATACTGCATTATACCTTCTTGAAGAAACTACCATTGTGCAACGAGCAGTGCATTTGATTTTTGAGAGCCTTCAGTTCAGTATATTACTAAGTACCTATAGGTATAGTTTAAGATATTATGTCATGTATTAATAAAATTTATCTATTTATTTGTGTTCGTAAATATCGTTTGTTAGTACCTCGCTCTTAGTGTATGTAGGTACCTCGAAATCATTAATTCCTGGTGGCTTTTCACCTGTTTGCGTTTTGCCGCGATAGCTTATTTAGTTGTAGCATGTACTATCGCCCCAAGCGCCAGATAACCACCTTAAAGGCCCAGTTTGCGTGCAGTGGCTAGACATCTGTCCATAACAATCCATAGCAATAAACATCAACGGCTGCAAGCAAATTTGTTTTGAAAATGGGTATCTGACGTCTGGGGCGATGGTACCTAATATCTCAGCCTTGCTTGCTACGAAGGGTCTACGCCTCGTAGCAGTAAATTCATTAGTGTAAATTTTTCGTTCTAACATACGATACGCCTCTAACCAGTTGTGTTAACACTATCCTAGCCAACAATATATACAGGCGTCCCAAAAATCAATGTATAACCACAGGCCAAGTTACAAAAATTCTGGAAAAATAATCTTATACTAAAAGTGATAAGTTATGTGACTCTATTATCGCTTAACAAAACATGGATTTTTATCTTGTATTTTCCAAAACTAATGTAACTTGACCTACCACCCGGTTACATATTATCGTTGAGTTTTGGCTCTATAAGGTTTTCCGAGTTCAAGAGGCTACGTAATTTAGTTGACAATGCAGTAGGTAGATAAAGTTCTCAAAAAGTATGGCCAGTAAAAAAGTATACTGAGTCGGCAATAAAGCTCGTGTATTTAAAACACTTCAAAACCTCATTCAAAAACAAAGGTAATTGTGGTCCGTGCTCTCCTTGAATTCCGTAGAAAAAATGTCTAAGTATTTAAAAAAATGATTCTAACTTTAAACGCCGTTTTTTCAATCCCTCTGATAAAATCTGATTCCATAGATATCAGCTATCTATGGAGGTTTTTATTTCCTACTAGGTGAGTACAATTAATAGTGAATATTAATATTTACTATAAGAGTCAGTATCGCAAAAGCTGCGAAAAGGAGTGTATTGAGCTGATATCACTAGACGATAAACTTTACGTGACTGTTCTTCGCTTACATACATTGTGGGTGTAACTACGTATTATTTACACGGCTGCCAACTTATCAAACAATTAATTTTTAATGACCAGTTATTCTGTAAATAGGTATAATTCTTACAGCCACGACTCCTACAAGTGTTGTCTTGATAAGTTCACACTGAATGTGGGGTCGCGAACTTTGTGAACAAATAAATATTAAATCGATGTAAAAATGGAGCAGTTAAAACCACAATTACTCAAGCAGGGAAAACCTAACTGCCTGAAGGAATCGCTGTGTAGCATCTCTAACGCCTTCTGCTTAACTTGTTAATTTTGTTTGAATTGAAAAACTACCGCGATACAGATTTAATTACTAAATATTTTTTTGTTAAAACCTTCATTTTCAATGCCAAATTTTATCAGAATCCGTCAAACCGTTTTAGTGTGGAAGAGTAATAAACATCCACACGTCCACCCATTTAAACTTTCACGTTTATAATATTAATGGGATGATTGAGATTTAAAACACAAGGAATAACAATATTTGTTTATTTACTATAATTAATGTAGGGGGCGTTGCACCATCAGTTTACTGCCGTTACTCGAGATAAACGTCATTTTGAAATAATCAAGTTTACACACGAAACATTTAATTACCTATTTCAACGAATTATCTGTCATTATCAGTCTAAGAGTCGTGTAATAAATTGAGGCGTGTTTCTCATACTATCGTAGCATGTTATAGGAACAGCATCATAGGTGATTAATTATTTCTCAAATATTTAGTACCTACGTATCTACTTCCATTTAATTGTGGACTCTGAATAACATAGAAGTAGCGTGAATGAAACCGAATCTAAATAACACAGCGTCCAAAAATGTCTTAATTCATTTGTATGGAAATTTCCACACACACACACACATGTGGTTTGTGGTGTCCATACAAATGAGTCAGGATATTTCAGGAGACTTGTAAAATTGTATGCAAGTCGGAGTAACTAGATCAGTTTCCCCAAACTTGTTTGTTCCGCGTAGCAAAATTTCCAGTCGCATTTTTCCCTAAATGCTTTTTTCTCACTGTAGTTTTTTACTGAAGCTTATTTTCATAGTATAGCGTTTTTTCCCAACTTTGATTGACACAGAAATATAGATAGGTTTCTTTGCATCGGCCCGAAGGGCCAAAAGCACACAGAAGAAGGACCTGCGCGTGAGAAAATTGGGAAAAAACGCTAATGTGAAAATAAGCTTCAGTAAAAAACTATAGTGAGAAAAAAAGCATTTGGAGAAAAATGCGACTGGGAGTTATGCTACGCGGAACAAACAAGTTTGGGGAACTGATCTAGTTATCGCAATTCGGAGTCCAAAATTAAATGTATAAAGTTTTTGAGAAATTCTCAAGTGACAAACTGTTGCACAGTGCTAATTAGGAGCGTGGCAATTGCTATAGAAATCTATATTTTAACTTGTAATGTTTATCTTAGACTTTGGTCTTCAGATAGATAATAAATTACGCTACAGGCCGCAAATTGCAAATGGCGCGGGTAATTAGTTGTCACCAGTTAGGTACCGTGTTACGGGAACATTTTGCACCTTTTTTGCACAGAGAAGTTATTTAAGTGTTCATCAGAGGACAATTTTGCTAGTGTTTAGTGTTTTTTGCCGTCGGTAAAAAATGCAGAAAACTAAATGCGAGGTAATGGTGGATGAATGATGAGATGACAGCGCAAATTCTACAGATAAACGGATTTAATGCGAATCATTATAAACATGACAGTTGACCTTTTTTTCTTCTTAAAGTATGAAGGCATAAGTATGCTTGTTTGCCATTAAATGTCATTACTGTGAAGAAACAACAATACTGACAAACAATAGAGAATACAAATAAAATAGATTAAAACGAAGACGTGTATAATTTATTGTAGGTCTTAAAAAAACTTTACTTAGTCGATTTCACCAATTTTTATCATTAGATTGACTTCAAATTCGGTACCCAGGTGGGTGAATGGTTAAGCATGCATCATGAAATGATGACGAACGAGCACGAGTCGATTCCCAACCCCAGCATACTTTTCTGGTTTCTTAAGTGTTCCACTTTCGTTGTTGTTTAAAAGAATAGTTTGAAATTTTACCTAAAAACATGGATTGCACGCGGCGACTAAAGTAAGAGTCATTATTCATCGAGTTACAAATGTTATATTATAACGTACATTACGTTATCTGTAACCGGCCTCTGGGGTGATTCCTTGGTCTAATTAACATAGGGTCAAATAACCATATGAATATATAAATATAAATCATCATTATAATTATAAACTACCACAAGTCTAACAAAAGGTATCGATCCAATTTCCGCATAGTTATCAAACGTAAATATTATGTACATTTTTTATGTTATTGACACGGTAAGAAACGATTATTCTTAAAAATATGTTTTTAACTTGAACTTTGGCACCAATAAGCGGGTTAAATTAAGCACGAGGCGTTATCATGGCGATCGTTAAATACAAATAGAAACAAACAATTTAAACGTAATTCAACTGCACAATTTTATCCTGTTTGTTTTCATTCATTATTATAAACGTTAGTCGAAAAACGGCCTTGCTGAACATAAGGCTTTTCGGACTAAATCGCTTGCTTTCATTATCTGATACGGTCACTGTAGGACTCCGGCCATAAGCGTCTCATTGATCTTCGAATGACTGAGGCTCCTTCAAAGACCCACAATGTGTTTTGGTGCACAACTATACCCGTTAATCAAAATACTGAAACCTTAGTTTTTCTTTCCGTCCAACTTAGGGAGGTCATCATCATCATCATTAATTTAAGAGCTTAGCTCTTGTCGGTGCAGTAATCGCCACTCTTTTCGGTTCTCTGCCAGCGTTTTCAGCTCCTGATACGA
The DNA here is from genome assembly GCA_947563465.1 of Archips xylosteana. Lineage (NCBI taxonomy): Eukaryota > Metazoa > Arthropoda > Insecta > Lepidoptera > Tortricidae > Archips > Archips xylosteana. The sequence continues at coordinate 12,371,670 of OX387368.1, forward strand.
CATGACATTGACTTTTTCCTTGGCTTGATCTATAAATGACCGTCTCGGTCTTCCCCTGCCTCGCCTCCTTCTATTCGCCCTTCCAAAATATTTTTTATGTAACTGTCATGTCGTATCAGATGCCCCAGCATATTCCCTCTCCTATTTTCAATCGTCCTTAGGGAGGTACTCACTAAAATATACCTACTATTGTTACCTATGTATTATCAATTATGATAATAGATAATGTAAAATGTCTTTGGTATTATTCAGAAATGTTGTTGCTTATCGATGTAAACAGACAGTCCCACAATCTCTAGATTAAGTATGGTTACTTGATTTTAGCATTTTTTATTATTTACGGTTTTTTTATTTGTTTTCCAGGAGAGTGCCTAACGTCCGGCAGATACCCATTCAAGTGCCTACAGTTCGAGTTACCACCTGATGTTGAGCCTGAAGAGGTCACCGTTGTCGAGCTCTGGTTCTTTAAGGTTGGTACATTTACTCTTTGGTATAACCCTTTCAACGCCAACGACACTTATAGGTGTCACAAAGTACAGTGTCAAAGTGATCTTGACACAATGACATAAGATTCAAAGCAGGTTTGTTTACGTTTTGTCGAGGCGTGGCGTTGAAAGGGTTCTAAAGCTATACACTCTTCCAAAGTTTACGTTCTCACACATGATTTCAAATTTAACCTAGAACATGTTAAACAATTCACTTCAGTAACAACTTTGAGGAGACCTTGCTTGCTACACGATAAAATTAGGCAAGATCCACTAAATTATATGAATTAAATCCCGTAAGATTTTTTGCGTATATAAAGTTTATATCAGCAAGCGGATTTCAGCGGGTTAAACTAGAATAGAGAGAGATGTTAAGCCTGTGGGACCCAATCCTGAAGGAGAGAAGTCGAAAGTTAAATAAATGCAGCCGAGTTGTGAAACTTTGATAGTTTCTTTATCTGATGAAGAAGTGCTAGGAGGCGCTACACCAGTAAACTCGCCTGGGCATTAAAATGACAAGGCCAAACGATCAACATCAAATACAAAAAGTTAGAAAATTCATCTAAAAAGTCATAACCTCTAACACACCAAGAAATAAGATTTTAAGGTTCATTGGCCGAGGTTCTAGAACTCTTCTGCTAAAAGACCTAAACTCCTACAAAATCCGACCATAATCCTTAAGGATTTTATTTTAAACATTAGACACCAAAAATTTAACATCCATTTCTTTTTCCAGGAGCCCGACCCATTGGATGAATACAATCAAACCTTCGTCATATCAGAAGCAGCGCATTGGGACAGCCAGCAGCAGTTCAAGAAGACCAGGCCTATAGCCATCAAGGAGACTGACACGGGCGAGGGTTGGGTACGGGTGGAGCTGGCGTGGGCGGTTCGGGTGTGGCTGGAAGAGAGGGAGCGGTTGCACACGCTGCATGTGGCTTGCAGGACTTGCCAGGTTAGTAACACCATGCATTTGGATTAGGTTTCAGCTAGAAATAAGAGTATGTCGATTAATAATGACAACAAAAGATACCTAATGGGTCACAGATAAAATCAAAATTGTTTCTATACGTACATATTTTTAATTCACTTTCTCATGCTAAGTTAAGTGAATTGTAATTTAATTTGTTTTGAAAAAAAAATACTTTCTGCCAAATATCTTGCGGCGCCCTTTGCGGCCTACTCAGGTAGGTACAGAGGAATATTATGTATAAACACATGATTATGTATTATGATGTCCATAATAGGATTTTACTCTTACCCCCTGTTTCACCATCCATTGATCAAATTTATTTGACGGATAAATATGTTGCCGTCTCTGTTTGTTTTGTTCGAATAGACGAAGACGGCATCACATTTATCCGTCGGTTAAAATTAATCAATGGGTCGTGAAACAGCCCCTTAGTCTTTTTTCAAGGAAATGCACCTAAGTGTCAACTGTCTACTAAAATGTTCAACATAAGAATAGATAACACCTCCCAAGTGAGGCAATATTTGCCAAAACGACTTTTAAACACCGACCCCTTGGCATTAATCGTACGTTGGGTAAAGGTAGAGCCAGTGCAGAGACATTCCAGAGACTCCTGACTTCGAATCTGTAAAATGGCACTGACACTTTCACCTGAATCAGTTGGATACATTGAGAAGCAAATTCTTCACCTGGCTCTTGTAACATGCAAGCTTGTAAAATACGTTTCGTGCTGATAATCTAAAGGTTAGAGGCAACTGCATTTTTGCTTCTTATATGTGCCTGGTCTATACATCATAATGTCGCGCAATTTCAGCCCTAAAGGCCCTTAACCCTAAAGAGGTCACTTAAAATTTTATGTAGGTAAGTACCTACCGAAGTCAGAACTTTAGAACCCGTTTTTAGCATCCACCTCCAACACTGCTATTCACAGATCTAACCTATATTATTTCTTACAGCTCCGCCGCTCTCCTCTCTCCTTCCACGAGAAGCATCGCCCCTTCCTCGTCCTGTACACGAAGTACGCCGGAAAGCGCCGAAGGGGCCGAGCCCTGGAGTGTGGCTCGGGCACCAGCGAATGCTGTCGTGAGCCCCTCTATGTGGACTTCAAGGCTTTGGGCTGGGATGACTGGATCATCAAGCCTGCTGGATACCACGCGTACTTCTGTAAAGGCAGTTGCGCTCCAATATCTGCTGTGACGCAGACAGATAGCTACCATCATAATATTATAAGGGTACGTGTTATTAATTACTGTATATCTTTAGGAAATAACCTTTAACTTAACGATCAGATATAGTTAGACTACGAAGCTTACTCTCAATTTCAATCCCTGTTGTCGAGGTTAAAGAATACGATGTTGTGTTCTCGAATTTTGGTTTTTATATCTATATAGTTAAGTATCTATGTATTGTACTTGTAAATGTTATGGATCAATTTATCCGTTGCCTAGTATCTATATGATAGTACAAGCTACGCTTAGTTTGAGACTATGTCAATTGGTGTAAATTGTTCCAGAATATTTATTGCCGTCGAGCAAGTCCAACTAAATATTTGCTAAAATATGTCGAATTAATTTATAATATCTTACAGAGGACCTTGCTAGAGTAGGTAAATTCATCTCACAATTTTTTGTGAAGCAATGTTAGCTATCTAATAATATCTATCAATGAACTAAAACAATTACTTTGCTCACCCGCGACCCCGCGGGTCGGGGGTGAGCAAAGTAATTGTTTTAGTTCATTGATATGGACCTCCGCAAAGTAACGCCTGATTCAATAATTTATTTAATATCTATCATCCTAATAATGTTTGTTTTTTTTGTTACAGAAATATTTCTACTCAGTATCAAATACAAATAACGAGTTTAAGCCATGCTGTGCGCCGACGACGTTTAGTTCTTTACAACTGCTGTATATGGACTCAAACAACACAGTGACACAAAAGACACTTCCGAACATGGTGGTAGAAACCTGTGGGTGCATGTGATGTTTAGCATAGTGAATTTTATTTAGTAACAATGTATTTCGCTTCCATTTTAGATTAAATCTAAAAAAGGTTTGACGATACCTTTGATAAATTGTAACAAATTAAAGAAAGGGAAGGTATAGAAGTAAGATACACACCTAAATTTACTAAGGATTCTAAAGTTATTAATGATAAAATAAATGTCGATGTTTTAGGTCGATATGCGAGAGAGGTAGTATCTGTTTGCGAGAGCGATGTTCTGAATGACGTTAGAATAATCTACTTAAGCGTAATGTGATATGTAGTGACTTGAAATATGTTTGTTTATAAATTTTAATAATCGAACAATGTGTGACGAATTTTTACCTCGTATTTAAAAATAAGGAATTAGAAAGTATAAAATAAGATTGCAAAACGACATTGTTACTAGTAAAAGTTTTAGTAAATCGTACAGTTCCTAGTTTGAGAACTTTTCTACAATTTCAGATTCAACTAAAAGGTTTTATATTCACTTGATCATATGAGGGAGGGCTATGTCCAGCAGTGGACGTCCTACGGCTGAAATGACAATGTTGATGATTCACTTCTGTTTACCGACATCTATACGGTTTCCTACATTAAATATCTCATGATATTGAAATAGTTAGCGATGATTATAATGTCTAACCATCCTTAGTGTGTAAATAAAATTCTTGAAATAGTTATCGGCTTTAGGATGGCAGGTACTATACGTGACAGTCTTTAAGGTACTAATGACGGAGACTCCTCCATACTCTTCGTCATCCTTATTCGATTATACTAAAATTATACTGATATTATGTACAGGTAGAATCAAATGAATAACATTATATTGTTTTGTGATTTAGCTAAGTTATAGCTATTAGTTTTATGTCCAGTGCATTTATATTTAATTTAAGCTTATGCTTACTACTTAATTGATTGCTTGACTGTTTGATATGAATGGTATGCTCGTTTTGTAAAATTTTAATATGCTGCTTGAGGAAAGATAAATATTTAAATTTAGACTTGAACTATGGTTTTCATAAGTTGAGCTAGTGTTTTATAAGACTTGATTACTACTTAAATCCAGTAAATGCCTTCTTATTTGTTGGATAAACAAAAGGTAAGTTAAAATTCTGCAAGGAGGATAGAACTACATTTCAAATTACGCGAAAAAAGTACTTTGTACGTGATTTACAGTAAGGAGTACCTCAGGGTTCTCTTTTGGGTAACCATTTGTTCATAGTCTATATTTTGTCTTTCCAAGAAAGCCATATTAAAATGGTGTGACCAAAATGTAAAAGTTATAACGTAACTGTTAGTATGATAAATTATCAATTACTGTTACTTTAGCGCCTAGATTAAAATTACACGTATTGTTCCTATAGCGATAAATTAATTGTTCAGTTATTGTCTTTTGAAGAATGTCTCAAGGAAAAACTTTTTCTAACTGTGTCTCAAAGCTGCCTATTGCATTTTTGTATTTTTTTGTGGTCAGATAAGAATTTGGTTTTATTATGAAACTATTCAAAAACCAAATGGTTCACTTTTCTTTGGACGAATGTTAAAGAGTTAAGAAAAAGTTTTTTCTTGTCCCCATCTAAAAATCTGTCTTGAAATTCTTAAATTATACTAAACATTTCAGGTTAACGTAAATGCTAGACAGATTTATTTTGTGGATATTTATTTAGTTAGAATAAGGACACCGTTCAACTTCTCAAATGTACTTAAGTAGATCTGAATTTCATTACATCACTTGATATGGTGTCTTAAGTATTATAGAAATAAGTTGCATTCAAAGTTAGATTAAAAAGATATATTTCGAAAGCGTTATTTCAATTATTATCACCCTTACTGCCATTTTTAATATACTCATAATAACCAGTAAAACCTTAAATATTATAAGGGTGTTTTTGTGCCCATCAATCAGAACGAACCGAGAATTACCAGTTTTGTAATTTAACCCTTATAGCCTCATTTATTGGAGCATACCACCACAGAATCAAAAGCAGCTATCGAATACATACCTGACAAAGGATATTTTTAAAGCTAGTAGTATTTTCAATAATTACAATGGATATTGTACCTTATTGGTCAAACAATAAGGTTGAATTTCCAAGTCAATGCATGTGGTCACTAAATCGCCTCTCGCCTCAACACTATTTTTAGTTTCTATTTAATTAAAAAAATAGTACTACATATAGTACCTTCAGCAGTTATTCCAACAGTTAGTTTGTACTTAACCAAAAACGCTGAGACTTAGGAGACAGCAATAAAAAAGGTGGTATAAAGACAAACGTATCCCTCAAATGCATAAAGTTTGGTGTGTTTTATACGAAAAGGGTGTATAAATAAAACTACAAACATAACGGCAAAACATTGTCTAATCAAAAAGCAACAGATCACATTACGAACGGGCCCGCGGGCGAATACTATGTCTTAAATTTAACGCAAGCTAGCGTTCCGTACGACAGGCCGCGCGTGCACGAGCGACTGAACAATCGCACATAGAATCTACACAACTCAAATGTCAAAAAGTTGATATCAATAAAAATAAATATTATGTCAACTGATAAAATAAAGTACTAAGTTCAATGTCAAGTAACAGATATCCTTTTTTTGTAAAAAAAAAGCATTTTTAAGTCATACATTTACAAGACAATGAATTAAATAATAGTTTCTAAATACAAATGTCACTTGTTCAGACAATGATTAGTTTTTAGTCTTCGAAGTTTCATATGACTTTTAAAACGTCACTACGAGCAAATTTTTAAGTCATTATTACATAAAAAGCTCTAAAAAAATCATTGTCAGTTTAAAAAAAGTGTACGCGCTAAGCCAAAACGGAAACAAGACTGACCAGAACACTCTGTCTCTCTCTAAAATAAATACATCACAGGTTTATTCTCAGGAAAAGTCCAAATATTTATTCGCTAAATGTGGAGGTCGTCTTTTGGAGGACGGATAAAATAGATTTATCACAACCATTTTGATTTTTTTTTAAATGTTAATGTTAGCTAGCGAGCTCCATTTATATTGCACGGATACAATTTCATAATACTAGGAAAATAATACAAATAAGCGTTAGATATTAGTAAACGTGTTTCAAGTAAATCTAGACGGTTTAATCGTATACTGTTTTAAACTTTCGTGATTTTCACTCGTAACTATTAAACTAAACTCGTGACCACAGCTACTGTGAATGTGGCTGAAACGTCGAGGTAAATATTGTTTGTGTGATAAGTCCCGTTTAGTGTACTAGTTTAGTTTAAACGTGTTTATCTAAACACCGTATGTTTAACCTAGAGAATTAGGTAGTGGCCACCAATTTCCACACACTTAAAATCAAACAAAATTCCAAGCACAGCTCAGATAAAAAAAAATAGTACTGAACACCAGATTAATTTCAATTAATAATAAAATTGAATTTTAGTTAATTTGAAATAAATAGTTGGTCTACTGAGTTGACAAATGAAGGACGTTACACCTTGTTAATGTCAGACAAAATGGGAAATTGCGTTTTGACAAGTCATACAACTTATGCCAATTAATTTCTGGACAACTGTCTAGTTGGTTAAAATACAAACCACTGGTCAGAATGACAATTTCACGTCACTTGTTATTAAAATAATGCAACAATTTCCATAACAGAATCATTAAGAGCATACATGTTAATTTATATTTAGATCTGTGAAAATCATCTCAAGACAACAGTAACAAAATTCATAACGCTGTAATTTTAGATTAAAAAAAATTGGAGCTCACATTCAAATTTATAAAAAATGGCACTATAAAAATATTTTTAGCATATCTCCACTTGAGACCTTAGTATAACTTACAAAAACAAATATAAATGCTACGAAACAATTTTTGGAATGATTTTTGAATCACAAGCCTTTACGGATTTTGGTGACTACGTGTTGCGCACTTATTTATAGTGATGCGCCGGATACGAATACGGATTATTAGTATCTAGATCTGACGTTACGGATCGCAATTTTCTTATAAGATTCGAAAAAGGAAACTAATAACGGATTATTTTTCCGTCGGATATCCGTATATACAGATATTCGGCACATCACTACTTATTATCAACTCACAAAGCGAAGGAAGGGTCCTGATATTGCAACACCTTGTACAGTAAAATACATCAAAAATAAGGCACATTTAAACTATAGCTGCTAGATTTCTGTACGATTAACTTTTAAATATTTTATCTAAATTAACCTAAAATACATGCACGTATACAATAACCGACGCATTTTGACACTGTCAATGTTTTCGAGTGCCCGTAAAACAGAAAAGGTAAAATTACATTCTCGTATACTTTTCAAAGGAAGCACCATCGTAACAACTAAAACGTCAAAACATAATTATAATAATTATTTATAATAATCATATAAAAGAGCTCCGGCGCATCTATCCAGCATTGATGAATATTTGTCAATAAAACACCATTATATGTATTATTATAACATATTGTACAATTCGGTCCAATCCCATAAACACTAAAAAAATATGATATTGGCCTTATTTGTAGGGTTCCGTATTCAAAGGGTAAAAACGGGACCCTATTACTGAGACTTCGCTGTCCGTCCGTCCGTCTGTCCGTCTGTCACCAGGCTGTATCTCACGAATCGTGATAGCTAGACAGTTGAAATGTTCACAGATGATGTATTTCGGTTGCCGCTATAACAACAAATACTAAAAAACAGAATAAAATAAATATTTAAGGGGGCTCCCAAACAACAAGCGTGAATTTTTGGGCTTTTTTATAGGTAATGGTACGGAACCCTTCGTGCGCGAGTCCGACTCGCACTTGGCCGGTTTTTATCTTAGCTTAGGGCCGAATTTACATTGGCCTATCTTAACTGTCAAGTTACAGAAAAAGTATATTTTGTTCACCAATAAATCGTCAGAAATCTTTAGGCTTATTTATCGTTTGACCATTTCAATTTTCGCATGAAAAATTAAAAAGTTCTAATGGTGGCACGATTAAGGTTCGACTACACCGCAATTTGCATGACGTACGCCTGCATTTGACAGTCAAGTCTGACCTGACGATAATGACGGCCCGATGGAGCATGCTCTACTTACTAGTGAATATTGAATACGGCCAAATCGTAGTGATCAGAGAAAGCTGACGCCGACAGGAAGTCTCACTCCTCAGCTCTCCGGATAAAAAAAGACAAAATATCTAGCTAATAAATAGATAAATGATGTAAATAATATAATATAATAATAATATTAGGGGGGATAATCTCACACAAATCGACGTAGTCCCAAACTAAGCAAAGCTTGTACTATGGGTACTAGACGACGATAGACATACTTATATAGATAAATAAATACTTAAATACATAGAAAACATCCATAACTCAGGAACAAATATTCGTGCTCATCACACAAATAATGCCCTTACCGGGATTTGAACCCAGGACCTCTTGCTTCGTAAGCAGGGTCACTACAAACTAGGCTAAAGCGGTCGTTAATAGATTATTTATCAGTGCTGGGTAGACGCCCGCCGCCGTAAAGCCATCAATTATGCTTTAGTTCATTAATACTGAACCGTAAATAATAACAATAAATACTACAAGCTATTTACAAAACCATATGGTGTCAAAATCATATGATGCCAAAATTACATGATGTCAAAATCATATGATGTCAAAGTTATTATGGTGTAAAACCACATGGCGTTGAAACCAGGTTTCACGGTCTCACTTTCACTGGCTTATTTCCCATATGCGATGAGTCTAAAAGGACTATTACATTTACAATTGCTAATACAATTCTAGCTTAATTTAGAACATAATTTGACTCGTTTTAGACACTGATGTTTTGAAGCTGATTTCACATGAAACCAGTGTCATTGATTTAATTCTAAAGGTGTTACATTCTAGCGAAAGCCTCATTTCGACGTTCATTATACCGAAATACAAAACACCAAAATTTACAATGCCCAAATGAAATAGGGATGACGACTGGGTTAAAAATTGGTCATTCTAATTAGTCCGTCATTTAGATTATGGGAAAATATGGGACACGTATTTTTTGGTTTATCAAATTATTAAAAAACGACAAAGATATAGATCATCAAACTTCCGGAGTGGGGGCTTGTGACGTCACCCTTAGGTAAAAATTGTACCATATAGTGACGTCACTCGAAACTTCTAAGCACTGAATCCTCCTCATTTTTTGTTTGTCAAACAAAGGAAAAAATACGTGTACAATATTTTTTAATAATCTAACTGACGGACTATACAGTTTTTTTTAGTCGTCTAGCCTATTAACGCAACATGAACTTTACAAAAAAGTTAGGTACTTAAGTTTTAAAGAAGCCGGGATTTACTGATACTTCGAAATAGAGATAAATGAGGGATTTCTGACACAAAATATCGCCAGACGGCGCCATTGACGAGTTCCGTTTGACATTAGTCTCGCTTAAGACTAGCTTGCTTTATTCTTTCTTTAAATGAGGTACTTATTTATGTTAAGTAATCGTAGTTTTAATTTTTGACAGTACCTAATGCTGTTTGCATTGTTTACTTAGTTCCGCAGGCTAATTGTCTAACTCCCTCGCAATCGCCATCGCGTTAATTTTGACAGTTCCTGTATGGGCTGACAATTGGTATCGGAAACAGCCAGCTGTCACAGCCATACAAAAACTGTCTTTTCAATCCGATGCAGAGTGTCAAAAAGTTATACAATTACCCTGCAGGGACCACGTGTTATATACATTATAAGAATAAATCGTATTTATTAAGTTCTAATTAAGTTAACTCATTCTCTTATTCAGTTATAAACCAATTCCAAATATGACACTAGTGCCAAACGTTCCAAACGATACTAGCGCCATCTGTTAGAAACGGGAACGTATCAAAATATATAAAGTTTAAAACGAATAATGGACGAAATACATAATGGTCATAATACATACTAAAATTTTCCATGAAACTATTGATTAAACGAACTTTTTTAATCGTGTAATCTACAGATTGGTTTAGGTTAGGTTAGATTTATTTTATGAAAACCCTGTAGAGTTGAGAATTTCCAAGAAAATTGGTTTATATCAAATGACCAATACGTATTTCGTCCATTATTACTTTTAAACTTTATATATTTTGATACGTACCCGTTAGAAACCCTCATCGTGAAATTAGCTGTTCGCCTCAACTCTCCTGACGTGAACTACACAATATGGGCAATCTGCGTTCACGACCGACCTTATTCGCTACTAATCTCACTAGCATATCACGCTGGGCAGCTCACTTGTCAGGCGTGGTGAGTTTGGCAGTCTCGCTGTCGCTAGGCGGCGCGGGCTGGGTCGCGGCGACCCGGATGACGGCGGGCGGGGGCGAGGAGGGGGGTTCAGGCCGCGTGGCCAGGGTCAGCACGCCGGAGTTCACGTCTTCGATGGCTTTGCGGAGCTGGGGGTGAAAAATAGTAGGTTGTACAACGAGAGCATAAAACGAGCCATTTTACCCGAGACCATATAGCCACCCGAGCCGGTACGGCGAAGGTGGATAGACACGTCGAGGGGAAAATGGGTTTGATGCTTCACTTCGATTGCAAAGAAATTAGGCAGCATGGGAAATAAAATGTACAAGCTCTAATTTTTCAAGCATAGCTATTTTTAATATATAAAAATCTCGTGTCACGGTATTTGTTATCAAACTCCTCCGAAATGGCTTGACCGATTATTATGAAATTTTTTATCCATATTCGGAAGGTCTGAGAATAGGTCGTAGGCTATTTTTTATACCTACCCCTATTCTTCACAGACGGAGTCGCAGGCAACAAATAGTAATAATGTAATAAAGCCTAGTTTTATTAAATTCGTAATAAAAATCACCAGTTTTATAAAAAAAAAAACTTTAAAATTTTTATTGTTTGCGCTTGATTAATTTGTTCATAGACGAAGATTTCACTTTACCTATGCAAAAAGTCATTTTTCATCACACTTGCTCGTCAATGGTGTTATTCCATGCTTGTATACTAAATGGCAATGGCCTAAATTGTTCTTAAGGGAGTTATAGATTTACGTACAGTTTTTCTACCCAAGGGAGTTCTATCTTTAGTTTTAAAATTTGCAAACAAGTCATTTCAGTCTAAGGAGGTTTCAAGTCAGCCAACGCTTTATTTATTATCTATAAAACTTAGCTGTAACCCAAATTTTACAACACAAAACTTATCTAGGCTTCATGAAAATTCGTTATTTTTATATTTTAAATTTATATCAAATAGTTTTGCAATAATTTTAGTAAAAATATTTTTTTAAATATGTTGGCAGAATCTGGCCGTATGACTTTTCGAATTCTAAACTAAACACAGTTTACATTATCTATGGTAGATGACTTGAAAAAAGTGACAATCTGTATTGGCGGGTAGCCATTATTTTATTCAATTTAAGTGTTTCGAGACAAATTAATTTTATTTTTGGATTTTTTTTCTCGCAATGTGATGGAAATCATTGTGTGTATCACGGGCAGTAAGGGGATTACAAACTCGAGTCATTAAAAGCCCTCCGCCTTCGGCGTCGGGCTTCTAATAGACTCTCATTATTAATCCCCTACTTACGGCCCTAGATGCACAATGTACTATTATGCAGCATTCTCTCGACATAAAAAAACATCTTTACGAGCATGAAAAATAAATAAATAACGTCAATTTAAAAAGACCCTACATAAATGAAACTTTGTACAAAGGAACAGTCAAATTGAGATCCTTTTACATTATTCAGTCAAAAGTAACAAATGTTTCATCTTACCTCCTTCAATGAGACCACTCCTATGAGCCGACCGATGGCCGTGACGTACGCTCTGCTCACGCCAAGCGTGGAGAACAGGGAATGCACCTGCGGAACATAATCACAGAATAACTAATAGTACAATACGTTTACTTTTAGTTTGCCACTGACAGATGGCTTGCCTTCATTTCATTTCCAACTTTGACACCATACAAATAAAGTAGCTATTACAAAATCTGCAAACGTGGGTAACAGTATTCTAAAATTGGCTTTATTTGTAGGTCGTTAATGTTGAATATGAAATGAAGGCAAACCATCTGTCAGTGGTAAACTTTATGTAATTTTACTGTACTAGCGTACAGAAGGATCACTCTCGAACAAAAGTCAACTTTAGGTATAAAAACTTCGTAATATGCGCATTTACTTTGATCAATTATAAGTGAAGATACACATTGCCGAACAAAATCCCCTTCAAAGAATGTCCGAACTATTTTATTTGTTTGCGTAACAAATAAAATCATCACCTACACAGAAATTTGAACCTAGTCTTTACTTCATTACAGTCGAATTTCGGTAGCGGCAAAACTCCATTTGACAGCTAAACTTGACAATTTCACGCAACGTTCTGAGAAAAAAAGAAGGCCACTTTTATCAAAGTGGCGCTCATTTGGCTCGGACATTTTCGGGCGCGCGACTGTGGATCTACAGTTATAATTGATCAAAGCGCTTTTATTTATTTTTTATTCCTGTCTTATTTTAAAAGCTTTTTATTAACTTGTAATATATTTATGTATGTACGGGTCTAATCTTGGAAGTCGAATTTGACCCACTTCCAGTGGTCCGTTTCACTTGAAATTTGGTATACTTATGTACAGTAAAATTACATAAAGTTTACCACTGATAGATGGTTTGCCTTCATTTCATATTAAACTTTAACGACTACAAATAAAGCCAATTTTAGAATGCTGTTACCCACGTTTGCAGATTTTGTAATAGCTACTTTATTTGTATGGGGTTAAAGTTGGAAATGAAATGAAGGCAAGCCATCTGTCAGTGGTAAACTAAAAGTAAACGTATTGTAAGTTGGATGACAATGCAAGTACAGTCAACAAAAAGTACAGTCAGCTAAATAAGCTTGCTATTAAAATGAAATTTTTAACAAAAACTTCTTTGAAATGATTTGTTATAACGAATAAATGTTTTCTTTCTTTCTAGATGTGTACAGTACCTTAAGCAGCGAAGTTCTCTCGACCAGCTGGAAGGGCGCGGGGTCTATGTGACAGGTGTACAGACTCTCGTCCTCGTAATCTGTGTCGTCTAAATGCTGTGGGAATTGACAATATTGTTTTTATTATTATTTAGCCTACACATTTATTTATTACGTTTATTGTAGCATTAGAGTAAACGATTTCGAGGTGTTTTTTTTTTGAAAAAAAATACTTTAGGAAAATAAGTCACAGCAAATAATATATGTATGTAAAAACAATTAGCAAGGACAATAATCTACATAAATAAAAATGAATCTTCAAAATGTTGGTACGCGCATAACTTCCGATTGACTGCACCAAATTGGATAATTCTTTTTTTGTAACGACCGCTTTAGCCTAGTTGGTAGTGACCCTGCCTACGAAGTAAGAGGTCCTGGGTTCGAATCCCGGTAAGGGCATTTATTTGTGTGATGAGCACGAATATTTGTTCCTGAGTTATGGATGTTTTCTATGTATTTAAGTATTTATTTATCTATATAAGTATGTTTATCGTCGTCTAGTACCCATAGTACAAGCTTTGCTTAGTTTGGGACTAGGTCGATTTGTGTAAGATTGTCCCCTAATATTTATTTTTATTTATTTATTTTGTTGCATTTGCTATTGTCAGGAGAAGGTTCTTATGAAAGATAAAATAGAACGGGGGCGAAGCCGCGGGCATCAACTAGTAATTAATAATAGTATGATTTTGGTTTCACAAGCAATAGTTACTAATGTTACTATTATTATAACAAAATGTTATCTTATATACATTTTTGTGACTGTCGGCGTCTATTGCCTTGGTTTATTTTATTATAAACACTAGAGCATAAAAAGTCATTTTATGCAGCCTACATTCAGCACAAATACAGCATGAGAAGTGATAATGTATTACCATGTCCCGTTTGCGTGCGATCTGAAGCATCCGGTCGAAGTCTATCTCTTTCCCCATCTCGAGCTGCTCCCACGCCTTTTGGTCTTCTGGGGACATGTCGCACACGCGCTCGCGAGGCTGTACAGACAAAGCAAAGCATACGTTGGTTAGTCATCACATCATCATCATCATCATCATCATCATCATCATCATCATCATCATCCCAGCTTATATACATCCCACTGCGCTGCATGGCACTGATGATGCTTGGGCCGTAGTTCCCACGCGGGCCCAGTGCGGATTGGGAACTTCACACACACCATTGAATTTCTTCGCAGGTGTATGCAGGTTTCCTCGCGATGTTTACCTTCACCGTAAAGCTCGTGGTAAATTTCAAATGTAATTTCGCACATAAATTCTGTAAAACTCACGAGGATTTGGTTAGTGTTTGAACAAAATTTTGGTTAAATTCGGCATGAAATTGAAATTTCGGTGTGAACGAAAATAAAAACTATTTTTTTATGATTGCACGTGGGGTCACGTAGTACTCATTATCATCGTCCGAGCCTATATGCGTCCCTCTGCAGGGCACAGGCCTCCTCTCAGAATGAGAGAGCTTGAGCTGTAGTTCCCACGCGAGCCCAGTGCGGATTGACTCTAGCCTCGCAAAACCCACTTTTGACTATCAAAATTTGAAATTTGTTTTTTTTTTTGTAGATACGCTGGGCTAGACTTACCAGTTAAGATTTAAGATTTTAAGGTATGAATGAATATTAGTAGGACTCACCAGTTGTACTTTCTTGTTGATGGAGGGGCTCCGAGCCAGGCCGGGGCTGAGTTGGTCGGGCAGGCCTCCTTCGACGTCCTGGAGCAGCGTGGACCGCTTGAAGATTGCCTCGAACGCCGCTCGGATCCTGACGAGGAAGCTCGGGTTACAACCACGTGCAGAGAAAACGAGCGAGACCGCACTAAAACCGATGGATCGGAGCTGTTCGGACGACTATCCGCGCTTGTGAGTGCTTGTTTAGGGCCCTCGCCCACGGCGACATTTTGTAGCGATGCTGTCGCGTTTTTTTTTTTTTTTTTTTTTTTTTTTTTTTTTTTTTTTTTTTTTTTGTATTAGTATTTTATTTTTATTTTTCTTTGTGTCTTAGCTTGATGTATTTACTAACATAGGTTTAAGGTTACAATTGTTACTAACACATTATGGATATTTAATGTCTGAAATAAATTATTATTATTATTATTATTATTATAAACGCGCTACAGCATCGCTACTAACGCGCGTTAGTCGCATTTGTAACGCGCTATAGAAGCGATGCCAACGCGCTACTAACGCGCTACAGCATCGCGACTGTATCGATGCAAACGCGCGACCGTGTCGGACGACAACGGGGAGGGAACGGAGGGAGGGTGGCGCGGTAGTGGAGAACCGCGTTTGCTTCGCGACAGAAGCGCGACGGTATCGCGTTTGCATCGCGACTGAATCGTGTTGTGGGCGAGGGTACACAGCTAGCGACCGCATCGCGACTGTATCTATGCGAACGCGCGACAGCATCGCTACTGCATCGCTACAAAAAGTCGCCGTGGGCGAGGGCGTCTAAACTGAATGAGGATATTTTGACTTGTTTTTTGAGTTTTTTATTTTTATTTATATAATATGTTCTTATAAATATTGTAACGTAGAGACAAAAACCAAAATGTGTTGCTCTGAAAGGAGAACATTTTTATTAACACAAAACTAATTAAATTTTACATTAAGCATGAGTTACAAAACTGTAGGTACTATAAACAAACCTTACCTGAAAGGAGAAACAACATTTAAGGCTATTGTTTCAGACTATTTATTATATTATTATAATATTAAATTATATACGCAAATACGATGACAACATAAATTCTCTCTGACAAGGATCTGCCAAAGTTTAAAAGCGGCCAACAATAGCAGGCAAATTAAATGAGGTGTTATACAACCTTCATTTACATTTATTTAATATAATCAAGAGCACATATAAACAAGGTTGGAGTTATTATATGCCACTATTGGAAAACCCACTAGGGGTTTATGTAATAGTAGGCGAGTCAGTTCAGTTCAGTTGAATGATTGTTTTGTTTACGGCACCGAAGGCACGCGGCGGACACGACGTACAAATACGCGTTCTTGAATCTACATAAGCACGACGACGTCTGTACACGCGTACGCCTACATACATCGCGCGCGCACTCTTCTGGTTTCTGGCGGTTTCCGGCTATCTGCGCCTTGAGGGGTGGGGTAATTCGAATCGGTGCGGGGCGGACCGTTTCCATTCTGTACGTCAGTACTATTATATATTCTGTGCCGAAGGCAGCGAGTGTTTTAATATTTTTAGGGTTCCGTACCCAAAGGGTAAAAACGGGACCCTAATACTGAGGCTCCGCTGTCCGTCCGTCTGTCACCATATTTAAGGGGGCTCCCATACAACAAACGTGATTTTTGTGCTCGTTTTTGCTCGATATTGATAACGGCAATAGGTGGACACTTGAAATATTCACAGAATATTTAGTTATAATATATTCACTTTAAAAATAAATAATTAAAACAAATATTTAAGGGGGCTCCCATACAAAAACGTGATTTTTTTGCCGTTTTTATAGATAACGGTACGGAACCCTTCGTGCGCGAGTCCGACTCGCACTTGGCCGGTTTTTTAGTAGTGCCAGTGTTACCGTGTCTCGATGCTGGTCACGGTGGTGTAAACAGAAGGCGAGGAGCGAGCGGCTGGCACGTAGAAGTTTTTTTAACCCGTCGCGCGATCGGCCACCGTTCACGCAAAATGCCCTACGCGACCAACGATTTTTGGTTCATTCTGTTTACGTACTACATGCTAGAAAAAACGATATTGTGCTTTTATACGATAATTATATACTGAATGTTATATATAGTTAGAAAGCTGAAATTACACACTACTCACACTAGGTAGGTTTCTAAAATATCATTGCTATTTCTAACTCACCGGATAGTAACGAAAATTATGTATTATTGTTTTGTTTCAATTATTTTCACTCTAACCTCAAAACATTTTGCCACATAGCTAAATTTACTGACACATTCCACATTTCCACTACACTTCTTCTTCTTGAGGTGCCATCTCCTACCGGAGGTCGGCTATCATTAATGCTATCCTTATCTTGGACACAGCAGCTCGGAACAAGGATCTCGTGCTAAGGTTGAACCAAGTCCGGAGATTCTTAAGCCACGAAGTACGCCTTCTTCCGGGTGGTCGCCGTCCCTGGATTTTCCCTTGCATAATAAGTCACTACACTATTTTGAACATAATTAGTTTAAGAATCGATTACACACATTAGTTTACCCTATTAATACTTTATCACTACACAAAAACAAATCCGCACAACTCGCACCCGTCACAGATTTTATCGGACTGGTGCAAAATTTCAAATCTTATTACTAACTATACCTATGTTTAGCGTTGCTTGTAATTTGTAATTTCAAAAACCAAGAGCTAAAGTGCCGACAAACTGCTCTGTAGTTTGGCACATTTAATGTAAATTGTACCTAAATGTAACACTAAACAGAAATAAATGATTCTAATAATTTGTTCGCCGTTACATTTTTATTAATTCACCAAAAATCAACGGATGCTTGAATAAAAATTATTTTGAGGCAAAAATGACATCAGACTCGGAAAAATATAGCCAATAGCCTTAAAGTTAAACGAAACTACTAAAATAAATTGGCCAATCACGAACAATTCGTTATGCGCCACTGCGGCGCGCGGGACGCTACCGGCCCGAAAAAGTTACGCGCCAGTGCGGCGCGCGGGACGTTCCACGGGTCAATGATGGCTTTATTTATAGCACCGAAGGTTGCGTGTGTTTTTTTAAATAGTGTTATACTCCATTTAATTTAGAATTATAAACCAAAACAACATTATATTGCGGCTCGTGAACTGTAATCTCTTTACAATTTGTACTGGAGTAACAATTGACGACACGCAAATAAAGTGACATTAAAACAATTTTATTTTGCGGCTCCCAGACTATTGTACTGTACTATTT
This sequence comes from Archips xylosteana, assembly GCA_947563465.1. Taxonomy (NCBI): domain Eukaryota; kingdom Metazoa; phylum Arthropoda; class Insecta; order Lepidoptera; family Tortricidae; genus Archips; species Archips xylosteana. The sequence goes on from OX387368.1 coordinate 12,390,011, forward strand.
GCTGGGTAAGAAATAGTTGACGAGCCGCAATATAATGATGTTGTGGTTTTCAATTCTAAATTAAATGAAGTATAGTTACCGTGTCTCGGCGCCAGTGACGGTGGTGTACACGGACGGCTGCGGCGTGTGCGGCGCGAGCGGCTGCGGGGAGCCCAGGCCGCGGGTCAGGGTGAACGAGTTGGTCTTCTTCAGGATCGACTTCGGCCGGAACAGCTGGCCTGGCGCTGGAATAACACCAAATAGTTAAAGACTATCCTAGTGTTGCCAGTGTAGTGATGACTTGTGGCACTGTCACGTGGCCGCTAACGATGGGCCTCATAAGAAAGCTCAAAGTCACTCAGAGGGCGATGGAGAAGGCTATGCTTGGAGTTTCTATGCGGGATCTCATTGGAAATGATGAAATCTGCGCAAGAACTAAACAGCACCATCTATGTTACACCCTTATCGAGACACGTTAACACTCAAGAGATGTCGCTACTAAGCCCACTTTTAACAAAAGGTTGTTAAAAGTGGGCTTAGTAGCGACATCTCTTGTCGGGGTGAGCGGGTAGTTCCGAAGGAGTGTTGACGTTTCTCGATGAGGGTGTAACATAGATGGCGCTTATCACGGCTTAAATGTGATAAGTTAACGAACTGAGATGTGCGATGTATGGGAAAAAATTGTGTCTAAACTCCTGAACAGTGGTGGTGTAGGGGTATGGCACGCGGCACGGAATGCTGAGGACCTGGGTTCGATTCCCAGCGCTGGTCTTTTTTCTGGTGTTTTTTATATGCATCCATGTTTCAGTTTGTATTTAGTATGAAATATAGAGTAACAGAAATCCATCTATACATCCATACACAGTTTCACTCCGTCTGCAAAGAATTCGTTTATCGCTATCCCGCGGGAACTATGCAATTTTCCGGGATAAAAGGTATCCTATATGTTAATCCATGTTTTAAACTCTGTGGCAAATTTTATCAGAATCCGTCAAACCGTTTCAGCATGAAAGAGTATCAAACATCCACACATTCATCCATTCGTACAAACTTTCACGTTTATAATATTAGTGAAACGAGAAATTTTGTATGGATGTTTGTTATTTTTCCACGCAAAACGGTTTTTTCTTATTATGAGAGGGAAGGCAAACGAGCGGATCATCTGATGGAAAATGATCACCGCCCAGAAATATCAACAACTGAAAGAGAGTAACTGATCTGTTGGCGGCCTTTAAAAAGGAGAGGGAGGGAGAGAGAGGGAGAGAGGTATTGGGCCCCCGGCGCTCTTACTGACCGTACGAAACGCAGCAGGAGTACTGCTGCTTCACGCCGGTGTTCTGTGAGAGTAGTACTGCCCCGGACGAGCCGGCCCATTCGTGATGCAGCGGCTAGCTACAACATGGCTCTACCACTACTAAAACTTTGACGGATTATGATCAAATTTGGCACACACATAGTTCATAGCCTGAATTAACAAATAGAATAATTTTTATCCGGAACATAGCTAGTTCCCAAGGTCTAGCGAATGACTAAGCCAGACAGGATTATTCTTTTCTTATGCAATTTTAATATTACTTTATTGTCGTGGTTTGGAAGTAGGCAATTGATGGCTGAGTATAAGTATTAAACGGACAAGCTTGCGAGTCCGTTTAACTAATACGAAGCCAGCAATTGCTATTCCAGCCGAGACTAATATAAAGCTTTTCACAAAAATGGTGAAGGAAAAAAATTAGAATAAACTTTTACTTACTTAAATAGGTACAAATAATTGCAAATCACTTAAAATTAAATGTCATTTAATCCTTACCCGCTTTTTTTCATTAAAAAAAGCTGGTGTTGTATTTTTCTACCGAAAACACCACAAGCTGTTTCAAACAAAATAAAAAAAGTCCGGAGTTCCAACAAAACAACTGATACCGGTCATTTGAGTTGGCTGTATAAGAATAGTGCCAACTTATTACCATGACCTTTTTAACTTTTTAAAAAGTTTTAGACTCGACAACAATGGAATTTGTATGCAACATTGTTGTCGAGTTTATCGAGCCTGCAATGTTTTTAACTTTTTAATTTTTTACTGACCGTAAACTATGCACTTCGCGTTCTGATTATGTGAAGAATAATGTCAACTTTTACGGATATTTTTGAGAAAAACTGTCTATTTATACGTCCCGTAGCAACGAAAAAGTGGATCGATATTGACAAATCGATGTACTCCAGAATGTGTCAAAAAGACGCGCACTATTTTACTGTTATTAAATGTCAAAATTCGTTACCTGGAATAAGTCCGCCCTGGTCTTTGGTGGTGAGCGAGGTGCCTCGGGTCATGCCCGGGGGTTGTAAACCCAGCATATCAGGCGCCGGCGTCACCTGACACAAATAACATATGTTTTGAAAATGATACGTTTAGGTGGCGAAACTTCTGTGCTGTTATTTAACCGAGTAGTAGCGTAGCTAGGTAATCTAGGATTCCGGTGCAAAAAAGAAATCATCATTTTAAAGTGGCGCCCACGGACCGGATACAGTGTAGGTAGGCCTCCGACAAGATGAATCGACGACCTAGTCAAGGTTGCGGGAACGCGTTTGATACGGATGGCGCAAGACCGAACCGGTGGTAGATTCTTCGACGTTCATAGGAGCATCAATTGATGCCTAAATTGAATAAAGAATTTTGACTTTGACTTTGACCAATCTGTTTGGCGAGCTTTGGGGTAGCCCACGTTCAGCAGTGGACGTCTTTCGGCTGAAATGATGATGATGACAATTGTTCCTCCTTACATCCGTCTCCCAGTGTCCATCACTGGCCTCAAACCTAGCGGCTAAGGGGTTCGAGCGTTCCATCCTAGACTGAAAGCCAACTCTCCACCAGACATCAAGCATATTGAGACCAAGTCTACAGAGGTAGCCATTAACCTCGAACCTGGAAGGGTTTGGAGGGTCCCAGACCGAGCAGCACCATGGAATCCACCAGACATTAAGCCTACCAAAGCTAAGTCTACAGAGGTGTCCACTGACCTCAAACTTGCTACAGTTTCGAGCGTTCCATCCCAGATTGGAAGCTGAACTGTCCACCAAACATCAAGCCCAAGTCCAAGTCTACGGATTCCTAGCGCTGGTCTTTTTTTCTGGGGTTTTTCTATGCATCCATATTTTAGTTTGTATTTAGTATGAAATATATGGTTTTCACGGGATGACCGTAGAAGTAATAAAAAATGAAGTTGAAAAATAAAAATACAAAAAGATACTTCATATCAAACTTGTTAGAGTTTGGACAGGTAGCGACATCTCTTGTCCGGGTGAGCGGGTAGTTCCGAAGGAGTATTGAAATCTCTCGATGAGGGTACAACATAGATGGCGCTGTATCTCGTAAGTGATGATCTAAGGGCCTACGCTAGCTGACGCGGATTACCCGGAACGGACGCCCGTCGTGCGCGCGTCTAATAAGAAATTGTATGAACAGCGCTAAGTGGCGCGGGCGCGTGTGACGGATTTTCGGTACATTTTAGATCCGCGAGCGGGCGCACGCGGCGGGCGTCCGCGTCAGCTAGCGTAGGCCCTAAGAAATTGAGATATGAATGTATATGAAAAGTTTGTGTCTAGACTCCTGACCAGTGGTGGTGTAGGGGAATGGCACACAGCACGAAATGCTGAGGACTTGGGTTCGATTCCCAGCGCTGGTCTTTTTTCTGTGCATCCATATTTCAGTTTGTATTTAGTATGAAATACAAGTCTACGGAGTTGTCCACTGACCTCGAACCTGGAGGGTCTCCTCGCCCGGCGCTCGGTCTCGCGGCGGCGCTGCTCGGCCTCGCGGTGCCAGAGCGCGGCCACGTGGAGTCTCCGCTCGCGGCCCACCTGCTGCTCGATCACCTTCACCAGCTCCCAGCGGTGGATGGAGCCCAGGAGGACCATGGACGCTGGGCTGTCCACTAGCGGGAAGCTTTTTATTGCCTGGGAATACGGAGGATAATTGAATGTAAACTTCATTTCAATAGAATCTGATCTAAATGAACTGAAACAATTGACAAGTTTTCATACTTCTAAGACTATAATTTGATTCGTTCTCTGTATTCTGCTTGGAAAGAGAAAGACGGTGATGGTTTTAAAATTTCACTAGGTAGTTTCACTACTTTCACTAATTTATTAGAATTTTTTTAAGACGTGCTTATTCTAAAAGGGCATAGGTAACTCCAAAGTTACCACACAATAGATCCATTACTATTCTAGTCTCTATTAAAAAAAGTGATGACGTAAATCTGACGTTGAGGTTGCTATGAAATTGAAATTTATTACAGCTCTTTTTTCTGGTGAAAAAGGCAAAGGAAAATATCTATTCTGTGGTAGTATAAAACTTATTTATCGTAAGTCAAAAATACAAAAAATAAAACAATAAATTTATAACTTAAGACTAGCCTAAGTTCAGTCAAAAAGTCCCGCACGAGTTGTCCCCGGCGCAAAGGTACCCATCACACTGGCCGCGTTACCACGTTGAATGGCGATGGACAACCTTTGCGCCAGGTACGAACCCGCACGGGCGTCGGATCCCCTTTCCCTGATGCGACGTCCCACTTCCCTAATAAAGGCAATAGCCTCCGACCCCCAGCACCCAGTAGTTTCAAAGGCAAGGGGTACAAAATAATAGTCACCGCCCAGGGCTGAATATTTTTCCCGCTTCCTTCGATTTTGGTAGTATTGGTAAATTCAGATATATTTTTTAATTTCTTGTATTTTTTTTAAATATGGAGAAATAAATTATAATAAATATTTTTCCGTGTTTAGGGGGCAAAACTCTATCGATTCCGGTAGTAGTTTTCATGTGTCAAAAAAAATGAAATCTCGTCAATTACTTTGCTCCCCCGCGACCTTACGATAGCTACGTTTATGTAAAAAATGTATGTTCATGCTGTTCCTCCACCTCCACACTGTACGAACACACACAAATCCAACTATCACCACCACAAAACTACACTGACGCGTTTCGAACTCATAACATCATTATTTGGTGCAAAGTGAACGGTTGCGGTACCTACTCTGAAGATGAGCTCTGGTTGAGTTCGAAACGTATTAGTGTAGTTTGGTGATGGTGATAGTTGGGTTTGTGTGATTTGTATGTTCGTACAGTGTGGGGGTGGAGGAACTGCATGAACACGCATTTCTTACATAAACGTACCTAACTATCGTAAGGCCGCGGGAGAGCACAGTAATTGTTTCAGTTCATTAATATGGACCTCCGCAAAGTAATAAATTAGTTAAATTTAGGTTAATCGAAAGAGATCCCGTTTAGGGGTAAGTTCGCCTTTGTACATCTGTTACTCTTGTTAACTGTTAATTTCATGCTTTATGTACAATAAAGACTTTTACATACGTACAATTTAATGTATGTTAATAAAAAACACTTTACACAAAAAAATACCTACAATTTCAAAATAAAATCAAATTTAAAAATAAAAAATAATTAAATCAATTTCAAATTAATTAAGTCACGGTAAAAAAAAACAATAGACATAACGTGAAGAATTTCATAAGTTAGTAAAATATAGCATTAGATTATGCTGCTAAATATACAATAGGTACTTTAAATAAAAACAAAAACCTTTTTAGAGTCTTCAATTACAAATGGGTAATTAGATTGATTCATTAAATAATAATTGGGTAAATTTACCTTATTTTCCTTAAGCAAGTCTTTGAGTTGTTGGAATGTCATTCTGTTCCAAATATACTTCACGTCTCGGACCATAAAGTCTTCCACACATATGTCATACATACCTAAGAAAAAAAAAACAAAAAGAAAACATAAATAAAAAAAACAAATCAATAAAAATGGTCTTCCGCGATATAAAAATGAATAAACACATGAAAACAAAAATTAAAAATATAAACCACTCGACGAGGATGGGATTCGAACCCACGCGTGCAGAGCACATTGGATTAGCAGTCCAACGCCTTAACCTCTCGGCCACCTCGTCACATGTAGTTCCTTGCGAAAAAACGCATTGGATTCTAATGATTTTTTTATTTAATCACCAAGGTATTTTTATCTATACCTACTATGTATGACAGTGTATTTACCTGTATCAATAAAGTTTTGAAACAAACTAAAATGTAAAATTGTTATGATAATGAATCATTTGAATTGATAACACAAAAATAAACGTTGTGATATTGGTTATATTTTTCTCCTTTCTTCCACAGGTCGACCAGAAGTAGGCGGGGTCTCCACCCTTACGTTGTCAGTATTCCCAAAATCCGCACAAAGTTTTTTCGCTCTTCCTCCAACAACCGCACAGCTAAGGAGTGGAATTCCCTGCCTGCGACTGTGTTCCCTGAACACTACAATTTGGCCGCTTTCAAGTCTAGGGTGATAAGTACTAGGCAAGCGTGCTCCATCGTAGGCCTCATCCTCGCTTTCCATCGTGATTGTGGTAAAAAAAAATACTCACGACTGGCAGAAGACAACAGGTCGGGGAGATAGGGTAGCTTCTTGATGAGTATGATGCTGTCGAAGCAGGAAGGCTGCAATAGAGCCGCCACGGCGTTCGCCGCCAGCACCGCCGCCATTATCGGCAGGATGTGGGTCACCTGCCGACATACATCATCATCATCATCATCGTCATCATCATAGTTACAATCACTATCATCGTCATCATCCAGAGGTCGGAATTTTCTGGGCAAAACAAAAGATTGTCGCAATAAGACTAGGTTTAGTAACATTTTTTTATCGATATCGATATTGTGTATTAGAAGAAAAAATTGTATACCGAATAAAAATTATATTTTATACAAAACATTATGTAATGTTATAGAGAAGAGACAGACTAGCGACCCGCCCCGGCTTCGCGCGGGTGCTTTTATTCATGTACTATATACATATAAACATTCCTCTTGAATCACTCTGTCTATTAAAAAAAAAACGCATTACGGTGGAGTAAATACCGACCTGGCCCGTCATTTCGCTGACGATGACTATAGTTGACACGGTGTGCGTGACGGCGCCGGTGAACGCGGCCGCGCCTACCACCGCGTAGCCGCCTGTTAACCACACAAGCGTTTATTGGATCAGGCGTTACTTTGCTGAGGTCCATATTAATGAACTGAAAAACAATTACTTTTCACGCCTTTCATTCGGAAAAGTAGATTTTGCTCCCTGACGACAGGGATCAAAATACTACTTTTCTGTTCAAGCTACTTTTTTAATTAATTAATTGGCATACAGTTGTGGCCATATAATTAAGAACGATTATTTATTGAGATGATTTTTTCAAAGTAACAAGTATAACTAATTGCCCGTATTTTTTTTATTTCTCTCGGTATTGCAAAACTTTTCCGTACTACCGGTACATTCATTTATGCAACATTGTTGGCTAAAAAATTAATAGAGAAACTTTATACATTCGATCTGAACCTAGTATTAGTACTTACTGGCTGGTCACGTAATTAAGAACGCTGAATAGTTTATTATTTTTTCAAATTTAAATAGAGAACACTGTGTGGCTCTGTGGTTGTAGATTATTATTCGTATAATTTTGGCGCCATTTCGTGCTGTTAAAGTCTTAAAAGTGATTACTTCGTATAAAAACAATGGGGAAAAATAAAAGTTGTGATAAATCTACAAGAGAAGTAATAATAAAACTTCGCGAGAAGAACTGGTCGTATAAAATGATAGCCGACCATCTGCAATGTTCAAAAACAATGGTTTTCCATGCCGTAAAGCATTTTTCCACGTATCAAACTACTTCAAACGTTCCGCGTGGACCTAGACAGAGAAAGTCATCTCGTCGAGATGATCGAAATATCGTTCGTTTGGCAAAACAAAATCCTTTTAAAGGGTCTAATGAGTTGAGAAAAGAATATTTTGGTGAAAACAACCCTTCAGCAATCTCTGCACGCACTATTCGAAGGCGTTTGGTAGAAAATAAGTTGAACGGAAGGATAGCAAGGAAGGTGCCTATGTTGAAACGATGTCATAGGCAAGCCCGACTTGCATTTGCAAGAAGGTATGAAAACTGGACAGTCAGACAGTGGAAAAACGTTCTTTTTTCTGACGAGACAAAAATAAATAGGGTACGTTCTGATGGAAAACGATATGTACGACGCCCTCCGAATAAAGCATTCGACCCAAAGTACACAAAAGTGACATTAAAGCATGGCGGGGGAAATGTGAAAATTTGGGGGTGCTTTTCTGGACATGGCGTTGGACCTGTTAGGCTGATAGAAGGAAACATGGATCAATTCCAATACAAAAATATACTGCAAGAAACAATGTTACCATATGCCGAAGACGTGCTTCCGGTTATTTGGACATTCCAGCACGACAATGATCCAAAGCATACTGCACGCACCGTTAAGGAATTCCTCACATCACAATCAGTTTCAGTCTTAGATTGGCCAGCCAACCGCCCAGATCTTAACCCAATAGAGCATCTTTGGTGCGAAGTCAAGAAAAAGGTTTCAAATCGACAGTGTGGCAATTTGAGAGAGCTGTACGACGTTTTCTTAGAAGAATGGAACTCTTATTTCTCTTGCGAAATGTCAAAAATTGATAGATTCAATGCCTCGCCGGTGTAAAGCCGTAATTAAAAGCCGTGGACATGCTACTAACTATTAATTTTAGTTCAAATGTATTAATTTGCTTTTTTTTCTATACCAACTTCACATTAATATGATTTATTTAATCTAAGTTTCATATAAAACAACTCTCGAGCAGTTTAATAAATCGTTCTTAATTATTTGTCCAGCTTCATTACTATTTAAATTTATTAGTATAGAGAACAAATAAAATTTGTAAAAAAAAATGTTAGCAATTATACACTATTATTATTAATCCCGTTTGCTCTATCCATGTGGCTATTTTATAACATAACTTGTTACTTCTAAGAAGGAACACAACTAGACATATGACATGATGTAGATAAAAAAAAATCGGAAACTTCAAATCGTTCTTAATTGTATGACCACCACTGTATATCATTTACGCAATGTGCCAATAAACACAGTCCTTAATAAAATAATCGATTCTAATTTCATCGTAATCACGAACGTAAAAACGAACATAATTTCATGTTTTAACTTTAACAAAGTTATATGAAAATTGATAAATTTTTCGTAATAGTTTAATGAAATGTCACAATAAATATACGTTTTACTTAAATGAAAACTATCGATAATTGTTATTGTAATTTAATGAATATTGATATCCGATACCATTGTAATATTCGATTCCATTCGATTATTATTTAACATTGTTAAAAGTAGCACAGGAATACTTTATCTGTGGTGACCTTTCCCTATCTATCACAACAATCCATTTTCCTCATAGTCGGTGTGAAAAGTTGTATGTGTCACTCAGGAGCAAAATTATTTTCGTCTTGAGCGTTAACACTTGAATCCTTCGTTACGCTCAGGATTCTAACTTAGAATCCCTCGCTGCGCTCTATTGTAGAATCCTTCGCTTCACTCTGGATTCAATGTACTGCCCTCGCGGTAAATACATCATTTTGCTCCCTTGTGACCACAAATAACTATTAATTTAACTTACCAGGCAATATCTTCTGTATATGGCCGCCGTAAGCGACCCCTAGCGGACAGAAGTAGGCCATCAGTTCGCCCGTGAGCCGGCCCAGGGAGGCGCCCATTTTGAACGCCGGCACGAATATGCCGGCCGGCACCGGTAGCGTGCACGACACCATCGCCAGGAAGTACTGGAATTAAATATGATCGAATTGGATGGGGCTTATGTAAGCGGCGTATTATTTCATGATGATGTTGATGATGAAACTGGATATAAAGGCCTATTTACGCCCGGTATTTTTTCATCAAAAGGCCAGGTCAAGAGTGCCCTAAACCATAGAGCATGTATGAAGGGAATAATGAATGTGGACGAAGCGAAACAAGTATGTAAGGGTCGTAGCAAGTGGAAAGAAGTGGTCTCTGCCTACCCCTAAGGGAAAGAGGCGTGATTATATGTGTAAAATTACATAAAGTTTACCACTGACAGATGGTTTGCCTTCATTTCATATTCAACTTTAACGACCTACAAATAAAACCAATTTTAGAATACTGTTACCCACGTTTGCAGATTTTGTAATAGCTACTTTATTTGTATGGTGTTAAAGTTGGAAATGAAATGAAGGCAAGCCATGTGTCAGTGGTAAACTAAAAGTAAACGTATTGTATGTATGTATGTATTATTTCATCAAGATGATAATGAAATTAAATATATGGGCCTATGTGCGCGGCGTATTGTTTTAAAACAATGATGGTGATGATGAAATTACATATAAGGCCGTGACGTATTATTTCCTCATGAAGATGATGGTGGAACAAGGGCCTATGTACAGCCGGTTCCCTAATACAGGGTTATTTGTAATTCACTAGCATCCTTATAACCCTAAACTCCTACCACTTAAACAAATGTTTTTTGTTTTACGGCTTTTGTCATAACTTAATATTTTTGGTGTAATAAAGTTTTGAAAATTTGAGATTTCCTCTTATTTTTACGATACTCTGTGTATTTGTATGGGAAAAAAAGTGCTTCATTTTAAAAAGTCGTAAAACAAAAAACACTTGTTTGAGTGATAGGAATTCAGGGTTAAGAGGATGTCAGTGAATTAAAAATAACCCTGTATAAGTATCCACTTTTCCATACTAACTTATTTATTTATTTATTTAATCGTGCGCGATCACGGTGCCGAAAATTTTCAAAAAGATTCATAAAAGTGACTCAAAAGTTAAATGAAATAGTTCTTTAATTATCTTATCCGAGAGGAAACTATAAAACTATATTAAAACTGACAATGAATTAATATATTTTTTTTTTTTCTAAAAATTCTTCGAATATCTATCGCAAAGATAGGTATTCGAAGAATTGCCTAATTGTTAATGGGATTCGAACTCACATTTTCAACGATGCATCGGAAACAACTGAGCCACTCATTCAATAATACCAATGGTCCAATAAAGTAAGATCAATAAAATTATCACATTATGTAATTTGATCTCCACAATATTTCAATTTTAGATTCTAAAATGATTGCTATAGAGCATAATTTTGTACTTTTAGAAATAGCTAAGACTGTGTATTTGAACAGGTGTGTTATTTCGTATTTAAACATAAAACATACTCCCTTTGGTGAGTATATTTCCCTTGGTGAATAAACTACTATTATACCACTTTTAGGGCTAAGCCCCCACATAGCATCGGGTGAAATAATTATAAGTACTCACAATAGATAGGAAGTAGATCCAGAGGCAGCCGAAGAGGTTGACTTCAGGGGTTTCCCAGTGCGAGACCATGGCGGCCTGCTCCGCTGTCAGGTTGTCGGACCACGTGAAGTTGGCAAACAGTGAGAGCACCTGCAAGAACAGTCATCATCAGCTGGAGGATTATTGCTGGCAGGCACTATAGAACGTCACAATGATCGGTTCTGTGCCGCCCCCATCCATTCAAACTCGTTTTTGAACACTTCAATATAGGCATATTTATTACCTACAACTAAATCAAAACAAGCCGTGGTGGCCTAGTGGTTTGGCCTATGGCTTCTCAAACAAAGGGTCGTGGGATCAAATCCCGGCTCGCACCTCTGAGTTTTTCGGAATTTATGTGCGAAATTACATTTAATTGTAAGGAAACCTGCATACACCTGCGAAGAAATTCAATGGTGTGTGTGAAGTTCCCAATCCGCACTGGGCCCGCGTGGGAACTACGGCCCAAGCCCTCTCATTCTGAGAGGAGGCCTGTGCCCTGCAGTGGGACGTATATATGATGATGGATGATGAAATCAAAACATCTTTATCTAGGGATAATGAATAGGTATCCCAAGAGTTTTTCGATGTGTGTATTAAGAGGACATTCTTTGTGTTCAGATAAGTCACTATAATGTTCTGATAGGTATTTATTTATTTATTTATTTCACTGTAAAGTCATGTACATTATAAAAGATGTTAAAACAGTTTTATAAGTCGGTCCATGACGCCCTGCAAGGGCACACAATAATACTTAAAACTAAATATTTCATTATGTCATATTTATATTAAATTGAAATCATGCATTATTACTAGATTATATTATTACTTTGATCTTCAATTTTATGAGCATACATTAGAATTAATAAAATTAAAAAATAAATTAAACTTAACTTAAACTTAGACCATTTGGTAGCATAGCATACGGTTGTGGTTACTCTGAAGATGAGCTCTGGTTGAGTTCGAAACGCGTCAGTGTAGCTTGGTGGTGGTGATGGTTGTGTTTATGTGATTTGTGTGTGTTCGTACAGTGTGGAGGTGGAGGAACTGCATGAACACACATTTCTTGCATAAACGTAACTATTGTAAGGTCGCGGGTGAGCAAAGTAATTGTTTTAGTTCATTAATATGGACCTCCGCAAAGTAACGCCTGATTCAATAAATCAAAAAATAAATAATAAAAATTAAAAATTAAATTACAATAATCACATCACATTCAATTAATTTTGATTATTATATTACATAATGTAAAGTCGACCAAAAATATGGTCTACCACCCTACGGTACGTCATGATGCAACGAGGTCGATCTCCCCTTGCAATAATATGATGACAGTGACCAAAGACTTCACTCAGAAAAGTCAACCTTAACGATATTTAGATCTCACAGAAACTTTTGTCAAAACTGGTAGACCACTCTCTTGGTCGACCGTACACGACACCACTCACTTGTTCCTGGTTGCCCAAATCGCCGGCCATGTATTTGCCGATGCCCGGCGGGAAGAGTATGGACATCACCGCTAGCGTGATGAAGCCCGGGTAGATGAAACGGCTGAAATAAACGCAAGTTCAACTCAAATTCTAACACAAGGTGACAGCCTCTGGACAAATAATGATACCATGGATAAGACTGATACTTAGCAAAATCGTAAAATAGTTATTTGCTTAATTAGACAAGAAAACAAAAAAAAATTCTATGAAATCATATCATCCAAATAAACAGGCTCCTCCAAAGTGATACATTGAAAACCGTTAGTTTTTCGGTAAATATTGGACTGATTGTTATGATACTTTGCAGTTTGGTTTTAAATATCTTGCTAAACCAGTAGTATTAGTATTTGTCCAGAGGCTAAGGTCACCCAGTATGTAAAAATCTCGTGTCACGGTGTTTGTTATCGAATTCCTCCGAAACGGCTTGACCTATTTTTATGAAACTTTTTTCTCTATATTTGGTAGGTCTGAGAATAGGTCGAAGGTATAGGTTTATACAGCTGTTCTTCGCAGACGGAGTCGCGGCCAACAGCTAATATTTATATATATACTAGTTGTTGCCCGCGACTCCGTCCGCGATGAATGGGGGGGGGGGGGGGGATAAAAAATAGCCTACGACCTATTCTCAGACCTACCGAGTGTAGAGAAAAAGTTTCATAAAAATCGGCCAAGCCGTTTCGGAGGAGTTCGGTAACAAACACCGTGACACGAGATTTTTATATATTAGATTATTATGAGAGGCAAACGAGCAAGCAGGTCATCTGATGGGAAATGATCACCACCGCCCATAAATATCAACAACTCAAAGAGAGTCACTGATCTGTTGCCGGCCTTTAAAGTAAGTATAAACCCTTTCATTGAAAGCCCCGATGTCACATTTGTTTAAATATCATATTGCAAGATAAAGAAAAATATGAAAACGCATAAAAAACCAAATTATGTCACAAAATCATCGTCAGTTACAAAATCTTCATACATAATCTGTAAAGCGATACAGAAACATAGTACCGAAAAAACCTACATAGTAGTTCCAACTCAAACTACTTTTAGCCTGCGATAGTTTATACAGTGCAGGGGTGCTCTCTGGCTCCAAGAAGAAAAAACTACAACTACTGTCTAACGGCTTGGCTAGAGACGATGGCAAGAGGCCCGACGGTATAACTCTGGTTCCTTGGCGGATGGGTCGGCCCTTAGTTTGGGACGCCACATGTGTGGATACCCTTGCATCGACCCATCTTTCAAGGACCCAAAATATTGCTGGCTCTGCCGCGGCCTCAGCGGAAGACTTCAAACGCCGCAAATATAGCTCCCTTGGAGCCAGTTATATATTTGAGGCGTTTGGGGTCGAAACTCTGGGGCCTTGGGGGCCAAGCGCGCGCCGTCTATATAAAGATCTTTCGGCGCGCCTTATAGAGGCCTCCCGTGACCAGAGGGCTGGCCAATACTTCGCTCAGCGAATCAGCATTGCCATCCAACGTGGCAATGCTGCCAGCCTTCTGGGCACTCTCCCCATTGGCGGCGACTTGGGACAGATTTTTACCTTTAGCTTTAGTTAGTTTTAGTTAGATTTAAGTTAGTCCTAAGTTTTTACTGTTTTTATTTCATATTTGTTTTTTTTTCCAGAAATTGAATTCTGTCATACTATCAATTTTACTGTCACTATAACTTATAGTCGTATTCACCGCAAAAAGCAATAATTGTGCATGAACTCTGAAATCTTAAAACCACCGCATCTTCAAACCTTCTACAACATCGGCCGGAGCTTCAAACAGGCGAGTGCTTCGGCACTTGTTCCAAATTCTTTTTAGCACCAGCAGGCTCTTGGCCTCCACTACCCCTTGAAAATTGGCTATTTACACGCCATATCACACAGATTTGGTACTACCTGCCATAGTAAGAGTTTTAGAACTTAGAATAAGCTACCCAGTGACATGTCGCTTGTCCTTATTGGTCGTATAAGCCAATTTGCCCACACTCCTGGAAATTTAAATAAATACAGATGTACTCACTTTTTCTGCAGGAAATTGCTCAAGATCTTGGTGTTCCTCATGAAGAGCACGTACTGGCGATGCAGCCACACCCAGAGAGCCGCCAACAGCCCACACACTACGCTGCAGACAGACAAACACACAATCATCCCACTAATTATTGTGAATGAGAAATTTTGTAAGTTTGTACGCGTTTGGTAGCGTAACGTGGCGTGTGCACCAGGAAGAAGGGACACGGATTAGCCCGAAACATGTCGGGCTAAACTAGATTAAAGAAGTGAGTTATTAAGGCCCTACCGTGTTTTGGCGCATTTATTGCATTCATTTAAACTCGTGCTGTATGATTACTAGCAATGCTATAGTACTGAAATTCAAATGTAAGATATTTGAGGATTCACTCTAGTAGTAGGAGAGCTGGCACCAATTTAAGGCAACAATATTTGAGGCAACTTGGAATTTTAATAAAAGCTCAAAAGCTAGTAGTATTATGCGAAAATTTGTCAGAGTGTACGTGTATGTGTGTGCGAAATTGTACTACGTGTTCCAACAACTGACTTACCCAAGCAGCACGAAGACTGCGAACTCCTGGGGATCGAAGGGGAAGTCCTGGGGGAGGTTGGTCGGGAACAGCGGTTTGACCGTGGGCAGGGCGCCCGACCATACCGACAGCAGTCGGAACATCTGGAAACCGAATATTAATTACAAATTTGCCTAGGTTAAGGCTGCGTATCCACCGGAGCTGTGCGAGGATGCGTTGCGAAGGATGTGTTTGTCATGAACCAATAGAAACATTTCATTTAAAAGGTCCTAAGTGAATGAAGTGTTTCTATTGGCTCATGACAAACACATCCCTCGCATCGCATCCAGCCTAAGGCTGCGTTCCCACCGGAGCTGTGCGAGGATGCGTTGCGAGGGATGTGTTTGTCATGAACCAATAGAAACACTTCATTTACAAGGTCCTTGCAACGCATCCTCGCATATCTCTCGTGGAAACGCAGCCTTAGGGGCTGTTTCACCACCCGTTGATTAATTTTAAATGACGGATAAATGTGATGCCGTCTCCGTCTATTCGAACAAAACAAACAGAGACGGCATCACATTTATCTGTCAAAATAAATTTGATCAATGGATGGTGAAACGAGGGGTTAGTCGAGGAAACTGAATCGCGGCACAGTCAGCAACAAAAGTAGCTGGTCACTTTTGTACTTTGCACCTAACTGTAAAGAGACAACTGTGACAAGGTACAAATGTAGTGCAAAATGATTTTCCATCGGAAAAACTCGTATCTCAATCGGAATACGATGGCACCCGGCCTGTCAATCAATGATTGTATTAAATGAGTGACGTTTTCATATCCATTAATATGGAACTTTATTGTTTAGTGTCAAAGTTTAGTGTCAGGGTTTTTCAAGCTTAAAAGGAGGCTCCGACCACTATTATGTATAGTCCTATTACCTAACAAATCTATATATATAAAATTCTAAACTGACTGACTGACTGACTGTTGATATATTAACGCCCAGCCCAAACCACTGGACCTAGAGACTTGAAATTTTGCACATAGATTCCTTATACAACGTAGGCATCCACTAAGGAAGGATTTTCGGGAATTCCCACGGGAACAGGAAAAAACGGGATTTATAGATTCGATTCCGAGTGACCGTATCTCAGTAACTATAATAACTAGACTCTTCAAATTTGATACACAAATAGGTATTACAATAATGAAAACATCAATTTCAGGATTTTTCAAAATTCTCACAGGATAAGGAATAAACGGGATTTATATATTCAGTTCTACGGGGTCCTATGAACTATAATTACTAGACTCTTCAAATTTGGCACAGAAGTAGGTAATTATAATAGTAAAAAACAGTTTTAAGGATTTTCGGAAATTCCCACGCGATGAAGAAAAAACGGGATTTTTCGTTTTACTGGTCGTAGAAAGCTGAAATTCGGCACGAAGGTTGCTTGGGGAGTGTAAAGGAGCATTGTGAGAGGAATTTCCAAAATTCCCACGGGAACGGGAAAAAACGGGATTTATATATTCGATTCCGAGTGACCCTATCTCAGTAACTATAATAACTAGATTCTGATTCTGATTTTTTTTGACTTTGTTATATTTTTGATTATTTGTTGTTATTGTTAGTTTAGTATTTTTTGCTGTAATTTAATTATTTATTGACCTGAAATTAATGTATAATTGTAACATAATTTTGTATTTAGTTAAATAATAAACAGTGTTTACTTATAAATTCTCTAGAAATAAACCTTTGATTTTTACTAGATTCTTCAAATTTGATATACAAATAGGTATTACATTAGTTAAAATATTAATTTCAGGATTTTTCAAAATTCCCACGGGATAAGAAAAAAACCGGATTTATATATTCAGTTCAACGGAATCCTATGAATCATAATTACTAGACTCTTCAAATTTGGCATAGAAGTAGGTAATTATAATAGTGAAAAACAGTTATAAGAATTTGCAGAAATTCCCACGGGATAAAGAAAAAACGGGATTTATCGTTTTAATGGTTGTAGAAAGCTGAAATTCGGCATAAAGGTTGCTTGGAAAGTGTAGAGGAGCATTAAGAGAGGACTTTCCAAAATTCCCACGGGAACGGGAAAAACGGGATTTTTCGTTTAACTGGTCGTAGAAACTTGAAATTCGGCATGTAGGTTGCTTGGGGAGCGTAGAGAAGCACTGAGAGAGGACTTTCCAAAATTCCCACGGGAACGGGAAAAAACGGGATTTTTCGTTTTACTGGTCGTAGAAAGTTGAAATTCGGCATGTAGGTTGCTTGGGGAGTGTAGAGGAGCATTGAGAGAGGACTTTTCAAAATTCCCACGGGAACGAGAAATAACGGGATTTTTCGTCTTACTGGTCGTAGAAAGTTGAAATTCGGCATGTAGGTTGCTCGGGGAGTTTAGAGGAGCATTAAGAGAGGACTTTCCAAAATTCCCACGGGAACGGGAAAAACGGGATTTTTCGTTTAACTGGTCGTAGAAAGTTGAAATTCGGCATGTAGGTTGCTTGGGGCGTGTAGAGGAGCATTGAGAGAGGACTTTCCAAAATTACTACGGGAACGGGAAAAAACGGGACTTTTCGTTTTACTGGTCATAGAAAGCTGAAATTTGGCATGTAGGTTGCATGGAGAGTGTAGAGAATAATTAAGAGAGGGTTTTCCAAAATTCCCACGGGTACGGGAAAAAACGGGATTTTTCGTTTTACTGGTTGTAGAAAGCTAAAATTCGGCATGAAGGTTTTTTGGGGAGTGTAGAGGAGCATTGAGAGAGGACTTTTCAAAGTTTCCACGGGAAAGGGAAAAACGGGATTTTTCGTTTTACTGGTCGTAGAAAGTTGAAATTCGGCATGTAGGTTGCTTGGGGCGTGTAGAGGAGCATTGAGAGAGGACTTTCCAAAATTACTACGGGAACGGGAAAAAACGGGACTTTTCGTTTTACTGGTCATAGAAAGCTGAAATTTGGCATGTAGGTTGCATGGAGAGTGTAAAGAAGAATTAAGAGAGGGTTTTCCAAAATTCCCACGGGTACGGGAAAAAACGGGACTTTTTGTTTTACTGGTCGTAGAAAGTTGAAATTCGGCATGTAGGTTGCTCGGGGAGTTTAGAGGAGCATTAAGAGAGGACTTTCCAAAATTCCCACGGGAACGGGAAAAACGGGATTTTTCGTTTAACTGGTCGTAGAAAGTTGAAATTCGGCATGTAGGTTGCTTGGGGCGTGTAGAGGAGCATTGAGAGAGGACTTTCCAAAATTACTACGGGAACGGGAAAAAACGGGACTTTTCGTTTTACTGGTCATAGAAAGCTGAAATTTGGCATGTAGGTTGCATGGAGAGTGTAGAGAAGAATTAAGAGAGGGTTTTCCAAAATTCCGACGGGAACGGGAAAAACGGGATCTTTCGTTTTACTGGTCATAGAAAGCTGAAATTTGGCAGGTGAGTTCCTTGGGGAGTGTTGGGGAGCATTAAGAAAACATTTCCCGAAATTCTTACGGGAAATGGAAAAAACGGGATTTTGCGTTTTACTGGTTGTAAAAAGCTAAAATTTCAAAATGCATAAGTTTATACTGTAAAAAGGCCGCAAAGGGCTCTTTAACCGACTTCTAAAAAAAGAGGAGGTTATGCATTCCACCTTATGTATTTTTTTATGTAGGTATGTTCACTGTTTTCTTGGTCAATTGTGGACCTGCTTGCTTGCTTGCCTGTATGCTTGCTTGCTTGATATCTTGGTTCTTTGGAATACTCATGGTACACGCGAGCGAAGCCGCGGGCAAAAGCTAGTAATAAATAAATATTAAGGGACAATCTTACACAAAATCGACCTAGTCCCAAACTAAGCAAAGCTTGTACTATGGGTACTAGACGACGATAAACATACTTATATAGATAAATACATAGAAAACATCCATAACTCAGGAACAAATATTCGTGCTCACAGTGGCGATCCTTACATAGAAGCCCAAAAGCCGGGCTTGCCTTATAAATCTCAAATCAAGATTAAAAATAAAAGCCAAACCTCGTCCAAACGAAAAAAGTTCTAATAAAATCACTTTCATAATAACGCGCTTTATTTTACGTAAAATACCAAGAATTGCATAACAAATCCGCTGTGCGGCCCAGCGGCGCTGTACAGCGGCCGACGCGGCGATAGTAGCGACGTTATAAATAGCATGACATCTCGCTCGCTCTTGTGGGCTTTTACGGGGCTTCGAAACGCTCTCTTCATACTTAGGAAAACGTTAGTTTTGTAAATATTTATGTATAGCCGCATATATAGCGCTTTCTTTGCAATTTTGAATCTGGCTTACAGTGTGAAGTTTGCTGCGTTTGGTTTAGAACGCGAGTGCGCGGGCGAGATGAATAACTTCACGATTGTTTATATCGAATCGTGGGCCATACCATGCAAGGCGTTGTAAAATGCGTGAATTTATGTAATTACAAAATAAATAGGTATTCTTGTTTTAGTGCGTTGCGTGTGAGAATGAGTCTGTAAAATTTAAAATTCTGTCTAGTAATAGAATGAAGTGTGCTTTGGTAAGCTTGCCCAAACTGAGTAAAGCGGCAACAAGATGGATTTACCTACATTAAATTATAAAAAAATACTAAAACATATCTCTCGGCTTGCCATAGCCTGATACCCTAGGCACGCCACTGCGTGCTCATCACACAAATAAATGCCCTTACCGGGATTTGAACCCAGGACCTCTTGCTTCGTAGGCAGGGTCACTACCAACTAGGCTAAAGCGGTCGTTTAAATAAAACATTTTTCTTTTCTTTTTTTTTCAAATGTCAAAGTGAAAAATCTAAGATGGCTATACGGCTGTAAGATGGGTACTGACGCTAATTGAGAGAGCATAAATACGAGAGATAAATACGAACTTTTCCGATAAAGTAACGAAGGAAAATAATTTTGCACTACATATGTAATGTATAAAAGTGACCGGTTGAATTTCTTCGCACGTGTATGCAGGTTTCCTCTCGATGTTTTCCTTCACCGTAAAGCTCATGGTAAATTACAAATGTAAATTCGCACATAATTTCCGAATAACTCAGAGGTGCAAGCCGGGATTTGAACCCACGACCCTCTGCTTGAAAGGTCATAGGTCAAACCACTAGGCCACCACGGCTTCCTCATAAAAGAAATGTGTTTTTTCCAGCTTCTTTCAAAAAGGGCCCATAACCTTTATCCAATGTGTCTCAAAATAACGCAATAAAACTTACAATAGCACTGCAGCAGGCGGCAAAGAACCCTCGCCAGTAGTTGCGGACCGCGAAATAGGTGGTCGTTACTTCTATAGAGAACAATACACCTGAAAAAAGAAAAAAGAACCATAGTTACTCAGGTACAACGGGTATGTATTACAATACCGAAGTACGAAAGACCGAATGTATTAAAACATCGAATGGGTCAAAAGACCGACACGATTTTTTTCTGAAACCGTTAACTTTTTAAGATTGTTATAAAACAAACCTAACCTAACCTAATGGGTTCTGTATGATGCCGTTTTAATAAATTCTGAAAAGTTTACGGTTTCAGAAAAAAATCGTGTCGGTCTTTTGACTCATTCGATGTTTTAATACATTCGGTCTTTCGTACTTCGGTATTGTAATACATACCCGGTACAACAATTATGAACTGAAACAATTAGGTACTCTGCTCACCCGCGACCTTATGATAGTTACGTTTAAAATGCAAGAAACGTGTGTTCATGCAGTTCCTCTACCTCCACACTGTACGAACACACACAAATTACACAAACCTAACTATCGCAACCACCAAACTACACTGATGCGTTTCGAATATCATAGTATAGAGCATAGTGTAGTTATATTATATAACTTGTTAACTGTGTTCTCGCAATAAAAGTTTTTCATTTCATTTCATTTCATTTTATTTCGAACTCAACCAGAGCTCATCCTCGGAGTATCGCAACTGTTCACTATGATAACACATAACACACACACACAAAACATGATGGTCCCAAAGGAAGAGCAGCGCCGTTCACAAGACCGGCAGTTTTGCTGATTGGGAACCATTTTGTGACATACGGATTTTTTTTATTGTTTCTCTCCATGTTGTCACAAACAAATGTTTTCTTTGTTTCTTTCGATTTGCTCTTCTGTAATACCGTCAGTGACCATGTTTGAGGATGTTGCGTAAAATGATGCTTACACATTCACAGTCCCATACAAGTTTCAAATTCCTGGTAAGTCCAGCAAATACTGTCCTGCTCAGTGTGTAAATAACATATTGTAGAAATATGAATGCAAGTTTGGTTGTTTCTTAGTGCCCCATATGTGGACACAGACTTGTGGAGCTAAGTCGCTGTGACCCTTATATGGTGCACTGACTGTCAAAGTGTTAACCTTCTGCCGCCCATAGTGTCCCATATGTAGGACTTAGGCTGGATTTTACCAAACTTTTATTCCGAGAATAACGCTTACTCTCAGGTAGTAATGTCAAACCGCCATAGTAATTTGACATTACTATCTGAGAGTAAGCGTTATTCTCAGAATAAAATATTGGTAAAATCCAGCCTTATTGTAATGTAAATATAAAATAAATAAATATTAGGGGACACTCTTACACAAATCGATCTAGTCCCAAACTAAGCAAAGCTTGTACTATGGGTACTAGACGACGATAAAAAACTTATATAGATCAATAAATACTTAAATACATAGAAAACATCCATAATTCAGGAACAAATATTCGTGCTCATCACACAAATAAATGCCCTTACTGGGATTTGAACCCAGGACCTCTTGCTTCGTAGGCAGGGTCACTACCAACTAGGCTAAGCGGTCGTTAAATGAAATAAAATGTGACATCGAACTCCCTCATAAGTGACATAAAGTTCATTGAAACAAAATTTAACGTGGGTGGCAGGAGGATAAAAAATTATGCAACCAGACTGGATCCCCTCTGCGAAAGACTTACCGCCGACGGGCGCGGCGAAGCACGAGGCGACGCCGACTGCGCACGCGGCGGCGAGCATCTCCGTCGTGCGCGACTCGTTGGTGTAGATCCCTTGGAAGGTCGTCACCAGTTTCGAGAGGAGCTGGGCCACCATCGAGGCTATGTGGACCGATGGGCCCTGGATGACGATGTAAATAGAAGACGCGCTGGTAAAATCTTGTATTCGGTTCTTAACGTTTTTAAAGTCAAAGTCAAAATAAATATGACAAAAAAAAATATTAGGGGACAATCTTACACAAATCGCCCTAGTCCCTAACTAAGCAAAGCTTGTACTATGGATACTAGACGACGATAAACATACTTATATAGATAAACTAGCTGACCCGGAAAACGTTGTTTTGCCATATAAATTATTTCTTATCAAGTCATCATATTACCTAGGGGTATAAAAAATAGCCTACGGAGTATAGACAAAAAGGTTTCGTAAAAATCGGTCAAGCCGTCTCGGAGGAGTTCGGTAACAAACACCGTGACACGAGATTTTTATATATTAGATAAATACTTAAATACATAGAAAACATCCATACTCAGGACCAAATATTCGTGCTCATCACACAAATAAATGCCCTTACCGGGATTCGAACCCAGGACCTCTTGCTTCGTAGGCAGGGTCACTACCAACTAGGCTAAAGCGGTCGTTAAACAGATCTGTAATATTGTTAAATTACTACTACTATGATAAAATTCCAAAAACCATAACCGACCAAACATGTACAAAAATTAAATCCATCGTTGAGAAAACATTATTATCCAAGACGTACAATAAAACTACCTAATGAATGATTAAATCATGGACAGGGATGTTTGGAAATAATTGCCATGCATATTCTCACTCAAATAGCGTATCTACTGTGTTAAATAGTACTTTAGACGTATTATTTTATCATCATCATCATTTCAGCCGAAAGACGTCCACTGCTGAACATAGGCTTCCCCCAAGATTCGCCAAAAGATCGATCCTGTACCATCCGCATCCAACGCGTTCCTGCAAACTTAATCAGGTCGTCGCTCCATTATTTTGTACCATTGTTTTGCCGCCTACCGCTTGTACCATTTTTGTTTCACTGATAAGATTAAAATTACAACAACTGACCTCTTTACCAAGCGGTAGACCAGAGCCTAAGGTTGCCGTAAGACCGACAACTTTGGATATGAGCGCTCGGTACGTGAGGTATTCCTTTAACTGCACTCCTCGGAGGATCGTTTTCATTTCTGGTATACCTGAACCTGTTGAGGAAAGGGTAAGTTAGAAAGATATCCGACGCAGGATGTAAGGACAGCTCATCTTTTCGGAAGGCCTCTCGAAGTAGTAAGTATGTAAACTCACCATAGATTTTGAGTTGGGGTATTGTACTATCTTAGAACTCCTTACTCTACTGCTGATGTCTTCGAATGGTCTATTTCCAATTGAAAGCAGTTAAGCAAAACGTTGAAGCTGTAGTGGCCTGCAGGCTTATTGTCTAACGTTTCTGACGCTTGTCATCGCAAACACTATTTCTTTCTTTCAAACGGTATAAAGTGATGACCGAAAGAGATGGTGAAAGCGAAGGCAAGCGCCAGAAGCGTTAGACAATACGGCCTCTGGTGATATAATTTATGGCCTCTCAAGCAAAGGGTCGTGGGAACGACATTTGAAATTTACCATGAGCTTTACGGTGCGGGCAAACAAGGAAACGGGCATTTCTATTTTTCGTTGTACCCAATTAAGAAATTGTGAACACGGAGTTAAAATTAGTCCGTTTGGTTACGCACTTTTTCAAGGCTTTACAATGAAATAAACGTAACAAATCGGACAATTTAAACAATGTTTAACAAGAAGTGAAGAATGGTCCGGTTTGTTATGTTTTTTTTTTATTGTACAGGCTTGAAAAAGTGCGTAACCAAACGGACTAATTTTAACTCCGTGTTAACAATTTCTTAATTGGGTACAACGAAAAATAGAAATGCCCAAACCCATGAAGAAGAAATGAAATGTTGTATGTGAAGTTTCCAATCATAAGGACCCTGATGAGCCGTGGTGGCCTATTGTCTTTCAAGCAGAGTCAGGGGTTCAAGCCCGAGTCCAGCATCTCAAAGTTTTCTGAAAAGTGCGAAATTACATTAGAAATTTATCATGAGCTTTCCTGTGCAGGCAAGCAAAGAGACCTATGGACATCTGCGAAGAAATTCAATGGTGTGAAGTTGCCAATCCAAGGCCCAGAGGCCTGTGCAGCAGTGGGACGTATATAGGCTGAACGATGAATAAGGTCGTAGTTCCAGTTCTACTCACCTATACTCTGGGCTGCTACTATATGCACGAAGCCGGCCGCGAAGAGTATGAGGCATATGGGGAGCGACACCCACGCCACATATTGACTGAATGTGGACGTCGCCAGGTCACTGTACATCCACATGCGAGCTGAATACATAGAAGACTATTATAATCAACATTAGGCAGTATATGAATTATGCTTTATTAGCTTAGCTTCCGGGAAAGAATAAAAAACCGGCGGCTAATAAGGCTGAGATGATTATGTCTCTTTGGTTTCACATAATTTAACAAGTCGTAATGTATCATTCTTGATAATCAACGTTAGTTATAGGGTGAGGCCACACGAGCGTAATTTTGCGAGTCGTGAGCGACAGAATTTCGGTCCGCGCCATACAATATGCGCGCCATCACGTGACACAATGTATGGCGCAACCGAAATTCTGCCGCTCACAACTCACAAAATTACGCTCGTGTGGCCTCACCCATGAAGTGATTTATTTCTGAAAGTTTTTTTTGCAATTTTTATAAAACAAACCTTATGTAACCTAACCTGCTGCCCTGTAAGAGGGCATTTAAAAAAAGCATGAAAAAAAAACTGTTTCAGAAACAAATCACATTATGAGTAACGTTGATTATGAAAAATGATATTATGATTATGACTTATTAAATTATGGGAAACCATGGTGCACCAGTTTTTACTATATTATACAGTTTTTATTATATTTTTAATCGGTGATCAGGCATAATTTTTTTAGATCGGTATTCGGTGGCGACCATGTTTAAGTCGCAGTTACATGAAATAAAATGTCTATTTTTTTAATAATAATTATTTAGAAAATTGCTTTTTTAATAAAATCATTGTCACCCTACACATGATTTAATCTATGAGCTTAAAGCAGTGTTTCCCAACTTGTGGTTCGCAGACCCCTGGGGGTCCGCGAGTATACAGGGTTATTTTTAATTCACTGACATCCTCTTAACCCTGAATTCCTATCACTCAAACAAATGTTTTTTGTTTTACGACTTTTTAAAACGAAGCACTTTTTTTCCCATACAAATACACAGAGTATCTTAAAAATAAGAGGAAATTTCAAATTTTCAAAACGTTATTACACCAAAAATATTAAGTTATGACAAAAGCCGTAAAACAATAAACATTTGTTTAAGTGGTAGGAGTTTAGGGTTAAAAGGATGCTAGTGAATTACAAATAACCCTGTATGTATGGGGGTCCGCGGTGTCATTTCTGGACCATACGTAAATGCTAATAAGTCTCGTAATCCGATTTTTTTTGCTGTTTATTTTATTAAGGGGGTCCGTGAAAACTGTGCTTGATTTTCTAGGGGTCCGTGGCTGAAAAAGGTTGGGAAACGCTGGCTTAAAGTGACTGAAACAAATTATGATGCGAGACCTGTCAAATTCCCCGCCAAAGCGATGACACTTGACGAAACTAATTAACTTCAACAAATGTAGGATGACCATGCATTCGGTGGATAAAGGAAGTTTTAACAGTAAAGTTTCTTTTAATGAAACAGAGACTTCTGTCTGTCTGTCTGGTCCAATCGGCGAAGATATTGCTTGTGAGAATACAGACTCAGCACCGATATCACAGTCAACAAACGCGCCGGAGCACCGAGTGAAACGACCCAGGCACCCACCAGACTATTAAGGAAATCCCGTTATTACCTTAAGTTAATTAACGTACTAAATTGATGTAAAAAGTAGGTTAAGATTAAAGCATTGTAATATTTTTGTACTTATGTATCATTTAAGTGGTAGGGTGTGGTATATGTACAAAGAATGTAGGGTATGCATATTTTTATTGATATTGTAAGTGTGGGTAGTTTATAACTTTCCTTCAATTATAGCACCGTACAGAGTGGACGTGTTTTATTTAGCTCCGCTGAAATTCCTGAAGTTCCTGTGCTGAGTACGAGGCTGGGACCATACATAATATGCTTTTAGACGTCTAAATATTATATTCCATTTTGGCTAGGGATATTTTTCAACTCCCGATCACCGATCATTATTTGTTGGTGGTCATTTTTTTTGTTGGCCTGAAACATTATAACTAGCGCAAATCCATCATAATATTGCACTCACCATTATTACATATCGCAATGCCCCGGTCCATGGCGAAGTTGACGACAGCCATGATGATGCCCAGCGCCGCCAGGAAGACCCAGTCTTCGCCGAGCCGAGCGAACGTGTGCCTCCAGATGTTGCCTGCACACTTCGTACCGTTATCGGTTGTTCAATAAGCGAGCGTTGCATTTTCACGTTCAGTTATAAAAAAACTGAAAGATAAAGATTCTGGGTCCAACAAGGGACAATGACGGAAATTGGAGGCGAAGGTTCAACCAGGAAATAGAGGAACTAGTGTCTGAGCCGAATATCATCGGGGAAGTAAAGGCTGCCCGACTTCGGTGGCTGGGGCATGTGGAAAGAATGGGAGAGGATCGAGCTGCCAAAAGAGCGTATCTTGGGCGACCAAGATACCGGTGGAAAGATGAAGTTGCTAAAGATCTGAAGGAGCTGGACGTGTCCGATTGGTCAGACTTGGCACAGAGCAGGAAGGAATGGCGCACTTTAATGTCGGAGGCCAAGATCCACTTCGGGTCGCTGAGCCAGCGAAAGTAAGTAAGTAAGTTATAAAAAAACTATAAATATTTATGAATTATCTCTGTTTTTCATTAAATCCTAATATTAAAAAAATAGTAGTGGTAGAGCCATGTTGTAGCTAGCCGCTGCATCACGAATGGGCCGGCTCGTCCGGGGCAGCACCACTCTCACAGAACACCGGCGTGAAGCAGCAGTAATCCTGCTGCGTTTCGTACGGTCAATGAGAGCGCCGGGGGATACCTCTCCCCCTCCCTCTCCCCTATTCCCTCTCCTTCTTTAAAGGCCGGCAACAGATCAGTGACTCTTTTTGAGTTGTTGATATTTATGGGCGGTGTGATCTGATCATTTTCCATCAGAATAATAATAAAAAAAAAACCGGCCAAGTGCGAGTCGGACTCGCGCACGAAGGGTTCCGTACAATTATCTATAAAAATCACGTTTGTTGTATGGGCGCCCCCTTAAATATTTTTTTTATTTTAATTTAATGATTTATTTTTAAAGTTTATATATAATTAAATATTCTGTGAATATTTCAAGTGTCTACCTATTGCCGTTATCAATATCGAGCAAAAACGAACAAAAAAATCATGTTTGTTGTATGGGAGCCCCCTTAAATATTTATTATATTCCATATTTTAGTATTTGTTGTTATAGCGGCAACCGAAATATAGGTAACGCCACCAGAGTTAAGGTCACGCACACAACCACATCTCATGTAATGACGGCGGGATTTTGACGTTGTGTTGTCGTTAAACGTCAACACAACGTCAAAATCCCGCTGTCATTACATGAGTTGTGATTGTGTGCGTGGCCTCAACTCTGGTGGCGTTACCTCTACATCATCTGTGAAAATTTCAACTCTCTAGCTATCACGGATCCGGAAATACAGCCTGGTGACAGACGGACAGACGGACAGACGGACGGACAGACAGCGGAGCCTCAGTAATAGGGTTTCCGTTTTTACCCTTTGGGTACGGAACCCTAAAAATAACCAAATTGGAAATAGAACGATATAAATAGTAGGTAATATACGTGTTAGTTAATTTTTCATCATGTTTATTTATAATTTCTATAGAAATAAACCTTTGATAGCACTACACGATACCTCGGTGGGAAATGCCAGCCTCATAAATATCCTATCCTAGCTACACCCCTTACTTCCCGGCCTCTGTAGTAAAGTACTACCCACCTAAGACCTTGAAGACCTTCCCTCTGGGCCGGTGCTTGCCGGTGGCCTCGAGCTCCTTCTGCCGCATCTTGTCGTCTTTCCGGCGGCGCTTGCGCAGGCGGCGCAGGCGACGCGCCTCCTCGCGCGCCGCCTCACTCAGGTCACGCTGGTAGCGCCCATACATCTAGAAAGAGGAGAATTTTTAATAAAATTAAACATCTTTGAACATGAAACTACCGAGAGACTCACTCGTAGTGAAATATACGTACAGTAAAATTACATAAAGTTTACCACTGACAGATGGTTTGCCTTCATTTCATATTCAACTTTAACGACCTACAAATAAAGCCAATTTTAGAATACTGTTACCCACGTTTGCAGATTTTGTAATAGCTACTTTATTTGTATGGTGTTAAAGTTGGAAATGAAATGAAGGCAAGCCATCTGTCAGTGGTAAACTAAAAGTAAACGTATTGTATGACTCACGTCTTTAATTGAGTTTAGCTCCACATATTTCGGACTATTCCGTAGACCTTCTACGCGGAGCACACGCCACGTAGAAGGGCTACGGATTAATTCGAAACAGTCGAGCTACACTCGATTAAAAACGTGAGTTTTCCGTATAAATATTTCACAAGAAATTAAATATCACCGCACTATACATAGATATCAATTGACCTGGTCCCAAAGTAAGCAAAGCTTGTGTTATGGGTACTAGACAACGGATAAATATACTTGTGTACATCGATAGATACATATTCAATAAATAAATAAATAAATATCACGGGACCATTCACACCAATTGACCTAGTCCCAATGTAAGCTAAGTAAAGCTTGTGTTATGGATACTAGGCAACTGATAAACATTCTTATATAGATAGATAACATACTTAAATTCATATTAAACACCCAAGACCCGAGAACAAACATTCGTATTTTTCATACAAATATCTGCCCCGACACGGGAATCGAACCCGGGACCTCAAGCTTCGTAGTCAGGTTCTCTAACCACTAGGCCATGTGGTCGTCTGGTAGGCAGTCTGGTCGTGGATAGATGTTAAACAACCAAGACACGAGAACACATATTCATATTTTTCATAATAATAATTTATTTATTTTATTTAATTTTCATAAATAATATCTGTTGCGGCGTACCTACAACTGGATGTATAGATTCAGCTTGCAAGGGGGATTAGGTAACCAGCAGCAAATAATTCGTACGATTCTTTCGAAAAATAGCAAAATCCAACTGCTTGCATAAATCTCCCTTAGCTCCAATGTCCGAGGTCGGCTCAAGGGCGCTCCCTTTGGCATACTAGGAAAAACTTTTTGCTAAGCGGCTCATCTGGCAGCTCAACCTTTCTCCGGTACCTAAGGTGTAAAAACCTTCATTGACTAACAGCAACAGACTGTACGAAAAAAAAATAGTTTGAAATCGTTTGTAGAAGTGTGTCGATGCGCACAATTACATGGGTACATCTCTCTCTACCTTCGTCCTATCCGTGCCGTGAGATAGAAAGAAGTGATGAAAATGATTGTGATCAGTGTTGCCACCTTGGGTTTTATTAAGGCGCTAGATCAAGAACAAAATGTCGCCAGATTTTGAAAGAATTTGGATTAACAGAAACCACCAAATTCCACTAAATTTATTGCATTTAAATCTCAGACCAAAAACACCCTTTTTTAAATGAAAAACGAATAAATTATGTATGAGACGCTAAAAAATAGTTGTATCCGACGTTCGTTCTTATTAATTTTACAATATTACATAGATCTATGTATTTTTATAATTTTGTGCATGTTTACCAAAGTGGAATAAAAAGTTTTTACTAACTTACAATTTACTTAACATAAACATTTTTTTTTCTTGAATGGTATATAATGGTATACTTCCATTATTGGATATTATTTACAGCTTCAAGACCTCACAGAACGTTGCAAAACACGACTCTATCAAACTAAGACTTTTCTATAACACGAATTACACGAACCAGTAACCACATTCCAGACATAGAATGACAGCATTGACAGCTAAAAAGAAAAATATTAACTAACGACTACGCCTAGGAATTCCCCGGTCATGGAGTAAGCATAGAACATTATGAAATTCCGGAAAAATAGGGGATTTCCCTCTCAAAAATATGTTGCCAGATTCCATATTGAAAAACCACTAAAAACCACTAAAAAAAATAAAAGCGCTATACAATGAAAAAATACCACTAGACGCCATGAAAAAACACCAGTTCTGGTGGGAAAACCACCAAGGTGGCAACACTGATTGTGATTCCGAACGCATTAGGCATTAAGGCCTCAGGCGTCTTAAAGCAGATGCGTTAATAGGGACCATTTGTTTGGCATGAGGTCTAATGAATTTTGGCGACCTGGTAACCCTCTTATTACAACCTAACCAGCAGAGAACGGCGCTTCTAAACTTTACACTAAGTAGATTTATGATACCATAAATAAAGGAACCACTAAAACCTTTATAGACGTTGTTAGTTACTTTACGATCCGAAAACAAACTATAAATTTCTATGACGCTCTTAACTTGATCTCGCCGTTAAGTTACTAATTTTATTCGATACGAGTAAATAAGAGTTAAAATAATCATCATTAACCTCCTTGTATTCTTAAGATATGAATCGATGCATAAAGCTTTCTTTTCCATTTTTATTTTCATCTGTAAAATTGGATTTATACATATGACACAGTTGGCACTTTCCGCATAGCATACGAATGGTAAAATATAACCAGTCCACTTTGGGACTCTGGCTTTATTCCCGCCTATTAAAAAAAAAAGCTTCACGATTTTTTAAGCTACATACCACCACGCGATTCCCCTTCTCCACAATTTCATCCGGATCCATCTTAACCTAAACTACAATTTAAGAAAGCCAAATCGCTACTGGAGCCCGCCAGCCTTGAATTGAGACTCTGTTTGTTAAAGATATAAGATTATCTCTGTGTGCGAGATAATTGGAAAACGCCTAAGTAATTATTTATAGAAAGCAAACAGCGCTGTGCTATCACATTATCTTGATACAGAAGATATTCGGACGGTCGAGGATTCTTGGGGCTTTTTTTATATCACTGCCACTTGAGTCTGGCGATTCTTCGAGCTATGTCCGTGACTTTAGTTCTTGCGCGGATTTCTTCATTTACATTCAAAGTATTTAACACAGCTTTTTTATTAACACAGCAGATACGCTATGTATTTGAAACTAGGAATCGTCAATGCGGATCGAAATGAGTTGACTTTTGAGTTAAGCATAATGCAACCTTCAAATAAATCGTCTCCTCTAATTTACACATCGGACTCGAAACTTAGCACTTTATAATTGCACAACAGTTCACAATATCGGACATTACTTGCGAATCCATTGCCTGCTTATATTCAAGTCGTATTGCTGGAGTTTTACCGCAAGAAGCAGTGGATGGTGACTGCGCCAAAGTATTATCAATGACAACTCGTTTTTGTTAGGTGCTAAAGAGATTCTTTAGCGCAATTTAAAAGGGCTTGAAAGAGGGTTTTCCCTACCAGTATAGTATGCATAGTGGTCGGTACCCTTTGTTTCGCATAATTTAATAAGTCATAATGCATCATTCGTCATAATCAACGTTAGTCATACAAAAATTTATTTCTGAATCGGTATTTATTTCAGGACTTTTTTAAATGCCATCTTATAGAATGCAGTAGGTAGGTTAGGTTAGGTTTGTTTTATAACAATTCCGAGAAAAAAACTGTTTCAGAAATAAATCTTTTTATGACTAACGTTGATTATGACGAATTATACATTATGACTTGTTATTATCAGGGCGAGTTTTGAAAGGGATTGGAGTTGACAGTAATTCTATATGCTTACGTCAAAATATGTATGAAATGACAGTTCTGACAGTCCCGTTCAGATTGCGGCTTGATTATAAATTATGGGAGTCATTATAGACCCGCATAGTGGTACGTGCCACAATGCATGCTTTACTGGTAGGGAAATGATCACTCCGCTTGTATTTTAAATTTTTTCGCGAATTCCGAAAGTGAGTTATGTTTTTCGAGCGTATACATTGTACCTACATGTATCACTCTGTGGTACGCCCTGCAGCCTAAACGACTCGATTTAAATCGATTCAGCGGTCATTGATTTCCCATACAAACTTTCACCCCCTTGAACCATGATTTCTGGGATAAAAACTATATCCTATGTTTTTTGCCGGGACTCAAACTATCGCTGTACTAGGTATCTAAATAGGTTCAGCAGTTTAATTGAAGGGTGAAGAGGTAATAGACAGACGGATAGAAAATCCAACAGAGAGCCACACACTTTCGCATTTATAATATTAGTATGTGTAACGGCACAACAATTCCGAATGCGTTGCCGACTCATTCTAAGGCCTTGATATCGTGAAGTTCGAAATTGCCGATTAGACTCCAGGTTCGTATAACGTTTTTTTTCTTCTGAGGGTCTTAGAAATCTGTGTCATGAGTTTAGCGCATTTTCCATACCCACACGGTATAAACCAGGGGTCGCCAAATGGCAGACCGCGGTCCGCATTCGGACCGCCGACCCATTTTGTACGTAATTTAATAAAAATGTATCCCCGTATTATCTTTGTTGACGTCAATTCGAAAACGGCCGGGCGAAGTAACGAGCTAACAAGCGAGAAAGAGTTCAAACTTACTTCAAACTTCAGACAGATGTAGTCCGCAACAAAAAATTACATTTTTCTCATTGATATGTAAAATAATACCTCTTTTTTCTCAATATATCCGTAATTACATTTGTTTAATAAATGTTTTTTTCTATAAAACGTTGTGCGGACCGCGATGGTCATTTCATTTCTTAAAACGGACCCTGAGCGAAACTAATTGGTAGCCCCTGGTAAAGGTAACGCCACCAGAGTTGAGGCCACGCACACAACCACATCTCATGTAATGACAGCGGGATTTTGGCGTTGTGTTGTCGTTAAACGTCAACACGACGTCAAAATCCCGCTGTCATTACATGAGATGTGGTTGTGTGCGTGGCCTCATCTCTGGTGGCGTTACCTCTATTAACAGATCAGTCCTATTTCGGTCCGGTGCAGTTGCATGAGACAAGATGCAATCACTTCAATAATTAGTGGTGGAGATACGTAGGTGGCTCTAATTTTAGCGGTGCATTCTTGGTTGTACTATAGTATTCATTAAGGAAAACCCAGCCCAGACTGGTCTGGACCCGTGGCTGGTGGATATGGATACATTATGCAATGCGAAGTAAACGAAGTATGTAGCTATTCAGCTGATGGGATAATTAAAGTAGTATAAGTAATTATCGTATCGTAAAAAAAGCCGTGGTGGTGACATATGGTCTCTCAAGCAGAGGGTTCAAATCCGGGCACGCACCTCTGAGCTTTTCGGAATTTATGTGCGAAATTACATGTGAAATTTACCATGAGTTTTCGGTGAAGGAAAACATCGTGAGGAAACCTGCATACGCCTGCGTAGAAATTCAATGGAAGTTCCCAATCCGCACCGGGCTCGCGTGGGAACTACGGCCCAAGCGCTCTCATTTTGAGAGGAGGCCTGTGGCCTGCAGTGGGACGTATAAAGGCTGAGATGATGATGATGATAAGCATTGTTATAGACACTGTTTAACGACCGCTTTAGCCTAGTTGGTAGTGACCCTGCCTACGAAGCAAGAGGTCCTGGGTTCAAATCCCGGTAAGGGCATCTATTTGTGTGGTGAGCACGAATATTTGTTCCTGAGTTATGGATGTTTTCTATGTATTTAAGAATGTTTTTATCTATATAAGTATGTTTATCGTCGTCTAGTACCCATAGTACAAGCTTTGCTTAGTTTGGGACTAGGTCGATTTGTGTAAGATTGTCCCCTAATATTTTTTATTTATTTATTTATTTAGACAAAGACAACGGGATAGCCAAGTGGTTAGAGAACCTGACTATGAAGCTTGAGGTCCCGGGTTCGATTCCCGGTCGGGGTAGGTATTTGTGTGATAAATGCGAATATCTGTGCTCGAGTCTTGGATGTTTAGTAAATATGTATTTAAGTATGTATTTATCTACATAAGTATGTTTATCCGTTGTCTAGTAGGTACTCATTATACAAGCTTTACTTAGTTTGGGACTAGGTCAATTGGTGTCAATCGTCTCATGGTTATTTAAATAAAATTATTTACTACGACAGGGTTCTATGCTGGCCTAGGAATCATTGTTGACTGTGCAAGTCTGATCGCTGTGACGCACGTGGCCGCGTGACTCTCAAGGAGGCAGGATTAACGGAACAGTGTTAAGTCAATGTTTGGGGATTACCCAAGATATCGTTGATGCCGCATTAAGCCTGGCTCGGTTGACCGAGGCTCTCTCCATTTGTACTCGGGAAAGCTCTTAAGAACGTACAGTCGGCCAACAATATGGTCTACCAACCTATGGTTGGTTCATTTGTACGTCATGCATGACACAACGAGGTCGATTTTCCCTTGCAATAAATCTGTTCTTAGTTTTTTTAGGCGATCTTAAAGTGTATTTTTATTGAAAACACTATTGAAAAATAAGTAATAGCTGATTGATTATGTAACAATTTCAAAGGCACTGAAACAATTACTTTGCTCACCCGCGACCTACATCAATATGGACCTCCGCAAAGTAACGTCTGATCCAATAAATTAATTTCAAAGGAAATATGGTTATTTACACTTTATTGGTTTCATAAGTAATAATTACTATTTTTTTATAAGCGTTTTTCAATAAAAGGACTCGTCAAGATTGTTTACCTTATATCTAATGCTAAAAAAAAGAAGCGGTTGCTTCATCATTCCTAATACGAACTGCTAAAGGAATGGAATTCCGTGGTGGCCTAGTGGTTTGACCTATGTCATCTGAAGCAGAGGATCGTGGGTTCAAATCCCGGCTCGAACCTCTGAGTTATCGGAATTCATGTGCGAAATTACATTTGTAATTTACCATGAGTTTTACGATGAAGGAAACATCGTGAGGAAACCTGCAATACACCTACGAAGAAATTCAGCGGTGTGTGTGAAGTTCCCAATCTGCACTGGTCCCGCGTGGGAACTACGGCCCAAGCCCTCTCATTCTGAGAGGAGGCCTGTGCCCTGCAGTGGGACGTAGATATATGGGCTGGGAGGTGTACTTCCGTTTGGCAAATGTTTAATTTCCCAAATGTTTATTTTTTCTGAAACTGTAAACTATTCAGGATATATTTCAGGACTATTCTGTAGGTTAGGTTAGGTTTGTTTTAAAACAGTCCTGAAAAGTTTACATTTTCAGAAAAAATAAACATTTGAGAAATGAAAAATTTGCCAAATAAATCCTTTTGGGAAAGATAATTTGCGAAAACCGTAAAAATCAAATTTTGAATAAAACTATCATATCTTATCTTATCTTGTCTACTTCTATTTTTCATAAAAAAACAGCCGACCAGCCAACCAAGTTGTATCCGCACCAGCGACCATGAAAACAAACAAACGCTAGGAACCGAAGTACATAATATTAACATGTTACGTAACATAACAATAATGTGATAATTATAAAGAAGTCACGCGTGCCCTGCTCACCGCAAACGACTTAATAGTCGCAATTAGACGTGAGTTATGGCCCATTTACAATTGACGACTTGCGATTTTTTAAATAATTGCGCTCAAAACCATGTTTGTTTTAAATTGGAGGATGTTTATTTTAAAAGGTAGAGATTACTTAAGTGCTGACTAAGTAAGCGGCAGCGTGCTAATTATCGGAATTTAAACATATTCAAGAATTACTGAGCCTTATTGGGTATGAGTACGTAGGAAAAATGTGTGATATTTTACATCATAGTATGTACAATTCAAATGGATATGTTCATTCGAATTTTAATTTGCATTTTTCGTAGATTAAAAATGTTTTGAATTTGAGGCTGTGCGCATCCTGCTGATTCTTTGCAGATGACGTCGGGGGCAAGAGCTAGTCACACTAATATTATAAAGAGGAAAGATTTGTATTTTTGTATGTAACGCTAACGAATTAACTTAAAATCTACTGGACCGATTTCAAAAATTCTTTTGTCGTTATAAAGCTACATTACCACTGAGTGATATAGGCTACTTTTCCCCGCGGGAAAATATCTTTTTCTACGGAAAAAATTAATTTATCGCGGGCGAAGCTGCGGACGGAAGGTTAGTCTTTCATAAATGTGCGAGGAAACGACGATTCTTGCACGGGAACGAAGCCGCGGGCTTGAGAAGATGATAAATAAATAATACCTCCTTTTCTCAAATCTACCCCAAACTCCTCCAGCTATCCCTTACTTCACGGCCTCTGCAGTAATGTACTATTTTTTGAAGTCTGTTATTTTGACTTTTAAGTCGTACTTTATTGAACGAGCGAGTGCGAAGCGCACACGAAGCCAAATATGCTTTCGTATTTCTGAACCGATTCTCATGAAATTTTGCGGGCGATCGAAGACCTGTGAGGGGTCGACGGCCGCGAAAAAAATCACATTTAGTCCTAAACTGAGCAAAGCTTGTACTATGGATAAACATCCTTGTATAGATAAATACATACTTAAATACATATAAAACACCCAATACTCGAGCACAAATATTCGTATTTTTTAATTCTTGCCCCGACTGGGAATCGAACCCGGGACTCAATCTTCGTAATCAGGCTCTCTAACCTCTAGGCTATCCGGGTCGTCTAGCTAGGGGTTTACGAGACACAGAACCTAAGGGATTTCTGGTTCAGAAGATAACAAAAAAATTAAAAACTGTTTATTCCAATTTTTAGTTTTTTTAATCGGGACATTTGACGATGTTACTTCACCACGAAGAGCCTTGGATTAATCGAATCATACTCTTCTGGTGTGAACATGCAACCTGCTTATACAGATGACAGGAAAATGGCTCTGTACGGTTTTCTTGCACATTTAATAACTGTAATTGCCATTAGTTATGCAAGCCACTTCTGGTAGCCATCGGTTTCCGCATATCGTCAATTTATAATAGCTCCAGTTTTTTAACCCCCGACACAAAAAGAAGGGTGTTATAAGTGACCGCTATGTATGCGTGTGTGTATGTCTGTCTGTGGCATCATAGCTCTTAAATGGGTGAACCGATTTGGATGCGGTTTTCTTTATTTGAAAGCAGGTTTCTTAAAGATTGTTTTAGACATGTTCCATCAGAATTGGACGGCCGTTTAAAAGTTATTCGCTCTTTTGTTAGGTGCGGAACGGTCTTAACTTAACCCTTTCAACGCCAACGACACATATAGGTGTCACATAGTACAATGTCAAAGTGATCTTGACACAATGACATAAGATTCAAAGCAGGTTTTCGTTTTGTCGAGGCGTGGCGTTGAAAAGGTTAAGACATTTACTTTATTTTCAAACATACTGCGTGTGACCTAATCGCGTTAGGGGTTTTCAAAATTTTTAATAACTATTTATTAACCAACTTCAAAAAAAGGAGGTTATCAATTCGGTTGCAATTTTTTTATGTTTGTTACTTCTGAAGGTTGCCATCAAAGGTAGGGTCTGATGAGGGGATCCGGGCAAATCGAGGGAACTCTTCAAATACCAGAATTTTGATAGAGCCCTGGTCAACTGACATAGAAAACTGCAGCGGCATGCACTCACGCGCATAACATCTGCTACAAAATGCACGCACGATTCTTGCATTAGCATTCGCCAAGTGATTTCAAATAGAACTCAGCACGGTCAGCTGACGAGGAAAGGTCGACATTCATTTCATTATCTTGATTCGTATCGGTTCGTTTTCATTTAGTAATGAATGGCAATGTTAGATAAGGGCGGTGTTTTTAAATTACCTTGTTTTTTTACGCGACTGCCGCAGGAGGGATATATTTTTCAAGCGTACCTATGTATTTACGTATGTACGGATCCATCCATCCATCCATCCCATTGTAATCTATATATATAAAAGAAGAAACTGACTGACTGACTGACTGACATATCAACGCACAGCCCAAACCGCTAGGCCTAGAGATTCCAAATTTGGCACGTAGGTTCCTTATAAGGTCTGGGGGTGCACTAAGAAATGATTTTTCAAAATTCACTCCCTAAGGGGGTGTAACGGGGGTCCAAAGTTTGTATGGGGAAACAAGATTAGTTCGACTATTTTATTCTAAACTTCACAGAAGTACTCCTAACGATAAATGAATAAACACGTGTTTCAGGTTTTTTGGGAATTCAACCCCTAAAAGGGGGAAATGGGGTGACAAAGTCTGAAAATCAACATGGGTATTGTTTCTATGGTTTATCGGGTCGCT
The DNA here is from genome assembly GCA_947563465.1 of Archips xylosteana. NCBI lineage: Eukaryota > Metazoa > Arthropoda > Insecta > Lepidoptera > Tortricidae > Archips > Archips xylosteana. Next base: position 12,428,526 of record OX387368.1, read on the forward strand.
GGTTACGAAAACAACAACAGTTTTAAAATCCGACGTGGCGGACGTAAAATAACATCTCCCTGGATGGGGTGCGATGGGGTTGAAATGTCTAAATCTTGATATATCAACGCACTTCGCAAACCACTGGACCTAGAGACTTGAAATTTTGCACATAGATACCTTATACAATGTAGGCATCCACTAAGGAAGGATTTTTGAGAATTCCCACGGGAACGGTAAAAAACGGGATTTATATATTCGATTGCGATCTCAGTAACTATAATACCTAGACTCTTCAAATTTGATACACAAGTAGATATTACATTAGTTAAAACATTAATTTCAGGATTTTTCAAAATTCCCACGGGATAAGGAAAGAACGGGGTATTCAATTCAACGGGATTCTATGAACTATAATTACTAGACTCTTCAAATTTGGCATAGTAATAGGTAATTATAATAGTAAAAAACAGTTATAAGGATTTTCGGAAATTCCCACGGGATAAGGAAAAAACGGGATTTTTCATTTTACAGGTCGTAGAAAGCTGAAATTCGGCATGTAGGTTGCTTGGGGAGCGTAGAGGAGGATTAAGAGAGGGCTTTCCAAAATTCCCACGGGAACGGGAAAAAACGAGATTTTTCGTTTTACTGATCGTAGAAAGGTGAAATTCGGCATTTAGGTTGCTTGGGGAGTGTAAAGGAGCATTGAGAATGGACTTTCCAAAATTCTCACGGGAACGGGAAGAACGGGATTTTTCGTTTTACTGGTCATAGAAAGCTGAAATTTGGCAAGTGGGTTCCTTGGGGAGTGTAGCGGAGCATTAAGAAAGCATTTCCCGAAATTCTTACAGAAACAGGAAAAACGCGATTTTGCGTTTTACTGGTTGTAGAAAACTAAAATTTCAAAATTTATAAGTTTATACTGTAACTAGGCCACAAAGGACTCTTTAACCGATTTCAAAAAGAGGAGGAGGTTATGATTTCCACTTTATGTATTTTTTTATGTAGGTATGTTCACCGATTTCTCGGTCAATTGTGGACCGACTTTAAAATTTTTTTTTTTTTCGAATGAATATAATATACTCCTGAGATGGTCCCATTGTCACCAAATCAGGATCTGATGACGGGATCTCAGGGAAAACGAGGGCAACCCTCAAATTTTGTAGGCACGCATTACGTTTTCATATATTTTACCTCAAGCTATTTAAGTGTTTGCGTCTGGGAGACATCATCTCATGTTGATGAGCTGATGATGGAAGGTTAAACTCCTTAACGATTAGGAGTAATAGGAAGTTTCTTTAAATATCATATGCACGTATAGACCTTTAGTTGTATTCTTTCTGGTTATTCAGATGAGCTGATGATGGAAGGTATAACTCCTTAACGGTTAGGTCACACAACACCTTAACAAAATACTATAATATGTATAATATCAATGCGAAGTAGGTACACAGCGCTTCCAGTTACTCAAGTTTCCGTAGAAGGTCAGAAAACATTGCATTAGACCTAATGCAGGACAAGGGAAAGTAATAAGAGGTTTTATATTATTAACAAGCCTGGTTATTTTAGTGCCCGCATCTGAATTAGAGAAAAACATTGTATATATAGAAATACTGTGAAGGACCGAATCTACCTGAAGTTTAGTCGGGCTTGCTTGCACGCTTACTACTTGCACACTTTCTTGCACGCTTGCTTGCTTGCGTGTATGCATGCTTGCTTGCATCTTGCTTGCATGCTTGCTTGCATGCTCGCGTGCTTGCTTGCTTGCCTGTATGCTTGCTTGCTTGCTAGTTTATAATAATCTCGTCATTTAAAAAATCATTCCCGGCCATGTGAGGTACGTCCAAACTCATTTCGATCCAATCCGTAGTTCTTTCTCAAGTTCGGTTCGAATGGGAAACCAACCGTGAAATACGGTTGTATCTCATTTTGATTCAGGCAATCTCAGGAAGTCGTCTATTCTTAACGTTTACATTATAATATTAGCATTATCATAACAGTGATCGTGGATAGCATTTTTGGTGCGATGACGTCAAATGACACACGACAGCGACCTAGGGTTGTCGACGTGTATAATATGATTGACGTTTAAAATAATACTGTAATATTATGTTGTCGTTGAAAATAAAACGCTAAATTTTTTACTTAATCTTTTGATTAACAACATTTCGTTTTTATTATATGTATATGTTTTAATGCTTCTCGTCAAAACATGTTTCAATCGTTTAATTTTTTTAGGACAATAAATATCCAAGAATTTTCCTTAATAAAAAACTGTGCTTACTTAACAGTTTCTCCATTGTGTTCAATCAGTTAATAATTAGTGCTTCAAAATCAACGCAACTGTTTTTTTAGCACTTGACGGGACGTCATTGAAGAAATCAAATGACTTCTATATCATGTATATGGACTGCCATTACGCATTATACTGTCAATGCAAATATACAGCAGAAAAGTTAGTATATCAATTTCTAATCATAAATAATAACTATAACCTCAGATAAGGATTTATTGCAACACATTTTCTCATAATAGTAAATAAACCCTTCATTTCATTATGCATATTGTGTTGGGCTTTACATGTTATAAGAATATTTTCTATATTTTCGATTTCTACTGCACACCTCAAAAAACACAAACAATACAGAATACAGAACATAAAACTTAATAAAAATAGAGACGACGGAATAGATAACAGGCGTTCTTCAAGACGAGATTTGAATCTCTTTTTTAATTTTTTTTTATTTAATTACCAACCATCTCTACATTATTAATTTTTAAGTTATTACTTGGTTCTAAATGCCTTTGATTTTATTTGATCCTTTTTTCAAACAATTTAATATTGGTCACTACTGACAACCCTAGCACTGCACCAAAAATGCTACAAAATCTACGATCACTAATGATTTATTATATAGGCTATCGTCTTATTATGTTTGTTTTCCCATAATGTCTGTTTTATTTTCTAATCAATGTTCTAAATATTTAAAGGCTTAATTGCTTGCTTAATTGTTTAGAGATGGTTTAAGGCCCTGGGTAGGACGAAGGATTTTCGCTTTAAAATGATAAAGATATTTTAGGCAAATGTTGCATGTTCATGATAGCAGACTTGGGAATAAGTAAGACTTTTGTGGAATGCCAAAATTGTAAGAATTCGGATATTTTGAGGTTGCAGACATTTGGGAATAAGCACTTTCTGAAAAGCGAGCATTATACGAAAACTGTCATTCTTGGAGACAGACATTATAAGAAGCATGACATTTTGAGAAGCTGACATTATACAAAAGTCAAGCTGACATTATGGAAAAGTACATTCTAGGAAAACGGACATTACATTACAGGCCTGAGCCCATATTTTAAAATTTTTCTCCTTAACATCTATTATTAGTTCAGTGGTTGATTGTGCCAGTCTAGATACGTTAATATGTCGGAATAGCCAGAACTAGTTTTGATCAGTCGCGACTATAAAGAACCAGATTAGAGACGTAAATTCATAAATAAAACAACGGCATTTAAATCAGACCCACCATTTAGTAGTCATTGGTGTGCTAGACATGCAAACAACACAGACAGAATAATCAACAAGTGGCAAAAATATGCAATACGGATTTCACTCCGATAAGAACATCGTATCCCGTGGGAATTTCGCAGAAGTCATCTTTCCTTGTCTACATCATAAAAATAAAATGACGATTAGGAAGTCCAGAAAAGTGGCCTTTGCCCAGCATTTGGGCACTATAACAGGCAAAGTACTACTACTAACTACGTAAATCGTAATCATAAAGGAAACTCCATATAAAGTTTAAGAAGGCTAAGTATCTATGAATCCGTCCGACCGATTTCGGTCACGGCGACCGCTTCGACTCCTATTCATTACGGCGCTGATGCGCCTTAAGATGGCTCACGTAGCCAATTTTGGCGGTGAATCTTCGCGCGCATTTAGGGCACGTAAGAACACCGCCTTCATATCTATAGGAGATGGCTGCTGGTGGTCGAGCCTTCAATTCGTCTCGTTTGGCATCTAGGTCAGCTCTTCGCTGGATTTCGAAGTCCCCAACCCGACGATTCACAAGACCTCTCCACTCAAGACGCCTTGCTGCCAAATCTTCCCATAGAGCGGGCTCAATGGAACATCTCTTCAAATGCCGTTTCTGAACGTCCTTAAATCTTAGAAATTGGCCGCCTTGTTTCCGCTTGCCACTCTCGAGTTCAGAGTAAAAGATGCGCTTCGCCACACGCTCCCCAGCCATCCGCGACACATGTCCGCACCACCGAAGTTGTCGTCTTATCAGATACGACTCAATGCCACCCACATTGGCACGACGCAACACTTCTGTATTCCGCACGCGATCGGACCATCGGATTTTCATGATGTTCCGTAAACATTTTAGATGGAACCGATCTAACGTACGAATGTGACTGCGATACACTGTCCACGTTTCAGAAGAGTACAAAAGATTTGGCAGCACAATCGCCATGTACACTGATATTTTGGTGGCCAGCCTCATGTCATGCGAAGAGAATACCTTGGCACTCAGTCTGCCGAAAGCTGCTGCAGCGGCACCAATGCGGCTGTTTATCTCAGCGTCAAGGTCGCAATTTGATGTGACTGTGCTCCCCAAATATCGGAACCTGTCCACCTGCTTCAACAAATCCTCACCAAGCTTAATTGGGTACCTTAAGTTTTATGAGGTGGTCCATATTATATTTTTTATCGATAGTAGACTTATAATGTAGCTCACTGCTATAGCTAGATATTTTTTAGCACGTGCCGATTTTTTGAAAAAATTATTTGAAACTTTATTTTGGCATACCACACGTTTGACTAGATTTTTACGTTTTGTGCCATGGTCTGTTTTATAAAGAGAAAAAAAGGTCCGACTGACAGCCGTCACTTGTCAAATGTAGCCGTTACATTACAACTACGACTTCGTTTGTACGCTGTGTGTGTTCCCATCTAGTTCCCATTGTTTCTTTCTGCTGTTCTCGATTTTTTATCAACGACTTCTGCCTGACCCTGGATTTTGTAGTACCCGCATCTCACGACGACCCCTGCATCACTATTTTACGGAATCGGAAGCCTTCACGACGACCTGCGCGCGTAACTTTGGACAACGATACTTCTTTACTTGACAACGGCTGTTTTCACTTTTATTTGACTGCAATAAAGATACGATAGCTGGTACGATGACGAACATCCAAGACGCCTCCGATGAGATAATTAATTACAGGAAATATTACGGAGATGAGCTCCGATGCTTTGTACCATCATGTAAAAAGTATAGAAGGGATAACCCAACCTTAACTTTTTTACGTATACCACAGCCTCTAAAAGAAGTATGGTGTCGAGCCCTGGAAAGAACGTGCCCTAAAATGCCTTTGTATGTCTGTGATGAACACGTAAACGTAAGTATAATTAAAATTAAATAATTATTGTGAAGATCGGTAATCTTACACAAATCGACCTATATAGTCCCAAACTAAGCAAAGATTGTGCTACACTGAAAAGAACAGGCTACTTACGGAAGCGAAATTTTCATTACACCAATAATAATTATAGATACAATTTTTATATTAATATAATACAGGATATTTGTAACTTCTTATTATATTTGCAGATTAATGAAGACTGCTATACAACTAAAAGTGGAAAACTGCGATTAAAATGTACAGCAAATTTAACATTGACAAGGACATATTATGTTGATAATGTAAGTGTTAGCTTCATCATACTAGTTCTACTAAGTTCCTCAAATTGTCACTGCCATGTGAAAACCTCATAAGTAACAAAAAATTTCAAAAGATGGTAAACTTCTATTTATGAGAAAATCTTGTAATACACTTCTGCATTAAAAAATTCACTGTAAATTTTTGGTACTTACAATGTTTTCACATGGCAGTGACGAAATATGGTTTAGGTATATGCAATGGCATAATTTAATAAATATGTATTAATTTTATATTTTTGGAAACTGGAAGGACACCGCTCAAAATCGGGATACATGGAGAAAATGGGGGGAGGCCTTTGCCCAGCAGTGGGACACTTCTCCAGGCTAATTAATAATAATAATAATAATAATAATTTTATATTTATTTTTAGACTGAGACAGAATTTGAGGAGGGAGAAGAAATAATACCTACAGCATCTACAGAATGTGTTCATGAATATAATATGAGTACATCAGATCAAAAGGTGAGCTTTTCTCTGTATCCCTTATGAGACAACTAGCTTTGTCCGCGTGGAATCCAGTAATCTCACGAAAATGCCTGAAAAAATGCACAGTTCCCTCGAGAACTGCGCATTTTTCCGAGGTCTATGTCACTCATCATCATCATCATCAGCCTATAACAGTCCACTGCTGGACATAGGCCTCCCCCAATGAGCGCCATTGCGCCCTGTCCTCGGCTAGACGCATCCAGCTTCTACCAGCAGCCTTTCTTACCTATGTCACTCTCTGGCCCATAAGCTATCTCTATGCCAAAAATCACATTGTTCCGTTGCTCCGTTTTGATGTGAAAGTCTGACAAACATACAAACACACACACTTTTGCATTTCTAATATTAATAGTAAGTATAGTATGGATATGGATGAGATAGCACCTTGTCCTTATGTGTGCAGAGCTACCATTGACCACACCATTGTTATACAATATTTTTGCAATACTTGAATTAGAAGCATTACCTATTGCTTAGAGAGAGCATGTTTTTATCCTGAAAGGGTGCACTATGGCCTATGAAGATAATCTGTCATGTTGTTTTTCTTCCCACTAATATTATAAATGCGAAAGTTTGTAAGTATGTTTGTTTGCTACTTCATCATATATAAACCAATAAATTTATTTAGATGAAATTCGGTATGCAGATAGTTTGAGTCCCGGAGAAGGATATAGGATAGTTTTTATCCTGGAAAATTACATATTTCCCTCGGGATATCAACAAACAAATTCTATGCAGATGGAGTTGTGGTTAACGGCTAGAATGAACATACAATAAAGTACAAATCTACCTATATTCATGTAAATGTTTAAAGTGAAGTGATAATGATTGACAGCCTGTTTAGCTTAGTTAGCTTCCTGCAAAGCTGGAGGTCCCGGGTTCAAATCCCGGTATGGGCAATTTGTGTGATAAGCAGGAGTATTTGTACCTAAGTCTTGGATGTTATATCTAGCTTTGCTTAGTTGGGGACTTGGTTAATTTGTGTAAGAATGTCTCCGCAATATAATAGTAGCATATACCTTCCTTCTTGTATTATCTTGCTTGACATATTTTTAGGGTTCCGTAGCCAAATGGCAAAAAACGGAACCCTAATGGATTCATCATGTCTGTCTGTCTGTCCGTTGGTATGTCACAGCCACTTTTTTCCGAAACTATAAGAACTATGCTGTTGAAACTTGGTAAGAGATGTATGTATTCGGTGAACCGCGCTAAGATTTTCACACAAAAATAGAAAAAAAAAACAATAAATTTTGGGGGTTCATGTACATTACCATGTAAACTTCCACCGAAAATTGGTTTGAACGAGATCTAGTTTGTCTGTCTGTCTATATCAGTAACCAATCTACATTGATCCCACACAGCGCACATTTTGCTTAGGAGCAGGGGTCTGCTAAGACTGGATGTTCATAGATACATATAAATTTGTACGGAACCCTCGGTGCGCGAGTCCGACTCGCACTTGGCCGGTTTTTTAAACCTTTTAAGACTGAACATGAACAATGTAGTAACAATATGTATAATAATTATTTTCAGCATGATTCTGCCAGTCAATGCCAAATTGATAAAAGACATCAAGCAGTTTTGGCAAAACCAGCATTGAAGAGTCTTGGGTGCACTGCAAATATAAAAAAAATGTCTGCAAAAATACCAAGCCAGCCCCAAGAGTTGTCTTCTACAACTAGTGGTTCCTCAACTCCAAGTTTATTTGAACTTTCCAGCCCTTTACAGTCAACATCAAGCAATAAAGGAAATGTTGTTGAAAGAGATCTGTCTGGACGCAACAACATGTTGAGACTCATAAAAGAAAATCCCAAGAAATACATAGGAGTTCCAATGAATTACTATTGGTTGATAGAATTCTTGGCAAAAGAATGCAAGCTACGCCAGTTGCATGTTATTATTACTCTTTTTAAAATAAAATATAATGATGACATAAAGAGAATATGTGACCACTTCAATTTTAGCGAAACAACAGTCATAGAAATGTTCAAGGTATGCATGCCTCAGCTAGCAACATTTTTACAAAGTTTTGTTTACCTACCTGAAGCAATAATAATTAAAAAAACATTACCTCCAGTTTTTAAAGCCAGGTATGCAAATGTAACATGCATAATAGATTGTTTTGAGGTTGAAATAGAGAAACCGTCTGACACCGTGACACAGTCCGGAACATGGTCACAATATAAGTCTTGCAATTCAGCTAAATACTTGATTGCGTGTTGCCCAAATGGGTTTATTTGTTTTATATCGAAAGGTTATGGAGGAAGAACATCAGACAAGGTTATTACAGAAAGTTGTGGTTTTGTTGATATTCTTCCTCCAGGAGCTGTTGTTTTAGCCGATCGGGGCTTCAAAGGAATAGAAAAATATTTGAGAGACAGACATATGAACCTCCTTCGCCCTCCGAGTGTCTCATCAAAAGAAACTCCCACCAAGAAAGAAGTATTGCAGGGTAAAGTGATTGCCAGTCTGCGCATTCATGTTGAGCGCTTAATACGAAGGGTGAGGGAGTTCCGGTTTTTGAAGCCTCATTCGGTAATAAACCACAGTCACTTGCGGTACTTAGATCACAGTGTTATTATTGCTTGTGCTTTGGTCAACTTGCAGGATAATTTAATAAAAATAGATTGATTGTTCTTCATTTTGTTTTATTTCAGTAGTGCTGTACATAATCAATATTCCTATGCAACTTTTACTAACTGGCCTCTGTTCCCATGTAACTAAAGAATAATTAAATACAAAGAGTTTAAATCAAATCTAATTTCATACTTTTCAGGTATAGTACAAATATTCAACCTTACTAAGTATACAGTATGGTACAAAATCATTTGAATTCGTTAAAAATATTGTCATAAAATCAGATAGGAAATAAAAATGAGTTGACAGTATGTATATAGTATAAAATCCAGTATACGCACCATTTCACCGCTTAAAGCGGCATTTCCACTAATAATGTGCGAGGAATGTGTTTTTTATTAACCAATAGCAATATGCACATCCTCGCACAGCACATCTGGTGGAAACAGCTGAGTGGTACGAGGCAAGGTAAATGAAGCGTTTCTATTGGTTAATTAATGAAAAACATATTCCTCGCATATTATTGGTGGAAACGCTACTTTAATTGTTCTTGTGTGTGTATTGGCCCTAATCCAGGGGTCGACAACCTTTTGAGCCGGAAGAGCCAAAAATTACAAATTACAAAATATGAAAGTTTTCAAAGTGCCACAAAAAATTTTCTTGCCAACAATAAATAGTACTTGCATAAATAAAGTTTGGAAGTAAAGAGCCGTAACTTCACATCCAAAGAGCCGCATGTGGCTCGCGACGCGAGCCGCAGGTTACCGAACCCTGCCCTAGTCTAAAACACTTTCTGACAGTATTTTGTGCACATAATCAGGCTACATAGTTACATTATAATGTGATGAAATGAATCACCAAAACATTTCTATTTTGAACATATTATTATATTTAGTTTTTTGGTACGGCCTAGTAAAGAGTTAAGGCTTTCTTATACACTTAAGATATGTGATGCTGTGATTCCGTAATAAGACAATCTTGCATTCTAGATAGCTAGGTGTCTAACTTTTGGACACAGCTTTGCACATCTCTAGAGGTTACCAGCAGAACCAGAGTGATAAAAAGCTCTTTATAGCTAGAGAGCCAGTGAACCCTCCGAGTAACGGCCTTCCTGTAAAGCTAGAAATTTGTAGAATGATGATTTATAGCACCCTAAGGACAATAACCATGACCTGGCAGGCATTAGTCCTGCACGTCATCAGCCTTTTAATTTTTTAAATTGGGTAAAAAAAACTTGTTTCTGTAAGCTTAAAAATTTAATATATGATTTAGTTTATTGATTGTAAATTATGAAAAAAAATTGACAGGCGATTACAGCAAGCAAAAGTACCTGCCAGGTGAATCGAAAGGTGCACACTGCACAGTTTAGGAGATAAAATGAACTTTCTTCTGTATATGTAGTTGAAATTTGGATATGATTTTTAGGGGTCCATATTGGGTTCGCTAAATTTCATCACCCGAAATTGATTTTCCTAACGATTTGTACTCCTAATGATCACTGTTCCTAAAATTTTGTTTCCTAAAGTTTTCGTTCCTACAATTTATTTTACTATTAACGTAGTCTATAACACTCAGTTTTCCGAAAATTGATTTTCCTATTGATTTGTACTCCTAATTATCACTGTTCCTAAAATTTTGTTTCCTAAAGTTTTCGTTCCTACAATTTATTTTACTATTAACTTAGTCCATAACATTCAGTTTTCCGAAAATTTTAAGTAATAACTTCACTGTTGAAATTTATCAAACAAGTTAGATTATCCGGGTGGTCATAAAAAAAATAACTAACACCAAAGGCTAATGCGGGAGCAGCGCTGCGCTACGCTCCCGCATTAGCCTTTGAACCTAACCTTACCAAGTCGCTTCCACTCCGCAAGGTCTTGCTCGCTCGCTTCGCTCGCTCGCTGGCTTCAATCGCTATCATTGGAGTCAGCGAGCGAGCGAGCAAGACCTATCAGGGCGGAAGCAACTCGGTTTATTGCAACGGACATTATGAAGTTTAATGTATAATAATGTTCAATTTTATGAATAAAAACAAATCTACATAAAAAAGATATGATGATGAATAATAGTGCAAAAGATGGTTATGTTGAGAAAATATAGGAAAACAAATAGTAGTATGATAGATGTTTATTGCAACGGACATTATGAAGTTGAATGATTAGGAATTCAGAACGTTAGGAACAGAGTAGTTATGAGTAGTGATTATTATGATGTAAATTTTTAGGAACAACATTTTCGGACTTCCGATAATCGACATTGAAAAATTAGTTCAACTTTGGCGCACCCGATTTTTAGTAAGCGTTTTAGAAAAAATCTGTACAATGACAGGCGGTTTTGAATAGCATAAGACCTTGACAGGCGAGGGGAAAGATACCGTAAAACGGGGTGAGTAGACACGATTTTGAACTTAAATAGTAAAGAACCTAAGATTGTTTTTCTTTTGTGAGTCCTAACAAGCTCTCCGAGTTTGCATCAGAAAAAAAAACGGCCAAGTGCGAGTCGGGCTTGCGCACGAAGGGTTCCGTAACATTATCTATAAACCAGCCAAGTGCGAGTCGGACTCGCGCACGAAGGGTTCCGTACAATTATTTATAAAAATCACGTTTGTTGTATGGGAGCCCACTTAAATATTTTTTTTTTGTTTTTAAGTATTTATTGTTATTCATAATCAGGTGTAATTGTACACAAGTAATTTCATAACCGTTTTGGTTAGAAACTGAGGTGAATAGACAAGGGATACGGGGTGACTAGATACGCTATATGGGGTGATTAGGCACGCTGTTTGGGGTGAGAAGACACGACAGTGGGGGTGAAAAATAACGAAGGGAGGGGTTAATAGAAATGAAAAGAGTTTCATTTACATGTATATTCTTTTTATACTTACTTATAGAAATATTTAATTTTATTATTCCCTTGACAAGGTCCTATCACCCGCTTTCACAACCCTGACTGAATTCTCCATTCACCCCATATGTCGTGTCTACTGACCCCGTTTTACGGATTTGTAGAAATCTTGTTTTTTTAAATTTTCGCTATACCAAGAGCAATAAGGCTTATTAGGGTTCCGTACCCAAAGGGTAAAAACGGGACCCTATTACTGAGGCTCCGCTGTCCGTCCGTCTGTCTGTCCGTCTGTCACCAGGCTGTATCTCGGGAACCGTGATAGCTAGAGTTGAAATTTTCACAGATGATGTATTTCGGTTGCCGCTATAACTAAAAAAAAGGAATAAAATATATATTTAAGGGGGCTCCCATACAGCAAACGTGATTTTTTTGCTCTTTTTTGCTCGATATTGATAACGGCAACAGGTAGACGCTTGAAATATTCACAGAATATTTAATTATATATTGAATTTAAAAATAAAACATTAAATTAAAATCTTTTTTTCTGATGCAAACTCGGAGAGCTTGTTAGGACTCACAAAAGAAAAACAATCTTAGGTTCTTTACTATTTAAGTTCAAAATCGTGTCTACTCACCCCGTTTTACGGTATCTTTCCCCTCGCCTGTCAAGGTCTTATGCTATTCAAAACCGCCTGTCATTGTACAGATTTTTTCTAAAACGCTTACTAAAAATCATATCCAAATTTCAACTACATATACAGAAGAAAGTTCATTTTATCTCCTAAACTGTGCAGTGTGCACCTTTCGATTCACCTGGCAGGTACTTTTGCTTGCTGTAATCGCCTGTCAATTTTTTTTCATAATTTACAATCAATAAAGTAAATATTCACATATTAAATTTTTAAGCTTACAGAAACAAGTTTTTTTTTACAATTTAAAAAATTAAAAGGCTGATGACGTGCAGGACTAATGCCTGCCAGGTCATGGTTATTGTCCTTAGGGTGCTATAAATCATCATTCTACAAATTTCTAGCTTTACAGGAAGGCCGTTACTCGGAGGGTTCAGTAGCTCTTGGACCATTAGGATTTAGCATTTTGCAAAATTTTGGGATAAATATTATTTTTCCAAAATGTTTCTGATTTGGCCAATAAATTGTTTGTATATTCAGAGTCAAACTTGAGCCAAATGATCTGAATTTTTTTATTGCTTTCAAATTCAGGATCAGCAACACAAAAAGCACACTTCTTACGCCCACTTGCTAACATCTGCATTTGGCACTGAGCTATAAATTTGTCTGTTATTTTTTCGCCAACTATATATGATTTCATAGCTCTGGCAGTACTTGGGCATTTTATTTCGATTGTAAAGTCATTTGTTATGCCATCAGGTGAGGCTCCACAAAAGAAATTAATTAATTTGAACCCACATTCATTAATGTTACAGTGGAGCTCTGTTTCTATTTGTGACACCACAGCCTTTTCTAAAGTTTTGCCTCTTTTCATGGCTCTTGTTTCATAGAATTTATACCCACCAAGGATTTGTTCAACAAGAGACCCATCTGGTGTTCCACAATGACATGCTTCATGCATCTTAGAAGCAGTTATTCTGCCTTGCCTTATGCTGTGCCACAACTTTGAATCTGCTTGCTTTTTTGTTGCTAATTCTATTTGTGCAATCACATTTTCATTCAAGGATGATGAATATGTTTTAAAGTGCTCATAATCATGGTTATTGCTACTTTTTGTGAAATCCAAGATCATGTTAAAAACACAAAATTTTGATAAACCAGGATCATGATCTAGTAGCACTGACAATATAAGTGAATTGTTCATTTTACTTTTTTTGCATTCTTCATAGAATTTTTTTAAATTGTCAGGATTATTTGGTCCTAAAGAATGCTCCCTTTTTGCTGGTTTCACTATATCTTTTATAAGTAAAGGCTGAGTACCCTCACTTGCCAGTCGTGGTTTCTTCCAATAGCACTCTGTAGATGTTGGTGATGGTTCTGTGGATTTTTTTTCCAGCCAATACAACACCACCAATGTGTGCTTACATCCACCTAAAACAAAATAAAAACACAATTTATAATTTAAACCATTTGACTGAGTCGCAGGCAACAGCTAGTTATGTATAATTTTGCAAGTACCCTAATCTATACCGAGGATAAGATGTATTGCTAGTTCAAATACTTACATGATTAACAATTAAAATGTAAGACATACCACAAGCTTTATGGTGAAGGAAAACATTGTGAGGAAACCTATACAAACCTGCGAAGCAATTCAAGTTCCCAATCCACACTGGGCCCGCATGGGAACTACGGCCCAAGCCCTCTCATTCTGAGAGGAGGCCTATGCCCAGCAGTGTGACGTATATAGGCTGGGATGATGATAATGATGATGTAATACATACCTGCTTGTGCGGGACATCCATCACATTCTGTGTCAATGACGGTGCTCTCTTGTTCATTGATATGCACACTCACAAGGTAATATTTTTTTGTTATTTTGTGTTCTGGGACCACCTTCGCTCTAATCGTGCAATACGGGTCATCTCTCTTCAGCTCCACATACCCAACTGCACTCTGGACATAACCACTTCTGGACGCCCTGAAATAAATAAATCATTCATAACAATCAATGTGTAAATGATGAGACAACTTCTAATAATATGGCAATTAAAATAATGGTGTATCATCCAAACGGGCCAAACTTAAATTTAAAAACTCACATCAAGGTTTTAACACCCCTAATTTCAGCAATGTTGTGCTTGTCGCTGGTTCTTAAATATTCGCTAATAATAGCCATATCCATGTCGGGCAAATTTCCGGAGTCTGCTCGCACAAAGTCCTTTGTCGAGCTCATCTCTCTAGTCAATTGGGACAGTTTGGCTAGTAATCCGTAGGTAGTCGTCGTGAAAAGAGTATCGTTGTCCGAAGTTACGCGCGCAGGTCGTCGTGAAGGCTTCCGATTCCGTAAAATAGTGATGCAGGGGTCGTCGTGAGATGCGGGTACTACAAAATCCAGGGTAAGGCAGAAGTCGTTGATAAAAAATCGAGAACAGCAGAAAGAAACAATGGGAACTAGATGGGAACACACAGCGTACAAACAAAGTCGTAGTTGTAATGTAACGGCTACATTTGACAAGTGACGGCTGTCAGTCGGACCTTTTTTTCTCTTTATAAAACAGACCATGGCACAAAACGTAAAAATCTAGTCAAACGTGTGGTATGCCAAAATAAAGTTTCAAATAATTTTTTCAAAAAAACGGCACGTGCTAAAAAATATCTAGCTATAGCAGTGAGCTACATTATAAGTCTACTATCGATAAAAAATATAATATGGCCCACCTCATAAAACTTAAGGTACCCAATTGCCAGTGTCTCACAACCATGCGAGTCTAGTGACATCACTTCAGTCTTCTTGACACTGACTTTCAGGCCGAACCTCCGGCAAGCCTCGTTGAAGCTAGACATTAGCTGCTGTAGGCCATCTGGGGATTCCGCAAGAAAACACAGATCGTCCGCATACATTATTTCAGTTACTAATGCGTACGACACTTTTGTGCGCGCCCCGAACCTAGCCAGATTGAAAATATTGCCAACCGTGCGAAACCGGATGCGAACTCCGAGTGAAGAAGTCTGTAAAACCTCTTTGACTACAACTGCAAAGTAAAGGGCAAACAGTGTGGGCGCTAGTACACAGCCTTGCTTTACACCACAGGTAACGGAGAAAAACTCCGACTGTTCGCCGTTCACAGCGACGCAGCATTGCATATCGTCATGCAGGAGTCGCAGAAGTCTCACAAACCTCTCCGTGCATCCTAGCTTATTCAGTAGAATCCAGAGGGCTTCACGAGGCACACTGTCAAAAGCTTTTTCCAAATCAACAAAGCAGAGATAGAGCTGACGACTCTGTTCTCTGCTTTTCTCCTGAAGCTGACGAACCGAAAATATTGCCTCACAGGTGCCGCGGTCAGGACGGAAGCCAAATTGGGTCTCAGGCAAGATCCTTTCAGAAAGCGCTCTCAAGCGGTTCAAAAGAACACGCGCGAAAACTTTACCGGATGCTGACAGGAGTGAAATGCCGCGATACGAATCGCAATCAGAACGGTCGCCCCTGTTTTTATAGAGAGTACTAATGCGAGACACTTTAAACTCGGTCGGAACACGCTCCTTCTCCCACATAACAACAAACAGCTCCCATATATATGAATGCAACACGTCACCGCCACACTTCAACAGCTCACCCGGCACCAAGTCGATGCCAGCCGCCTTCTTGTTTTGCTGCTGTTTGATAGCAGAGACAACCTCACTCCGCGACAGGGGATCATCCAGCTCTGGAACAATAGGGAGCGGAGACATAGCTCCGATATGACATAAGTCAGCCGACCTATCAACGTTGAGCAAAGCATTGAAATGCTCCGCCCATCGCATCAATACACTCCTTACTTGTAAGGAGTCTATCCCCGTCAATAGACTTCAAAGGTACCCTTGGACGATAACTACTACCGATCAGCTGTCTTACCTCACAGTAGAACTCCCCAAGTTGGTTTGCGTCAGCGAGTGACTGTATATAGCAAGCTTTGTCTCGCCACCACTTATCTTTAGTCTCTCGAAATAGCTTGCGCAATTCCAGGCCACTCTGTTTAACCTCAAGAACATTTCCACCTCTTTGTGTAAAGCTGTGTTGACACAAGAGGTTTTTGTGTTTATGAAGCGCCTCTGTGAGAAAACCGTCATTCTCATCAAACCAGTCCTCGTTCTTGTGAGCTTTAACACCCAACACAACTGTAGCTGTATCTAAAAGATGAGAAGACAATGCAGTCCAAGCTGCATCAACCTCACCGACTTCACTGGTCAAAGGCGACAGCCCTCTAGCTATGGCTTCGGAAAATTCATCCCTCACCACGGGATCGTTTAGCTTTTCCACGCATAATCTCACAGGCTTCTTCACGTTGGACCTACGAGGGGGACAAAGGCGGAGACGCAATTTGGTGACAACTAAACGATGATCTGTCCAACAGTGTGCAGCACGCATGACGCGGGTTATCTGGACTTGACAGAGATCCTTCCGCCGAACAAGGGCGTAATCCAGCAGATGCCAGTGTTTAGATCTCGGGTGCATCCACGTAGTTTTGTGCTTAGCTGCAAGTCTGAACATGGTATTCGTGATCACAAGGTGATGCTGAGCACAAAGACTAAGCAGCAACTGACCATTGCTGTTCATACTTCCGATCCCATGTCTACCTAAAACACCAGGCCAAGCTTCGAAATCTCTCCCAACTCTGGCGTTGAAATCGCCCAATAGCAAGATTTGCTCTCTGGAGCGGATGTTCTGTAGGCATTGCGTTAATTCCTCGTAGAATTGATCCTTCACATCATCAGACTTATCCAGCGTTGGAGCATAAACGCTGATGACATTAAGGTAATTGTCATTTTCCAGGTGGAGGCGCAGCGTGGTGACACGGTCAGAAATATGCACCGGACACTCGCCAAGACGCTTTGCTATGTGATTTTTAACAGCAAAACCCACACCTGAACGCCGAGGCTCTGTAGAGGCGGCACCCTTCCAGTAGAAAGTGTAGCCACCTCCACCCTCCACCAGCTCCCCCTCATCGGCAAGATGCGTTTCGCTGATAGCAGCCACATCCACGTCATAGCGACGAAGTTCCCTGGCTACTATGGCAGTTTTCCGTTCAGGGCACGTGTTGCCGTCTCGATCCAAAAGTGTTCTCACGTTCCATGCGCCAAAAGTCATGATAGGTGTTTTGATAGTTTCCTTTCTGTAACGTCGACCACGAATTGAAAGATGCGGTGGCAGCCGCGGTAACTACCATCCGTATAGGTAGGGACGAACATTTTTTTAGGGCACCTTTTCTAGCCCCCTCTCTGGCTGAGCAGAGAAAGCAGTGTATCCCTATAAAGGGCTGCTTTGTCACTCCAGGTGCTGCCGAATTCGCACTGTCGCCCCTAATTGCAGTGTGAAAGCGACCACGGTGTACCTACCACACCCCTGGAGCCGCCTATGTGCAGGACTCAGACAAAGCCCAACCTGCATCAGACCAGACCTCTCTACTTTGCCCCATCGCCACAGGACTTTTACGCCATCGGAGTCAATAACGGAAGCAGTCAGGTACGCAGGATATATTAAGGTGCACAGACGTACGCGCAAACGCAAGTGCACTCACTCGTCCTTACCCTCCTGAGTCTGGTGGAACGAAGAACCGCTACGACCAGAGAAGGGCTCGGATGCTGTGTCTAACCGACGGTATCTACGTCCTCTACCGTCGCCCTAGGCCATCCACGTTGCCTTGCTGCCTCGCCGAGTCCACCAGTACCCGTTGCATATCTACGTGGGTTGCCTTCCCCACCGAGACAGACTTCGTACGTAATGCGGGAGGAATCCGCTGCAAGATCTAACCACTAAAGTGGTTAACCCCCTCTCAATCAGGTTTAGCCCGCGAGCCGACGCGGTATCCCGGGGTGTGGCCGCTGCACGCACTACAGCTACTTGGAGCCACTGACGAGAGTTTACCGAGTACCTACCAGTGAGGTCCCACAACCCGTAACGGGTCGGCCGGCGAGACCTTCAAAGATACTCAGCTACACCCCAAAAGTAAGTATCTATATAGCACGCAGAACAGGTGGGCGTTGGGGCCCAAAAGTTCTGGAATGGAGACCACGGACTGGCAAGCGCAGCGTGGGACGTCCACCAACGAGATGGACGGACGATTTGGTGAAGGCCGCAGGTTCAGGGTGGATGCAAGCCGCTACCAACCGTAATGATTGGGCGTCAATGAGGGAGGCCTACGTCTAGCAGTGGACGTCCTACGGCTGAAATGATAATGGTATAAAGTTTCAGTTCTATATGGCGTAGATAAATATAACAGTTCTGAAAAAAAAAAATATCACGAGACAAGTCACACCAATTGACCTAGTTCCAAACTAAGCAAAGCTTGTACCAGGCCTCATGCATGCCATGTACTTACGCGCGATATTTACCTACCGCGGGGACGATCGCCTGCGATCGAAATTCCAGTAGGTTGTCACAAGCGCGCGCCGACGCACGTTCATTCGTGTTCCACGGAAAAAATATGCCGCCTGAACTTTTATAAGTGAATGGTGAAACAGGGGGCAAATTTTAATATGACTATGCTAGAATTAATAGCTAATATAACAATTTGGAAGTTCGTATCGTGCTGTCCCTCTTACTCTTCTATAAAAAGCTATAAGCGTGAGCGGGATGGCACGATGCGAAGTTCGAAAGTTAACCTTCGTATTTAGTATAACGCTAGGGTACTATGAGCATGGCAATGTGTTCTACGCATTACAATAAATATCCTTTTTTGTTAGGATTCCAGAGCTAAAATGGCAAAAACGGAACCCTTATAGTTTCGCCATGACCGTCTGTCTCTTTGTCCGTCCGTGGCTTAGCTTAAAGAATATTAGTGCTAGAAAGTTTGCATGGATATAATATATAGCAATTATCCCGACAAAATGGTAAAACAACATGTAGAAAAAAAATTTTTAATCCAAACTGCCAGCCCTTGTCACTGTCGGCACGCACACATTCTTAAGGAGACGGAGTAGTATAATCTGTGGCTACAATCGCGGTAAGTACCAAGATTTTGTACGGGATGCAGTATCTGTTACGAAGTAACTATTAAGTAATCTGTGCTTGTACTATGGGTACTAGACAACGGATAAACATACTTATATAGATAGATACATACTTAAATAAATATTAAACACCCAAGACTCGAGCACAAACATTCGTATTATTCACACAAATGTCTGCCCCGACCGGGAATCGAACCCGGGACCTCAAGCTTCGTAGTCAGGTTCTCTAACAACTAGGCTATCCGGTCGTTTAAAAAATAATGATTGGAAACTTCACACACACCATTGAAATTTAAAGTTCATGGTAAATTTCAAATGTAATTGAACTGGGATTTGAACCCACGACCCTTTCTTTGCTTGAAAAGGCGACCACGGCTTATTTTTTATTTAATCCCCGACACAAAAAGAGGGGTGTTATAAGTTAGACCGCTATTGTGTTTGCGTGTGTGCGCGCGTGTGTGTGTGTGTGTGTGTGTGTGAGAGTGTGTGTGCACGCGTGTGTGTGTGTCTGTCTGTGGCATCATATGTAGCTCTTAAACGGGTGAACCGATTTGGATGCGTTTTTTTTTATTTGAAAGCAGTTTCCTTGGCGATGGGTCTTAGACATGTTTCATCAAAACATGTTTTTAGCTCATTTGTTAGCTGCGGAAGGGACCTTAGACTTTAATTTATTTCAAAATTGGTACAACCTAACCTCTGACCCGGTAGCAGGATCAGTTTCTGGACAACCTGTGTTTCTTTTCAGAGCAGGATGTGAGATCTTTTGTACATTTATTCCGTATGTGACTAAAACACAATTGTAGTCGTACTCGTAAATAGAGATTGTTCTGATATGAATCATAGGACTTTGTGTATAGTAATTTATGTGCATTTATTGTCAACTTTACTTATAATAGTGTAGTTAGTACTTACGATTTTATCTCTTCTTACAGATCTGCGAACCATAGATTCTATTCATAATCATCATCATCCCAGCCTATATTATGTCCCACTGCAGGGCACATGCCTTCGAATATTCCTTTCCTATCAACATTATACTAGTAAATGCAGAGTTCCTGTGTGTACATGTTTACTCTTTCACGCTCAAACTTCAAACCGGATTTTAATGAAATTTGGTATGTAGATAGCTGATTCTTTGAGCTTTCTTAGGCTTTTTTTAACCCGATATTTCCAGTGTTCTAAGTCTGAAGACCGAAAATTTTATAAGAATAAGAATAAGAATAAGAATAAGAATAAGAAATCTTTATTTCGCATAAGTAACGGTACATGTTAAAAAGAAAAAAAAATAAAAACAATAATTGAAAATAGAGATAAACTACTTATACGAAAAAGGAGTCCACTCAGCACTCGTCGGGTCACTAAGGGTGGCTCGACGCTGATATTATGTGGATCCTGGTTGTGTGTTGTGTGTGTGTGGATTTTGTTGAGGATTCATGCACCGTAAATAAAGACAACGATGTGATTCCTGGGAATTTACATGTCAATTTTTAAACTCCCAGAATTGAAATAACGAAAGAAATAACCAATCCGCACAGGGCCCTCGTGGGAACTACGGTCCATCTCATTCTCAGATTAGGCTTGTGCACGAATTGCTCGTTGAAAGGTATTACATTTATTTCGGGAAACTAAGAAACAGCTCTGATTGTGGAGGTTTTCGGAAACGAACAATCGACCTAGCTTGATCTTGACTCTGGAAAATGTGCGATAACGAGTTTTAGCTCAAACGAGGCTTGATTCAGGTATCAATAAATTTTAAACACAATTGTCTTCCTCCCCCCCTTCCTCGCGACCCGGCAGTAATCCTACCCCACTTTACGTACATCAGCTCCATTTCATAGCTAATTGGGAAATTTACCCAATCAGACGGCGCTTCCGCCCGCCCACTCAAGATGGCCACCTGACCTGCGCGCGCAATTGTCGTTAGAAGGTGTTGGGTTGCCAGGATTGAAGTTAAACTAAGGGTAAGAAGAGACGCCGACAGGCTTCTTATTTTAGTGACGTTCGTCCATCATTTAAAAATAAATTGATTTCGAGTCTCAAAGGGCTAACAAATTTAGCTCATTTAGGCTCCAAGTGCTTGTCAAGCACCAGCAGATGTTCCTGCGCTCTGACTTCAGGCCGGATGGTGTGGTGTTCAGTCGTTTTAGGGAAGCGACGAGACGTCCTTCAAAAATCCCTAAGTAGATATTGTGTTTGTTTTATATTAGTTTTCTTGGTTTTTTATTTGTATTTTTGAATTTTACAGCGCATTGGTTATAATTATACTGCAATGCTGTAATTTTTATTGATGAATAAATAATTAAATCTCATCATTGCAATACAGTAATTCCCTACCGCTATCGATGACACTTCCAAGCTCAAAATTTGCCAGCGAGTCATGGAGCGTAACATTCTAGGTGTTCGGAGGGTTGATAAGAGTCAGAAACACCTTCATGCGCTCCAGAACTCAGATTGTCAATGTGGGGACAAAGACCGCCAAACTCAAGTGATACTGGGCGGGACATTTCTGCCGAATGCATCGGCAAACATCGCCATCGATCGGGTTCCAAGCGACGGGCACCGGAAAAGGCCAAAACATTTTCACCCATTTTAGCAAGATTTTACAAGCATAGAGATGGGTGGTAAAAGGGGAGGCCTTTTCCCAGCAGTGGAACACCTAATAGGCTAATAATAAAACTGTTGACCCTGGATGGCTCGCAAGCCGCAGTTTACCGACCCGTCTTAGACAGTTGCCATTCGAAAAAAGAATGGAAACTCTGTTATTACTACTTACTTACACCGTCAACGGGCCAGCTGGTAGATGAATAAAGAGGTTGTCAAAGGAGTGTCGAATCTGTTACGTAGTAAAGTTTAATCTGTGGTTCAGAGTCAGGATCGCGGACTAAGTATTTAAATTCAAAAACAAGTAATAAATAATAAATAATAACTAATGCCTTATTAAAGTATCCCGAATTTGATACAGTAAGGTGTGGAGGGCGATGGAGAGGGCTATGCTTGGAGTTTCTCTCCGGAATCGCATTAGAAATGATGAAATCCACGCAAGAACTAAAGTCACGGACATAGCTAGAAGAATCGCCAGACATAAGTGGCAGAGGGCAGGGCACATCGCTCGTAGAATTGACGGCCGATGGAGTCGAAAGGTTTTCGAGTGTCGTCCGCGCACCGGATGACGCAGTGTAGGTAGGCCTCCAACAAGATGGAGCGGCGACCTAGTTAAGGATCGCGTTGGATGCGGATGGCGCAGGACCGATCTGTTTGGCGAGCCTTGGGGGAGACCTATGTTCAGCGGAGGTCTATCGGCTGGAATGCTGATGATAATGATGAAGGTGTGCAGATTTCCACACGAGATTTTAACATCACACATAAATTCAGAAAAACTGAAGCTCATGTTCAATCAAACCCACACCCTCTGTTTGAGATCCCATAGGTCAAACCACTAGGCCACCACATTATTCACGAGTCCTTTACCTAGTTCCCCACAATAACTAGACCTCATTAAGATGAGGTCAAAAGAACTGGTTCAAATTCAAGGTCCCGAGGAATCGCGTGCGGTTACGGACGGGACGGGCCCACGCCGGCACTTCCGACATTATTCAGCTAATCATTGCGAGAATGAAGTGTCATGAAAAGGTAAAAACTAGATGCTGTTTCGCAGAGAACCCAGCATCATCATCATTTCAGCCGAAAGACGTCCACTGCTGATCATAGGCACAGAATAAGTAATAGTACTAACGTACAGAAGGATCACTCTCGAACAAATGTCAACTATAGGTATAAAACTTGCCTACTCTTACTGCCTGCACGCGAAATTGAAACTTATCGTGTGATACGAGCGTTCATATTCCGTTGGGCACCGGTGAACCGACACCAAGGGCACAGGGTTCCCTTCCCACTCGCCGATATTTGGTAGGTATATATGTAAATCAAGAAAGATAACAGTGTGTATTAATTCAGTAAACTACCTTTAGTAAGTAAGTTAATTATTTATAAGATCATTTAGAAATTGCAAAAATCACAGAAAAAAACCGGCCAAGAGCGTGTCAGACACGCCCAAGATAGGGTTCCGTAGCCATTACGAAAAAATCAAATAATATTTTTCTAAGGATTTCGTATGTGTACGGAATCTTCAAAGTTAGGTATCGTCAATACTTTGAAAAAAGCTCGTATCTCAAAATCGTTAATCTGGCAAAGTGAACTTTATTACGCGCGTATCAAGGTTCAGTTTTGTTTACATGCTGATTTGAGATACGAGTTTTTCAAAGTAGTGACGGTATGTTTAATACCTTAGGCTACTATTTACTCTTAAACTACAAATAATTCCCAAGCAATCTTAGCCGCTATAATTTTCCTTGTAAATTTAATATATTTACTACCATTTTGAATTTAAATTTTAGAATTTAGATTTTAGAGGGGGGGGGGGGGGGACGGTCGATTTTAATGAAAATTTTCACTTTAAATTTGAATATTTCGCAAACAAATCACTGAATACAAAAATCATGTAAGCAACCCCTAAATGGTTTTAAAAGACCTATCCAACGATACCCCACACTATAGGGTTAGTCGAGAAAATAAAATCACCCCCACTTTACATCTAAAGGAGGTACCCTAAAAAAAATTTATTATTTTTTTTATTTAACCACTTTGTCGGCTTGACTAATATATATATTCATGCCAAATTACAGTTTTCTAGTACTAACAGTCTCTGAGCTTAGCCGCGGACAGACAAACAGACAGACAGACGGACAGACATGGCGAAACTATAAGGGTTCCTAGTTGACTACGGAACCCTAAAAAGATGCTTGAATTACGCGCGACGCGGCTAGCGTGCGGGCTGAAGACCAAGCGACAATCTACCGTCATACTCCTCCCGGGAGGAGCGCCGGCCGAAAATACCTAAACTGCGCAGTGAAACCCCCCTGACATAGGCCTCTCTCAAGGTTCACCAAACAGACCGATCCTACGCTATCGGCATCAAACGTATTCACGTAACCATAACCACACCATAACCTTCATCATCATCGTCGCTTCATCTTGGACTTTCTAAATAAATGGCAAGATTACTTTCTAGGTTGCTTCATCATCATCATCCCAGCCTATATACGTCCCACTGCAAGGCACAGGCCTCCTCTCAGAATGAAAGAGCTTGGGCTGTATCTCCATGTGGGCCCGTGAGGGTTAGAAACTTTACACGCACCGTTGAATCTCTTCTCATGTGTGCAGGCACACGGCGGACACGACGCACAAAACACGCGTTCTTGAATCTACATAAGCACGACGACGTCTGTACACGCGTACGCCTACATACATCGCGCGCGCACCGTACTGGTGAACAGCGGCGACAAGCAATGTCGCCTTGGGGGAGAGGGGTAACTCGAATCGGTGCGGGGCGGAGCTGTACGTTAGTAGGTCCTATTATATAGTCTGTGGTGCAGGTTTCCTCACGATGTTTTCCTTCACCGTAAAGCTTATGGTAAATTTCAAATATACTTTCGCACGTAAATTCCGAAAAACTCAGAGGTGCGAGCCCGGATTCGAGCCCACGACCCTCTGCATGAGAGGCAATAGGTCAAACCACTAGGCCAGCACAGCTTTGCTGTTGCATGAGTTTCAATAATTAAATTTGGTTCTGTAAACCCTTTTACACCTGTAACACGCTGCAGGGCACAGAACTCCTCTCAGATTGAGAGAGCTTGGGTCGTAATTCCGACGCGGGCCCAATGCGGATTGGGAACTTGAACAAAGTGTGTTCCTACCGTAAAGCTTATAAAAAAATTAATACAGATATTTTACTTACTTTGACTCTGAGTTTTGAGTTTGTTTAACTGACTCTATCGCATTCTTTGCTCATGTGACCGATAAACATATGTTTATATAATAACAAAAGAATATAGGTAATGTTTATTTTGCTTATAAGTTTACCTACCTCATTACGCGCGTGACTCTGTACCGTACGCTGACTTAATTGCTAAGAAAGTTAGCAATAGAAAGGGTAGACGTAGCAAGAAATCTTGGGCTAATTATGGACGGCGAGTTACGCTTTGAGAGCCATATAGCTCAGTTAGTTAGCAGCTGCTTCTATCGCCTTCGGATTCTTTACAATATTCGTGATTACCTCAGTGTGGATTTGCGTGTCCGACTGTGTGAATCGCTCGTATTGTCTAGATTAAACTATTGTGACGTCGTTTATGATGGTTGCTTACTAGGTCGTTCTGGGAGAATGCTCCAACGAGTTCAGAACGCATGTGCTCGTTTTTGCTTCAAAGTCCCCCCTCGGTCCCATGTCACTCCGTACTTGAACGCTGCTGATCTGCTTAAGATGCACAATCGCAGGCGCTTGCATCTTGCGTCTCTTTTGTTCGGTGTAGTGCGGTACAAAACGCCTTCGTACCTTTTTGAAAAAATCTCATGGTTGAAAAGTGTGCGCAGACTTAAGGCTATTGTGCCGCCGCACCGGACAGCGGCGTTTCGAGGCAGTTTTAGGTTTGCGGCGTCTAAGTGCTGGAATGACATCCCCCCTCCCATCTTAGGTGTGACTAGCAGGTATACCTTTGGGCGAAAGTTTAAAGGCTATTTGTTGTCATTACAAAAACCTTAATTTCCTCTCCTTTCCAGCACTAAGTATTTCACAAAACTTCTTTGATTTTTTTATTGTCTCGGTGATTTCATTTTTCATTATTCAATTAAGTCCGCGCAGGGTTGTATACTTGGCAGGTGAGGTATAGTATTTACATATGTTTGAGTGATTATTCTTTGCTTTTTTATATTCTAAAAATTATTTATTTACGCATGTAGTCTTATGTAGCTATTAGTGTGCAGTTTATTTATTTATTTATTTATCTATCTATACTTACAGCGATTCGGGTGTCACCAACGGTGCTGGCTGAAAATCAGCGCTGGGGTGCCATAAACGCCTCAGCATTATGCTGAGCCAGTGTCCGATTTGCAACCGCAATGACACATTCTATCTTTAGCTTTCGTGTTGTCTTTTGTTTTGTAAAATATTGATGATGTGTCTTGTGTTGTTGTAAATAAATGTATTTCTTTCTTTCTTTCTTTCTAGAAAGCAAAATGTTAATGATAATTCGTTAAACATCGCAATGTCTGTGATTGTCGGTTATTATTGATTTTCCATATAATTTGAAGATATCACGCATGATTCATCATCATCATTATTTCAGCCGTAGGACGTCCACTGCTGGACATAAGCCTCTATCATTGACGCCCAATCATTGCGGTTGGAAGAGACTTGTTCTCGGGTCTTGGGTGTTTGATGTGTATTTAAGTATGTCTATATATACAAAAAATAATGTAAGTATGTTTATCCGTTTCCTAGTACCCATAATACAAGCTTTGCTTACCTTACTTTGGGACTAGGTCAATTGACGACATTACATTTTTTTAACACGTGAAAATTACTGCAGGAATCGAAAGAGTTTTGCCTCCTAAACACGGAAAAATATTTATTATAATTTATTTCTCCATATTTAAAAAATACAAAAAATTAAAAAAATATATCTGAATTTACCAATACTACCACATAATAGATATGTTCCCTTTGCCCTTTTCACCAGAAAAAAGAACTGTAATAATTTTAAATTTGATAACAACCTCAACGTCAGATTTACGTCATCACTTTTTTTTAATAGAGACTAGACAAAAGTAATGGATCTATTGTGGTAATTTTGGAGTTATGCCCTTTTAGAATAAGCACATCTTAAAAAAATTGTTATAAATTAATTAATAATTCTAGTGAAAATTTAAAACTATCAGCGTCAAATCTTGTCAATTGGTGTGAATTGTCCCGTGATATTTTATTTATTTATACATTTTGTGATAACTTGTATAAAATCAAAGATCCATTATACAGGCAAGTTCCTCACACCTATTTGGCATTTTGCGGTTGTTAGCTCTCCTCACGAGAGCTGATAATCAAATTAGCCGGCCACATGATCAACTGGTGCGTAACTAGTTGCCGAAACGATAATTGCCAATAATTCGGCACCTGAGTCACGGGGCGGACCCCACGCTACCTATCATATCTCCCTCCCAGCCTAAACGTACCACTGTTGGGTACGCATGTATTGTAGGTTTCTGGATTATTGTGCGATAAATCTTCTAAAATATAATAACTATAAATTAAAAATTTTAAAAACCCCCAACGCAATTATGTCACTCGTATGTTTGAACATTAAGTCAATGCCCGTAATGCGTCTAAGATCTCTTCCGCAGCTAACAAAAGAGCTGATAACTTTGAAACGCTTGAACCGATTTTGGTGAAACATATCTAAGAACCATCGCCAAGAGACCTGCTTTCTTTTAAAAAAAACCGCATCCAAATCGGTGTACCCGTTTAAGAGCTATGATGCCACAGACAGACAGACAGACAGGCAGACAAACAGACACACACACATAGCGTCAAACTTATAACACCCCTCTTTCGTGTCGGGGGTTAAAAAACGGAACCCTTATAGGATCACTTTGTTGTCCGTCCGCCTATCTGTCAAGACCCTTTTTCTCAGGAAAGCGTGGAGGTATCCAAGCTGAAATTTATATCAAATACTCAAGTCTACTGTCACTTGAAGCTGTGAATAACTATAAAATGAAAATTTTAAAAACCCCCAACGCAATTATGTCGCTCGTATGTTTGAACAATAAGTCAATGCCCGTTATGCGTCTAAGATCTCTTCCGCAGCTAACAAAAGAGCTGATAACTTTGAAACGCCTGAACCGATTTTGGTGAAATATATCTAAGAACCATCGCCAAGAATACTGCTTTCTATTAAAAAAACCGCATCCAAATCGGTTCACCCGTTTAAGAGCTATGATGCCACAGACAGGCACACAGACATACAGACAGACACACACACATAGCGGTCAAACTTATAACACCCCTCTTTTTGTGTCGGGGGTTAAAAATCTCTTGTCACGGTGTTTGTCATCGATCTCCTCCGAGACGGCTGGACCGATTTTCATGTTTTTTTTTTCTCTATAGGCTATTTTATACCCCTATTCTTCACAAACAAAGTCGCGGGCAACAGCTAACATTTTATGCAAGCATGCCTACGAACTTTACGAGCATGAATGAAATGTGATTTATTTATTGGATCAGGCGTTACTTTGCGGAGTTCTAATTAATGAACTGAAACAATTACTTTGCTAACATAACATTTACAATTTTATTTTTATTAATTTAGGTACAATTTGTACACACACAACACACACACAACACCACCATTTGGTAACATTTGGAGGCATAGCGTACGGTTGTGGTACCGGCTCTGAAGATGAGCTCTGGTTGAGTTCGAGACGCGTCAGTGTAGTTTGGTGGTGGTGATGGTTGGGTTTGGGTGATTTGTGTGTGTTCGTACAGTGTGGAGGTGGAGGTGGAGGAACTGCTTGAAAACGCATATCTTACATAAACGTTACTATCGTAAGGTCGCGGGTGAGCAAAGTAATTGTTTCAGTTTATTGAAATGTAATTAATTATTAAACAGTTAGAGTACGTGCTCTTAATTAGATCACTGGAATTGTTGCCAATAAGTAGAGAAACTTCTGAAAAAGACATTATGAACTGCGGGTACGTATCAAAATATATAAAGTTTAAAATTAATAATGGACGAAATACATAATGGTCATATTGTATAATGCAATTTTCTTGGAAATTCTCAACTTTACAGGATTTTCATAAAATAAACCTAACCTAACCTAAACCAATCTATAGATTATACGATTAAAAAAGTTCGTTTTATCAATAGTTTCATAGAAAATTTTAGTATATATTATGACCGTTATGTATTTCGTCCATTATTCGTTTTAAACTTTATATATTTTGATACGTTCCCATGAACTGCTCCAGTATTTTAATTAAAAAGCTACCATGTTTAATGCATATTCTAATTACATGCATACTTTGGAAATGGCAAAGATTTTAGTCGAAGTCACACGAGACCTGCTGGCAGCTGCAGCTACCTCGGAATCCTCGGATAAAGAATTAGCCAAGCTATTCAAAATGGGAACACCGCCTAAGTGGAATCCTTCTTATCGTAATATACATAATATGTTTTAGTTATTATCATTTTTTTTTCTGTTTCTTAATGTACCTACTTTTACTTTGTATAGTAGCGGAATGAAAAGGTTCGTCATTTTTCGATGCACACGCATCTGGTCTGCACCGGCCTTTATTCTTTGATTTTTGAGGGACAGATATTTCTATGAAACATATATGATACAGAGTGGATGAGGACGGGGGTCCTTACCGAAAACAGGTGATAGTGTTGCTTAAACTGAACAACTTTCTTCAAGAAACATAGGTCGAAAACGATTTTTTTTTCACCTTTCCAAAATAGAATAACCTAGTCCTTAAACTCGTCGCTGAAACCGAGTTTGAAAGTTAAATAAATAAATAAATAAATAAATAAATAAATAAATAAATATCACGGGACAATTCACACCAATTGACCTAGTCCCAAAGTAAGCTTAGCAAAGCTTGTGTTATGGGTACTAGGCAACGGATAAACATACTTATATAGATAGATACATACTTAAATACATATTAAACACCCAAGACCCGAGAACAAACATTCGTATTTTTCATACAAATATCTGCCCCGACACGGGAATCGAACCCGGGACCTCAAGCTTCATAGTCAGGGTCTCTAACCACTAGGCCATCTGGTCGTCTAAAAAGTTACATTTGTATTTGCACGAGTATACCTTACGAGTAGCTAAAACCCATTATTTAAAGTGTTTCAGATTAAAATACCTATTTAGTTGGATCAACTGACTACTGTTCCACAAATAAGTCCTTTTTTTCTGCAAAATCGATGTCGGTATTGTCGTGATGGTTACAATTGAAGACGTAGTTGAGGTCATCGACTTGTTTCGAGTCAAATGCTTGGCCAGATAATGTGTTTAGTGCCATTTAGTACTAACTAAAGGACAAAAGTTTCTGACTTTGTGCGTTTATTTGTGTATAAATATTTAGTTTCTTATCAAAATTCTGTTGGATATGATAACGGTAGACTCATTAGTTGAATGCGCGAATATGTATGTATCCTTACTGCACTTAACAATGTAAAATATATATTTAGTACAAAGGCGAACATTCCTAATAAGGAATTCCTTCATATTGATCAGACATATAATTATTCTGGAACATTTCAGTAGATGGTAGGATTACACTGGGAAAGTGGTAGATTCTTCGACATTCATAGGATCATCATTTTGATGCCTTAATTAAATAATGAATTTTGACTTTGAAAGAAGGTTGAACTTATTCGGAGAGTAGGGTTCCTAGTTGACTACGGAACCCTAAAAAAGCGGAAAGTCGCGTAATTATGCAATATGTCCGACACCAACAATATCGCCTTCTGATTTATGATTGTTCATGATGAGCAAAATAGCCGGAAAACGTAACGTCAGGAGACGCAAAACGTCATGGCACCGTAACGTAAGAGATATCAGGGGGGTTACTACGAAATTCGAAGTTCGAAGTTCGGATCGTGCGGTCCCTCTCACTCTCGTAATAAATACCATTAGCGTGAGCGGAACGGCATGAAACGAAGTTCGAATTTCGCGCTTCGTAGTATAGGGCCAGGACTGTAGAACAGATATTTAAGCTGGCTATGGACAGGACGAGATTTAAGAAGCAGACTGCCAACCTTCAATAAAAGGGTTAATTTGACGGAATACCTAGTAAATGTTTTTAATAGTAAATTATAAATCTTGATTTTTTACAGAGTAATCCAATTTAGATGGCTTTTTTTATTAGATTGTACGTCAGGTTAAGAAATGGTTCGTCACTTTAAATTTGACATTTGCTTGCACCAAGGCAATTGTCACTCCTGTCAACATTTTTAACCGCCGACACAAAAATAGGGGTTTTATAAGTTTGACCGTATGTGTGTGTGTGTGTGTGTCTGTCTGTCTGTGGCATCAAACGAAACAGAATATCGCATTGACGTTTCCCATTTTTAAAAAGGTACTAAGAGTCTATGACTTGATAAAGGAATCAATTTAATAACTGACGAAGGTTTTCGTACTCTGACTGTACCTATTAAAACAAAAAATACCCCAACGGTGTTAAATAAGTGTTTTATTTAATCATGAAAAGTTCTTTCTAACCATCGATATCTTCGCCAATCCCGGACCAATATAAAAAAAATTAAAGTGTAATATCGGATGTTCATAAAATAAATGTTATCAAAATTAATATACAGCAACTATAGGTAAAAATAATTTAAATTTGCTATCGGTTAATTGTTTTTCTTATAAGAAAAGTTATGAATGAGCTTACCAAATGTTTCAGCATTTTATTTTTTGGCTAAATAGAGACAAAACAAACATTCATCTTTAATTTTTTTAACTTACCAATGTCCCCAGGTAGCTGTGCCCGATCTCGTCCTCGGACGTATCCTCGGACACCAAGTTCTGCTTCTTGAATCGCATTTTCACAAAAAATCGACTAGCAGCACTACACTGAATAAAAACTCAACGAAAAAAATCCAACAATTTTTTTGGTATTTATATCATCAACAAAAGCGAGTCGTTGAACAGTTTTACCGACGTTTTCGAAAAATATTTTTTTTTTTTTTTTAAGAAGTACCTAGTTAGATCACTTTTATATTACACATGAGCTTATTATTTTGTTTATAAAATGTAATCTATTTTTTTGGAAATTATTTATAGTTACAACAATAACAAAAAAAAGTTAATACTGCGGTGTTCTTTCTCTTTGACTAGATGAATAAATGTTTTCTTTTTTTTTACATTTTTTTTCCTTGGTTCGAACCGCGCCACCGGTCCAGGTAAACTGCACCAATCGCGACTCCGGCGCATGAAGCTGAAAGTAAAGCGGCGGCTACGGCAGGACTGGAAGTTTTTAATTATAAAGCGGTATTTACAGAGAGGCGTTTTTTTTGCAAGTGAGGCAAATATAGTCAACTATTGTCTAAAACAAGACCCCGCGCAAGAACTAAAGTCACGGACATAGCTCGAAGAATCGCTAGACTTAAGTGGCAGTGGGCAGGGCACATCGCCCGTAGAACTGACGGCCGATGGGGCCGAAAGGTTCTCGAGTGGCGTCCGCGGACCGGAAGACGCAGTGTAGGTAGGCCTCCAACAAGATGGAGCGACGACCTGGTGAAGGTAGCGGGAACGCATTGGATGCAGATGGCGCAGGGCCGATCTGTTTGGCGAGCCTTGGGGGAGGCCTATGTTCAGCAGTGGACGTATTTCGGCTGAAATGATGATGATGATGATGATGATTGTCTAAAAAAAACGTTTTAACTTTCTGGATTTAAAAGTCTGCAAATAATAGTAATTATCTATCTAAATTGTTTTTATACCCATTAAAGACTGAGTTTTAAGTATATTATTAATTTGAGGATAAATAAATAAATAATTAATATTAGGGGACAATCTCACACAAATCAACCTGTCCCAAACTAAGCAAAGCTCGTACTATGGGTACTAGACGACGATAGACACAATTATATAGATAAATAAATACTTAAATATATAGAAAACCTCCATAACTCAGGAACAAATATTCGTGCTCATCACACAAATAAATGCCCTTACCGGGATTTGAACCCAGGACCTCTTGCTTCGTAGGCAGGGTCACTACCAACTAGGCTAAAGCGTACGTTACCTTGAATCACGCTCGACTAACGTCAATAAGTAGGTAAGTATGCTTTTAGGTAAACTGTTGGCAGCGTCGTTGTCTCCAAAATAAAATTCCACCAATCAGAGCCCGTCTTACGCGCCGCAAGTTGCCCAAGCACGCGAACTTAATACTAACAAATAAATGGTCCCATATGGTATAGATCGAGTCATTCATGATGTCGCGTGC
The DNA here is from genome assembly GCA_947563465.1 of Archips xylosteana. Lineage (NCBI taxonomy): Eukaryota > Metazoa > Arthropoda > Insecta > Lepidoptera > Tortricidae > Archips > Archips xylosteana. The sequence continues at coordinate 12,461,617 of OX387368.1, forward strand.
CGTGGTTCTTATTGCAATGTCATTAATGTCTAATTTTGTCAAATTCATGAGTCTTCGTGAATGGCACTAGCTTTACCGCTTGTCTATAATGGGTGTTACTTACATACATAATATTCAAAAATTCGTTGCTTTTTAGAATATTTGTTAGCATAAATATTGCAAAAGCATTTCCTGCAATGTGTTTCAAAATATAGTGGAGAACTTTATAATTTTATAATGTCAAGTTTACTTAAATGAATGAACGTGTTAGCAGTACCAAATAAATGATATTCATCTGTCTATATATTATAAATATTTCAAATATATTCTAAAGAATGCCAATTTTATGAACATAAAACCACTATTTCTGTATTTATTTTTCTTCCTTATAATACGAAGCATTTCTTTTTACCTAATATAAACCACGCTGACTAAAATGTCGTGAAAAACTAAACAAGCAAATCGGTAAGTAAATACGTACGCAACCAAAAACAATGACTGGGAATGACAAAGCTCGTCCCTTTAAAGGATTTACACCAGTCAACCAATAAGTGGATGAGAGGACGATTTAGTAAAAGAACGCCAAAAAAAAAAACAAGAACGGGAATATTTTCACTTTTTATCACGGGATAAGTTCGCCTTTATAAATTATGTTTCTGTTCTTATTTGTTAATTTCATGTTTTACATAAATAAAAACTGAAGTCTTAACTCTCAATATGCACGCGTCCTTACAGTCCTTAGCATCATTGCCTCATCTGCAGAGTTTGTGCTACCGTTTAGAGCGCGCGATAACGAGATAGTGATGTGCTATTATCGTGATAATGTCTGCTAGGGTTGGGAGCGGAATGGAAAATATGGAAGCGATATCGAAAGTAACTTGTTACTTAGTAACTTATTACTCTGTTTGTATTTTTACGTGTTACTTCATTAGCAAAAATTAACTGTGGCATGTATAACTTAAGTTTTTCTTTAAGTTCACTCATTATATTGTGCCGTTTTTTGCCCAAATAAACATAAAACTTTTTTACACAGATTTCAGTACTTTTAATATGATAAGGATGAAGAGTTGCTTCGTCAAAAAAAGAGGTATTTATGTTACCGATGTTATGATGGTTTTTGATGTTGCATTGCTTTATTCAATGAAAGAGATGAAAAAGTTTACCACAAATTTGAATACTACGCGGACGAAGTCACGGGCAACAGCTAGTATTATCATACATGAATTAGTCAGAAGCTTATTTGCGTTGCTCTTACGGTTCGAGTAATTACGTTATTATAGGCTTACTAAAGATTTATTCAAGAGTATCACAGCGCAATGCGACTGACGAAATTTTATAATTGCAAAAGGCATGCCATCTAAACTGGCGATGGGTCGTTCACGATTTTAACGTCAACGCAACTTGACCGTCAGAGTGACATATTGTAAGTTAATCCTACTCTGTTAAGTCTATAAGTTTGTACCGGTCTGGCTCTAGCTGTTAAGTTACAAACTGTAATTTAAATAAATAAATATTTCAATACGGCGTCCGCAAAAAAAATATGGAGGAGGTTAGACATTTTCTTTTTATTATTATAACAATATGGGTATGAAATGGTAGCTAACAGTAATATAATAAGCTATATATTCCTGTGTAAATGGTTCAACAGGAATATTAAAAAAAAAAAACAAAATAAGTATTTTAGCTCCAATTTTTTAAGTAGGTATCTAATTTATTTTTAATTTTGTAGGTTAAACTCATTTCATATATTGTTCGTATACCTACTCATAGATTTGGATATTCCGTTCTTGGGTAATTTAAAATACGACAAACGTCAAAGCACATCACTAGCATTAACGTTTATCGACACGCCCCCCACTAATCAGCCGATAATTGGGCGGCTCACGAGTTATAAGATCACGTGATTTCGCAAAAAGCTGAAAAAGGTCAAGGACAAAAAGGTTGAGTGTAAGTTGAGCCAAGTCACTATAAATAAATACATATAATCAATGAAGTATATTCATGCCAAATTACAGCTTTCTAGTACTAACGATCTCTGAGCTTAGCCGCGGACGGACAGACAGACAGACAGACATGGCGAAACTATAAGGGTTCCTAGTTGACTACGGAACCCTAAAAAGCAACTGTCAAATCTCCGTAAGTAAATTTCTTTTAGGTGAATCATCCCAGCCTATATAAGTCCCACTACAAGGCACAGGCGTCCTCTCAGCATGAGAGGGCTTGGGCCGTAGTTCCCACGCGGGCCCAATGCGGATTGGGAACTTCACACACTCGAATTTCTTCGCAGGTGGTATAAAGGTTTCCTCACGAAGTTTTCCTTCACCGTAAAGCTCGTGGTAAGTTTCAAATATTGTAATTTCGCACATAAATTCTGAAAACTCAAGAGGAGCGCGCCGGGATTTGAACCCACGATCCTCTGCTTGAGAGGCCATAGGTCAAATCGCTAGGCCACCACGGCTCTTCATGGCTATCAGGAGAATAAGCAAATCAATCAGCAACAATTTCATTTTGAACATGAAACTATACATATTATTAGATAGAATCATTCATGATGAGATGAGCTAGACATCGGTGACTCGTGGCAATTAGGTAGCACTAGTGATGAGACACGCTTTTCAATTGCCTTTTCAGATAAGAGAAAATAATTCTTTAAAATTGAAAGGTCACATTTATTACCGAGACTACATCCAAAAGGTAAACTTGTTTATCGAAAGCTAAAAATAGCATTATCATAAAATCCAGGTTACCTTACAATAGTAATTATTAATAGCTTATTACAAAATAAAGAAGTTGAAATCAAAGAGAAAACCAACAAATTTACGCAAGAATGCTTTTTACAAGCTTTTATTTAACTTGCAATGTATGTATGTATGTATGTACGGGTCAAATTTTGGAAGTCGATTTTGACCCACTTCCAGTGGTCGGATTGGCTTGAAATTTGGTATACTTATGTAGGTTGGATGACAATACAAGTACAGTCAACAAAAAAGCTTGCAATAAAAAGGAAATTTTTAACAATTACTTTTTTTTTTACCAACACACTCAAATAGGAGACGTAGGATAACTTCTAAAAATTTTGAACAAATATTTATTGTCTATCACGAAAGTCAAATATTAAATGGTTGAAAAGATTTCTTGTAATTGGTTTCTTTGCTCGATTAGTACAGAGAAACATAGTCACTCCACTAGTCTGTCAGAAACGTTACCGATGTCTAATGATGACTCGTGCCGTGGTTCTTATTGCAATGTAATTAACGTCCAATTTTGACAAATTCACGCGTCTTTCTGAATGGCACTAGCTATATTAATATATTATATACCTAACCTACGCTGAAACTCGCTCATAGTGAAAAAATACGGATAACTCACGTCCTAAAGGACATCAGTGTGTACTTATATGCTTTCCAATAAGTTAAAAATATATATTTTATTTAATGCACCAATTTGTTTAGGTTAATTTTCTCTTTACTTATCATTGATTGTCTAGTCTTGTTTCTGATGCGTTCAAAGGTTAACTGGAAGAGTTTCCTTTAAGGGATAAATTCGCCTTTGTTCAGCTGTTTGTCTTGTAATTGTTAATTTCATGTGTTATGTACAGTAAATAGTTTTTCATGCAAAATACAAAAAAAAAATAGTTCCTTTTTGTTTTTTTTTAATAATTACTTAGTTTTTTTTTTAATAGTTTTTATTAGGGTTCCGTACCCAAAGGGTAAAAATGGGACCCTATTACTGAGACTTCGCTGTGTATTTTGTGTATTTTTTTATAATTTAGAAAATTCCTGATCGATACAGAAGATTTGGCAGCCGCCGTGGCGTGTGGCTCCGGGAAGAAGGGCTACGGATAAGCCCGAAACACGTCAAGGTAAACTCGTTTTAAGACGTGGGTGATCTGTATATCTAATATATAAAAATCTCGGCTCGACCGATCGTTATGAAACTTTTTTCCGTATTCGGTAGGCCCGAGAATAGGTCGTAGCCCCATTCATCGCAGACGGAGTCACGGGCAACAGCTAGTTTTCACGTCTTCGAATTCGTAACGAAGTGATCCAACAGAGAACCAACGTTATCGACATAGCCCACCGCATTAGCACGCTGAAGTGGCAATGGGCCGGTCATATAACCCGAAGAACCGATAACCGTTGGGGTAGACGAGTTCTTGAGTGGAGACCACGAATCGGCAAATAGCGTAGGACGTCCTCAGACTCGGTGGAGCGATGATCTTCGCAAGGCAGCTGGCAAGAGCTGGATGAGAGTGGCCGAAGATTGTGCTCAGTGGCGTGCCATGGGAGAGGCCTATGTCTAGCAGTGGACGAACATAGGCTGATGATGACGTCTTTGAAACTCGGACTTATCTCCTGTAATCTGCGCGTGAGACAGCTGATAGCGCGGAAGTAGCGCGGCCCTGAGAGCACGCGGCGTCTGAGTCCACTGTCCCACGTTTTCAGTACCGTATCGTTCGCGTCCATTTCGTGAAGTTATTTTGGGGATTTCTCGACCCCCTCCCTCCTTGGTGAGATCAATATAAATAAATCCATACTAACGTTTAGGTTAATTTCGTCCACATTCCTACTTCGTCCACATTCCCACTTCGTCCACACTCCCTTTTCGTCCACAATCCCATTTTGTCCTTTTCCCACTTCGTCCACATTCCCACTTAGTCAACATTCCCATTTCTTTTCTTTGCGTTTTCTTGCTTTGCTTGCTTAGCACTTTGGAATGGGTTTTTGTCTTCTTTCTTATTTCGAACGATTGTGTTTCATGTTTAAAATTTTCTTTTAAAGATATTTTATGAAAGATATATTTAAGAGGGAAGGGACAGATGCGCACTCAGACTTAGGTTATATGTAAGTTAAAACAAAAAAACTGCATGCATGGGAAGTCATGATTTATATAATAAATTTACTATCTACTCGTATTGTATAAGTACTTAGATTAGTTACGCGTGAGCAACTCAGTCTTTCACTAACCGAGGCCACGCAAAATCCTTAAAATTAGGATTAAGGACTCGTTTTGCATGTTTTGTAATGTTCTTTGCTTGAAATAAACAGCTTAAAATTTTTTTTTTTTTTTTATCTTTATTATTGTTTTACTTTATGACACGATCTTGTTTGTGCTGTGCGTGTCTTGTTTATTGTCCCAATCCATTTTAAATATGTCATTGCTATAATTTTAATTTTCATTTTCATTTCCTTTTCACATTGTCACTCTTTTTTAATTTGTTGCATGTTAGAATAATTAATTTAATTAAATATCGTTTTGCTTGCTGCGCGTGTGGTTGGCCGTGTCAGTTGTCGATGTCAGTCAACGCCGCCACTTGTGTTGGTAGCGTTGATTATAAAATGGTCGCGTTGCGTTCACAATTAGACACGGTCCGCTCGTACGTGCAGCGAGCAAATGACGGCCTCACGGTCCCACCGGAAGACCAGCGCTGGCTCTCGCTCGAGCCGGCATTATGCTGAGGTGGGTCCGTTTCTTGATAGTTGTAGTTGCCTTACATTGTTATCTCGTATGCCTATACAATAATTGTAACTGTCACTGTCACGAAAAAATGTTTTTTCTTTCTTTTTCTTTCCATTTCATCCACATTCCCACTTAGTCAACATTCCCATTTTGTCCATATTCCCACTTCGTCCACATTCCCATTTCCTCCGCAATCCCATTTTGTCCACATACCCATTTCGGCCACATTCATTATAATGTATTTTTTTAATGGGGTGTCTTAGGAATGTGAACGAAATGGGAATGCGGACGAATTGGGAATGTGGACGAAATGGGGATGTGGACGAAATGGGAATGTTGACGAAGTGGGAACGAACGTGGACGAATTGGGAATATGGACGAAGTGGGAATGTTGACAAAATGTGAAGTGGACGAATTGGGAATTGACTGTGGACGAAATAGAATTGCTGACGAAGTGGGAATGTGGACGAAATTAATCTAAACGATATTATAAATGTGAAAATGTGTTTGTTTGTTGGTTTGTTTATGTCTCCTTCTTTCACGTTGAACTTGAAACTCAGCGACGGATTACATGACATAGTTAAAGGGCTGGAGAGTGAGATAGGTTTTTTTTTTACCACGGGAAAATATCTCATTCCCACGGGAAAACACGTTTTAATCTACTTCAGCGGGGGCGGAGCCGCGGGCATCAGCTAGTTAGTAAATAAATAAATCACGGGACGATTCACACCAAATTGACCTAGTCCCAAACTAAGCAAAGCTTATAATGTGGGTGCTAGGCAACGGATAAACATACTTTTATAGATAAATAAATAAATAGTTAAATACAATATTAACCCCCTGGTTCACCATCCAATTTGACGGATAAATGTGATGCCGTCTCTGTTTGTTTTGTTCGAATAGACGGAGACGGCATCACATTTATCCGTCAGTTAAAATTAATCAATGGGTGGTGAAACAGCCCTTAAATATCCAAGAATCGAGCTCAAACATTCATATTTTTCATACAAATATCTGCCCCGACCGGGAATGGAACCCGAGACCTCAAGCTTTGTAGTCAGGTTCTCTAACCACTAGGCTATCCGGTCACCTATGTCCCGTTATTTGGCTCGAACCCCCACCCTTTGCCCAAAATCTCACGTGTTATATTTTTAGAGCTACTATCCTACTTTGGCGGCGTTCACTGATTTTCGCACTTTTTCCATTATTTAAGTTGTGAAGCCTTATTTCTTGCCAAATGTCATATGTTTACGTGAATGGGGATTATTCTATCGGTAGTAATTCTCTATGAAAACGCTCGTCCAAAAAATCGTATCTTTAAATCGCATGAACTTCGAAATTTCATGTTGTACGGTAGGATAAAACCATGTTTAAAATTTCCAACATAATACAAAAAACTGCTCTCGCAACCGTTTCAGTAGCTTTTGGCAAAAAAGGCAAAAGAAAATCTCTTACCTCGTATCCGTTTCATCGCGCATGTGTGAAAAATATCCCTAAGATACGGTATCATCTTCTGGGGTAATTCTACCAATAAACAGTCAGTTTTTATTGCGCAAAAAAAATGCATTCGAGCTATTCGTGGCCTTAAGAATTCTGATACCTGCAAGCCTCATTTTAAAGAGCTGAAGATATTGACCTTGGCCAGTTTGTACATATACGAAGTTGCAGTCTTTGTCAAGTCAAATCCAACGTTATTTCCATTGCAATGTTACAACGGCTCTAGAAGTGTTCGCCATAAGCATAAAATACAAACTATGAAAGGCAGAACAGCTTTACTAAGGAAAAGTGTCCTAGGCATGGCAACGAAAATTTATAATTTCTTACCCGAAAGCCTTAAGACGCTGTCAACACCAACGTCGGCGCACACTGTCTATTTGTATCGGAGTAAACGAGATGCCGCTATTACTGGGCAGCCGGGTATATTAAAATTTATCGGGCAAATATTTAATTAAAAAAAAACTGTGGATTATTTGTGAAATACGACTCGTTAGCGGTTTAGGTATGAATATGTTCACTTCATGTTTTTAATTGCAGACCCATACGCCAAAAAAATAAAGACATAGAACCGTTTAATGATGATTTTAAGACCTATCTTTGCAATTATTTTCTATCGAGCCGATTTCGTCCAATTATGTATCGAGTCCGTCCACGGTCTTTGAAATATGATGAATATTAACATATAATTTTTTTGATGTGCTAGAACAAGCAGTTTTTCTTAAAAAACTGTTTAAATGACATCAATTTCAACAAAATTAGGTGTTGTCAGCCTCTTAAGACGCTGTCAACACCAACGTCGGCGCACACTGTCTATTTGTATCGGAGTAAACGAAATGCCGCTATTACTGGGCAGCCGGGTATATTGAAATTTATCGGGCAAATATTTAATTTAAAAAAAAACTGTGGATTATTTGTGAAATATGACTCGTTAGCGGTTTAGGTATGAATATGTTGACTTCATGTTTTTAACTGCAGACGCATACGCCAAAAAAATAAAGACATAGAACCGTTTAATGATGATTTTAAGACCTATCTTTGCAATTATTTTCTATCGAGCCGATTTCGTCCAATTATGTATCGAGTCCGTCCACGGTCTTTGAAATATGATGAATATTAACATATAATTTTTTTGATGTGCTAGAACAAGCAGTTTTTCTTAAAAAACTGTTTAAATGACATCAATTTCAACAAAATTAGGTGTTGTCAGCCTCTTAAAGAGTAGACTTCAATACATTTAAGAAGCATTTAAAGGCAAAGCTTATGACTGTAGCATATTATAGTATTGATGATTTTTTTATGAATAGAACCTGACATTTCAATCAATTATTTATTTAGCTTCAATCAATTATTTAAATTTACTTCATTGAGACTCTGTATTTAGCGTAGGTAAAATGTCTATTTGTTTTTGTAGCTGTGTTTGGTTATCTTTTATTTTTTAAGTCATAAATTTGTACACCTTTAAGGTAGATCACAGAGATCTGTTCTTTACTTTATTGTACGACCCATTGTATTTTACCTGTGCATCACAAATAAAATTATTATTATTATTAAGAATTGCAAAGACGCCGTGCCGTCCGGAACAACGGGCTCGTGAATCTCTTCCCCTTGCGGTAGACAATTACCCATTATGCGTGCTCCTTCGTCTGCGCGAGCGCGCGTCGGCTATGATCCTTTACGGTGTAGCGGTCTTAAAGACGAGCGACGACGGAACGAATCATCATCATCATCTTATGTTCGTCCACTGCTAGACATAGGCCTCTCCCATGGCACGCCACTGAGCACGATCCTCGGCCACTCTCATCCAGCTCTTGCCAGCCGCCTTGCGAAGATCATCGCTCCACCGAGTCTGAGGACGTCCCACGCTACGTTTGCCGATCCGTGGTCTCCACTCAAGAACTCGTCTACCCCAACGGTTATCGGTTCTTCGGGTTATATGACCGGCCCATTGCCACTTCAGCGTGCTAATGCGGTGGGCTATGTCGATAACTTTGGTTCTCTGTCGGATCACTTCGTTATGAATTCGATCTTTTCGACGGAACGAATTCATACTTAATATTATAAATGCGAAAGTGTGTCTGTCTTTCTGTCTGTTAATTACCTCTTCACGCTTAAACCGCTGAACCGATTTAGATGAAATTTGGTATGGAGATAGTTTGAGACCCTGAGAAGGACATAGGATAGTTTTTAACCAGGAAAATTGGATAGTTCCCGCGGGATAGCGATAAACGAATTCTTTGCAGACGGAGTCGCAGGCAACAGCTATCTAATACCTTTAAACGAGCAATTCTTGTATATATGTATATGTATATATATATATATATATATAATCAGGATCTCGGAAACGGCTCCAACGATTTCGATGAAATTTGGTATGTGGGGGTTTTCGGGGATGAAAAACGGATCTAGCTATGTTTCATTTTCAGAAAATCGCTTTTACTCGTGTTTTTGTTATTTTTGTTTGCATTAGAATATAAATCTAAATTTCGCCGACTTCGAGCAGATCATAATGGCACATTAGAAATCGGGTGGTCGCGGATCCAGCCGACCTCGGTTCGATTCCACGTTTTTTTCAACATTTTTAGTTTTTTTTTTAAGTTTATTTTTCATGAGAAAACGTCAAGTTTCTTCTTTTGTGAGAAAAAGTTACTTTTTTGTTAGAAATATTATAGGGAACGTGCAGTAACTATAAGCGGCAGCACTAATGCGACAGAAGAGACACTATGCGGACAGTAAAACAAACTTATCAAGGTAAAACATTCAAATTGATGGCACCCTTATGGCACCAGTTGGCAGCACCGTCTATGTGCACGTTTCCTATTGGGAGCACAGAACAGGAAAAGCCGGTTGTCTGTAAAGTCGGTTTACGGACGATAGTTTAACGTGACTTAACCCCCCCCCCCCCCCTCCGGTGTTTTTGTCAAATATCTTGAAAACGGTGCATCCTACGGCAAAATCAATGAAATTTTCATCCCCCCTTTAATGCCCCCGCGCTCCCTCCCCCGCATCCCCTCCCCCCTCACCCCTCCGGTGTTTTGATCTCGGAAACGGCTCCAACGATTTCGATGAAATTTGGTATTTGGGGGTTTTCGGGGATGAAAAATTGATCTAGCTTGGTCTTATCTCTGGGAAAACGCTTGGTACCGAGTTTCTGCCCGAGCAGAGCTCGGTCGCCCAGGTACTTACTAATAAATTCAAAATCAAAAATTCATTTCCATGTACCCTCATTTATGATTGTTTTTCAATTGGCACACTTTAAGATCCGCTTTTCACAACCGTCACGTGACAAACATACAATTTGTTGAGTTTTCCTGTTAAATAGCCACTACTAGGCAACGAGAACGGCAACTATGTCACCATTTTGTATCAAAACGTTGCACCATAACTAATAAATAGCGACTCTGTGTGCAGCGCAACCTCAATTAAGTCCATTTCGGTAAATAAGAGCCTGTTGATTTTCCTCAACCTATAGGTTTTGATTTTTTTTTTATTATGAGACGATAGCAAACGAACGACCTCTTTAGCCTAGTTGGTAGTGACCCTGCCTACGAAGCAAGAGGTCCTGGGTTCGAATCCTGGTAAGGGCATTTATTTGTGTGATGAGCACGAATATTTGTTCCTGAGTTATGGATGTTTTCTATATATTTAAGTATTTATTTATCTATATAAGTATGTTTATCGTCCTCTAGTACCCATAATACAAGCTTTGCTTAGTTTGGGACTAGGTAGATTTGTGTAAGATTGTCCCTTAATATTATATTATTATTTATTTATTATTTTTTAACTGATAGAAAATGATCACCACCGCCCATAAAGATCAACAACTCAAAGAGAGTCACTGATCTGTTGCTGGCCTTTAAAAAAAGGAGAGGTCATAGGGGGAGGGGGATTTCCAACATTTCACTGCTTTGTAACACTTATTTATTTATTTATTTATCTATGGAGAACCAACGGCTTAAAATACAGTTTAAGTTATCGACATAGCAACACAAAGCCAATTACAGGAACTCACAAATAATGAAAAAATAAATTAAAAAAGTTTAAGCTAAGTTTAAACAAGGTGACATGCACTATGCCAAACAACACACTAATCAAAATAACACAAAAAAAAAACAAATACCTAACTATCCAGTGCGGCAACAGTGCGCTCAATCAAAACACCCCGCCACCAAACCTCGTCTCACAGATGGGATGCTACAGTTAAAAATGTCAATGTCCATATTTTTCATCAGGTTGTTTATATTACCACTAGCGCGTCTGAGAAAACTGTTTTGCCTGTACCTAGTTGGCGTGAATTCAACAGAAATAGGAGGATAAAACCTTTTAAGCCGAACGGGCGTGTCAAAAGAAAGTTTCTGAAGCAATTCAGGACTATCAACGCTGCCGTTGATAATGCTCAGGATGTACGTAACACTTAACACATAATCGAAATTAAGTAAAAGCATTATGTTTAAGTGTACTTAACCGGTTCACTGTTGGATAGCATAACATTTTTACGCATTTTTCATCAATACAATACAATACAATGACCTTTATTGTACACCACAAATAATACAAAACAATCGACATATAAATCAAAAAAAAATCTATTAATTTCGCAAAATTCTTTTTCTCAAAACCATTAATTATTCAGAATTGTTATAAAACAAACCTAACCTAACCTATAGAGTCCAGGATAGGATTACAGGATAACCCAAGGACAACCATTGCAAAAATTCCTGAATAATTATCTAATGGAATGGTCACTGACAATAAGTTTTTGTTAAAAATTTAATTTTAAGATTAAGCTTTTTAGCTGACTGTACTTTTTGTTGACTGTACAATTACGTTGTCATCCAACCTACATAAGTATATCAAATTTCAAGTGAATCCGACACTGGAAGTGGGTCAAATTCAAACTTCCAAGATTTGACCCGTAGGTACATTACATACATAGGTACATTGCAAGTTAAATAAAAGCTTGCAAAAAAGGGTTACCTATGCCAAATGATAAAATATGCGTAAAAATTTTATGCCGCAAGACTAGATCCCTATTGGGATTGAGCTAAAAACCTCAAAAAGTAGGTAATAAAATAACGCCTGCAGAATCATTTTGTTGTCCATCTGTCTAACTATCGAAATTATAACTCAGAGAACTTTCTATTTTAACGGCCGATATTTAATTTTGATGAGATAGAAATTACGAAAAAACGCCGTTAAAACGCTGTTCATTGACCATTCTATGATTTTTTTTTCATATTTTGAACAAATTCACTATAAAAAAACCACTATAAATAAACACCGCGCGTGCGCTGCCAGCAGCAAAACATAACACTATAGATCACAATAGTAAGCAAATAATTATACCCACGATACTAACCATCATAATTACTGGTTCTTCTATCACTATGCATGAAGACAAATAAAGAGCACAATAATTATTATAATTAAATCTTCTGGGATATGGGATATGGAATATGGGAAGAATGGAGGGAAGTGGGACTTGAAACACGGAAGCAACTGCGATACAAATTAATGGAGTCCTCATACAATTACTACCTATTGGTATTGCTATTTTATTACTGTTAGGGCGATTGTGCACTACAAGACCGGACCGGAAAAAAACGGCCCGGAATTAGGAAAAGTCTACAAAATTGTCCGATTTTTTACGGTGCGATATGGAAAACTCTTTATCTATACTAATATTATAAAGGGGAAAGATTTGATTGTTTGTTTGTTTGTTTTTTTGCATTGACTAGGTTCCGAAACTACTGGACCGATTTTAAAAATTCTTTTGCCGTTAGAAAGTTACATTATCACTGAGTGACATAGGCTACTTTTTACCGCGGGAAAATTAATTTATCGCGGGCGAAGCTTCGGATATAAGGCTAGTGTTGTACATAAAAACACATGAAAATATCAGTAAACAAGAGAAAGATATGTACAAAGGCGAACTTATCCCTACTAGTTTGTGCACTTTTCCCCATTCCGGGCCGTTCTTCTCCGGTCCGGTCTTGTAGTGCACAATCGCCAAGGAATGTTACTGTCCGGTTTCCGATTCTTTACGGTCCGATATGTATGGCACGCCTTAAATTTAAATATAGCTTGTGCACTACACGTAATTTTACTCCGACATTTTACTTTTCCGCCTTAGATTATTTATGCACTAGATAGAGCTTTGGTGGCATGGAAACGTCCCGTAAAAATATAAGCCAACGGTTGGCTTATATGTCATTTGCGTCATTTGCAGGGTTGCCAATAGTAATATGCTAAAATCCCCAAACGCATTGTCGAAATTCCCCACGTGTGGGGAATGAAAAATTATGTGGGCCGAGTGACTTAGTTTAGAGCTGTTGCGAATAATGAATTGTAGGAAATTAATCAAGACTAGCAGAAATTTGATGTCAAATGTCGCGTATTTGTGTTCATACTTAAAATCCCCTCATTTTCCCCGAATTGAAGCTCTCCCCACACATTCCCCAATCAGCTTCACTTTCCCCACATTTTGGGGAATGTGAAATTAACTGGTATCATTAAGCACGCACACAGTGACAACCGGAATGACGTAACGCGATCGTAATATGAAGCTGTCAAATGGATTTGTGGACGTTTTGTATCGCAATGTTTGCTACTGACGCTCCATCTAGTGCATAAATAATCTAAGTTTTCCGCATTCCGGACCGTTATTTTGCGCCTCGAGATGACAACAATGAAAACTTAAGGGGTATAGCAAAAAATCATAAATAAATAAGTACCTAGTTGTAGACATCCGATAGTACTTAGTTAGAAAATAAGCTTTCGTCCTGCCTCAATTTATTGTGGTAAACCACCAAATATGCTGCGCTCGATCGCTCGTGGGCAAACCTTAAGTTTGGGCTTTTGATTTTTGGTCAGAGACCATGTTTACGCACCGTAGGTTAGGATCTTTTCCATGATCCGATTGGGGATTTTTCGAAGGAAGGTCAAGTCAAAAGTACCCGAAACCGGCGAGCATGTATGAAGACTATTGAGCGTCGGGGAAGCGAAAGATGTATTCAGGATCGTAGCAGATGGATAATAGTCGCTGCCTACAACTTTGCTGGGAAAGAGGCGTGATTGTATGTGTTTCCACTTTATTCTATTAGTGATAAAGGAAAAAACTGTGAACTCTGACACGTCTGTACAATGGCGGACATATTAACGCCCACTTCGTCTTAAATAGTGATTCCAGCGCCATCTAACAACGGAAGTGCATTCCTTAGTGTTGTCTAGACTTTGATAATGTTGCTTGATTAGCATCAATGCTGAATCATCTACATCTAGGGATAACGCGGGTAACACAGGACTCATAAGAATAGAAATTTTCATCATCATCATCACCATCCCAGCCCATAGGCACTGCACTGCACTGCCATATCCACTGCAGGGCACAGGCCTCCTCTCAGAATGGGCCGTAGTTCCCACGCGGGCCCAGTGCGGATTGGGAACTTCACACACCATTGAATTTCTTCGCAGGTGTATGCAGGTTTCCTCATGATGTTTCCCTTCACCGTAAAGCTCATTGTCAAATGTAATTTCGTACATAAATTTAGAAGAACTTCGAGGTGCGAGCCGGGATTTGAACCCACGACCCTCTGCTCGAGAGGCCATAGGTCAAACCACTAGGCCACCATGGCTAATAGAAATGTTATCTTGTGTATTTAGGTACATCCAAAATGGATGCCGCTGTCTGTTCGCGAGTCATGCTAATAATGCGCACGCATTTTTTGAGTTTTTGTAGGTTTTAGTAATGAAGGGTTCTTACTCACTTATGAATAGTAACACAATAGAATGTAATGCTTTTTGAACTGCAATCTCAGCCATAATCCAATTTTGGAGCAGTTAACTTCATTACAGACTGAGCTGAACGTAAGTATATATTTTTTAAAGATGGTAGCATAAAAATCTGATAGTTTGCATTTCGAAATCACCAACTTGTAAAAGCCACTATAGGCTTAAAAAATAACAAGGGGAGATGCGGCGAGACGTGGATTCTAACTAATGCGATTGGTTGATTCTGCACTTCTCTCCGCTCTTATGGAAGTGTACCCTACAACTCCCACATGACAATATTTCCGCACGATGTGATTAAAAAAGGCTTTGTATTCGTGAAGTTATTTTTTAGACGAAAGCGAATCGAGTTACAATTGAGCGGTGAATGTAGGTAATCAGGCATGGAACGTTCTAGATTTTTTGCGTTCAGTCAGAACGTAGGCAGTTAATTGACTAGTTCAACTCAAATATGTACCTACGACACGCACTTCTTGGCTTACCTATAGTTTTGAAGAATGGCTTAGACTCTTAAAGCCCACTCCCCAAAATTCGTACTTTCTCACGTGCCGCAATATGCACACTCCCGTAACGTACACTTTCAGAGGACGTCTTTCGTCTTTCGGATGATGGTGAGTAGACCCCGTTATCTAATTAATTTATTTATTTATTTATTCAATTCAATACAAAGTCAGGCTTACAGTTTGCACCAAAACGCCTAACTCGTTAATATAAAAAAAAAACATTACTAAAATTATCTAATACCTTTAAACGAGCAATTCTTGTATATATGTATATATATATATATATATATATATATATATATATATATATATATATATATAATCAGGATCTCGGAAACGGCTCCAACGATTTCGATGAAATTTGGTATGTGGGGGTTTTCGGGGATGAAAAACTGATCTAGCTATGTTTCATTTTCAGAAAATCGCTTTTACTCGTGTTTTCCGGCTATTTTTGTTTGCATTAGAATATAAAGCTAAATTTCGCCGACTTCGAGCAGATCATAATGGCACATTAGAAATCGGGTGGTCGCGGATCCAGCCGACCTCGGTTCGATTCCACGTTTTTTTTCAACATTTTTAGTTTTTTTTATTAAGTTTATTTTTCATGAGAAAACGTCAAGTTTCTTCTTTTGTGAGAAAAAGTTACTTTTTTGTGAGAAAAAGTTACTTTTTTGTTAGAAAAAGTATTATAGGGTACGTGCAATAACTATAGGCGGCAGCACTTATGCGACAGAAGAGACACTATGCGGACAGTAAAACAAACTTATCAAGGTAAAACATTCAAATTGATGGCACCCTTATGGCACCAGTTGGCAGCACCGTCTATGTGCACGTTCCCTATTGGGAGCACAGAACAGGAAAAGCCGGTTGTCTGTAAAGTCGGTTTACGGACGATAGTTTAACGTGACTTAACCCCCCCCCCCCCCTCCGGTGTTTTTGTCAAATATCTTGAAAACGGTGCATCCTACGGCAAAATCAATGAAATTTTCATCCCCCCTTTAATACCCCCGCGCTCCCTCCCCCGCATCCCCTCCCCCCTCTCACCCCCCCCCACCCCTCCGGTGTTTTGATCTCGGAAACGGCTCCAACGATTTCGATGAAATTTGGTATTTGGGGGTTTTCGGGGATGAAAAATTGATCTAGCTTGGTCTTATCTCTGGGAAAACGCTTGGTACCGAGTTTCTGCCCGAGCAGAGCTCGGTCGCCCAGGTACTTAAGTATTATAATTATGCTAAAAATAACATTATTTTGGACAAAAGTATTCCCCAACTTTCGGCAAACACGTCAGCGTCCTGGATTTCGGACAGAAATTCATTTAACAGCGCAATTGCCCTGGCCGTTGGACAGTTCCTAGCTCTACGAGTCCTCAGCCCCGCCAACGCCGCGAATAAGTGGTGGCGGCGGCGCACTCCCGCCCGTACATACTGTTGCGGGACGAATAGTGTCATTTGCCGCAGTGCCAAGGAATTATTGACTCTATTCTGTAATAAAGAACAGTAATGTACGAGTAGATGCAACTTCCGCCTGTGGTTTAGGGTATCCAGTCCAACCATACCTGACACAAAAAGCGACGGAAACAAATACGGATAATAACCATATAACCTCTTATACAGGTGCCGAGCAAACTTACGCTGAACTCTCTCTATGAGCATATTATACTTTGATTCTCGAGGATCCCAAAAAATGCAATTATATTCCAACTTACTACGTACAAAAGCATTATACAGGACAATAGAGACAGTGACACTCTGAAATTGTGAGCTTGCACGCATTATAAATCCTAAGGCTTTAATGCTCAGTTTGGAGGCAAGTGATGGGGCAGTTTCGATAATCTGAATCGATAAAAAATTAAGTTCATTTACTCACTCACTGACATGATTATCAAAAAGATCCATACTTACCAGAGCTCTTCTATAGTGCTTTTTTTAATTATTATGAAAAGAAAGAAAAAAAAAATTATTTTCGTAAGTATGTTTCATAATAAATTAACAATTAACAATATTTTTTCCAAATCATATGAAGTCAAACTTCGTCGTCTGCTTGTAAAAATCCATTTTAAAAATGAAAATGGTTTTTCGACCTCTACAGATGTAACTGGCAAAAACTGTAGTTTTTTGTAATGCTCTATGCAGCTTTTGCTTACAATACTTTTATCAATTTGAACTTCCTTATTTTCTAACAACTGATTAATATTTTTTTCAGATTTAATGCCTGGATTTTTATTTAATACGTTTGTTAATTCAATAATTGTCGCCCTCCTATCCGATCAAATAGATGCAATGAATCAGTTATCTCAAGAACATTCACAAAAGAATAATTTCATTTTGACAAATAACTATTTATAAGTAAATGTGAATCAAATAATTATGTGAAGCTACATCACTATTTTAGCTTGCCCCCAAACTGAGCGTTAGATAACGGGGTATAATGATGAGGATGATTGATTCATAGGGACACAGAGACGCAGTTCCTGAGAGAGGGACTGTCCCGTTCAAAACGGGACGAATGGCCACGTTAAGTATGACCCACTTATACTAAAAAGGTTTAGGTACTTTACTAAATGTAAACAAACATCAGCTGCCAACACGACCAAAAGTTATGGCGTCGGGTTAACCAGCCACATGCAATATTTGTAATTGACTTTCACGCGTCACGTTTTCGACGTACTCTTTAGTTTAGTCGCATAATGTGGAGTTTCTTTACATTTAGTTTAACCTAAACCTTTATAGTAAGTTACCCCACATCGGATAGGGATTAATTAAAAATCTAGGTCGACTAGACTGCAATGAATAAAACGAAAACTTTCCTTTTAAGGATTAGCAATATTTGACCCAACCTTAATCCTCTAATCGGCGTGCGTTATCAGTCGCATAATTATATAGGTAATCAAGAAATTAATACTTAATACTGCGTGTTTGTGTCTTATTTATTTTTAATAACAACAATGACCTGCTTTTTAAAGGGAACGCTTTTATATATTGTTTTAAACTTTCGCGATTATAACTCATATTATTTCTCTGGACTTTATCACGAACTATTTTTTGCTAAAATTACCTTGACATTTCAACCATATTGCAGCGGCCTCATCGCAGGGCGAGTCGACTCATAACCACGGCTCATCCTAAAACCTAAAACCTAGTTGTTAGAGAACCTGACTACGAAGCTTGAGGTCCTGGGTTCGATTCCCGGTCAGCGCAGATATTTGTGAGAAAAATACGAATGTTTGTGCTCGAGTCTTGGATGTTTAATATGTATTTATATGTATTTTAACTACAAAATGGCATCAATTATACTGGATTTTAATTTATTGCGTGTCGTCATAGATATAACATATATTATACCCTGTCCATGAACTTATCGCAACCAGTTATTTTGGACGACCGAATAGCCTAGTTGTTGGAGAACCTGACTACGAAGCTTGAGTTCCTGGGTAACCTAATGTTTGTGCTCGAGTCTTGGGTGTTTAATATGGTATTTAAGTACTTATATAATTATGTTTATCCGTTGTCTAGTACCCATAGCACAAGCTTTGCTTAGTTTGGGACTAGGTCAATAATTGGTGCGAATTGTCCCATGATATTTTTATTTATAGATCAACAAGTAAAATGTCATAATAAAATGCATAAACCCGCGTCACACACTAAGGGTTCCGTACAAATATAAAGCAAATAAAAAAGTAAAAAGTAGTTTCCGAACTTTTTCTTTAGAAAGACCAGTTAGTCTTCTTCTAGGTATCAAACTTTTGCATGCCTATCAGATCATAGCGTAGTAGGTATATAAATATAACTTGTCAAATTTATTCTCGCAATAAAAATGTTTCACTTCATCATATCATTGAATCGTAATGATGACAAGACACATTTATATAATGAAAAAACAGATAAAAAAATGTACCTTGCATCATATGAATTTATCAACATCGATATAAAACATTAAAGCTCAATAATCCTGTTTTACGAGTCGCGATATGGCTGGCGCAGGCGCAACATTCAGTCACTGAACTTCCTTCACCTTGCAGGAAAGGCTAAGAGGGTATTTGACTTGGGTCTCTATGTTTTCTCATAATTTAACAAGTCATAATGTATCATTCTTCATAATCAATGTTAATCATAAAGTGATTTATTTTTAAAACAGTTTTTTTTTCGTGACTTTTATAAAACAAACCTAACCTAACCCACTGCATTCTATAAGATGGCATTTAAAAAAAGACCAGAAAAAAATACTGTTTCAGAAATAAATCACTAAATGACTAACGTTGATTATGAAGAATGATGCATTATGACTTATTAAATTATGCGAAAATTAATTAAGGAGTCGTATTTTTATTCATGTAGACGACGCGTAGTAGACGCGTATGCAGCTCCATCTCATGCGTGCAGCCAGTCCTTCATAAACCGGACTGACTCCCGGCCTGACCTGCCTTGCCGGTGGTGGATGAGTGATCACTGGATCTCTCCGACTGAGGTCCCATCCGGCAGTCTTGATTGCGCTGGCAACCAAGAATCCTGGACTTGGACTTGCGGTTTGAGAACCTGACTACGAAGCTTGAGGTCCCAGGTACGATTCCCGGTCGCGGCAGATATTTGTGTGAAAATACGAATGTTTGTCCTCGAGCCTTGGATGTTTAATAATACAGTACATGGGCGACCGAGCTCCGCTCGGGCTGAAACTCAGTACCAAGCGTTTCCCCAGAGATAAGACCAAGCTAGATCAATTTTTCATCCCCGAAAACCCCCACATACCAAATTTCATCGAAATCGTTGGAGCCGTTTCCGAGATCCTGATTATATATATACAAGAATTGCTCGTTTAAAGGTATTAGATAGATAGATTAGATTAGATACATAGATATGTATTTTTCTACTTCTGTACTTTTATGTGTTTTTACATGGTCGCGAACAATTAAATAAGAACATAGATAATATGAATTCAGAAAAATCGGTCTTGCGCCATCCGCATTCCCTCAACCTTAACCAGGTCGCCGCTCCATCTTGTTGTGTCGTGTCTTCTGGTCCGTGGACGCCATTCCAGAACCTTTTGGCCCCATCGGCCATCAGTTCTACTACGATCTAGGATACTAGTGTCTTCCAAAAATAAACTTCATTTGACTTGAAGAAGCCTCCTTTAAAGGAATTCAGAAAACACGGTGTGTAATAATAGAAAAATAAATAATCATAAATAAATAAATAATATTAGGGGACAATCTCACACAAATCGACCTAGTCCCAAACTAAGCAAAGCTTGTACTATGGGTACTAGACGACGGTAGACATACTTATATAGATAAATAAATACTTAAATACATAGAAAACATCCATAACTTAGGAACAAATATTCGTGCTCATCACCTTACCGGGATTTGAACCCAGGACCTCTTGCTTCGTAGGCAGGGTCACTACCAACTAGGCTAAAGCGGTCGTTAAAATGATCAGTTAGTATTTGACCGGAATACTATTTGTGTACTGAATTCATATATATTTCTCGGAAAATACAAACAAATATACCAACAAATTGCCAGTGCAGGCAAATACCCTATTATGCAACTCGTGCATAAACTACATTCGTCATGCACAAAAGGGGGTGATCTGGTTTGCCGAGAGCTGACCTCCTTCTGTCCACGATTACCTACTTGATACTACTTGCCTCTTCCGGTAACTTTGTCTTTTAGTAAAATAAAATGGTTTTATGTAGGCAATAAGCTCCTCTTTTTTTTTTTTTTATGCTAGATAGGCCAGACAAACGAACTAGTGGGTCACCTGATGTTAAATGAACACCACTGTCCATAGACACCCGCAGCGCTTTACACGATGCCAGTGCGTTGTCGGCCCTAAAGGAGAGGGAATAGGGGAAGGGGGAGAGGGAGGGGGAGAGGGAAGGGGTGAGGTATTGGGCCCCCGGCACTCTCACTGACCGTACGAAACGCAAGCAGGATTACTGCTGCTTCACGCCGGTGTTCTGTGAGAGGGTGGTACTGCCCCGGTCGAGCCGGCCCATTCGTGATGCAGCGGCTAGCTACAACATGGCTCTACCACTACAAAACAATTGGGACTCGCAGACCGAGGATACCGCAACTTTACTATCCTGTAGGGATTTTCAAAAATTACATTGTGATGTGATTGTATGTATTGTGCATAGGTATGTATTTATATATTATATTACGATTCGATGGGTTTTAAAGGATGAGGACATAGGGTATATATTCTCCCGAAATTTTCTCGAACGGGACTTAACACAAGAAACACGCATTTCCGATACTAATCATACGATTTCACTCGAATATTATGTAAGTCAGTGACACAAAGGAGTAGGTATGTCCCATTAGTCATAAAGAACTGTAAAATTTTGAAGTATAACAGAGTTCATAATCGTACCAAAAGATCTATAGAATAAATTGGGCCTTCCCGTAAATAAATGAATTTTAAATATGGGGAGTAATGGTGACCACTTTTTCACGCAGTCGGGTTTTTCTAATACAGAACTTTACTGCATGTAAGTTTGACTGTTTGCCTATCTTTGTAATTTTTTTTCTCATAACTAGGTAAGCTGGAAGACATTCTTTGTTAGGGACAAGGTCGCCTTTATAATTCTTTCTGTGTATCATTTATATTTTATTTTTTATGCGCAATAATGCTTATCTCTATTCTGTACTGTAGGTCACCTGTGCCTTGTTTCAGCCTACTGAAAGACTGAATAATTGAACATAAAACACTACAGCAAATTATACTTATTGTAATTATACAAAATGACATAATCGCACGAGGAAGCGCTCCTCTGCGTCCGTGAAGCCATTGACATTGAATGGGCGGTTATCTGACTTATCTTATATCTTATCTTATCCATTTTGCCAGAATTCCTTTTACGATAGAGCAGTCATGTGGTTTTGACAAACATTTCACTGAGATAAGGATTATCTTGGATATCTAGGCTCTGAATGAGAACTGAATTAACGTTTTTTAGACCATAAATTAATTTGATATCTATCGCTACGCTAAGCAGCGATACGTTTACCATAACTTATTAAATAACAAGGACTTATGATAGTCTAAGAATCTAACACCGGTTCGGTAAAAACCCAATTAAGATGAATCCAGTAAGATACTCAAAAACGTTTTTTTTAAACAGATGTACAATGTTATTAATTATTAAATTACATACATCTATTCTAAAAGTAAATATGTAACACAACTAATTATTTTTAACACAGTACAGAGTAGTAGATATAGTTCCTAATCCTTACTTATCCCGCTTGGGAACTACGGCCCAAGCCCCCTCAGTCTGAGAGGAGGACTGTTCCCTGCAGTGGGACGTATATAGGCTAGGATCTATGTATGTATGTAAATACTTTATTATACAAAAATAATACAAAACAACTAAACAAAAAGAGTACAAAAGCGAACTTATCCCTAAAAGGGATCTTTTCAAGCTAACCTGGTAAGAAAGGAAAAACATAAATAAAACATAGGCGAACAGTAATTTAAGTGGGTATGTATTACATTACCGAAGTACGAGAGACCGAATGTATTAAAACATCGAGTGGGTCAAAAGACCGACACGATTTTTTTCTGAAACCGTTAACTTTTTAAGATTGTTATAAAACAAACCTAACCTAACCTAATGGGTTTTGTATGATGCCGTTTTAATAAATTCTGAAAAGTTTACGGTTTCAGAAAAAAATCGTGTCGGTCTTTTGACCCATTCGATGTTTTAATACATTCGGTCTTTCGTACATCGGTATTGTAATACATACCCATTTAAGTACAAGAAAGGGAACGAACATATAAATAAATAACTAAACAAATAAACAACAAATAGTGACCAAGACAAATATACTTACTTTACACTGAGCAATATACACACTTACACATATGAAAAAACAATACATATAAATAAAAAGAATACGATTATTTCCACAGTTTCTTAAACCTCTCCCTGAACGAGGCCACAGATGATGATAATGATTATGAGTGTAGTAGACTATACGGAATTTAGGGACACCCTGTATATTATTCCTCAATGTGTGACGTCCTTAAATTACAAACCGTCAAAATATCCAAAACATTTCTTTACTACCGAAATTCTGGAGGAAAACGAGGCCCCGTTTATGTATGAAAAAATTGCTAGCATCCGCTTCTTCCATCTCTATTATGTCATAATGATGTGACAAAAAAAAACACTTTCAGCTTCGTACCTAATAATATTATGACAGTAGCATTGTGATGTCACGGTATATAAACGCTAGCTCCATTGGTTAAATAAAACAATCACTAGCAACATTACCTACAGTATACCCCGTAAATGATCTACATACAAACTAAGTGTTCACATTCGCTTACCTTTCACTCAATAGCATGACTGACTAATGAACAGAAAAGAATAATAGAAATGTTATCTCTTGTTGTTGGAACGTTGTTGTTTTTGTTAATTGATGGACAGTACTTTAAATTAAGCGTTTTTTTAGGGTTCCGTACCCAAAGGGTAAAAACGGAGACCCTATTACTGAGGCTCCGCTGTCCGTCCGTCTGTCACCAGGCTGTATCTCGGGAACCGTGATGGCTAGAGAGTTGAAATTTTCACAGATGATGTATTGCGGTTGCCGCTGTGACAACAAATACTAAAAAATGGAATAAAATAAATATTTAAGGGGGCTCCCATACAACAAACATGATTTTTTTGCTCGTTTTTGCTCGGAATTGATAACGGCAACAGGTAGACACTTGAAATATTCACAGAATATTTAATTATATATTATATTGACTTTAAAAATAAATCAGTAAATTAAAATAAAAAAATATTTAAGGGGGCTCCCATAGAACAAACGTGATTTTTATAGATAATTGTACGGAACCCTTCGTGCGCGAGTCCGACTCGCACTTGGCCGGTTTTTAAGCTATAAATATTTGGACGCCTATAGGCGTAATGTCCTTCAAATTGCTAACTAAATTGTTACTTTGCTCACCCGCGCAAAAGCAAAAGGGTGACCAAAGTAATTACTTCATTAATGATGGTTCCTAAGAACAGATAAAGATCTGAAGCCGTATTGTCTAACGCGCGGACATTTCTGTCACCGTCTGATACCGTTTGACAGAAAGAAATAAAGAATGTGATAGCAAGTGTAGCTTTATGAATGTGATAGCTTTAGACATTAAAGGCCACTTGCACAGTTCAGGGTTAAAAAATTAAATCGGTAACCCTCGGTTAAGAATGACAGTTCCATACATTTTGACACTTGTTAACCCTGAGTTAGCAGTTAACTCGGAGTTAAGTAGCTTGCGCGAACCTGGGTAGGTTCGCGCAAGCCCGCCTTAGTCTGTTGTTTGCATTGTCTTATAGTTTCAGACTTGCCCATACTGATCGAGATCTAAATGTGCCACCATAGGCGCCTCGCGATTTTATCTTGTGTAATATTTCTACACCTCCTATCGCAAGGGATCACTTATTGGGTTAATACTGTGACGATGCAAGTGCTACTGCGCAGAATTAGGACCAAAAAGGTATTTGGCGTCTCATCAGGATCGTGGATCGGAGACTTCTCAAGGCGAGTAGTTCGATGGGCTTAATTTAATCACAGAAGTACTTAATTTACTACTTTGTAAGTATCAAGTGTTTACACGTCCTTTTTTTGTAGTCCTTTTTTGCAGTATCAGCAGAATCTAATGTTTCCAGAATTATCTCGGTGGAAA
Organism: Archips xylosteana; assembly: GCA_947563465.1. NCBI lineage: Eukaryota > Metazoa > Arthropoda > Insecta > Lepidoptera > Tortricidae > Archips > Archips xylosteana. The sequence goes on from OX387368.1 coordinate 12,486,521, forward strand.
AAAAATCGTCACAACATGTTATTGCCGATTAGATTAGACAAAGTAACTGCTATCAGATTCAGATTAATTTTACGTCGTCTGCGTCAGTCTTCCGCGTAACTACTACTTGTCATCAACATCATCATCATCAGCCGTGAGCCGTCCAATGTTGAACTAAGGCCTCTCCGTTTAGACTACTACAGTGAACGACGACATACTGCGTGCATTCGCCTGTTGCCCGCATCTTCCGCGATGCCTTCGGTCTACCTAGCGCGATAGGTCTTCAAAACACGAGCCTAATCGGTCCTGAAAGGGCCAGCAATGCGTAATTGTACTAATGTTATGGCTATCCATTGGCGGCAGTGATTGCTTTTCGTCAAATGATCCACCTGGTTTTTTTCCCCCACCTTACTATAAAGAAGCATCTTTTCGGGGTTGAAATCGCACGCGTCTGTAGGTTTAAGCGGGGTTTACACGGGTGACTAAAGCCGCACGGCTAAAATCGACCTAAAATCGACCGTCTAAATGGCAATTCGGACGGAAAATTTGCCATGTCGTGCGGCTTTAGTCACCCGTGTAAACCCCGCATTACCCTCGAGACCTTTACCCTGGGTGGTGTTAGACGAGCGATACAATTCCGGTGATAGGCTTCGGCCGCGGCTGGTCATCACCCTATAGGTTGAGCCAGGCCGCCAAGCGACTCGTCGTGAACCGGCCTGTTGCCTATAGAAGCCATTTTGGAGGAAGGATCTGACCAGTTGCACAGCGCGCGCGTACCAGTCACAGTGCCCCGTATTTGTTGTACGGTTCGCACTGCTTGGGGACGCGCGCATCACCGCGCTCAACTGCCTTCTTCCTGCTTATTCCTCTAAATTCAAGTCTAGGGTGCATGAGCATTTACTAGGCAAGCGTGCTCCATTGTAGGCCTCATCTTCGCTTTCCATCAGGCATGATTGTGGTCACACGCAAGTCTATATTGTATATAAAAAAACTCCCGTCATACTTAGTTTGAGTTAAGAGGGTTTATACCTGCTGAGCTGGCAACGTTGCATTTTTGTAAGTTTTTCTCGATTATTCCATAAAAATTGGCTAAGTAAAGTTTTTTGAAGAGGTGCTTAATATATTTTTTTTCGACAGTAGTCTTCTCATGTAGCTCTTCGCATGTATCGTTTTGTCACGAGGGCCGCCTCTGACTTCACTAGAGCTTCCACATTTGTGTACTTGTTTAAATGTGTTATCCGTCCACAATTGGAGTATGCTTGTTCAATTTGGGATCCCTTTTATATAAAATATAATGATGCCATAGAAAAAGTGCAAAAAAAGTTCCTTCGTTTTGTAAATTATAAACTGTACAGAAAAAGTCACTCATCCTATGAAGAACTTCTATCCAAGTATGGATTGATGACTCTTAAAAGTAGACGGTCGCTTTTGCAAGCCATGTTTCTACACGGACTGTGCCATAACAGGTTTGATTGTCCATCTCTTGTCAACAAAATATGTTACGTTATCCCCCGAAATGTGAACCGCCGCGCGGCGCGCGCCTACCGGCTATTTGTGACAACTGCCTGCCGGACTAATGCTGGTGCGCGTGCGCCTCTTCGACGGCTTCTTGCCACTTATAATGAATTGTTTACCGATGTAGATATATTTCACCTGTCGACAGCGCCTTATAAAAAAGCTATTTTGGACACCCTCAAATGAATTTTAACTCAGTAATTGTATAATTGTAGTATCTATATGAATTCAGTATTATTAGTTTATTTATTTTATAGTTATTATCTTTTTTATTTTTCTACTTTTCTTGTATTTGTCTTGTATGAAAGGTACTTACAGTTAAAAAGCGGAGATTGCAATGTCCGCACTACGATATTTTTGTCATTATATAATACTTAGTAATATGTGGATAATGTCGTTGACTGTACTATTAGTACCCTATGCTTGTTAATTTTTTATACTACCTATTGTACAGTTGTTTGTTATCCCTAAAATAAATAAATAAATAAATAAATAAATAGACCGAGAAACTGCAGCTGTTTTATTTTTATCTCCTATTGTTTACTGGAAATATTTTTTTAAGTGTTCGAGATGACATTTGTGAGATTTAATGGCTGACAAGCGGTTCGTGCTCAGTACTTAGCAGAAATAGAAAAAAAAACGGAGTCAATTGTCAATGTCAAATGAAATCTAACCGTTTGCGTTTCGTTTACTTTGCATTGTCCAAAAAGCAGTTCCAAAATAATGATCAAAAATATTCAATCGTGATTCAATTGTCGTGCATAAGTCGTGGAAAAATGCGGTAAAATTGTAAATCCGGATTTTGTGCGGAGGTTGTTAAAAATAGTCCAAAAATCACACCAAAACGCAAAGCAAACGAAACGCAAACGGTTTGACATGGACAAAAGTGACAGATGACTTAGTTTTTTTTCTGTTTCTACTAAGTACTGAGCACGAACCGCTTGTCAGCCATTAAATCTCACAAATGTCAACTCGAACACTTAAAAAAATATTTCCAGTAAACAATAGGAGATAAAAATAAAACAGCTGCAGTTTCTCGATCTTCAGAACGCCGACTGTCGAATAAAAATATAATTAGCACTTCTTAAAAAAACTTTACTTAGCCAATTGAATGAAAATTAAAAATGTTTTAAATACAAATTGTTCTAATATACAAGTTAATGTGTCTACTGCAATAACCCTCTTAAGCTGGCAACACTCTGATATGAAGTCCATCATTAAGTACATTAAAAGCAATTTTACCTGTTGACATGCGATGAATCTCACAAATTACTTTTCAATTGGCATGATTGACAATTCGGATCTTTTTACAACCTTTATTTTATTTAGGGTTCCGTACCCAAGGGGTAAAAACGGGACCCTATTACTGAGACTTCGCTGTCCGCCCGTCCGTCCATCCGTCCGTCTGTCACCAGTCTGTATGTATCTCATGAACCGTGATAGCTAGACAGTTGAAATTTTCACAGATGATGTATTTCGGTGGCCGCTATAACAACAAATACTAAAAAACAAAATAAAATAAATATTTAAGGGGGCTCCCATACAACAAACGTGATTTTTTTGCTCGTTTTTGCTCGATATTGATGACGGCAACAGGTAGACGCTTGAAATATTCACAGAATTAAAATAAAACAAATATTTAAGGGGGCTCTCATACAACAAACGTGATTTTTTACCACGGCATGGTTTTTGTTGAAGGAATCATCATCATCATTTCAGCCGTAGGACGTCCACTGCTGGACATAGGCCTGCCTCATTGACACCCAATCACTAAGGCCCATACTACACGGGCGGTTCTCCCGCCGCGGGAAACCGCTTCTGAACCGCACTAGACACAATTTTATATGAAAGTTGTATGCTGCATACTACACTGCGCGGTTTCCCGCCGCGGTTCACGGGCGGGAGAAATTCGACCGCCGCATGCAGCGTTAAACCGCCGCTGATAACCGCCGCTTCAAACTACACGGGCGGTTTCCCGCTTTTGCGTCATCCTGCGCGGCGCGGGGCTTTGCGCGAGGGCGCTCGTTAGTCGTGCGTATTTCGTTTTTTTAGCATTATAAATAAGGTAAACAATCTTGACGTGTCTTTTTTATAGAAAAACGCTTTTAAAAGAATATTAACTAGGTATTTTATGAAACCAAAAGCGTGCAAATTAACATATTTCCTTTCAAATTGTTACATTATTAATTAAGCGCAGTTATCATTAGCGGATCCATGTTGAAATGAATAAAAGACAGCGGTAAACCGTGTTCTGTGTAGTTTGACGGTCTGCGACAGCTCCGTCGAGCGGTTTCCCGCCGCGGGAAACCGCTCGACGGAGCTGCGCAGTGTAGTTTGCACCATACAACTTCCATATAAAATTGTGTCTAGTGGCGGTTCATAAGCGGTTTCCCGCGGCGGGAGAACCGCCCGTGTAGTATGGGCCTAAGGTAGGAAGCGGCTTGCATCCACCTTGAACCAGCGGCCTTTATCAAATCGTCCGTCCAGTAAGACGGAATAAAGGAATACATTTAACAAATTCAAAGTTCCCAATCCGCATAGGGTTTGTAGGGGAACTGCTGCCTACGCTCTCTATCTGAAAGGCCTGTGCCCAGCAGTGGACGTCCTAATGATGATTATGATACTCGTATTCCTAATCCTAAAGTGAAGACACACGGCGGACACGACGTACAAAATACGCGTTCTTGAATCTACATAAGCACGACGACGTCTGTACACGCGGACGCCTACATACATCGCGCGCGCACTCTTCTGGATTCGGGCGGTGTCCGGCAATCAGCGCCTTGAGGGGTGGGGTAACTCTAATCGGTGCGGGGCGGAGCGTGGCCATTCTGTACGTTAGTACTATTATATATTCTGTGGTGAAGATGACTACGTGTCATAATTACTGCCTTTAACGTCAAGCACATAGACGACGTCACTACATCGTGTTCCAGATATTTATTGCTTATTGTTACTTAACGATTCATTGTCATTTTATAGATTTAGGTACTAAAATAATGGAGTGGTTGTGTGTCATTCATTAGAAGAGAGAAGAGACCTTAGACTGCTGGTTCCAAACCTAGGGGTGATTGCGATTACTCCTAAAGGGGTAAATCAAAGTCAACTCAAAATATATTAAATTTAAACTGGAACAAGCTATTGTGAATGTCGAAGAATCCACCACCGGTTCGGAAAATCCCTTTTGAGAAGAATACGGCGAAAAACTCAACAAGGTATATTTTTTACAGCAGTTCTACAATGTGATCTAATTACTTACATCCGAAGCATTTAAGAAAACTAATTTTTTAACACATTAGCTTATAAGCTATTTGAAGATGAGATCGCCAATGCGGATCGAAATTATTTCCAAACATCTTGTCCATCCATGCCCATCCATGTCCTCAGACTCGGTGGAGCGATGACCTTCGCAAGGCGGCTGGCAAGAGCTGGATGAGAGTGGCCGAGGATCGTGCTCAGTGGCGTGCCATGGGAGAGGCCTATGTCCAACAGTGAACGAACATAGGCTGATGATGATGATGATGATCTTGTCCATCAGACCAAGTCTCTCAAGTGTCTTGTGATCTATTAAATCAGGCGTTAGTTTGCGGAGGCCCATATAATGAACTGAAACAATTACTTTGCTCACCCGGGACCGTAAGGTTTCTTACATTATACATAGCTATCGTAAGACAATGCGTCAGTGTGGAGGTGGAGCAACTGCATGAACACGCATTTCTTACACAAACGCAGCTATCGTAAGGTCGCGGGTGAGCAAGGTAATTGTTTCAGTTAATTAATTAATTTTATAATACGCCTTAGATGGGCCAATCAACTTTTTTTTGTTTTCTTCTATTTACTCCTTTACAAGTAACTCTGTAATCTCTGGTTAGTGAAACCATGATTTTGTAGTAACTAGATAAACTGTTAATCATAGTGTGTATGTGAAAACCAAAAAAAATAAGTATTTTTATGAAAAAATCCGGTGACCCAGGGGACATACCACTATTTCCATACAAATTTCGGGGACATCATTGTCCCCTGGGTCACCAACGAAATAGAAGCTAAACAAAATAAAATAAATATGGCAATTATACCATTATTGACTACAAAAATCTAGCGTTTTGAAAAGTATACTTTAAATAAGGAAAAATAATTAGTTTTTTAATTATTTCGGTTTTCATAGAAAGTTGCAGAAAATCGATGACAAAAAAAAGTTGATTGACCCAGATATTAGTTCTTCTTGACAACGGATTTGATTCTAATACTGTAATACTATATCCTAAATCTCTGTAAAAATATGTCGGGAATCGAACCCTCGACATCCGGCGCACTAAGCACGCTCATTGTCTCTACTTGCACTAAACCATCCAGTATTTACGAGCAGTGACATAACTAATTGCTACACTGTTACATTAGATAATATCGGTCGTGAAACCAGGCCAGACTCCACAATACTATCTTATCTGTAATTACTGTGTTGATTTGTTACCTACTCTGAATTCAGAACATATATTAGTACCTACTTAGCCCATTTGAACTAATTTCGATCCCCTCTACTTTTTTAGGGCCCCGGAGCCGAAGTGGTGAAAACAGAACACTTATAGTTCCGCTATGTCTGTCTGTCCGTCCGTCCGTTGTAGCTCAGAGACTATTAGGGCTAGAAAGCTGAAATTTTGCATGGTCATGTATAGCAATTATACGGTTACCTATCATATTCTCGAAAAACTCATTTCCGAATATTAAAATTCCGAAAACGAAACTCCTTTTTTTTATTTTCCAAATAATTGTTTGTCAGAAATTTTATTTACCATATTTGCCGAATGCTTTAAAATCCATTTTTTTATTTGACAAATATTTATTTACTCCGCAAAATCATTATCCCGCAAAGGGCAGGTGTACAAAAGGCCACCATACAATTATTATGTGTGAAGCAGTGTGATTCATTTTGTTGTTTAATATTTCCCAAATATTTTATTGAATTTGCTATGTGGGTAGAGAGGTTTTCTAGGTGGTTATAAAAAAAATAACTAACACCAAAGGCTAATGCGGGAGCTTAGCTCCGCTACGCTCCCGCATTAGCCTTTGAACCTAATCTATCCGAGTCGCTTCCGCTCCGTACCGTCTTGCTCGCTCGCTTCGCTCGCTCGCTGTAAATTAGGCAATGTTGTCTTACTCTAATGTTAGGTTTGGTAGGTAATAAAAACATACTTTCGGCTTTTCGTAACATGTAGATTATAAAAAGATGGCAACTGATTAAGTTGGCAAATAGAGAAAATGGATATTGTTTTTCGGGATTTTAAATTTGTTGGCAAATAACACTGTGATTAAATGAATCTGTGGCATTGTGAAGTTGTGGAAAAACAAAACATATGGATTTCAAAAATTCGGTGAACCGTTTTCGGATAAATGAAATTCGAGTAAAGGAGTTTCTAAACATCGATAGGTTCCCCAATTATACGGACAAAGTGAAAAAATAAAATGTAGAAAAAAGGATCTTTTTAGGGTACCTCTACCTCGCATAGACGTAAACTAGGGATGTTTTTATTTCTCGTCTAGCCTTATAGCGTAGCGTATCGTTCGTTACGTCTTCATCATTTCAAAGTTGTCAAGACGATTTTCCAATATAGTGATTCGTTTGCGATACATTCAACTCGACACGGCCATAAAGATTGCACACGGTCTTTGAAAAAAGACTCTGCAAATGTCGTTTCCAAAGACCGATGTGTTTTTGTGTTTTTTTTGTGTGTGGGTATAGTCGGGGTAAGAAAAGGTTCGTCACTTTTCGACCTTAAGAGGCTGACAACACCTAATTTTGTTGAAATTGATGTAATTTAAACAGTTTTTTAAGAAAAACTGTTTGTTCTAGCACATCAAAAAAATTATATGTTAATATTCATCATATTTCAAAGACCGTGGACGGACTCGATACATAATTGGACGAAATCGGCTCGATAGAAAATAATTGCAAAGATAGGTCTTAAAATCATCATTAAACGGTTCTATGTCTTTATTTTTTTGGCGTATGCGTCTGCAATTAAAAACATGAAGTCAACATATTCATACCTAAACCGCTAACGAGTCATATTTCACAAATAATCCACAGTTTTTTTTAAATTCAATATTTGCCCGATAAATTTCAATATGCCCGGCTGCCCAGTAATAGCGGCATCTCGTTTACTCCGATACAAATAGACAGTGTGCGCCGACGTTGGTGTTGACAGCGTCTTAACTCGTTGACATAGAGTCGAAAAGTGACGAGCCTTTTCTTACCTCGACTATACCTAACACAAAAAAAAACACAAAAATACATCGGTCTTTGGAAAAAGATTGCAAATGTCCGACATTTGCCGAGTCTTTTAGGGTTCCGTACCCAAAGGGTAAAAACGGGACCCTATTACTGAGGCTCCGCTGTCCGTCTGCCCGTCTGTCACCAGGCTGTATCTCAGGAACGGTAATAGCTAGACAGTTGAAATTTTCACACATGATGTATTTCGGTTACCGCTATAACAACAAAAACTAAAAACCAGAATAAAATAAATATTTAAGGGGCTCCCATACAACAAACGTGATTTATTTGCTCGTTTTTGCTCGATATTGATAACGGCAACAGGTAGACGCTTGAAATATTCACAGAATATAATAAATAATAATAATAATATTAGGGGACAATTTCACACAAATCGACCTAGTCCCAAACTAAGCAAAGCTTGTACTATGGGTACTAGACGACGATAGACATACTTATATAGATAAATAAATACTTAAATACATAGAAAACATCCATAACTCAGGTACAAATATTCGTGCTCGTCACATAAATAAATGCCCTTACCGGAATTTGAACCCAGGACCTCTTGCTTCGTAGGCAGGGTCACTACCAACTAGGCTAAAGCGGTCGTTAATATTTAGTTATATATAGTTTAAAAATAAATAATTTAATTAAAATAAAACTAATATTTAAGGGGGGCTCCCATACAAAAACCGAGATTATTCAGCCGTTTTTATAGTTAACTAGCGACCCGCCCCGGCTTCGCGCGGGTGCAATGCTGATACTAAATATACTCCAGAAAATCTTTATTAGGTACAATGTTCACAGCTTTTTTGTCATTAGACCTTATAGGTATGCGCCGCCCCCCCTCCCACCCCAAACCCGGCCGGTACCGCCGCAACCGCTATGTCCCTGCATTTAAATCTGTAATATGTTACGGAACCCTTCGTGCGCGAGTTCGAATCCACTTGGCCGGTTTTTTCAAAGACCGTGTGCAATCTTTATCGCCGGGTACAGTAAATACATTCCGCGTTCGCTCCGTTTCTGGGGGGTTACTACGAAATTCGAAGTTCGAAGTTCGGATCGTGCGGTCCCTCTCACTCTCGTAATAAATACCAGTACCTGGGCGACCGAGCTCTGCTCGGGCAGAAACTCGGTACCAAGCGTTTTCCCAGAGATAAGACCAAGCTAGATCAATTTTTCATCCCCGAAAACCCCCAAATACCAAATTTCATCGAAATCGTTGGAACCGTTTCCGAGATCCTGATTATATACACCGGAGGGGTGGGGGTGGGGGGGTGAGAGGGGGGAGGGGATGCGGGGGAGGGAGCGTGGGGGTGTTAAAGGGGGGATGAAAATTTCATTGATTTTGCCGTAGGATGCACCGTTTTCAAGATATTTGACAAAAACACCGGAGGGGGTGGGGGGGGGGTTGGGTGAGTCACGTTAAACTATCGTCCGTAAACCGACTTTACAGACAACCGGCTTTTCCTGTTCTGTGCTCCCAATAGGGAACGTGCACATAGACGGTGCTGCCAACTGGTGCCATAAGGGTGCCATCAATTTGAATGTTTTACCTTGATAAGTTTGTTTTACTGTCCGCATAGTGTCTCTTCTGTCGCATTAGTGCTGCCGCCTATAGTTACTGCACGTTCCCTATAATACTTTTTCTAACAAAAAAGTAACTTTTTCTCACAAAAGAAGAAACTTGACGTTTTCTCATAAAAAATAAACTTAAAAAAAAAAACTAAAAATCTTGAAAAAAAACGTGGAATCGAACCGAGGTCGGCTGGATGCGCGACCAGCCGATTTCTAATGTGCCATTATGATCTGCTCGAAGTCGGCGAAATTTAGCTTTATATTCTAATGCAAACAAAAATAGCCGGAAAACACGAGTAAAAGCGATTTTCTGAAAATGAAACATAGCTAGATCAGTTTTTCATCCCCGAAAACCCTCACATACCAAATTTCATCGAAATCGTTGGAGCCGTTTCCGAGATCCTGATTATATATATATATACATATATACAAGAATTGCTCGTTTAAAGGTATTAGATTAGCGTGAGCGGAACGGCATGAAACGAAGTTCGAATTTCGCGCTTCGTAGTATAGGGCCTGATACGTTCACAAATCGCCAGTGTGATATACCTCTAAGAGTGAGTCTCACGTTAGTTTCATATTGAAAGGATTAATATTGTCATAGTACAGAAAAAAGGAGCAGTATAACGTCGCGGCACCATCCTTGATAATAATTACCTACGCCGCGGTTCGGTACACAAACTCGCGATAGGGCTGCCAACTAACAGTCACTCTTCAGTTATGTTATGTTATGATAATGTCACATGAAATTTAAAGTAGGGAAAGGATTAGGAGCTTAAGGCCGGCTTGCGTGGACATGGGTTAACAAGTGTCAAAGTGTATGGAACTGTTATTCTTAACCCAGGGTTACCGATTTAATTTTTTAACCCTGAACTGTGTAAGTGGCCCTTACGAAATTATGGAAGGAATGGACTAAGTGGTGTTTAAAAAAATACATTTTACATTATTTTAATAAACCACAAAACATATTATGTTTTTAAACTGTTTTATTTAGTTTCATCACTACGTATATTTGCTACCTACAAATTAGTTACGGAGAAGTATTTGCGCCTCTTCTGGGATGTACGAAATTTAAGAATATAAATGTAATGTTTTTATGTTAGATAGGCCAGACAAACGAACTAGTGGGTCACCTGATGTTAAATGAACACCACTGTCCATCGACACCCGCAGCGCTTTACACGATGCCAGTGCGTTGTCGGCCCTAAAGGAGAGGGTATAGGGGAAGGGGTGAGGTATTGGGCCCCCGGCACTCTCACTGACCGTACGAAACGCAAGCAGGATTACTGCTGCTTCACGCTGGTGTTCTGTGAGAGGGTGGTACTGCCCCGGACGAGCCGGCCCATTCGTGATGCAGCGGCTAGCTACAACATGACTCTACCACTACAAAATGTAAATGTTGAATTTAAGAGTATAAATTGCGACTGAGTTGGTAATCTAAAAAATGACAATTCCGGTTTCGATATAGATTAATTTAAACATCTGTACACCGAACAATACCGTTTATATCGTCGTGGCATAATTAGGTAGGTAAGGTAAGTAATAAATGCGCGTGAGTCCCGCGCCTACCGTAGGTAGCCGCGGGGCACTCGCGACTGATGGTTGCCGTGGTATGCTGAGAATTCGTGGCGCGTAGGTATAACTCGCGTTCCGGCCGTTTGTATGAAGACGTTCTACTGCTCCTTTTTTCTGTACTGTAATAATGTCATTGGAAATGCAATACCTATTTTATTTACTATAATTGCAAACAACAACCAAACTAATCGTAATCCAATTTTGTTTTGATAAGAACTTGTTATTAAAGCTACACTAAGATAGGTACTAAGATTATACATAATTATAAGACGCCGTCGGCGAAGAATAGGGGTATAAAAAATAGTCTATAATCTATTCTCAGACTTCCCAAATATAAAAAGAAAAAAATTATAAAAATCGGTCAAGTCGTTGCAGAGCAGTTTGATAACAAACATCATCATCATCGTCATTTCAGCCGAAAGACGTCCACTGCTGAACATAGGCCTCCCCCAAGTCTTACCAAACAGATTGGTCCCATACCATCCGCATCCAACGCGATCACGCAACCTTAACCAGGTTGTCATTCCATCTTGTTGGAGGCCTACTAACACTGCGTCTTCCGGTCCATGGACGCCACTCGAGAACCTTTTTGCCCCATCGGCCATCAGTTCTACGAGCGATGTGCCCTGCCCACTGCCACTTGAGTCTGGCGATTCTTAACAAACATGGTGACACAAGATTTTTATATATTAGACTTGCTGTTGCCCACAACTCTGTCTGTGAAGAATAGGGGTATAAGAACAACTTAATTGACTATTTAATGATTTCAAAGTACTAAAATCAAACTCTAGTTTTTAGGCTTCAAATCAAATGTCTTGGAATTATTGATTTCAAATATCCTATAATAACTGTAATAATTTGTTAGGTAACACCCATTAAACAAAAATTCAGACACAGTTTAGTATAAAAAGCACTTTGATTTAACTCTGAGAACTATCTACTCTTCAATTAACTGTACTGTATTTAAATTTTTTACTGCTTTAAATTAATAAATAGTTAGGCAATAGCATTGGCAAATAAGTGATGTCATAATTTACTAGTATGAAATAAAATCTGCAGGAGAATCACATTTTGACACCTCACAAAAAGTATGTCAATTAATAGATGGTGCCAACTATCCAATTGTGCAATAATTTATCCTTACCTTAATGATTTGCTGTACATACTAGTACAAATTCAATAGAAACAAAATAATAGTTGTAAAATCGCTGTCAATTGAAATTGCGAACAATGTAAATAAACCATTTAATGAAATATCCATATTCTAGCACTTGTTTATTGTTTTAATGGTTTAAGATAGTGTTTGGTAAATATTGATTTTGATTAAATAACACACGGATTTAGCAGTATTTGATGAGTGAAAATGGAAATTAAAGACATTTTAAATACAAAGTTTGTTTACATTGTTTGTAATTTCAATTTACTGACAGTTTATAAGTTATTATGGAATGTTTATTTAAGTTTGGACTGATTTTTTGTATTTTTGGTAATCTTGATTGTGTGTGTTTGCAGCACCAAATAAACGTTTTATCTATCTATCTTATTCATTAACTACCTAATTACTTCAAAATTAAGTCAAGGAGTACCTCTGAAAGTCATGACCATGCAATTATATTGTAGTGTTGTAAATGTAACAAGTAAATATATGTATAAGACTGTAATATAATACGTGTGTTAGTCGGTATAGTAAATGCAGTCGTGTTATCTAAACAACACAATTTGAATCAAGTTTGCGTCTCAAGTACAGGTTGCGGCGACGCGTTGGAACCTTCGAGATTGATTTAAATTCGTAAAAATAGAACGTGGGAAAGAATTTAAAAATTCATTTCTCTCCAACTTACACGGAAGAATCGCTACCAAAGCTTGTCTGTGAAAGACGTAAACAAACTCTATCGCGCGAGATAAAACTCAAGATAAAGTAATTAAGGTGATTGGAGCGTTTAAGTTATAACATAAATACAAGCACTAGCCGCGTACGTCCCCGGGTTCACAGAGAAAGAAAATTTCTAGAAAATAGAAAGTTTAAAACATCGCAACAACTCACCAAAGTGTTCTGGTACCCCAATCCGGACTCATCGTCCGACGCCTCCTCTTTACTGTGCACTTCCTTCATTTTGAACGGTCCAGTTTATTATTTTTAACACACAAAACGTTGATTTAGCGAAACAATGCAAGCGGAATCCGCAACACTCACGGGCCAACTAAACTTTTTTTACACTGTCCAATTAGACTCACAGCGTCGGCTAGTGGTCAGACATCTCCCCGTGCCTCGTACGAGGACCGGTCGTCTGTAATAAGTTTATGTAATTGAATAAGCACGATTTAATGCGAATTGATGGCGGGCTAACACCGGAAAAGTATGTTTACGCACGTTCAAACAGACTGTCACCCGGTGGCCGACTGCTGTTGTCAAACGAGGTGACAGTTCGCAGTGCGTTTGAAAAGTCTCGCCGTTGCACAACGGCCCTGAACTTGAACCTAAGTGGTATCTTTTTATATCGCTTCGATTAGAGATCACTGATCGTTATCACGCAATCGAACATTTATATCTGCTGATAATTTTTAGCATTCCTCGCGATTCGTCGTTGGAAAAAAATGTCACGATTGACCCGCACCCATCCGCTTTCAGAACGCGACTAAATTTGATTTGATTTGAACGTTCCGTTTCGCGCGTCGCGCACGGCAATGGTTCTTATTTGCCTATCATTTGATACTTGATAAGAATTTTATCAAGACTGAAAGTTGGCAAAAAAATCATGTGACTTAAATTATCTTTTATTCTTTTATTCTAGCTAGCTCAACAATAGCCATACCGGAAAGGATAAACAAACCCCGACGTGGTGTCGAAGATTTAAACAAATGTAATTGCAGCTATTGTATTGGCGGCGTGTGTTTTTGTAAATTAGTCACACAATTGTCACACATATTTAACCCATCGCGCGCTAATAGTGTCATTATTTTAATGTGCACGGGCATTACATCTGTTACATATTCATAAGTTTAAGCAGACTACATTAACTTTTTAAATGTACTTTCTCAAACAGTAGTCGAAATTATAAAATTCAAGTAGATACCTACCTAATAAATAATTGGAATATTTTCAATTGAATCTATTTTTAACAAAAGTAAACGTTTAAATCCAAGGTTAATGTAGGTAATTTTGCAATTTACTTATTTAGTAGGTAACAAAAACATTTTTTTGCTCTCCGTACTGAACACAAACAGAATTAGGTAGGCACTATAACGTTTTTAAACCAGTTTTTATACTACCAATCGTTAGAATATTCTGCCATGCATGATACGGCATTTCCATTTTAACATTGTTAACCATCGACAATGTTTGATTTTGGGCAGTTTCCAATTATCATACCTTATCATGTTTCGAACAGTGGTCCTTTACATTGATACAATAACAGGAATCTTAACAAATTATAGGACGTACCTAAAGTTTTAAAATAATAATCGATTAATACTGGCCGACGCGAAGTCCTCAGGTGCTGTACGGTCAAGTGCAAAAATAAGTATCGATTTAAACCTCCCATCGTTATATACCTATACCTTAATTCGACGACATAAGAGCTATTATGGGACATATTTATGAGCAAGTTGTGTGCACCCATATTTTTGCACTTGACTGTACCTGCTAAAACGCCACAATAAAAAGAGTATACTTACTGTATCTAAGCGGGTAACTAGAATAAAACAAAAGGTGGAAACAAATAATTATTTTATTTCTTTAGTAATAATAGAACAACTGTCATATTTTCAACGCTTTTCAAGAATAACTCTTGTCTACCTAGAAATAGATTTCAGGATATATCTATTGATAATCAGAATTAATTTTCAGTTAAATTTAGTTTGTTTTTTCCTAAGGAAGGATTATACAAGCTGATTTTTGAATCGGCATCCTGATTTTGATAGGTACCTACTTGTACTATTTACATCCGTTATTATTCGTTATCAATAAGAGAAAGAACATTTTTAGGGTTCTGTACCCAAAGGGTAAAAACGGGATCCTATTACTGAGACTTCGCTGTCCGTCCGTCCGTCCGTCCGTCCGCCTGTCACCAGGCTGTATCTCATGAACCGTGATAGTTAGACAGTTGAAATTTTCACAGATATTGTATTTCGGTTGCCGCTGTAACAAGAAATACTAAAAAACAGAATAAACCAAATATTTAAGGGGGCTCCCATACAACAAACGTGATTTTTTTGCTCGCTTCGCTCGATATTGATAACGGCAACAGGTAGACCCTTGAAATATTCACAGAATATTTAGTTAATACTTTAAAAATAAATAATGAAATTAAAAAAAAACAAATATTTAAGGGGCGCTCCCATACAGCAAAAGTGTTTTTTTTTTGCCGTTTTTATAGATAATAGTACGGAACCCTTCGTGCGCGAGTCCGACTCGCACTTGGCCGGTTTTCAGCCTATATGTGTCCCACTGCGTGTCACAGCACGACAGGCGGCAGCGGCGAGAGTTTTATCTGTTCATTGCGTGTGCCGCCAGATAATGACAGTGCGGCAAGTGTCTTGGGCGAGCAATGAACTGAGAACACGCTCGCCTCTCCGCTACCCGCCCAGTTCGCTGTCTTTTTATCCACTAATAGCTATTATAAGGAGGAAATATATTATACAGTGTAAACCATAGGTTCCCAACGGGGGCGGTATCGCCCCATAGTGCGCGCTGGAGCTTTTCGTGGGGGCGGTAGCGGGTCACAAATAGCACGAGCGAGAGAGATCATAGAGAAAAAAAAAATCGAGATAATAGACAGACATACAGTCTACGACGACGACGGTTTGACGACCAGATGGCCTAGTGGTTAGAGAACCTGACTATGAAGCTTGAGGTCCCGGGTTCGATTCCCGTGTCGGGGCAGGTATTTGTATGAAAAATACGAATGTTTGTTCTCGGGTCTTGGGTGTTTTAATATGTATTTAAGTATGTATCTATCTATAATATAAGTATGTTTATCCGTTGTCTAGTACCCATAACACAAGCTTTGCTAAGCTTACTTTGGGACTAGGTCAATTGGTGTGAATTGTCCCGTGATATTTATTTATTTATTTATTTTATTTATTTATTTATACAATTGGAGGGGGTGTTGGAATTTTTTTTCTTCTAAAGGGGGCGGTAATCCATAAAAGATTAAAAACCTATGGTGTAAACGATTCTGTTTAAGTTATTTTTACAGCTACATTTAGGTAAGTATATCTAATACCTTTAAATTAATATTATACAATCAATGGTATCGACGGCAATTTTCCCCTTATTCATAAAAAATTACATACATCTTATTAGTTACAAGCTCTTTCCCGCGACTCCGTCCGCGAAGAACAGGGGTATAAAAAATAGCCTACGAGGCTACGACCTATTCTCAGACCTACCAAATATAGAGAAAAAAGTTTTATAAAAATCGGTCAAGCCGTTCCGGAGGAGTTCGATAACAAACACCGTGACACGAGTTTTTAAATATTAGAAGAAGAATAACAAAATGTGTATTTATTTTGTCTGCGCCTGGCAAAAGCAAATGTCAAAGTAACAGATAAATACCAAATAATGTTAAGATACTGTTTATGAAAGTGATAACGCAGGAGCAAGGTTAACGCATTCACTGCCATCTGACTCCCACAGGTGCCACCGACGCACATGTGCGTTCAAAATGTATTGCTCTCGCGAGGCGCCTCGTAAACAACCAAAAGTGAGCGAGCGCGAGAGTGTGGTCCATTCCCTCACCTCACCCCCTCGCGTCCTTTGAGTCGCGTCTAAAATCGACACAAAGCGGAGCGACAGCGAGGCGAGGCGAGGGAAGACAACGCGACACGAGCGCACGTCCTCACTCTCATACTCGCGTTCCCTCGTGTAGCCTCGTGGAGTCTGGAGTATGAATAATCATGAAAGCGGCACTGGGCGAAGTCCCGAAGACGCATAATATGCGTCGGTTGCAGTGAATGAAAAAGTTATAGTTCATTGAATGTTAAACTTTTTAACACCGCGCCTCGACAAAACGTAAACCTGCTTTGAATCTTATGTCATTGTGTCAATATCACTTTGACACTGTACTTTGTGACACTTATGTGTCGTTGGCGTTGAAAGGGTTAAAAGCTTAAATAGGTGTGTACCTAAATATTAAGCTTGTACCTAATTAGGTAGCCGTGTAATTTACACAAGCGGCTGAGACTCAATTTATTCCTCAGTGCGTCTTCTTTGGCGCAAGCCACACAGAAGAGACGTGGGACGAGGGGCGCCGCGGAATCAGATTTCATACTAAATTATCGTCGCGATCCAAAGCAGACAGAAGAGACGGGGCGGAGATGTTGCTTGCGGACAAACGACGCGGACTGCGAGGCGCCCCCGTCCCACGTCCCTTCTGTGTGGCTTGCGCGTTAGCTACCTATAGAACATAAAGGACCATTTAGACCAGTGATATCCAAAGTTGTCTATATCGGCTGTCAGGGGTCGAAGAAGACCACCGAGGGTTCTTATGCGAAAAAATACATTTCAGGTAAGTATAAGTTAGATGACATAGCAAAAACTTAATATTTAATCAGAAGGGGGTATGGCTAGGGGTCTTCGAGATGAAAAAGTTTGGGGAATTCTGATTTGGACGAAGCGCGAAATATATCGTTTGAGTTGCCGTACATTGCCGTTAACGATCAGTCACTTATAAATCCATCGTCGCGCGGCCCGCAATGTAACAAAACTACCGCGATATTTTCATCAACGGCTAAATGGCCCTTTAGCCCTTTACTTTAATAAAATTTTAATACTTCTTAAAATAAATTAGTAATAAAAATACGCGCTAAGCGATAAACGACAGTTACAGTTAAAATACTATGTTCGATTTTGTATTATTTACATTTTTATGATATCATATCAGTGACATTTTAGGTTAGTGCAGGTAACTTACAAACACAGAAATTGTAACGATTTAGGTATTTATTTGTAATTTGTATTGACGGTAGAGTCGGTTCCCTAACTCAGAACGCACTCTTATAATATTTAAGTATGTTGTTAGGTAAGTAGTACGGAAAAGTGGTTGCTTAATAAGTATGTTAGGGAACCGACTGTAGATACATTGGTAGATGATATAGGTACATAAAGTATCATTAAAATGACGAAATTACGATAAGTACTACATACATTTAACGATTTTTCATGAAAACTCATTTTATGAGCTTCCTAAACTTAATTGTCTAAAATTGATTAGATTAGAAAAACGCGAAAGTCTAAACATAAATTTAACACAAAAACTTAAAAACGTCCCTTGCCGTGTACGAGTACAACTTTCAGACAAGTAAGTATTTAGTAAGTAAGTATGTTAATTTTATTTATTTTAGTAGTGGTAGAGCCATGTTGTAGCTAGCCGCTGCATCACGAATGGGCCGGCTCGTCCGGGGCAGTACTACCCTCTCACAGAAAACCGGCGTGAAGCAGCAGTAATCCTGCTTGCGTTTCGTACGGTCAGTGAGAGTGCCGGGGGCCCAATACCTCACCCCTTCCCTCTCCCCCTCCCTCTCCCCCTTCCCCTATTCCCTCTCCTTAAGGGCCGACAACGCACTGGCATCGCGTAAAGCGCTGCAGGTGTCTACGGACAGTGGTGATCATTTAACATCAGGTGACCCACTAGTTCGTTTGTCTGGCCTTTCTAACATAAAAAAAAAAACATCTATATTGTAAAGGAAAATTAATGCTTTTATATTTCTAATTAAATGCTGACCACTCTGTTGTTTCCGTAGACTATAATTGTTTGTGATTTGTATAATAGAATCTTAAAAATACTGGGGAGGATTGTGTAGTTACAAATTATCAAACAAACGTCGAAAATGGTCTGCATTCCTTGAAGCCTATTTAAGACCAGTACGAAAAATTGTGCAAGTTGCATTGCGAGACGTACAGTGGGCTGCAAAAGTGCATGGACATCTCGGGGCGATAATCGCGTGTACGCGCGCGCGCGCGGGTAGGTTAATAATATCAAACGGTCAAACACTGCTCACGCGATTATCGCCTCGAGATGTCCATGCACTTTTGCAGCCCACCGTACAGCGAATGCATGTGAAGTAATGCAACTTGCTGCACGATTTTTCCTGCCAAATTTAAACTAGGCTTAAAATGTTGGCCAATTTTTGATATTTTGTCAGTCAACACCAAAACATTTTTATACAAAACAAATTTCAGCAATTATCAGCCATTTGGCAAATAAAAAATATATATTGTTGAGTTTCTTTCCGGAGTATTCTCGACAGGGTTTTCCGAACCGGCAGTAAATTCTTCGAAACTCACACATATACCTACCTAAGTGCTTGAGGGAACCCAAATTGAGTAACTTTATCTATTTAGTATTAATCAATATTTCAGAAAACAAAACTTACAAACCTAGATCTTGTTTTAATTGAGAAAATATCAGAAATCGGTTTAATGTTTAGGGACTGGAAACCGTTTTTAACCGTTTTCATGTACTTAAAGACTAGTCTTCCCTTCCCATATACGATCATCGTAATTTTTTTTATGATTTGCATGCTTCCAAGAAGGATATAAGCAGCATGTTTGCAATTTTGTCAATACTGTTCTTATATAAGTAGGTAGCCTATTTAACAATTCTATTTAAGTACATAGTTATAATTAAGTATCTTACATTATAAGATTCTTTGTATGACATAGTTGGATACTTAAGTAGCTCTAGCTAGCTATTTGACGAATTTCCAATAAGGAACATACAAGAGTAACTTAATTATTTTATAGTATTACTTAGGTGCTAGTGATGTGTCGAATCGTTAAAAATGTGTATCCGCGGATATATACGGATACGAATATCTGGCACATCGAATAGGTACAGGGCAATTCTGGAGACGAGTTCAGGATCAACCCTAACCAACTAGAAGTAAGGAGAGATATAGGTAACGCCACCAGACACACAACGTCAAAATCCCGCTGTCATTACATGAGATGTGGTTGTGTGCGTGGCCTCAACTCTGGTGGCGTTACCTATACTTAAGTGTTCTTCCGTTTTTAGTTTTTTACTGTGTGAGATGTGGGCTGGTAACACTCAAGTACCTATCTACTTAGTTTAATGATCATTAAAGAACAAATGAAAATAGGGTGACGACAAAGTACCTACCTAATGGACAAGGACCAATTATGGACATTTTTTTCCGTAGGCAATACAAAAATCTCAAGAAACGGTCACACTACATTTTTAAATTATCAACACCATGCTCACATAACTAATTGATGATTATAACTGGTAAAGTCCATGAATGGTAGGCTATAAGGCATTGAATCTTAGCTGTCCATTACTGGGGAACTACGTGCTTAACGTGTCCATGATTGGTGCCGTCACTCTAAGTGTGATTTTTTACATAATAAGTACATTTACTGAGTAGTGTACGGTTGTTCTTAATCACGTGTGCTGAATCAACTGTTTCTTTTTTATTATGTAGAACTCTGACAAATACGAATTTAAGTTTCAAGGCTTTAAAGTCAAGGTAGGGCCGTGGCGTAGCGTTCGCTTGACGTAAAAGGTATGTGAGTGACCGCACTATCCCATTCATGATTTTTATCATAACCTCAAGGGAACGCCACTCCCTACAGCAGTATTAGGGGAGACTGGGGTCAATAGAAACACGGGTCAATAGAAACAAGTGCAATAACTATGAAACAAGAAGCGATAGCGGGGCGGTCCCTGGGAGGCGATGGATCTGCGTTCGTGTCAGAACCTGTGGAACAGTGCTAGCCGCGGCTCTGTGGCCATCGGATGTTATTACGCGAGTGTATTGCTTTTCCGGCACCAAAAGTAAGTATTTTTGATGTTTTTGTTTTGTATATTAGTCAATATTCATTGGTAGTACTTTAATACTATTTAACTTTCTGTTTGTATGGTTATTCTTGTTGAATTTGTAGTGGTTTATGAATACCTACCGTCTACCGTTATTTTTCTACGATTTTAAATATTCACCATGACGTTGCTGGGTCAATTGAAACAAAATTTACCGGGTCGATTGAAACATGTTTCAATTGCCCCTTGTATGTGGTTTTAAGATTTTTTTTTGCAGTAAGATTCTTTTTTGTTTTTAGATGCCGCGAAACCGTCCAAAAACTACTAATCGCGGAAAGTGCAGTATAGATTTGTATAAAAAAGTTTACGAAGAGATTCCAAGGAATAACACTTAGACAAGCTGCCGAAATGTATGACTTTAATTTAACATCATTGTTCAGATACAAGAAAAAACGGGACAGTTGCAATGAAGAATCCTCAGAATCTGTAAAGATGGGTTATTCTCCCCACAACAAAGTGTTCTCTGAAGCCCAAGAAAAGGATTTATCAAAATCGTTCTATGTGTGGTGGGCACACGTGGGATTTTACAAAGAGTTAATTACGTCAATCACCTTAACCCTAGTTAAGATGTATAATAATGGTTGCTCACCCTTTATTCAATGTTTGATTACATTTCTAGATTAGTAATAGTTGATCTTATTACTTATAAATATTTAAATATTCTAAATGATTAAGCAAGAAGTACCATATGAAAATTTTGTTAAGTTAATAGCAATAAATGCTAGTTTTTTTCGTTAAGTTGATGGTAGAAACTACCTTTTACTGTGTTCTAATCAAAGACTGAGATTATATGATTTAATTATGACTAAAAAAATAAACATATATGATTATTACAATAAATAAATATTTTATTTCTAGGTGTTTCAATAGACCCCATTCATTGTTTCAATTGACCCGCAATCAGGGTCAATTGAAACAATTTTCGAGGATTTCTAAAGCACATGTGATTCCGTATCTGATACTTATGGATAAAAATCAACATAGCAACTTTAAAGCCAGATAATCTAGCTATAGTCGAAACCTTTCACAAACCAGTATTGATAGAAAATGTAGGCACTATGGCCGTTTTTTCGGAAAACGTTTCAATTGACCCCGGTCTCCCCTACAGGAGCATCAAGACTTCTGGCACATAAAAAACAGGTTTTTTTATCTCAAGTTATACTTATTTTTATGAACGATAGTGAAAGATTTCTAGTAGGTAGATAAACAGGTTGTTAAACTAAATGCACACTTAAGGCCAACACAAACTAGGAGCGCGGGGCGCAGACGGATGTCAAGCGCGTTCTATAACACTGAATCAAATATACGGTGACACACACCAGCAGCGCGGCACATCGTATTTGATGCAGTGTTATTGACCGCGCTGGGTACGCTCCGTCGGCGCCCCGCGCTCCCGATTTAGTGTGGCCTTTAAATAATAAATTAAATGCAACGACATGGATTCCTTTATATCATTAGAATATCGACAAGACACCCTCTAAACACCTTATGTCAAACGAAAGTTAATTCTATTGGCTTTCGAATAACAAACGAATGTTTGAAGTATAACTTACACTAATTAGAGCCACAGAACGGTTTCTTGTAACAAATCAAACATAATTAAAGCGGCCAAAAGTCGCCTTGTTGTTGCATAAACACTACGCATAAACAGCATTAATCCAACCTATCACAAATGTTTGCCAAATCGATTACTTTACAAAATATAACATTAGGCATTTAGTAGCCGTCTTGTCGATGCATATAACTTAGATGTATGTTTACGTATGTATTTTCAGCATGTTACTAAGTTTCTTAGTAAATATGAAATTTTAGTATTTATAACATTTTCTCTGACTACGAGAGTTCAATACAGACAATTTTGGCAGCTATTTCCCAAAGACATAAATCCCAACCTGGACTGATCGTTCATTTTCTCATATTTTCATCATGGCGTACGCGCTCGTTCCCAAAATACCTAAAAACATTCAGGATAACGATAGTACTATCGATAGCATCGCCACGTGTCGATATACAGGGTTATTTGTAATTCACTAGCATCCTTTTAACCCTAAACTCCTACCACTTAAACAAAAGTTTTTTGTTTTACGGCTTTTGTCATAACTTAATATTTTTGGTGTAATAACATTTTGAAAATTTGAGATTTCCTCTTATTTTTACGATACTCTGTGTATTTGTATGGGAAAAAAAGTGCTTCATTTTAAAAAGTTGTAAAACAAAAAACATTTGTTTGAGTGATAGGAATTCAGGGTTAAGAGGATGTCAGTGATTTAAAAATAACCCTGTAGTGTATTGATACGATAGTATTGATAGCATCGAGTGCTGTACCTATAAGCAATAGCAATACTATTGATAATGTCAATACTATCGATAATATCGATTGTTTTTGGTCTGGCATTAAAATTGATACTATGGATTCTATTGGACATAAAACTATCCATAGTATCGATTGTATTGCCACTTTCAATAGTATTGTTTATAATGAACATTACGATGATTTCTCATCGGTGATCAGGAGTTGAAAAATATCAATCCCTAGTCAAAATGGAATTTAATAGATGAGCTCTGAAGCAATTAAGTCTCCATTTAATTTAAAAAGAAATGTTATTGTTAGAACATTCTCCATCCACCGAATGGTCATCCTACATTTGTTGGAGTTAAGTAGTTTCGTCAAGTGTCATCGCTTTGGTGGGAAATTTGACAGGTCTTACGTCAAAGTTAGCTTAAGAAACTGACTTGTCAATGAGGTTTTAGGCTCATAGACTAAGCCGTGTGTAGTGTGACAGTTATTTTAAAATAAAAAATGTTTTTTTTTCAAATAATAAATATTTAAAAAAAGAGATGTTTTGTTTCATATTACTGCGACATAAACGTAGTCGCCACCGAATACTGATCTAGAAAAAAGGTTTCCTGATCACCGATTAAAAATCATCGTGAAGATACTATCGATAGTACCTATTGACACGTATAGACTATCTATACTATTGGTTTTGCCTAAACTATCGATAGGCAACATCGCCTGTGAATACTGCGGTATGCCAACGAAACCAATTGGAGTAAATAAAAATGTTAGCCTGAAGCATAAGAATAAATAATAACAGAGTAGAAGGGAATCTCTTTTGACCGCGTCCAAAACGCCGCCATTTATATACCTACTTTCCCCCTCACGTCGTTACACACCTCTGTCGTCCAGGCGTGATGCTAGGGTGACACCCTGACTGAGTTCTCGCTTAGCGAGTACTCTAATATCGTGACCTTGAGTCCGGCCGGAGCGAGAGTTTCCCTTCTACTCTGTTATTATTTATTCTTATGCCTGAACTTTAGAACCAGAGAGGAGAGTGTCATTAAACGCAGTACCTTTGCCGTCTTTCGCGCTGGCGTTGAAGACAACGCGAAGAGGTGTGGAAACTGATGCTGTATACCGTGATGAGGCATTCAGGGTGCAAAGGTCGAACGTCAGGGTGTAAAGGAGACTTTCCTTAATTTTTTAAAATAAAATTTTCAAACTCCTGGCTTGCACTATGGGATCACCACTTCAAAGACAACATCTAAGTATATCGAAGTTTTTTACATATAGGCTTGCGTTTGACCACAATTACGCCTGATGGAAAGCGAAGATGAGGTCTAAATATGATGGACCACGTTTGCCTAGTACTTAAATGCTCATTTACCATAGACTTGAAAACGGCCAGATTCTTCGATCAATAATATCGAAGGCCAGATTATGATGATCGAAGGCCAGATTATGATGTTCAGGGAACACAGAGGCAGGGCAGGAACTTCCACTCCTTAGCGTACGGTTGATGAAGGAAGAGCGAAAACGACGATTTGTGCGGATTTTGGGAATACTGACAACGTAAGGTTGGAGACCCCGCCTACTTCTGGTCGACCTGTGGAAGAAAGGAGCAGGTGGTATAAGGTTCTGTAGTTCCAAATCACATACACCGAAATGTAGCCTGTTGAATACCGATAGGCAAGCTACTCTTCGACGAATCTATCCACTATGCTCTACGATTTGTATCTACTAGTATAGCAAATTGGACAGTTTCCTCCAATTTGCTATAGGTAATAGTCTAACGATAGAGTAATTTGGAGGAAAACAGTTCCATTTTCCCAACTAGTTGGGAAGATAGAGCCGTTTCTATTATTTCATAGTTTCCTATTCTATTTATTTCATCAACTAAGTAGAGCAAATTGGAGAGGGAGACTTGGATTTGATCTAGCTTTCCAACTAGTTGGGCAAATCGAACTGTTTTCCTCCAATTTGCTTTATCGTTAGAACTAGTAGGAGACCGAGGACAGTTGACACAGAGGAGAGTAGAAACAACGTCGATTTTTAAGAACTTATTAACTGCTAGAGAGCTCGCAATAGCGCGCGTTTTTTAGTTCAAGTCTCGAGCTATCAAACACGCGCTATTGCGAGCTCATTAGTAGTTAATAAGTTCTAAAAAATCGACGTTGTGTCTACTCTCCTCTGTGTCAACTGTCCTCGGTCTCCCCTACCTAAGTATAGCAAATTGGAGGAAAATGTCCAATTTGATATACTAGTAGATACAAATTGTAGAGCATAGTGGATAGATTCTTCTTCGACGTGTGACTTTCTCAAATCATTTTGTATAGAGAGAGTGTGAACGTTATTTAGTGTTTTAGCGAACAGTCCAGGTAAGGTGAAACTTAGTCTATCTATACTTTGTCTGCATCGTAGTCTGGCAGTCAGATGTACTGAGCGAAGTGTATCCAGTAAGTGGCGTTGAGGACGGAGAAGAGGAGGGGGAAGAATACCCGGGAGAATCGGTCTATGTTGATCGCGCGCATGCGCGCTTTGGCCGCTTCAGCTGGCTCCTGTAAAGATGTTAACCAACCATAAATATACAAAATATATCATCATCATCATCACAGCCTATACAAGGTGACCTTAGCCTCTGGACAAATAATGAAACCATGGACAAGACTGATACTTAGCAATATCGTAAAATAGTTATTTGCTTAATTAGACAAGAAAACAAAAAAAATCTATGAAATCAGTGAGCAGTACGGCTGCTCACCGAATCTAAGATTATTTAAAAGCGAAAAAATTTTTCGGGTGCGCCGGTGGGATTCGAACCCACGTCTCCTTCATACGCCACTGTGCCACTGTTGGCGTATGTAAGCGATTAAGAATTTCGGGGGAGTCGGTTGGATGCGACGTGGTTCAATTGGTAGAACACCCGTTGGGGCGCATACCCAGGAGACGTGGGTTCGAATCCCACCGGCGCACCCGAAAAACTTTTTCGCTTTTAAATAATCATAATATCATCCAAATAAACAGGCTTCTCCAAAGTGATACATTGAAAACCGTTAGTTTTTCGGTAAATATTGGACTGATTGTTATGATACTTTGCAGTTTGGTTTTAAATATCTTACTTAACCAGGAGTATTAGTATTTGTCCAGAGGCTAAGGTCACCCAGTATACGTCTCACTGGAGGGCACAGGCCTTTCAGAATGAGAAAGAAGGCTTGGGCCGTAGATGCCACGCGGGTCCAGTGCGAATTGGGAACTTCACACACACCATTGAATTTCTTCTCAGATACAGGTTTCCTCACCATGTTTCCTTCACCGCAAAGCTCACGGTAAATTACAAATGCAATTTCGCACATAAATTCCAGACGACGACCGACGACCAGATGGCCTAGTGGTTAGAGACCCTGACTATGAAGCTTGAGGTCCCGGGTTCGATTCCCGTGTCGGGGCAGATATTTGTATGAAAAATACGAATGTTTGTTCTCGGGTCTTGGGTGTTTAATATGTATTTAAGTATGTATCTATCTATATAAGTATGTTTATCCGTTGCCTAGTACCCATAACACAAGCTTTGCTAAGCTTACTTTGGGATTAGGTCAATTGGTGTGAATTGTCCCGTGATATTTATTTATTTATTTATTTATTTAATTCCGAAAAACTCAGAGGTGTGAGCCCGGGCTCGAACCCACGACCTACTTGAGAGACCATAGGTCAAACCACTAGGCCACCACGGTTTCAATCACTAGGCTACACTCAAAAGAAAATTAGGTCCACTTTGGCTGCATATCCACCGGAGCTGTGCGAGGATGCGTTGCGAGGGATGTGTAATTGTCATGAACCAATAGAAACACTTCATTTAAATGGTCCTAAGTGAATGAATGAGTCAGAGAGCAAAGCAAAGTGAGCGATGTAGAGGTAACGCCACCAGAGTTGAGGCCACGCACACAACCACATCGCATGTAATGACAGCGGAATTTTGACGTTGTGTTGACGTTTAACGACAACACAACGTCAAAATCCGCTGTCATTACAAGAGATGTGGTTGTGTGCGTGGCCTCAACTCTGGTGGCGTTACCTATAACTAAATGGGTTGCGAAATTGAAATGGGAGTGGGCTGGTCATGTCGCCCGCAAGCATGGCTCGTGGTGCAGGGCAGTGGTAGAGTGGAGACCGTGGGGTGAGAAACGCCCGAGAGGAAGACCGCAGATGCGTTGGTACGACGATATCAAAAGACTGGCGGGAACAAAGTGGTTGGAAACTGCTCAAGACCGGAACAGATGGCATAAACTGAAGGAGGCCTATACCTTAGAGGTTGAGAATGGCTAAAGAAGAAGAAGAAGTGAATGAAGTTTTTCTATTGGTTCATGACAAACAAATCCCTCGCAACGCATCCTCGCACATCTCTGGTGGAAACGCAGCCTTAGGCGCAAGTCACACAGAAGAGACGTGGGACGGGGGCGCGTCGCAGTCCGCGTCGTTTGTCCGCCCCGTCTCTTCTGTCTGCTTTGGATCGCGACGCTTCTATACATTTAGTATGAAAACTGAAGGGGCACCGCGACTTCTACGCGCCCCCGTCCCACTTCCCTTCTCTGAGGCTTGCGCCTTAAATTTCAGGAGTAAGAATCCCACCGAA
Organism: Archips xylosteana; assembly: GCA_947563465.1. NCBI lineage: Eukaryota > Metazoa > Arthropoda > Insecta > Lepidoptera > Tortricidae > Archips > Archips xylosteana. Next base: position 12,514,189 of record OX387368.1, read on the forward strand.
AACATAATGTGAAAAATGTTAAAAGTGAGTAGTATGCTTGGTTGTAGACTCCGCCGACAAAAGGGTTGAGGTCTAAATGGGTGACATGTTCTAAAGAACATAAATTCTTAAATTGAACTGTCGAATGTTTTACACAAAGTAGATTTAAGTAAGTATGTTATGTTAAAGCTTAAGATTTGACTTGGCTGCTTAATCAACTTATCCTCTACATACATTTACATTATGTCAATGTATAATATGGTAAAAAGTACTATGGTTTATTATTGTTTTAGAGCACCGCAACGTTGTATACTAACGGCCCGTTGTTTGATCAATAGTTAACAAACTAATACCTAGTCAAATTGTCTTTGAAATGCGTTAACTATTGTTATGTTTGCCATATATTTTAATTATTAGTTTGTTTAACTATTAATCAAATAACGGGCTCTTAGACATTAGCAGTACCTACTTTTGATTCTTAATCGTCATTGGCTTTTATGTATTTTTTTTAAATGATTATAAGGCTTACCTTAGGCTTGCCAGCGCCGTCGCCTAGCACAATATTTACGAGACAGTATTCCATCAGTGCCATAAATACGAACCTGAAATGACAATTAACATTATCATTAACTTTAATAATACAACGTGTCTCTACCCCCTGGACAAAATAGACGACAACACAGACTGAAAAAATACAGACGACAAAATAGACTGGACGAATAGGACGTATTGATTAGGTATTTCTAATCTATGTACAAATGCTCGCATGCCACGCCATCGTATTAACGGACAAATGACTGATTTACGATTTAATACTTTTGAAACAGCCTGTATGGTCATCATCATCATCCCTGCCTATATACGTTCCCACTGCAGGGCACAGGCCTCCTCTCAGGATGAGAGGGCTCGGGCCGTAGTTCCCACGCGGGCCCAGTGCGGATTGGCAACTTCACACACACCATTGAATTTCTTCGCAGGTTTATACAGGTTTCCTCACGATGTTTTCCTTCACCGTAAAGATCATGGTAAATTACAAATGTAATAACGCACATAAATTCCGAAAAACTCAGAGGTTCGAGCCGGGATTTGAACCCACGACCCTCTGCTTGAGAGGCCATACAACCACGGCTTTTTTGGCCTGTATGGTAATTAAAGAATATTTCAACTTGATCTTCCTCTGAACCGCAAAACTCATTGCGAACCACTGATACAGTATGTTCCTCCTTATTGTTGATTCGCTTGCGGGGAATTAATTGTACTTATTTAAAAAAAATCTAATCTAGTAATTTTACAAAAGTAGAATATTCCTGAGAATGAACGCTACTCAGGATTTCGGTCACTGTCCAGAGAGAAGAGACACGTTGTATACAAGGTACACAAGTTACTACTTGAGTTGTTAGTTACTTCCAAGTATTTATCGCGATAAAGTACGAAGAATCACCCTAGTATAGGTATCGCCACCAGAGTTGAGGCCACGCACACAACCACATCTCATGTAATGACAGCGGGATTTTGACGTTGTATTGACGTTTAACGACAACACAACGTCAAAATCCCGCTGTCATTACATGAGATGTGGTTGTCTGCGTGGCCTCAACTCTGGTGGCGTTACCTATACCACCCCCTTATGCATACAAATTTGATGTAGGTATTGTATGTGTGCGTAAGATCCTGCTTTATTTTATTACTAGCATTTAATAACCTCAATAAAATTCTAATATCCCTGTACCTATTAATATTTAATAGCTTAAAATAGACTTAATCGCGACGTTTGAATCGATTAACATTTTCCTCGTTTTCAGAATAAAACCACAAAATTATCTTAATTGCCCAATTACTTATAGTGTAATGGCAGTGTCCTTTAGACACCAACTAGGCGGTCGTTACTTTATACATTTAGTGTGAAAACTGATTCAAAGGGCGCCGCGTCTGCGACGCGCCGCCGTCCCACATAACTAATGTGTCATCATCATCATCCTGCAGGGCACAGGCCTCCTCTCAGAATGAGAGGGCGAGGGCTTGGGCCGTAATTCCCACGCGGGCCCAGTGCGGATTGGGAACTTCTGTGTGGCTTGGGCTAAAGAGATAGGTGAAAGATCGCAAGCATGCGCTCGCACGCGTTTTCTTTGTTAAATAAAAATAAATAAATAAATAAATATTAGGGGACAATCTTACACAAATCGACCTAGTCCCAAACTAAGCAAAGCTTGTACTATGGGTACTAGACGACGATAAACATACTTATATAGATAAATAAATACTTAAATACATAGAAAACATCCATAACTCAGGAACAAATATTCGTGCTCATCACACAAATAAATGCCCTTACCGGGATTTGAACCCAGGACCTCTTGCTTCGTAGGCAGGGTCACTACCAACTAGGCTAAAGCGGTCGTTATACCTAATGCATTTGGGATTGTGTATTGTAAGAGAAATTGTAACTAATCTGTTCTTTAAACAAAAAAACACAGTGCCAAGTTTCTTAGGGTGCATTCTACTTGGCAATCATGATTTTTCCGAAAGCGCTGATAGACTAAAAAATAGACATGTGACATCTTTTTGCGGCCTAGGTACTTACAGAATAAAATAAACGTTTTGACTGAGAAAATAATTCGCGGCCTCAATGATCGTACTTATATACTTAAAAATCACATATTATTATCATACTGCAGACCCAACAGCATCCTGAAGTCATTATTGTTCTGTACTCGAAGGCACTTCTATTGAGTGAAATGCCTATATCCACTTGAAGTCCGACTGGCATGATGTTAAAAGTAACAAGCGTAAACTCACATAGTGCAGACGGACATGAAGGCATCAACGGCCTTCAGATAAGACACGGGCGGGAGCTGCGCCTGCGACTTGGCGTGCTGCGTAGACAGCGTGAGGAGTGACGTCACGCCCAGCGTCACGCGCGCCGGCGCCGCGTCTGGCTTGATCCAGAATGAAACCCACTGGAAGACGAAGAACACATGAAAGACGTTTTATCTTCTTGTTTCTTAGGCGCAAGCCACACGGAAGAGACGTGGGACGAGGGCGCGTCGCAGCGACGCCCCTGAATCAGTTTTCTACTAAATGTATAGAAGCGTCGCGATCCGAAGCAGACAGAAGGGACGGGGCGGAGACTCCACGACGCCACTCGAGAACCTTTCAGCCCCATCGGCCGTCAGTTCTACGAGCGATGTGCCCTGCCCACTGCCACTTGAGTCTGGCGATTCTTCGCGCTATGTCGAAGGAGAAATAACATAGTAAATTTATCTATACTTATTTAATATTATAAAGCTGAAGAGTTTGTTTGCTTGAACGCGCTAATCTCGGGAACTACTGGTCCGATTTGAAAAATTCTTTCAGTTTTAGATAGCCCATTTATCGAGGAAGGCTATAAGCTATATAACATTACGCTACGACCAATAGGAGCGGAGCATCAATGATTAACACGGACGAAGTCGCGGGCACCAGCTAGTTTAAAAATATATACTTACCACGTTGATTTTCTTGCCGGATTCTTCTCAAAAAGGTTTTTTCCGAACGGGTATCGCTTTAACTTGAACTTACCGACATGATGACAATGAGGCAGGTAGGTATGTAGGTGTTGAAGAGATGGTACCCAAGGCGTCGCTTCAACTTGAAGATTACTTCAAGACAGGTAAAGTTGCCTGCGATAAAAAATATGAAAGTTAAGACTGTGCAGTTACATAGTAAATCTTAATGAAAATAGCGAAAGTCAAAAGAACAGGGAATATTATAAGGAATTAAAGGGTGGTAGATTCTTCAACATTCATAAGAGCTTGTTATTGCCTAAATTGAATAAAGATTTTCAAGATATTTTGGAAACAAACCCCTCAAGGGTTAGGTTAAAGTAGGGAATGCAGGGGATAAATTAAATAGTAGATTGTACAACGAGAGCATAAAACGAGCTATTTTACCCGAGACGTTCATATGGGCATGGATAGACACGTCGAGGGGAAAATGGGTTAGGTACTGTATGCTTAGTATAAGTTTTTACTTCACGAAATACTTCTCGATCGCGTTTACGTAAAAATTTCAATTCTATGGAAACATGGACGCGTGTGTGCGGAGGCGCTGTCCATGTTTCCCTAGTAATTGGTTTTTTTACGAAAACGCGATCGAGAAGTATTTTGGTGAAGTAAAACTTATACTAAGCGTACTGCACGAGTTTTACACTCTGCTTTTCATTTCTGTTGCAAGGAAATTAAATAACAACATTGGAAATAAATATTAATTTACAAGCTGTTATTTTTCATGCATTGCAATTTCTATAAAAATGTACTAGATTTGCCTAGTTTTATTAGTTTCGTAATATAAAACACCGGTTACAAACAAAAAAACAAGAAAATTACATTTTATATATATTTGACGACCGCTTTAGCCTAGTTGGTAGTGACCCTGCCTACGAAGCAAGAGGTCCTGGGTTCAAATCCCGGTAAGGGCATTTATTTGTGTGATGAGCACGAATATTTGTTCCTGAGTTATGAATGTTTTCTATGTATTTAAGAATTTATTTATCTATATAAGTATGTTTATCGTCGTCTAGTATCCATAGTACAAGCTTTGCTTAGTTTGGGACTAGGTCGATTTGTGTAAGATTGTCCCCCCCCCTAATATTTTTTTTTTTTTTTATTTTATAAATTTCTTCTGTTCGTGGCTTTTTGCGTCTGATTGCCTTGGTCTCAGATTAAGATTTTATTTTATGCACTAGAGCATAAAAAGCAGTTGTATGCGCTTACAGTCAGCATAAATACGTAGGTACTTTACGAGCATGAGAAGTGAAAAAACCTTTCATCTTCCACTGACTCGTCCATTTGTGTATGACGTCATTTATGACGGACTAACACAGCAAAGAACACTAAAACACGACTTAGCACATAGTCCGGTTATTAAGGTCAATCCTGTTTGCAAACAATTGGACGCAATTGCTTTATGACACTTTTAGCTTGTGTCTTGAAATATAATCTAATACCTTTAAACGAGCAATTCTTGTATATATGTATATATATATATATATATAATCAGGATCTCGGAAACGGCTCCAACGATTTCGATGAAATTTGGTATGTGGGGGTTTTCGGGGATGAAAAACTGATCTAGCTATGTTTCATTTTCAGAAAATCGCTTTTACTCGTGTTTTCCGGCTATTTTTGTTTGCATTAGAATATAAAGCTAAATTTCGCCGACTTCGAGCAGATCATAATGGCACATTAGAAATCGGGTGGTCGCGGATCCAGCCGACCTCGGTTCGATACCACGTTTTTTTTCAAGATTTTTAGTTTTTTTTTTAAGTTTATTTTTTATGAGAAAACGTCAAGTTTCTTCTTTTGTGAGAAAAAGTTACTTTTTTGTGAGAAAAAGTTATTTTTTGCGAGAAAAAGTTACTTTTTTGTTAGAAAAAGTATTATAGGGAACGTGCAGTAACTATAGGCGGCAGCACTAATGCGACAGAAGAGACACTATGCGGACAGTAAAACAAACTTATCAAGGTAAAACATTCAAATTGATGGCACCCTTATGGCACCAGTTGGCAGCACCGTCTATGTGCACGTTCCCTATTGGGAGCACAGAACAGGAAAAGCCGGTTGTCTGTAAAGTCGGTTTACGGACGATAGTTTAACGTGACTCACCCCTCCACCCCCTCCGGTGTTTTTGTCAAATATCTTGAAAACGGTGCATCCTACGGCAAAATCAATGAAATTTTCATCCCCCCTTTAATACTCCCACGCTCCCTCCCCCGCATCCCCTCCCCCCTCTCAAACCCCCCCCCCCCCCACCCCTCCGGTGTATATAATCAGGATCTCGGAAACGGTTCCAACGATTTCGATGAAATTTGGTATTTGGGGGTTTTCGGGGATGAAAAATTGATCTAGCTTGGTCTTATCTCTGGGAAAACGCTTGGTACCGAGTTTCTGCCCGAGCAGAGCTCGGTCGCCCAGGTACTACCTTCTTAATCTTGCTTGCTATCACGTACCTACAGTGGGTATTATTCGCCCGCCATTAGAAAGGGCTTGGAGTTGACAGTTATTCTATATGCTTACGTCAAAATATGTAAGAAATTACAGTTCTGACAGTCCCATTCTGATTGCGGTTTGATAACACAGTCGAGGAAACTGAATTGTGTACCAGGGTGGAACCTTTTTGTTGCAAATGTCATGTTGACGTTCCCTACATCTGCCAAAGAAATTATCGGGAAATTGACTGTGGAGAGGTTCCACCCTGGTACAGTCAACGTCATAGATAAGTGATTACTTTGGTACCTTGTCACTTTCAGTCGTTACATATTTCTAATGGCTTTTCAAACATGACGTTAAAGTGGCTAGGTACAAAAGTGATCACTTATTTATGACGTTGACCCTACAATCAACCAATTTCATTCCTAGGCCACTATAGGACCATGTCATAGTCAATCAATTTGTTTATTGCGTCATGTATTTCATGATGATGAGATGTCATCATCTCGATGACAAATGACTGTCAACGATAAAGAATAGGAAAGGAGTTTGCTCGTGTATTAATAACTTGAATAGGCTAGACGACTAAAAAAACTGTTTAGTCCGTCAGTTAGATTATTAAAAAATATTGTACACGTATTTTTTCCTTTGTTTGACAAACAAAAAATGAGGAGGATACAGGGCTTAGAAGTTTCGAGTGACGTCACTATATGGTACAATTTTTACCTAAGGGTGACGTCACAAGCCCCCACTCCGGAAGTTTGATGATCATATAGATATTGTCGTTTTTTAATAATTTGATAAACCAAAAATGTTGTCTTTGGTATTATGTTTTGTCAAGAATAGATGTCTGTCAGAGAAATAAAACTTATATTAATTACTGCACATTTATTGCTTTTTAACTGGTTATGGGCCAGAAATGTTGCAGGAAAACCGTGTCGTAACGCTATTATAAACGAAAACGACTTGTAACGTCGTATTGCGACCGGGTGCTACACAGCAAAAATAAAAAGAACAAGAAAATGGCGACATCACTTTCTGCTACAACGGTGAATAAATTAAATGGTGAAAACTGGTCAACGTGGAAATTTGAGACACGAATAATTTTAAATGGCCAGGGGTTATATGAAATTGTGTCGGGTGAAAAACTAAAACCGGTATCAAAACCGGAATCACTAGACGAGGTGATCGCATGGGTCCGGAACGATGCTAAAGCACAAACCATTATTGTCACCCGTATGGAGCCAGGTCCACAAGCCCATATTCTATCTTGTGAGACCGCATATGATATGTGGACGAAACTGAAGTCTGTTTATGACAAAGAATCCACAGTCAGCATTCATCTTCTACAACAACGTTTCTTTACAATGCAATTCCACGAGGGCACCGTATCCGACTTCTTGTCGAAACTGGAAGATATCCGTGTCAAGCTTAAACAAGCAGGAGAAGCCATTTCAGATAAAATGACTATGACCAAGATCCTCATGTCACTTCCCGAGCAGTACAAATATTTCCGGTCTGCATGGGAGTCTGTCCTGAGTGAGAAGCAAACTTTAGATGAACTGACATCACGACTCCTACTTGAAGAGGAGCGAAATAAAAGTAGCGTTGAACAAGATGTGGCGATCGCACTCGTCACTCATGGAAGTACTGCTAGCAAGTGCTTAACATGTGGCAAAGCAGGACATATGAAGAAAGACTGTTTTAAAAACAAAACCTGCGAATTTTGCAAGAAACCGGGTCATATAGCCAAGTACTGTTTCTTCAGGAAAAATAATAAACCTAAGAAGCAAGTGAGTCCTATTGCTTTAGTGGCAACTGAACTGAATCAAATAGAAGACTTCTGGTATATGGACAGCGGATGTTCACAACATATGACTCGAAGAAATGATATAATGTGTGACTACGAAGAGCTTCAAGACCATCCAGTACAGATGGGAGATGGGACAACTATAAACGCTATGGGTATTGGCAATGTGAGGCTAGAAGCCTTTGACGGACAGAAGTGGCAAATAGTTGAGCTGAAACAGGTTCTCTATGTACCGAATCTCAAGGTAAATCTATTTTCTGCTGCTAGTTGCCTAGATAAAGGACTGCAAATGGTTTCAGATAATAACCTTTGCAAGTTTCTTAAAAACAATGAAATTGTCACTCTAGCCCGTCGTGAAGGTCGATTGTTTAAAATGATGTTCAAAATGTCACATCCGTCACAACAAACTATGGCGTTGTCAAGCAAGTCTGACAAAGTTGAAGTATGTAACAATAATAAATGTGAAATATTGTTATATCATCAGAAATTTGCCCACCAAAACTTCGTTTATACAAAAAGAATACTCCAATACAACGATGTTAAAATCACATGTACAAAGCAGCACTTCTGCTCAGCTTGTATTGAAGGCAAACATTCGAAAACTCCGGCCTATTCAAGTACCAATAAGACAAGCTTTCGAGGAGAAATTGTACATGCAGATCTATGTGGACCCTTGGAGGAAGAGTCTATTGGAGGTTCGCACTACTTTCTCCTATTAAAAGATGATTTTTCTCGGTTCCGCACTGTTTACTTCATCAAACATAAGAGCGAAGTTATATCAAACATAAAAATATACCTCGCGCAGAGTGATAATGAGGGTAAATCGGTGAAAACTCTTCGCACGGACGGTGGAGGTGAGTTTCTTAACAAAAATATGAAAGAACTCTTAGAATCAAAAGGAATTAAACATCAAATCTCAATCGCATACACGCCAGTTCAAAATGGTAAAATTGAACGCGAAATGCGCACTGTAATGGAGGCCGCTCGCACGATGATGAAAGCAAGCCAAGTTAACAAGAACCTGTGGGCGGAAGCTGTAAATACGGCCGTGTATGTCATTAATAGGGCAGGGACGAGTCCTGAAGAAGGTAAAACCCCCTATGAACTGTTCTATGGAAAAAAGTTTGATGTTACCCACCTTAAGTATATTTTCGGCACAGAAATGTGGGCTCATATCCCAAAACAAAAAAGGAAGAAGCTCGATAGCAAGAGTAAGAAAGGGATGTTTGTGGGATATGGTGAGAACACAAAAGGCTACAAAATTTATTATCCAGAAAATAATACCTTCTCGATTGAAAGAGAAGTGATAGTATCACCTACTATGTTAATGGAGAGCTCTGTGGCAGATGAAGTACAAAATATCCCAGTGTTGCTTGAGCTCACCGACACTGAATCAAATAAACCAACAACAAGCTCGGTAACTGACAGCGTTCAAGAATCTGAAGACGAGTTTGTTGATACTTGTGAAGTAATATCGTCAGAAGAAGTAATAGAAGACCCTAATAATCGCTCAGTTGCTGGTTCGAACACTAGGTCTCTACGGCCTAGAAATACGCTGAGGCCACCTCTCCATCTACAAGACTATGATACGTCCTATTTCACTTTCCTAGATACAGCAGAGCCGACGTCTCTGAAAGAAGCGCAGACGTCTCCAAATGCCTGTAAATGGGAGGAGGCAATGAAGGCTGAAATGAAAGCTCTTACTGAAAATGACACTTGGTCGTTTGTTGAAAAACCTGATAATAAGATTATTATTATAGACACTAAGTGGGTTTTCAAAATTAAACGAAATAAAGATAATGAAATTGATTTGTATAAAGCTAGATTAGTCGCTAGAGGTTTTATACAGAAAGGGTTAGACTATTGTGACGTATACTCGCCTGTTGTAAAAATAGCTACAGTAAAATCATTATTAGCTTTGTGCAATAAAAACAACTGGCCAGTATACCAACTTGATGTATGTAGCGCTTTCTTAAATGGCATAATTAAGGATGATACTTACGTAGAATTACCTGAAAACTTTGTGGTACCTATTGGAAAGGTATGTAAATTAAATAAGGCACTATATGGCTTGAAAAGCGCACCTAGGGCTTGGTATGAGCGATTTAATGACTTCATGTTAAACCAACAGTTTTCAAAAACGAAAAGTGACCGTTGTGTATATTATTACGTCAATGACAGTAGTAAGGTCTACATATTAGTTTTTGTAGATGACATTTTGTGTACTGGTTCTGGTCCAATGTTGAATAAAATTATAACAAGCATGAAAAATGAATTTAAAATGAAAGATCTGGGACTTGCTAGCTTATATCTTGGAATTCTTATTCAACAAGACTTACAGAATGGTATCACTACTTTGAACCAATCCCAGTATCTAAAAAATGTTTTAAATAAATTTAAAATGTCATATTGTCATAGCGTGACTACTCCTATGGATCCGAAATTTGATTTCTCAACGCTACAGAAAGAAACATCAGAAAGTGTCGAGTTAGAGCATAGATGTAGGCAGCTGATAGGTTGTATAATGTACGCTATGATTGGTACCAGACCTGATTTGTGTGTTAGCATAACTTACTTGTCGCGATTTCAAAACTGTGCAAGTAATGAACTTTGGACTTGCCTAAAACGAATACTGAGGTACATACAGGGTACTATAGATTTAAAATTGATATATAAAAGAAATTCAGGTGAAAAACTATTAACTGCTTATGCTGACGCTAGCTGGGGAGATGATACTCTAGACAGAAAGTCAACGTCGGGTTTTTGCTTACAAATCTATGGCAATTTGGTATCTTGGACCTCAAAAAAACAAACCACAGTTGCACTTTCTTCTTGTGAAGCTGAATATATATCTCTCACGCATTGTATTAGTGAAGTTTGCTGGTTGAGAAATTTGTTATCAGAATTGCAAATTCATGAAAATTATACTGTAACTGTCTATGAGGACAACCAGTCCACTATCAAAGCTTGCAATTCGCATGAACAGCTGAAAAAGATGAAACATCTAGATATTAAGTATCATTTTATAAACGAAAAGATTACTCAAGGAATTGTCAACATACAGTATGTTCATACGAGTGTACAGTTAGCCGATATATTAACTAAACCTGTGTCTCGACAAAATTTTGAAATGTTGAGAGGATTGTTAGGGTTAGGTTAGAGAGTTAAGTAAATTTACTATTTTATTTAAACATCTTTTGTTTGAGGGTGGGACAGATCCAGCATTCAAAATATGAGAAATTTACTATCATAATATGTATTATGTGATATTGGTGTATGCATAAGACATGTAACGTTATGAACTATATCTTAAGAGTTGTTATGCGACTGAGTAGCAGTTATAATTCCAAATAATGTTTATAGCGTTGCACATCTTGGTTATTTAGTCACAAGTAGACTCAAGTTTAGAGTTTAACTCAAGTAAGTAGAGTTGTTTTGTTAAATTGAGTTAATTAGTTCTTATGTTTGTATTAATTAATGGATCCATTCTTGAGGGTGGGTGTTGTCTTTGGTATTATGTTTTGTCAAGAATAGATGTCTGTCAGAGAAATAAAACTTATATTAATTACTGCACATTTATTGCTTTTTAACTAAAAAATACGTGTCCCATATTTTCCCATAATCTAAATGACGGACTAATTAGAATGACCAATTTTTAACCCAGTCGTCATCCCTATTGTCACTGTCCGTCTGTCAAAACTTCTTTTTCTTCTCATGTCATGGAGCGAAAACGTTTATAAACTCTACGTTTATCTATTGCATGTTGTGGTCGGAAAGTTGATAATGTTTTGACCCCTACTGACGTTGTAATTCATCATCCCAGCCTATATACGTCCCACTGCAGGGCACAGGCCTCCTCTCAGAATGAAAGAGGTTGGGCCATAGTTCCCATGCGGGCCCAGTGCGGGTTAGGAACTTCACTCCTCAGGTGTGCATGTTCCCTCAGGATGTTTTCCTTCACCGTAAAGCTCATGGTAAATAAATAATAATAAATAATAAATAATATTAGGGGACAATCTCACACAAATCGACCTAGTCCCAAACTAAACAAAGCTTGTACTATGGGTACTAGACGACGATAGACATACTTATATAGATAAATAAATACTTAAATACATAGAAAACATCCATAACTCAGGAACAAATATTCGTGCTCCATCACACAAATAAATGCCCTTACCGGGATTTGAACCCAGGACCTCTTGCTTCGTAGGCAGGGTCACTACCAACTAGGCTAAAGCGGTCGTTAAACAACAAATAACAAATATAATTTCGCACATAAATTCTGAAAAACTCAGAGGCGCGAGCCCGGATTTGAACCCACAACCCTCTGCCTAAGAGGCAATAGGTCAAACCACTAGGCCACCACGGCTTTTTACCCGACTGCGAAGAAGGAAGGGTTATGTTTACTGGCGACGTTGTAATTATCTAGTAATTAATGCGATAAGGTTCCATAGTGGCTGTTCGATACAGCGCCATCTACAATGTATTTGCCGAACTAGATGGCTTGCTAATTAAATATAAAAATCGATGCCTGTTGACAACCAATCACCTCAGTAGTTCTAATTTTGCAAACAACTTGTGGTGGCGCTAGTATATAGTAAAGTATATAAATTAAGGTCTGAGGGTATGTCTGTCTGTTCCCGTCCCGAGCAATCGGCTTCGAAATATAAGCTCCCAAAAACCCTACTTTACTTCTGGGCACCCTATTTTACAGTGGCCTAGGTATCTTTGTTGACTGTACTTCACAGGCGTACTGACCAGTAGAGTAGACCTGGGTACAGTCAGCAGTCCGGTTGTGGACGATCTCCAGCTGAGGCAGTTCTATGTTCTCGTCGACCACCAGGGGCACGTCGGGGTCCCACTGGAAGATCAGGTCATCCGTCGTGTGGGACACTGGAACAAGAGGTCATGGATCTCATCTCAGCCCATATACATCACACAACTAAATACGTATACAGACAGTCCTGACCTAAAGTTCTGTATTAAATACTTAAGTATGTTTTTTTTATTTAGTGGACCGTTTTTTTCTTCTATTGCAAAAAAAATAGTTCTAACACTAACTTGATTGCGACACAGTCTTATATTTTGCCGTAAAAATTCAGATCTCTGATTGGTAGGTACGGTACAAACTTTGCTTAGTTCGGGACTAGGTCAAATTGGTGTCCATCGTCCCATGATTTAATTATTTACTCTTTAGCCCTTTTATAATATTCTAAGAGATGTTATTTATTAATATTTTTATATATTCAAAGTAAATTCCAAACTATTAAAACCTTACACATTAGCTTTTATTTTGTTATCATTCATTACATCGTAAAATTCCTCATTAACGCGACGCATCACTCCATTCATTCTTTGACCGAGCGAAAACCTTCACCTGAGAATGAAAATTTCTAACTGCCCTTAAATTTCAACACTACGTGCCACGAAATAAGACTCAAATACCAACTTTCTAGAACGTTACATGACATTTTTTATGAAGTTCGTAGCGGCACTCGTAGCACCAGCACACTATTCATTTTAGGATGTTCCAATTTGAATCCTACAACTAGTTTCATAAGGTTGGAACGTAAAAAAAACTGAAAGAGTAAACGTTAAACGTAACCCTAGTAACGTTTAAATCTGTAAATGGCGTAATTAGGACGAAAGCGTTCAAGTAGCTCGTACTGAAAAGACGAACTGCTTTTTAATTTTAATGAAGTCGGTTTCATGCCTGAGATATGTATTGCATTGCCGAAGAATTGGAATGATTAGCATGGTTACTATATTTCTTGCATATTATTGCTATATACCTGGAAAGTTGTTGTTGCAAATTAGAAAAAAGATTTTGTTAAAAATTTGATGTTTAACAAAATCTTGTACCTAACAAGCTTTTTTGCTAACTTTAATTGCATTGTCATCCAAACTACATAAGTACTTAGCTGCGGACTCGAGACTATAACTATACTATAATAATAATAATTTCACTAGCAGATTATACTATTGTTACCTATCGGATTTTTTAGAAGTATGACAAATTTTAGCTCAATGGAAGGATTTTGACACTGTTAAAATTAAAACAGTTTGATAAAAAGGTAATAATTTAAAACAGAGGATCTTCAAACAGAGCTGTAAGAATTTTGTGCGTACTTAATTGTAATTATAGTATGCGTTTTAATAGCGTTTTCAAATTAATAAGTCTAAGTATGTACTTAATGCGTTTTGAAATAATAGACTCAAAAAAGTATGCATTTGGATAACATCAGTTCTGGGAAGAAATACTAACGATATCATATATTTATTCCCTTGCCCTTTAAGGGATGAGTTCGCTTTTGTACATCTATTTCTCTTGAAATTGTTAATTTCATGTTTTATGAACAGTCAAGTGTAAAAAAATATGGGTGCACACAATTTGCTCATAAATATGTCCCACAGCTCTTAGGGCCTAAGCACACAGCGTATTTTTAACGCGCCGTCGACGCGCGTTTGTAGCCATACAAACGCGCGTCAACGGCACGTTATTTAGAAAACGCCGTATGCTAGGGGCCTTAAGGCTGTTCTAATGGAATGAAAAACGCGCTGTAAACGCGCGTCGACGGCGCGTTCAAAAAACGCCGTGTGCTTAGGCCCTTATGTCGTCGAATTAAGGTACATTTATGCAACGATAGGAGGATTAAATCAATACTTATTTTTGCACTTGACCGTACAATAAAAAGTTAGATACATACAAAAATTATTAGCAACATCTATTTGTGCATTACGGAGCAAGCTAAGTAATTCAAGCAACCATCAGCTTTTGAAATAGAAAATGGAAAAAAGCTTTAAAAACCATTTGTCTTCCATTATGAGAGAGGAAAAACGATTTAAGTCATTGCCATAGTATTTTTATATAGCTTAAGTCAAACGTGTTAAGATAATAGCTAATTTTTGTGTCGCTTCAGTCAGCAGTGGAGTGAAAAACAGCGTCCATATCTATTTGCATCAAGCGACAAAAAATAGCTCTGATTGGCGTGAAACCCGGCTCAAACGACGCAGAAAAATTTGCTGATTCCGAATATGTATATAACTCAATATCGCCCATAGTGTCGCTTAACGCCATTAGCCTTTCACCCCTCGATTATATTCCTCTTAAGTATTAATTCAACCAATATTTTCCATTTGTCCTCTATTATATATCTCTATTTTTATTTCTATTTAGTAACAGATCGCAATGCATTAAAAACTCAAGCCGATTCCGAAGTATGACCAAGGAAGGTCACGGGAGGTCAAGTTACAGCTTTTGTCTCTTTCAGGTTGCGTGGGTGAGTTGTTGAGCTTCTTTTGTTCGTCTGTCTGTGTTTACGCTGCGAATGCTTTTACTACACAATGGTTATTTTCAGGATATTTGTACGCGGAAGAAAAACATATTCTTCATAAAGTGTAGTTCGTAAACGAAACGCAATTTTGGCTGATTCGTGAATTTATTCGTTTACCGATATCCCGCGGGAATTATGCAATTTTCCGGGATAAAAAGTATCCTATATGTTGAAATCGCTGCGTCCGTAGGTCTACCCTCGAGATCCTACACGTGACCCCTGGGTGGTGCTAAACTAGCGATACAATTCCTGTGGTAGGCTTCGACCGTGGCTGGTCACCGCACCATAGGTTAAGCCAAGCCTCCAAGCGACTCTCGTCGTGTTCTGGCCTGTTGTCTATAGAAGCCATTCTGGAAGAAGGGTCTGAGCAATTGTGCAGCGCGCGCGTACTACCTAGTCACAGTGCCCCGGATTTGTTGTAGGGGAGACCGAGGACAGTTGACACAGAGGAGAGTAGACACAACGTCGATTTTTTAGAACTTATTAACTGCTAGCGAGCTCGCAATAGCGCGTGTTTGATAGCTCGAGACTTGAACTAAAAAACGCGCGCTATTGCGAGCTCTCTAGCAGTTAATAAGTTCTAAAAAAATCGACGTTGTTTCTACTCTCCTCGGTCTCCCCTACGGTTTGCACTGCTTTGGGGCACGCGCAACACCGCGCTCAACTGCCTTCTTTCTGCTTATAAATTCCCCTAAATTCAAGTCTAGGGTGAATGAGCATTTACTAGGAAAGCGTGCTCCATCGTAGGCGTGATCTTCGCTTTCCATCAGGTGTGATTGTGGTCAAACGCAAGCCTATATTGTACCTATACAGGGTAATTTTTTAATAAGTGCACAAATTTTATATGTGATACAGTGTCGTTAAAATAACAAATTTCAGTATTTTTCGTTATACTTAAGTAATAAGTATTTATCACTTATTTTTTTTATTTTTCACAGTAACTCGACTTGGGTGAATTACTATGAACAACCCAAATATAAAAAAGTAAAAAAAAATCTTAAACAGATAATCGTGATCTATTAACGATACTGAATCACGTATCAAAATTTGTGCACTGATTAAATAATTACCCAGTATATATAAAAACCAGGTTATAAACTATGTGTGTGCCAAATTTCATCAGAATCCGTCAAACCGTGAAAGAGTAACATACGTCCATCCATCTTATCCACACAAACTTTGACGTTTATAATATTAAGTGGGATTTTTAGGCCTATCTATAAAGAATCGATGAAGTCGTGGTGGTTTAAGCTGGCCTCTCAAGCGAGTCTAAAGTAGAGGGCGGGCGTGGGTTCGAACGAAATCACATCTAAAATTTACCATGAGCTAAGAAAAAAAATGGCGAGGAAACAAGTAACACACCTGCTAAGAAGTTCAATCATGTGTGTGATTTTGCTAATATTATGCACTCGGCCCGCGTGGGAACTATGGCCCAAGCCTTCTCATTCGGAGACGAGGCCTGTACCCAGAAGTGGGACGAAAGTTATATACGCTATAGACAAAAATCAAAAATCAAAATCAAAACGTTTATTCTGCAAGTAGGCCGCAAAGGGCTCTTTTACATGTCATTTTTTTTAAACTCCATCCAGCGCTTTCGTAAGGACCATCATTGCCAAGAAGAATGCGCCGCAAGAAACTTGGCAGAAAGTCATCTTTTCAAATTAAAATATAATAAATTACAAATTAAAAAAATCATACAAATATAGAATTAAGTAAATAAAAAAAATAATTATGTAAAAAAACAATACAGGGATGTTTTGGGTCCCTTAGTTAAAAAACTAAAACAATACCTACATCTTTACTAAATCTACGTTAAGTGGAAGTGTAGAATGCTTCCACCGTCAAAAAAAAAAATTAAAAAGGAAAAAATAAAAAATAAAAATATTGGAGATGTCTTCCAATGTCACAATAATTAAAAATGATTGTGTTAAAAACACATTCTAGGTCAAGTAACCATTAAACTTTTGGATTCCAAAGGCAAACGAGAAACGAGAAAGAGATTGATTGATTAATTGTGTGTAGGATTCTTCGTAACGTTTCCTTTCATCGTAAATCTCATGAAAATTTCAAACGAAATTTCACGCATTAATTCCGAAAAGCTCAGAGGTGCGAGCCTGACTTCGAACCCATAATTATCCGCTTGAGAGACCATAAGTCAAACCACTATACTACCACGACGATATCTCACTTTATAGCTGCTACTTTATAGTAGCGTCAAGACCATCATTAGCAAAAAAATAAAAATAACTCAAATCTAAAATTGCCGGTCCTTCACGCGTTCCCTTGCATTCCACAACACTTGAGTCAAGCCGCCGATACAGTCCAGAAAATGATGCCGGAGGGCACCTCAGAATGTCGGCCAAGTGTTCTCGAGGGCCTCAGAAGCTCTCGAGGTCTGTGATGTCAGCAACTTTTATCGCCGATCAGCTGAGGCCCGAGTTGGTGCTTGAAGGACTGTTGACGCTTCGATCGGCGCAATGTATAGATTGCCAATATTAGATAGCGGATAAAAATAGACGCTTTGATTTGGTGGTGAGGGTGAGATAGGTAATTGGTGCGGCTTCAGGAACAGTTGATAAGACTTGTGGTTAAAAATCCCGGTTAAATTAAAATATACTTATCTAAAGGATTTGCCACACTGGATGCGTTCTACGCTCTGCGGTCAGGTCAAATTGAACGCAGCCCGTATTATGTATTCCATGAAATTCAGTATCGGGTTTCGGGGGCGAAAAATCTAGATAAGATAATCTAGCTCAGATTTATCTGTGAGAAAAAGCGTGGTAAGTACTTTATCTTTATGTGTTGTGTAATTTAATTTAAGTACCTGGGCAACCGAGCTCCGCTCGGGCTGACACTCGGTACCAAGCGTTTCCCCAGAGATAAGACCAAGCTAGATCAATTTTTCATCCCCGAAAACCCCCACATACCAAATTTCATCGAAATCGTTGGAGCCGTTTCCGAGATCCAAGATTCGTATACAAGAATTGCTCGTTTAAAAAGGTATTAGATTATGTAAATTTCAATTTAATTTTAATTATTTTAATAACAATTTAACTTATACTTATATTAAGTATGTCGCATTAGAAATGATGAAATCCGCGCAAGAACTAAAGTCACGAAGAATCGCCAGGCTTAAGTGGCAGTGGACAGGGCACATAATATCGTTCGTAGAATTGACGGCCGATGGGGCCGAATGGTTCTCGAGTGGCGTCCGCGGACCGGAAGACGCAGTGTAGGTAGGCCTCCAACAAGATGGAGCGACGACCTGGTTAAGGTTGCGGGAAAGCGTTGCGGGAACCGATCTTTTTGGCGAGCCTTGGGAGAGGCCTATGTTCAGCAGTGGACGTCTTTTGGCTGAAATGATGATGATGATGATTTTTTTTGTCTATTACTAGCTGTCTTGGAGAACTCGTACCGCATAAACAGCCAATTCACTATATTTCGAAATTTACAAAAGCCAAAATTAAGAAACAGTTTCTAGATTTAAATGATAAGTACATCGACCGGTAACTTCACAATATAAACAAAAAAATCCGTAACCTGGCAACTTAGTTTTCTCTGTTTTAACGCTTAAACTACGATTTTTAATTTCGTGGAATTCTGACATTTCTTAGTGTTACTAGGCAAAAAATATTTCCCGAAAATTTAAACTGTCTCACACAAACCATGAATACACGAATCTCTTAAAAACCTATGAAATAAATATAGACTAATAAATGAAAACTGATAACTTCTTATAGTAAAAGCTTTCCTTCACTATATTTATATTTGTAATGCCTATTTTGTTATGTTTCTAAAATAATAAATAGATTCAAAATGAAAAAAGGTTTGTTGCCTCTGAAACGTCAAAATCTGGCATTTGTCAGAATTCCACGAAATTAAAAATCGTAGTTTAGGTCAACACAGCATTAACTCAAAAAAATTACCCTTCAAATTTAGAGGTAGACATCAGTCACTTTCTGAAAATTCTAAATTAAAATGATATAAGTATTATTTCGAGTTAATGCTGTCTTCTGGGAGTGCGATTTGAAATTTGCGATTGCTTCAAACAAAAACATAGTAGGTAAATCATTTGACGGAATCGCTTCAACAGACTACCTCCAAATAGGTACCTATAAGTAATTTAGAAAGTAGGTACTTAAATTAGAGCAACCTCAAACCGACACCCTCAAAATGAAGACGTGTCAGACCGCGCATCCGCCTCAAAGGATGCGCAGGAGAGCCCTCGAGCCTCGTTACGCGGCTATTGTGAGGTCGCTGAGGGTCTAATTACGGAAGGTTTCGAGATAGTTTTTCACGTCGGTGAAATGAGAATTAATGAGTTCAGGCCTTTAAATGTACTTTGAAAGAAATAATGCTTATTTCTGAATTATATTATGATATTGAGGATACATTTTTTTTCATTTGTTTGATGGTGGAAGCATTTTATATCTCCACTGAATATATATGTAGAAGGTTTATTAAATTTTGCCATGATCGGTAGAGAACTGTGGCGAAGACTACAACAACCCAATTCCCCCCGGGTTGACTAAACTTTCAAAGTTATCTAGGTACCTACCAAACTTCACAAGCACGCACGCACTTTCAAGAAGAGGATAAATGGGGTTTTTAGGTTATTTTATTATGCTCCGGCTTTACTTGCAAAAAAATTTACGCCCCGCCACTGGTAGAGAATACTTACAGCTCTAAAATCGCGATACCATATTATGTCAAACTATTGTAGATTATGTTACTATACTTAAATATTTTATACATTTTAAAAATTGACAGAAATTCCGGCCAATAGACTAATTCAGACTAAGTTTGTATGATATCCATGTCTTTGTAGCTACTAATTCTAATCCAAATAAATCAATTTTTATTCGAAACTAGTATATTACTTTTTGAATGATTCAAATCCGACACTGTATTCAAAATTTATTACGAATTAAAAAAAAACTTAAGTTTGCTGACTCGGAGTCGCTAGTTTTATGTCCACAGGAGAGACAGCTTTAGTTTCTAACGTATTTATCCCGAAATGGTTTTTTGATTTAAGTACTATATGTACATTACAATAAAATAGACAATCCCAATAGGAAATGTCTAAAAAAATACCAATGGTTTTTACATTTTTTTTTGTATAGAAAAGTCAAATATAAGAAACTAATTTCAATATTTTGTCATTTAGTTCAATACTTTTTCAAAATTAATTATTGAAACTATTTTGGTTGATGAAAGAAAGAAAAGAAAAGAAAGAAAAACATTTATTCGTGACAAAGAAAAAAAAACAAATACAAAAAGAGGAATCGGAAATCGATACTTATATTGTCGCGAAATGGTCCCAACTCAGCATGTTGTCGACCTTGCAGCCGACGCTGGTCTTCCGTTGGAACCAATCCGACAATTAACTAGGCAACATCAGTAACACCGTAACAGTATAACTAAATAATAATAAAAAAAAAATACATACACACAACCAAATTTCTAAATCTATCTAAACGCGTACGATAAGGCAAACCCTTTAATTATTTTTTGCGTAGTGGTACACTGTAACTAGTGTCACTTTACTGGCGCTGTCAAAGTGCTAGATGTCAGACAGCGGGTCCAAATCAAACTCCGTAGTATAATCCACGCGTAAATTGTGAAGAATTCTAACCACACAGAATAAAGTACGACTTGGACCGGTCACGCAATTTACACTAATGTCAAATGAAATTCATTGCTTATTTGTTATGTAATAAATTCATTACATTATATTAAAATTAAATAACTCCAGAAAACGAGTTAAAAAACATTTATCTCGAAATGGTTTTTGATTTACTATACATTGCAAAAAAATAGACAATCCCAATTGTCTGCTTCACTCATTCCAAGTTCAATACCATCCCTCGGGGTCCTATAACTGCCCTTATACATGCGAGTAGTAATTATTATTTGTCATTCATTAGTCATTAATTATGGTCTATACGCGGCAACATGTGGGCGAGGCTAGTATTAATCTATCCTGTGAATCTATCTGTCTGTTATTGTCTACAAACATAAGTCGACTTTAATAATAATAATAGGCCTTAACATCTGTGACAGATGATTTAAGTAGCACCCTGGCGACACTTGCGCTCGTGGCTAAAAAGACCGATACGGGATAGGATCCCTCGGCCGCACTCGCGACAAGTGTACGCAGCCCCAGATGGTCGAGGGTTGGTGGTTCGGTTGTGGCGCTTTATGCGCTTTTCCCTCAGCAACTCAAACCAGGCATCGTCGTGCTTTGATTGGCCTTTGAGAGAGGCCAAGTCGACTTTAAAGCCTTTATTATGAACAGTCAAGGACACTGAATCACGTACCAGGGTGGACCCTTTTCATTGCAAATTCTATACATCTGCCAAAGAAGTCATCGTGAAATTGGTTGTGAAAAAGTTCCACCCTGGTACGCAATTCAGTTTCCTTGACTGCACACAAGGCTATGTAGGTTCACACAAGGTAGGCACATAGGAGCAAGCCACACAGAAGAGACGTGGGAGGGGGGCGCGTCGCAGTCAAGGCGCTCTTTAAACCAGTTTTCATACTAAATGTATAGTAGCGTCGCGATCCAAAGCAGACAGAAGAGACGGGGCGGCGGAGACGCGGTCTGCGAACAAACGACGCGTACTGCGACGCGCCCCCGCCGCGCGTCTCTTGACAGGCACGTGTCACCGACACGCTATGAATAAGGGTAGGTGACACCACCAATCAATTGACGTACTTTTTATGAGCTGACAAAACACATTCTCCCATAGAGTTTGAATGGCAATAGCAACTTATGACGTCACTTGTTCGCCAACTCAATCAACTAACTATTTATTTGTTTTAAAGCAACAAAAATTCTAATTTTGCAGTTAGTCTAAAATTAATCTGGTTTTCAGAGCTAAAATAAAGCGTTTTTTTTTGGGGTCGTGTCTTCGAATTATTTTTTAATGGCGTCTTCCTATTTGTATTGCGGTAGTCCCTTAAGGACTAAAATCGTGGGGTATTGAAGATTGTTCCTTGTGTACGAAGAGCCTAAGATGCCGAACATTTTCATTCGGAGATGTACAAACAAACAAACACTTACGGCTTTCCATTTGCAGCTTGCACTCCTGAGTGTCGTGAGGGTATATGAGGAAGTTCATGGCACACGACAGTCTTAGCGTCAGCTTCACCTGTTGGCAATAACACACAACCAATTATCCCAATGACTTACGTACTTAATGTGATGACATAATATATGGCACTGAGACGTGGCCGCTAACGATGGGCTTCAGAAGAAAGCTCAAAGTCACTCAGAGGGAGAAGGAGAGGGCTATTACTCGGAGTTTCTCTGCGGGATCGCATTAGGAAATCCGCGCAAAAATTAAAGTCACCGACATAGCTCGAAGGATCGCCAGACTCAAGTGGCAGTGGACAGGTCCACGGACTGGAAGACGTAGTGTAAGTAACTAGGTAGGCCTCCAACAAGATGGAGCGACGACCTGATTAAGGTTACTGGAACGTGTTGGATGCGGATGGCACAGGACCGATCTGTTTGGTGAGCCTTGGGGGAGGCCTATGTTCAGCAGTGGACGTCTTTCGGCTGAAATGATGAATTATGCCAACCTATATAAGTATACATCCTATCATAGGGCACCGGCCTCCTCTCAGAATGAGAGGGGTTGAGCCGTAGCTCCCACGCGGGCCCAGTGCGGATTGGGAACTTCACACACACCATTGCATTTCTTCGCAAGTGTATGCAGGTTTTCTTACGATGTTTTCCTTCACCGTAAAGCTCATGGTAAATTTCAAATTCCGAAAATCTCAGAGGTGCGAGCCGGGATTTGAACCCACGACCCTCTGCTTGAGAGGCCATAGGTGAAACCACTAGGCTAGGCCACCACGGCTTTTGTAGGGTGGTCGACTATCTTTATTAAGAAAAAAAGGGTGATGCTACATTACCATGTACAGTATGGTCTTGTCCTTGTACAACCACACGTAGTGGTTGGGGATGGTCATAGTCTGGAAGGTGACGGACTTGGCATTCTTGAAGAACGAGTCCGGCCGCCACATGTGCTTTAGCCAGTCTACCTCGAGGAGCCTGGCAAAGGAAAAATTTATTTAACCTCGTTTTTAGGCTTCCGTAGCCAAAGGGTAAAAAGTACAAACTGAGACTCCGCTGTCCGTCCGTCCGTCTGTCACCAGGCTGTATCTCATGAATTCATGATCACGAACCGTGGTAGCTAGACAGTTGAAATTTTCACACATGATGTATTTCGGTTGCCGCTATAACAACAAAATAAATACTAAAAAATAGTATAAAATAAGTATTTGAGGAGGCTCCCATAAAACAAACGTGATTTTTTTTTGTTTGTTTTTTCTCGATATTGATAGCGGCAACAGCTAGACGCTTGAAATATTCTTAGAAAATTTAGTTATATAATCACTTTAAAAATAAATTATTAAATTAAAATAATAAATAATTGTAGTGGTAGAGCCATGATGTAGCTAGCCGCTGCATCACCAATGGGCCGGCTCGTCCGGGGCAGTACCACCCTCTCACAGAACACCGGCGTGAAGCAGCAGTAATCCTGCTTGCGTTTCGTACGGTCAGTGAGAGTGCCGGGGGCCCAATACCTCACCCCTTCCCTCCCTCCTTCCTTCCCTCTCCTTTAGGGCCGACAACGCACTGGCATCGTGTAAAGCGCTGCGGATGTCTATGGACAGTGGTGTTCATTTAACATCAGGTGACCCACTAGTTCGTTTGTCTGGCCTATCTAACATAAAAAAAAAAATAAAACAAATATTTTTGTCGTTTTTATAGTACGGAATCCTTCGTGCGCGTTTTCTTATAAATGCGAAAGTTAGAAAAATGTTATAAACGCTCTAAAACGGTTTTAACCGATTGTGATGAAATCGGAATAACTGGATTAACCATTTATTATAGAATAGGTACTTTTATCCCAAAATATTGCATAGCTCCCGCGGGATAGCGACAAACAAAGTCTTTGCAGACGGAGTCGCGGGCAACAGCTAGTGTTTAATATTTTCTCCATATCAAAATGGGGTACTCTTCACGGGCCCATTACACTTAGCTGGTTCCTTTGAATCTATCTCTACTTACCTGTATTCAGACGTCATGTTTTCCGGCAACCTCAGACGGAAGTCCTTCCAAGTCTGGGCGAAGAAAATGTCTGCGGCGTACGTCTAAAAACAAATGTTTGTTACAAACATACAATTATTATCATTTCAGCCGATAGATTACCTACCACTCCTAACATAGGCCTCCCCCAACGCTTCCCAAACAGACTGGTCCAGCACATCCGCATCCAAAGTACGTTCAAAAGTCAAAAAGTCAAAGTCAAAATTCTAACGCAACTAACTATAAGGACAAGGGGTCAAGATAGGTTACCACGGCGGCTCAAGATAGCTTGGCCAGACCGCGCGTGTATTTAGGTATTTTCATCGTATTAGAAAGAAAGAAAGAAAGAAAAATATTTTATTTCAGGTTTCAAGAGTACCACCACCAAACAGTAGAAAACAACATTAACAACTAATAACACAAGTTTGTTAAGGTAGTGACACCAATTGTCACCGAAAAAGGGTCTCTACTCAGCATGTGTTGCTGCACAGAGAGTGTAGCAACGCTGGTTTTCTGTAGAGCCCAGATTTGAGCTACACGACAGCTCCACCTGTTACTAAAATACTTATACACAAACAAGGCCTAAGCATTTGTTATAAAATAACTGTTGTTGTTGTTGTTATTACTAAAACAAATACATACTTATTTTTAAAATGTAGCATCACTAGGCCTTAGAAAACATCTTGTTTTATTAATATTCAAAAAGTCATGACCTGCCGTACTAATGATTTATTTTATTTTTTAGAGACGACTTAGGATTTTATTCTATGGAGCAAACTACAAGTAATCGTGTTTCGAAAATCACTGGTCACTAGAGTGAATCCTCAAATATTATCTTGTTTACACATGAATTTCAGAACTAAAGCTTTTCTAGTACCAAATGATACAGCAAGGGATTGCCAAAAGCTCGGTGCGGTCTTAAGGTTGCAGGAACGCGTTGGATGCGGAAGGCGCAGGACCGATCAGCGTGGCGAACCTCGGGGACAGCCTATGTTTGTTTTTTGTTTGTTTGTTGCCTATGTTCAGTAGTGAACGTCTTTCGGCTAAAATGATAAAAAGAACGGGAGAACTTAATGCACTGATGTATTACCATAGAGTTCTCGTCAATGGAGTCCAATCCCATGACAGTGACGTGGAAGAAGACGATAGTGGGCTGGTCGTTCTTCTTGGGCGGCCGCATTTTGTCGTACAAGCGAGGGTCATCAGGCAACAGGTCTTGGAAGGTCAGTAGGGTTGACCTGGAATTAATGGGTTAGGCTGGGCATCCAGAGATGAAAACTTGATACTCAGATAAAACAAGTGCAAGACGGCTGGCTACATACGAAACATCATCATCAAAATCATCCCAGTCTATATACCTCCCACTGCAGGGCACAGGGCTTCTCTCAGAATAAAAGTGCTTGGGCTGGCTTGTGCCGTAGTTTACGCGGGCCCACTGCGAATGGGGAACTTCACACACACCATTGAAATTCTTCTCAGATAGGAGCAAGTTTTTTTTTCATTGTAAAGCTCATGGTAAATTTCAAATGTTATTTCGCAGATAAATTCCAAAAAACTCAGAGTGCAAGTCTGAACCCATGGCACATACGATCAAGTTCATAAGTATATAGGTACTTCTACGTCAACAAGGTGTCAAAAATATCTACACAACTCTATGTCATTAACCATAAGGTTGATGTTTACATATTTTGACGCGATGACTGTATACATGTTATGCTTTCGACTGTAGTCAGCAACAAAAATATGAATACACCCAAATTACCAAAAATATGCATCCAAGACTCTATTATAAGGGCATGAATAAAGGCGTGTACATACATATTTTTGGTACTTTAAGTGTATTCATTATTTTTGTTGCTGATTAAAGGTGATACAAAAATTAGTGTTTCTAGGTCAGTTAATGCTGGACAAAATGTATAAGTAATGCATTAATTCAATTGTTTAAATTTATCTGATAAATTATGGGCTGTTTATACTTTGTTGAAATTAAAACACATGAAAAATTACCAAGCGTTTTGTAAAGTACTTTTGTGAACATTTTTTTTTGTGAATATTCCAATAGCAGCGTTTCAAAATGGCAATTTAAATTTAGAGTATCGAATGGCGGCAAATGTGCAAATCCGCCTCTGGGCATGTGATACATTATGTTTATTTCTGTAGAAGTGAAAAAAGATGAAGTGTCTCCCTGAAAACACAAGCACCGCACAGATGTAGCTGTCTTGCACGTATATAGCTATAAGGTTGTAGTTCATTGGACCTCGGTAGAGTGTATTATCTATCAGAGATGGTGGAGGAACCGAAGCAATGTGTGAAGAAAAATTCCACCAATAAGAAAACGATGCTAGGACGATAAAGTGATCCTATTATTGGTTGATTTTTCCTGGCATTTGCCTTTCAGATGCGCGATCTTAAAGATAGAACCGGACGACATCTAGGGGAGGTCAAGATGTCGAAGAATGACTTTCTGTCAAGTTTCTAGCGGCTCATTATTTTTAACATAAATTAATTAATAAGTTTTGGGACGATTGACACCAATTGACCTAGTAAACACCGTGTAAGCATCGTAACAGTATTCTTATTGTTAGTATGGGTTTTCAGATGGTGCAGGTAGTTTAGAAAAAATTGCCAAATTTCCCTTTTTGTTACCACGAACCAACAAAAAATATCTATAACTAGGTATTTCTCTTTTAAATTAAAAAATGCTATGTTGGCTTCAAATTACGTTTTTGTGTTGCCTCTGTACAAATTATGCAAATGGTCATTTTTATGACGCGAAGTTTGACCTGAATGACCCTGTATTTATTATTCTTCCGCAAAAACCAAACGACAGACTCTTTAAAATATTAACGCGGCTTATTTTGGAGTATTTGTTTAAGACAATGGACATCGGATAATGCGTTATTTTGAGGATCTGGCATCCCCTTTAAATATTTAATGCCGCCGTAATTGTTCGAGGGAGCTGAAACGCTTCGAGAGGTCAAATACTTGTTCTGTACAGCATACCATAGTTGAACAATGTCTATTGGTTGTGCAATATTGATATTAGCTTTATTGCTATAAGTTTTACGTCTGCCTCAAGGATTCCAGTCAGAATCGTGGAACTCTTGAGAGAAATAGAAATGTGACGCAATATGTAAGTACTTCCCATTGACTTATGTTATGAAATTTGGCAAGAACATATTTTAGCACAAATATAATATAAACTAATCCGGAGTATTTAAAGTTATTCATGTATAATAAATAAATAATAAAATAAATATTAGTGGACAATCTTACACAAATCGACCTAGTCCCAAACTAAGCAAAGCTTGTACTATGGGTACTAGACGACGATAAACATACTTATATAGATAAATAAATACTTAAATACATAGAAAACATCCATAACTCAGGAACAAATTTTCGTGCTCATCACACAAATAAATGCCCTTACCGGGATTTGAACCCAGGACCTCTTGCTTCGTAGGCAGGGTCACTACCAACTAGGCTAAAGCGGACGTTAAATATACTTAGTATGCTTTTAAATTTCCACGAAACCGACTGCGCGAGTCCGACTTGCATTTGGTCGGATCACATACTCGTATATAAATACCTATGTATGTTTTGTTTGCCTCTAAGGGGGCGTCATTGACTGGTTAGATCAATAGCCAGAATCGTTATTTCTCAGTAGCAATATTTACATTCGCATTTTTTCCCAGATGTTTTTTTTCTCACTATGGTTTTTTACTGAAGCTTATTTTCACAATCGCTTTTTTCACAATTTTAGTAGACACAGAAACATAGCGATGGCCCAAACGAATAAACGTGTACTCGTAAAACGACAACTTTACAGGAAAAATAAAATCAACTTTAACAAACATAACTGACAGTTCTGGCAGCCGTTATAATACTATATATGCTTATAATATATCATTAGATAGATATCAAAATTACCTACAAAACTGCGTAAATATTTGACCCTTATTTTTAACCATTTTCCCGTAAATAAATAGTGAAAAACCTCTTTATTTTTTTATTCGAATCATAAATCTTCAGGTCATTTTGTGTTATGGCTCATTGCACCGTTATTCGTGTTAAAAAGTGTAATTGGGTCAATCAACTTTTTTTTGTAAATTTCTATTTACTCCTTTACAAGTAACTCTGTAATATCTGGTTAGTGAAACCATGATTTTGTAGTAATTAGATAAACTGTTTATCATAGTGCGTATGTGAAAATCAAAAAAATAAGTATTTCTATGAAAAAATCCGGTCACCCAGGGGACATACCACTATTTTCATACAAATCTCGGGGACATCATTGTCCCCTGGGTCACCCACGAAATAGAAGCTAAACGAAATAAAATAAATATGGCAATTATACCATTATTGACTACAAAAATCTAGGGTTTTGAAAAGTATACTTTAAATAAGGAAAAATAATCAGTTTTTTAATTATTTCGGTTTCCATAGAAAGTAGCAGAAAATCGTTAACAAAAAAAAGTTGATTGACCCAATTGCTTTAAGCGCAATCTACATTAACGTCTATTTTTGTATTTTATTTGATTTCGCAATCGGCGTTTGCAATTTTATTCGTGTTAATTTTTAAAATAACATTCCTTTCCTTTCCAGCACTATTTCACAAAACTTCTTTAATTTTTCTTTGTCTCGGTTATTTCACTTTTTGTTTTAGTCCGCGCAGAGTTGTATACTTGGCAAGTGAGTTATAGTAATTTATTATTAAGTAATTACGCCATTATCCATTTACGCATGTAGTTTATGTAGTTTATCGCTTTATATGTATAAGTGTTCAGTTTATCTATCTGCGTGGCGTTCCGGGTACCGACGGTGCTGGCTGAAAATCAGCGCTGGGGTGTTATAAACGCCTCAGCATTATGCTGAGCCAGTGTCCAATTTACAACCGCAATGACACTTTTTTTTGTTTAGCCTTTGTATTGTTCTTTTTGTAAAAATATTTATGTGTCTTGTGTTGTTGTAAATAAATGTATTTTCTTTCTTTCTTTCTTTCTAAATGATTCTATTCTATGACTCAAACGTTAATGAGTAGTATGTGAAAGCTAGTTTACCTAAAATTTGTCTGACAAGATGGAAGGCGATCAAAGGTGTAATGCAAGTTTATACGAATCTTGCTAACAAAGTTTAATACGAATAAACGTGCAAAGTAATATTACTAAAATTGAAATAAAAAAAGTCAATGTAGAAAACCAAATTCGTATAGTAAAAAAATTGTTAAAACGGCAACACTCTCTTGGAATCTTATTCGTGTTAATTTATATGGAAAATTACCAACGAATAAAAATTAAATAAGTACATATTTTTCATAAACGGTAAATCGGATTGGCTTAAAAAAAATTTACAACGTGCCTTAGGGTATATAAAAGCATAAGAAGCAATAATTTTTTTTTTTGTAAGGGCCTTTGCACGTTTATTCGTTTGGGCCATCGAAGGTGGGTATGTATTACAATACCGAAGTACGAAAGACCGAATGTATTAAAACATTGAATGGGTCAAAAGACCGACACGATTTTGTTCTGAAACCGTTAACTTTTTAAGATTGTTATAAAATAAACCTAACCTAACCTAATGGGTTCTGTATGATGCTGTTTTAATAAATTCTGAGAAGTTTACGGTTTCAGAAAAAAATCGTGTTGGTCTTTTGACCCATTCGATGTTTTAATACATTCGGTCTTTTGTACTTCGGTATTGTAATACATACCCATAAGGTAGGTTTAGGTTATCTTAAGTTTGCATCGGCCTGAAGGGCCAAAAAGACACAGGAGCGCGGAGCTCCGTCGACACTATTTCTGTGTCAATTCAAATTGGGAAAAAACGTTTCTGTGAAAATTTCAGTCACATTTAGGTTAATGATATCGGGGAAATATGCACGCGCACGTGTCGCGTAGACACAGCCGTCTTGCACGTGTGATTGCAGAGTAGCAAGTCAAATTAGCTTTACTTTCAGAAAAAGTTACGTGTAACGTATGTCCATGAGCAATGGTTTGTGTCGTATTTGTTTGACGGGCAAATTTTTTTAAATTACCTACTTATCAAGCAATATTAATTAGATACATTATTATCCAGAAATTCTGTTTCTTGATCTTTTAAATTAAGTTACAATAAATTAATTATTGACGAATGACGATGACGAATAGCCCAGTGGTTGATTATGAAGCCTGAGATACCGGGTTCTATCCTTGGTCGGAAGAGATATTTGTATGAAAATTACGAAAGGTTGCTTTTCAGTCTTGGGCTTGGGACTTTAATATAAAAGTATGTATGTATCTATCTATTTAAGTATGTTTATTTATCCATTGTCCAGTACCCATAGGTACCACAAACTTTGCTTACTTTAGTACTGGTCAATTAGCGTCAAGTGTGTGATTATTTATTTTTCATCACACTTGCTCGTCAATGGTGTTATTCCATGCCTGTATACTAAATGTCAAAGGCCTAATTTGTTCTTAAGGGAGTTATAGATTTACGTACAGTTTTTCTACCCAAGGGAGTTCTAACTTTAGTTTTAAAATTTGCAAACAAGTCATTTCAGACTAAGGAGGTTTCAAGTCAGCCAAAGTTTTATTTATTATCTTTAAAACTTAGCTATAACCCAAATTTTACAACACAAAACTTATCTAAGCTTCGTGAAAATTCGTTATTTTTATATTTTAAATTTATATCAAATAGTTTTGCAATAATTTTAGTACAAATATTTTTTTAAACATGTTGGCAGAATCTGGACGTATGACCTTTCGAATTCTAAACTAAAAACAGTTTACATTATCTCTGGTAGGTGACTCGAAAAAAGTGACAATCTGTATTGGCGGGTAGCCATTATTTTATTCAATTTAAGTGTTTAGAAACAAATTAATTTTATTTTTGGTTTTTTTTCTCGCAATGTGATGAAAATCATTGTGTGTATCACGGGCAGTAAGGGGATTACAAACTCGAGTCATTAAAAGCCCTCCGCCTTCGGCGTCGGGCTTCTAATAGACTCTCATTAGTAATCCCCTACTTACGGCCCTAGATGCACAATGTACTATACTTAATTATTGAATAATTGACATACGATTCGATTTTTCTGAGTTCAAAAGTTTTTTTTATTTACTTACTGTGCATAACACAAGTCCGTGGCACAAAGCCACACTCTCAGCCACACCGTCGTCAGCCAAAGCAGTTTCTCAGCAGCCATTTCAACAACAACAATCAACTTAATTCATTAATCATAAAATTCATAATTAAAAACTTTGTACAATCACTAAATTAATCAGGTACTCGGTTTTTTGAAGCCAAACCTATCTAAACCATGGTCGTTTTTTACTTTCAAATTAAAAAAAATCGTTTTGGCGCGAACGCTCCGTTTGACAGTTGAGCGGGAGCGACGCGGTCTGTATGATTTCTTGTGGCATAAAATGTCGCCAAATTTTCAAACGGGTCAACCGGCGGGCTGACATGCGCAATGGATTTTAAACGTGGATATTTACACAAAATATTACGGGTTTATTTGCCTTTTGTATTCATGGGCTTTGAAAGAGCTCGACGTTTTACAAATGTATTGATGTTTATTCATGTAAGTTCGTATTGGTTTGTTTTTGCAATTTTATAAAACAGTTGGGTGTTTTGACGACCGGGTAGTTGAGAATTTAGAGAACCTACCCATCGTTATGTTATCCTGACAAAATTATACTTGCTCCTTGATTGTGGTAATTAAAGAGCTACAATAGAAATCATCGAGTTTTCATTGTTGCTGCGCCTAAGTACCACACTACACTACTGCCGATTCATGACATCCGACACTGTTCTGTCTGCTATGGATCGCGATCGCGACGCTTCTATACATTTAGTATGAAAACTGCGACGCGCCCCCGTCCCACGTCTCTTCTGCGTGGCTTGCGCCCTTCGATCAACATCTACGAGCGATATCCCCTGCCCACTGCAAATTGAGTGTAACGAATATAATGAAATGACTCTTCTAATATCACTGAGACGTTGATTTATTGTTGATCGCAGCTTGCGTCCTATCCTGCACCGTGAGCTACCTCAAAATCATGTTTGAGTCTCTGAAATAGTCCTATGACCCAAAATAGGCAGTGCACCGAGGGCACTCAATAGTACAAGGTTCTATTGCTTCTGCCAAAGCCTATTATGGGCCTGGCTGACAGCCACTCGAGCACGAACCGGCCATTGGGGTTCCTCAGTAGATGTTTGGTGTTATTTGAAGCTTTTATTTTTAACTTCAATGTTTTTCTAACATGGTTATACACCGCGTTTTTTATTTCCTTTAACTTTAGGGGCTTCTTTAGGTCAAATCAAGCTAATTTCTCTTATGGCACTAGTAGTGCAGCTTGAGCCATTCAAAAATAATTAACTAGTGAATTTAACGAGTACCTAATGAGTAGTCAAAACGTGTTTTTTAAATATTTATCCCCAATATTTTATCCCGAATTTGCTAATTCCGATATTCAAAACTCCGAACGTCATTCCGAAGACTTTTATATTAAAAAACACCAAAATGATTATTTTACCGGATTTCAAAACACTATATTTTAATCGTTTCGGAAGACACAGTGTAGGTATATAGATTTCTAACAAGATGGAACGACGACCTGGGCCCAAATGCATAACAAAGTACAACTTATATTACAAGCGGAACTCCCTTTCTAGTTAATATAACTGAAGCGAGAGTTCCGCTTGTAATATTAGTTGTACTTTGTTATGCAATTGGGCCCTGGTTAAGGTTGCGGGATCGCGTTGGATGCGGATGGCGCGGGACAGATCTGTTTGGCAAGCCTCCCGGCTTATGTTCAGCAGTGGATCTTTCGGCTGAAATCAATCAATCAATCAATCATTTATTTGCGATAAAACATGCTTAAATGCATGCAAATACAATTTTAGATGAGACACAGAAAATATTTTATAGTACGAATGAAATTAGAAAATTAATTCTATTAAATAAATAAATAAATATTAGGGGACAATCTCACACAAATCGACCTAGTCCCAAACTAAGCAAAGCTTGTACTATGGGTAGGTACTAGACGACGATAAACATACTTATATAGATAAATACATACTTAAATACATAGAAAACATCCATAACTCAGGAACAAATATTCGTGCTCATCACACAAATAAATGCCCTTACCGGGATTCGAACCCAGGACCTCTTGCTTCGTAGGCAGGGTCACTACCAACTAGATTTCAATCATTTTGTAGGTGCACGTGCAGCTCCGGTGATAACACAATAGTCAAGTACCGTCAACAAAAAAGATACTTACAGTAATAATTATGCAAACGTGTCAAACTATTATAAACAGCAGAGTTTTATACTTTTATGCATAAACACGACCCCGAAGCGCCCGCACTCGAGCACGATTTTCTGGGTACAGTTAAAATACGCCCTGTAATTGTCGACCTGCAATATGTAGGTACTAATAATGTAAGAGCTGATAATTGACATCATTTTGTAATTGCCATAAGGGTTTGAATCAGTTTTACAGAACTATCGATATAGTTGACCTCGAAAACTAATCAGGATATTGATAGCATTGCCTCGTGTCGATAGTACCGATGTTATATTATACGTCCCTCTGCAGGGCACAGGCCTCCTCTCAGAATGAGAGGGCTTGGGCCGTAGTTCCCACGCGGGCCCAGTGTGGATTGGGAAC
The DNA here is from genome assembly GCA_947563465.1 of Archips xylosteana. NCBI lineage: Eukaryota > Metazoa > Arthropoda > Insecta > Lepidoptera > Tortricidae > Archips > Archips xylosteana. Next base: position 12,548,046 of record OX387368.1, read on the forward strand.
TTTACACACACCATTGAAATTTTTCGCAGGTGTATGCAGGTTTCCTCGCGATGTTTTCCTTCACCGTAAAACTCATGGTAAAATACAAATGTAATTTCGCACATAAATTCCGAAAAAATCAGAGGTGCGAGCTGGGATTTGAACCCACGATCCTCTGCTTGAGAGAAGGGGACCAAACCACTAGGCCACCACGGCTTACAACTAATGTAAACTGGACTAATGTACAAAGATTAGGTATTATTTTAGTACTAAATATAGTAAATATACTTTAAGTAAAATTTGTTTGTAATTATCACATTTTTGAACACGGCAATAATTTCTTTTTCAAAATTTTACTTCCTTTTTCATCCATATTGTACTGTACTGTATTCTATTTATTTCCTAGAGCTAAAGTTTTCAAACGATTTGATTTTTGAGTTCAAAATCAACGCGGAGAAGAACTAAACCAGTTTTTGAACGAAGAATTGAACTGTCATGTCATTGTCAAAGTCAAAACTGACGTTTATTTGTTTGTTATCGAATGCGTGCTGCGCCGAAGACTTTGAGGAGTGTCTCTCAAGTGTTCCCTTCGTTTGTTATTCCCTTTCAATATCTTGGTACCGGAAGAATGTCATCTCCGTAAAACTATTTTATTTTCGTATTACGCCGTCAAAGAATCTTTACTATGTTGGAGAGCCAGCGCGGTGAGAAATGCGACATGATGGTGCTTCACAAGCTCGCCGTTATTATTGTCAGCTTGATGCTTATATACGACTTCTACAACACATCGGCGCCGCTAAAAATACGCGTTCAAGACCCTAAATTTGCCTTACTCGGGCCGTACAATAGTTCGGAATCCAGTGCTCCTGACGACGTCTATGAACAACTAATTGATCTGAAGAATTTTTCGTTCAAAGTCAACCCTCAACCTTGCCAGAACTACAGCGCGGGGCTTCTTCTAGTCGTCATTATATCCTCAAACCCCAATAACTATGATAATAGAATGGTTATAAGGAATACCTGGGGCCGTTCCTCAGATTCAACAAAAGTAGTCTTCTTGATTGGAGAATCAGACAACTTCACCATATCCCATCGAATCCAGAATGAATCAGCTTTATTTGGAGATATTGTGCAAGGAAGCTTTACCGATGCATACCGTAACATGACATACAAACATGTAATGGGTTTAAAATGGGTGACACATCATTGTCCACTGGCGAAATACATTTTAAAAACTGATGACGATGTGGTTGTTAATTCTTATGCGTTGAGGCAGTTTTTGGCAAGGGAGCTGTCTCCGTGGGGAGCTAAGGGGCTTATTACGTGCCAGGTATTGGAACATGCCCAGGTGCTGAGATCTCATCGCTCAAAGTGGAGGGTTTCCCCGGCAGAATATGGGCCGCATTACTATCCAACATATTGTGCAGGTATGTCTGTTAATTCAATAAATATTACTAATATTATAAACAAGAAAGTTTTTTGGATGTATGGATGTTTTGTTACTCTTGTACACCAAAATGGTTTGTCGGATTCTGATGAAATTTGGCACATGGATAGTTTATAACCTGGATACTTTTATCTTTTTTTCTTATATAACTAGCTGTTGCCCACAACTCCGTCTGCGGATATTCTCAGACCTACCAAATATGGAGAAAAAGTTTCATAAAAATTGTTCAAGCCCACTTCAAGCTGTTTTGGAGGAAGTTGATAACAAACACCGTGACATGAGATTTTTATATATTAATCAAGAAAATGCTGACTGCATTTTTCCTTGTTATACCTCTAAGTTATAACTTGACATCAGTTTTTCCTGCTAATGTCACAGAATAATAAAAAGTAATAATAAAACTATAATTTTACAGAAATTGTAAAGAATCAAGAATATTTGTACTATAATTATTATAATACAAATATTCTTGATTCTTTACAATTTGTTTAAGTACAATCAACCAATTTGATTCCTAGGCCACTATAGAACTTTGTCACATTAACTGCTAGATAATTACAACGTCAGTGCGGGACACAGGATTATCAACTTTCTGATCACAACATGCAATGAAATGTAATAATTTCCAGACTAATAATAGTAATATTTTTTTACCCTGGACACCTTTTTAGAATCCTATTCTATTTGCAGGTTGGGCAATCATATACTCGCAAGACGTAGTTCCACGTCTGCTCAAGACAGCCCAATTCACCCCCTACTTCTGGATCGACGATGTCCACGTAACAGGAGTGGTGGCCCAGGAGATCGGAGTAGCCCGGACTCCGCTGGCCTCCCTGGTACTCTCCCGGAACAGAGCCAAGGTGCTGACTTCGATGGGGGCTGACTATGCTGGCCAGTTTTTATTCGGACCACCTGATATCAGCGTTAGTAAGATCTCACAGATCTGGAAAGCCATACCGGAGTGAAAGTAGTATGGATGCGGTGCGTGTTCTCTGTTGCTTGCACTGCCAAGTATAGTTGAGATATTATAAGCTGACCATTTATTTCCATTGGTTGATATCGATAGTATCGATACTATCGATAGGCGATAGTTTCGATAGTAACGATACTATCGATAGCCGATAGTATCGATACTATCGATAGCCGATAGTTTCGATAGTATCGATAGCCGATAGCTCCGATAGTATCGATAGTATCGATAGCCGATAGTTTCGATAGTAACGATACTATCGATAGCCGATAGTTGCGATAGTAACGATACTATCAATAGTATTTTACAGATGTAGTGCAAAATGATTTTTCTTCATACTTTATCGGAAAAGTTCGTATTTATCGTGCTCACTCAATTGGGATGCACCAAAAAAAATAACCTATAGTTTTTATATTTTTTTTGGAAAGAATAGGATATTTTAAGATACTATTTTCATCGATTTTGAATTTGGTTGAGTATTTAATTTTTTATAATTTTTTTAAGAAATACGTTAGGTGACGTCACAGTGAGAGAGCCACGTTCCATTACCTAGAAAAATTCAAGTCGTACATAACATAATCTGTGGCACTGCTGAGGGGCTACTACGAGATTCGAAAATCGAAGTTCGTATCGTATTATCCCTCTCACTCTCGTGTCAAATCATATTAGCGTGAGCGGGACGGCACGAAACGAAGCTCGAATTATGCACTTCGTGGTAGGGCCTCTGATTTGTCTTGTCACTGTCAATAATACAAGTTAGTACGGCTTAGGGTCCTAAATGAACCATGACAAAATATAGTTTTATTTATTTCTCTTCTTTTAGCTTCGATTATTCCTGTTTGTTAAATGGTGTGATAGTAAATAGATATTTTTTATTAAAATCTGATATTTAAATTATTTTATATTTACTTGTAACGTAGTAATTTAATAATTAAATTTGTAAAAATACATTGGAAATACTCGTAATACATTTCGGACTTTACGATAAATGACAACTGTTTAAAGCCAGGTGCGCATCATGTGATTAAAGTTCTGTCTTTGTCACTCTTTGCTATTATAAGCAGGACAGCAACATTTCAAACTGTCAATTTGCTTTAGAGTGTAGACCTGCTTTATATCTGCCTTTGTGACGATTCACTGCAGGGGTCAAATGAAGGTCATTACTTAAATTTTCTTTATTTAATTCAGTTTATCATATTTTTGGAATCTGATTTCTGAGAACGCTTCACAGAGCCTATTTCTCCAAACGGTTTTCGATTTATTATACGTTGTCAAAAATTGGGACATCCCAATTAGCTTTTTTTTTTTTTTTTTTTTTTTTTTTTTTTTATTAAATGGCGTCTGTCCAATTGGACAATTTTGCCAGCGTCAAGGTTGAGAGCTACAGATGTTTATAGATTACTCCATGGATTACTCAGGTTGTCAGGCGCTGTGATGTCAAATGACCGGTAGGGTTAGTTCAGGATACCTACAATAACAAAAATTGTCAATTTTACAATACCTACTTAAACCGGTTAGGACAAATACAAAAAGCACATATACTTAGTGGGATGATAAGAGAGGTTATAGCTTGATGTTAAAATGCGTAATAAATCTTGTTAAGACGTCAATAAAGTTAGTGTTTACAAAGGAAAGCGTGGTCCTAAAACTTGCTGGGCGGGGAATAAAGTCAGGAAGATGATCATACAAGGAAATAGGGATATTGGGGCAGTTGAAGAATATGTGGTCTGGTGTACCCTCCTCAAGGCCACACTCACACAAGGAATGGTCACGCACGTGGATCTTTGCCAAAAAAGAAGGGGTGCATACATGGCCGAGGCGCAACCGAATAACCGTGGAAGTAGCACGCTTGCTGGCTGTCCGGTATTTAACACATTCGCTGCCACGTATTGCTACGCGCTACGCTCGTAGCCCGTAGCAGCGTTTTCCCGCTTTGTAGCGAAAAGTGCCTACGAACGGAGAACTCCACTGTGGCGTTCCCGGCACTGAATGTGTTAAAAAACCACGGTTTGGTCGGAAGGTTTGGTTGAATATCTCCATAAAGTTTACCCTTAGACAGTCGCGAGATACTCCATTCTTGGTTCCAGCGTTCGAGGAGATTGGACTTGGCCAAAGCTCTGATATCCTGGCTAAAGCATTCTGAGTGGGAAGTACAGCCTATCTGAATAGCTTGCTTGGCACATGCGTCTGCCTGCTCGTTACCGGCGATGCCTGCATGGCCCGGGATCCAAGCGAGAGCAACTTCAATGCCCAGTAAGTAGCATTTATGGAGGATTTCTCTAGTCTTCAAGTTGATATAAAGATTGTCCTTAGCACGGAATGGGAATTTAGCAATATCTTGAAGGCAACTAAGACAGTCAGAAAAGATAATTGATTTATTTATTTTGTGAGATTCTACATACGAGACAGCCTCAAACAGGGCAATAGCTTCACCGGAAAAAACAGACGATTGGGGGTGACATTTAAAGCTCAGCATGATCTTGTAGCGAGGGATCCAGACAGCCGAACCCACAGAACCCTCATCAGACAGTTTGGAAGCATCGGTGAATACGGAAGTCCATCCTTCCCATTTTTCTGACAGAGTCATATTGAAAATGGTGTCTGCACAGGGGGTATCTTTCTTGATACCAAAATGTAGAGTAATGTTAGGCTGGAAGATAAGGGCATCAAAATTAATGGAAAACAGAGGGTTGCCAGAGAATTTAAGGATCGGGGGACTGTCGGAATATTTTTGGAACGTTTTTACTAAGCAAGGAGTTTCTTTATGGGTCCAATATTTAGAAGAGGGAATTATTTGGGAGAGATTAAATAGACGGGACATAAGTGGGTGGTCGGAATACTGAATAGATTTTAGAAGATAGCGGTCAGATAGGAACTGTCTACGTAGTCTAAGTGGGGGGTCGAGACATTCCACTTGAAGAGCATTAATGGGAGAGGACTTCATAGCCCCAGTTATTATTCGGAGGCACCTAGACTGTATCTTATCGAGGAAGGATAGATTAAGCTTGCTGCAGGGTTCCAGAAGGAAAGAGCCATAGTCCAGGTGGCTCCGAACGATAGCGTTGTATAATAATTTCTGCGCGTAGGGATGAGCACCCCACCACGCACCCGAGAGAGCTCTCATCACGTTTATGCTTTTTTCACATTTATTTTGCACGTATTTCAGATGGGGGACTCCAGACATACGCGAGTCAAGATATACACCCAGAAACTTAACACTGTTTTCGACAGTAACATATTCCTCGTCGACAAAAATATCCACATCGGGAATCCACCTTCTTCTGGAAAACACGACAGCAGAGCTCTTGGATGCTGACAAACTGAGGCCATGGTCTTGCAGCCACTCATTGAGGTATCTTAAGGCAGTGTTTAAACGGGAAGTGCTATCCGAGAAGGAGTCAGAGGAGTAATACAACACAATGTCGTCGGCATATTGTAAGATGTCACAGAAGGAATCCACTGTTCGATCGAGGTCCGAGGTGTAAAGGCTGTACAGGATTGGACTGAGGACAGATCCCTGCGGTAGACCCTTCCAGACGGTCCTGGGGGGCAGCATATGGTTTTCGGAGCGAACACAGATGGAGCGTTCCATAAAGAGGTTACATATAACATGAATCATCTTTCTCGGGATACTCAGCTCTTGCATTTTCTGCCTGAGTAACGGAAGTTGTACATTATCATATGCTGAGGTAATATCTAGGAACACGCCCACTAGGTGTTGACCTCTAGAGAGAGCTAGCCTGATGTCAGAGGTGAGGATGGATAAGCTGTCTATGGTTCCCATCCCTCGACGGAAACCAAATTGCGATTTTGAAAGGATTTGGCGACTCTCCAGAATCCACTCTAGCCTGTTTTTAATTAGGTGCTCTAGGATCTTGGCTAACACAGATGAAAGTGCAATCGGTCTACGTGAGGAGGGGTCAGAAGGGTCCTTATTGGGCTTTAAAAGTGGAATGACGATTTGCTGCTTCCACGCGTCAGGGATGGAACCAGATTCGTAAATGTTGTTGAATAAGGAAAGCAGATATCGCTTTGAAAGGTCGGTGCAATTCTTCACAAAGGAGTAGGGGATTCCGTCGACACCAGGAGAAGAGTCATTCAAGTGATCCAGGGCCGAAGACAACTCTGAGAAGGAGAACGGTTCATCCATTCTATCTGACGAAGGGGGGGACGGGAAGGAAGGAAAGCAATCCTCTGATGGCACATAAGGAGGGGATAGTTTATCCAGGAATGCGTCTAACCAAACATTTGGGTCATTGGATGCCTGGTTGGTCATGGTTAAGGATCCGCGGTATCTTTTTATGTTCTTCCATACTATGGAAGATGGGGAACGCGGGGATAGGTTTTCACAAAAACGCGTCCAACCCAACCTTTTTTTGGACAGCAGAAGTTTCTTACATCGAGCATTAGATTTTTGGAAGGAGAGGTAGTTATTCATGTTGCTCAGATCAGAGAGAAATTGATCTTCGGCTCGTTCCCGTTCCTTAATAGCCGCTGTGCATTCTGCATCCCACCAAGGGGGAGACGGAATTTTGTTAAGTGAGGCGTTTTTAACGGGGAAGCAGGAGTTAGCGGATGACGATAGTATAGAAACAAAGCTGTTATATAGTTCTAGGAAATTTTCATGCGAGACAGGGGGCAATAGGAGGACTTTGTTCTCTACCAGGGAAGAAAATTCCTCCCAGTCGACTTTGTCTAGTCTAAATTTTAGGAGAGGAGGGAGTGGAGAAGGAGTAGACACACCAGTGGGGAATGAAATAACGATGGGGTAATGGTCACTCCCATAAGACCTGTTTAGAATTTGCCAATCAAGGCTAGAAGCTAGTCCAGGAGAGGCTAGAGTTAGGTCCACTGCGCTAGGGTTTTGGGAGGGGGATGTTCTCCTAGTGGGAGAGCCATTGTTTATTAGGCATAAGTTAGACTTATCGAATAAATCTAACAGAAGCGTGGAATTGGAGTCACAAGAGAGAGATCCCCATAAAGTATTATGGCAGTTAAAGTCTCCCATAACTACTAAAGGACTGGGAAGGGAAGACAGGATATGATCTAGTTCAGAGATGAGAGAAGGATTAGGGTATGGGATATATATAGATATAAAAGTGGAACCTAAGGTCCTAACAGCTACAATGTTAATACCTGGGGAATGTTGGGGAACAGAACAAAGGGAATAAGAAAGGGAACGTTTGACAAGGATGGCACAGCCATCCCAGCCCTCAGTGCTGTCATCGCGGAGACATGAAAAGCCAGGGACCCTGAATCGGGAACTCGGCTTCAACCATGTCTCCGAAATGGCGAGCAGGAAAGGTTTGTGTTCATTTATTAAAAAAGATAGCTCATGTTTTTTGTTCCTAACACTTCTAACGTTCCATTGCATCACTGTCTGGCAAGCTGTATTGGCCATTATTGAGAGATATTGTTGTAGACAATTGGTTTAGCGTTTCTATGACGTTGTTCGGTATAGTATCGGAGAATTTCGAGAGGAGGTTGACTAGTGTGCTGATAAGCAGCTTAATGAGGTTGTCGTTTGGGGAAGCTGGTGATACATCAGTATCACTGTATAGATAAGCACAGCCGTTTGGCTGTGAGGATTGAGGTGTTTGAGTAATCTCGTCATGGGCAGCTTTATTGTAGCCTGGGCTACGTGGGGGGATCGGACGACGGGTGGTGAAGACGGTTTTCTTATATGAGCGGGGGGATTGAGGGTGTTGAGACTGGGGAGTGGGGAAGGACGGTGGGTCATACATGTTCTCACTAGTAGAGGGAGAGCGTTGAGGGATGCGGGCAGTGTCAGCGAACGACCGACGTACAGGTCGGAATCGGAGAGAAGCTTCGTTATATGGGATATTTTCCTCTGACATTACCAGCTTGATTGCCTTCTGTCTCGCATGTTCAGGGCAAGAGGAGTGGATGGCGAAGTGGGGACCACTACAGGAAAGGCAAGTGGCCTTGTCCTCCTGTACAGGGCACGATTCTCCTTCGTGTGACTGTGCGCATTTATAACAGCGGGGCTTTGAACGGCAGGCAGCCTTAATATGGCCAAAGCGGCAGCACTTGTTGCACTGTATTGAGGGCAGTTGGTAAGTCTCTACGGGCAGTGATGTATAAAAAGAGAAAATTTTCTCAGGCAGGATTTGCCCTATAAAAGTGAGTGCCACTGTTTGAGTTGGGATCCAGATTGTCTTTCCATCCTCGGTAGACTTCCGGTTCAAACGGCGTGCCTTTATGACTTTAGAGTCATCGTTTGTATACTCAATTGAACTGACAAACTCCTCAAGGGTCCATTCAACTGGTACGTTACGCACCAGTCCCATACGCGTGACGTTATATGTAGGAATACTCGCGGAATAGCGGTGTTCGGCGAGAATAGGGTGGGCAATGAATTCATTTGCCGATTGAGCATCAGTGAATTCCACGGTCACTCGGTTGCGACCGCTGGGTTTAATGCCAGCCTGTTTTATACCGCGGACGCCATTCTGATGAATGAGCTTGGCGAACTTGAGGGGGCGAATAGAATAGCCGGAGGTTGGGTCATCTACTATCGTAACTACCTGTACGATAAACGGAGCTTTATCATTAGGGCCGTACAATAATTTGGTACCCGGGGCGTATTCAGGGACCGTGTAAGCGTGCTGTATAGAAGCCGCGGCTGGTATATCCGTGTTTCGTTTATCGATAATGTCTTTGATAACACTTTGGGTTTCCACAACACGCTTACGCGTTGCCAATAAGACCCGGTTGCCTTCGCTTTTGCCCCCGTCAGGGGGTTCGTTCCCTTCCATCTCCCACCAAAACCAACAAAACGATCACAAAACAAACACTCACTAAGATAAATATTAGTTCAACTTCACAGAGATCGCCGGTGTATTTTTTTTAAAGAAGGAAAAACAAGGTTATTTTTTGGCACGTGTAGCAAGCAACGCTTCCGAGGCCAAAAAAAAAACCTCAATTAGCTTCAGTACCCATCTTATTCTATACTTTGACATTTGACACTTAAACAATAAAGTTCCATATTAGTGGATATGAAAACGTCACTCATTTAATACAATAATTGATTGACAGTTCGGGTGCCATCGTATTCCGATTGAGACCAGAGTTTTCCCGATGGAAAATCATTTTTCACTACATCTGTAGCATGTTGATATTTTCGATAGTACAGTCAACGTCATAAATAAGTGATCACTTTTGTACCTTCTCGCTTTCAGTCGTTACATAATTTCGTATGGCTTTTCAAACATGATGTTAAAGTGACACAGTACAAAAATTATCACTTATTTATGACGTTGACCCTACTATCGCACTATCGACTATTTCTCAAGGTCAAACCATCGATAGCGAAACTATCGCTATCACAACAACACTGTTTCAAACACATATAGCAACGTAGCATAGCACATCTTTGGTGGAAATGCACCCTAACGTGCCCTAACACCCCATGAGGGCCGTTTGCTTGTTTGCCACAGAAATAGTATAAAAAAAATTGTGAGGCAGTCCCGCAGGTTGTTTGTTAGGATTAATTTTGTCAGTGTGAATATTTAGTTAGGTATTTAAGATTTCATGTTTATGTTAAACAATTACCAACAATTACCAAATTATTGGAATCCTTTAATATTTCATAGTTGTTAAGTTTTTGGTTATAAGAATTAATTGCTTCATGCATGTGTTGTCTATTTTAGGCGCTGTTAATTAGTTTTTTTAATAATGTCGTTCAGTATTTTAAGGATTTTTTTAACAGGGTGGGACTTTATAGTAGATTGCACAACAAGAGCATAAAACGAGCCATTTTTCCCGAGAAGTTCATAGCCACTCGAGCCGGTACGGCGAGGATGGATATTTTCGTCGAGGGGAAAATCGTGCTCGAATTTTACACTCTGCTAAAGAGCATTAAACAACAACATTGAAAATAAAATTTACAACCTTTAATTTTTCGTGCATTATATTTAATGTACTACATTTGCCTAGTTTTATTAATTTCGTAATATAAAACACCATTTATACAAAAAAAGCAAGAAAGTTGTACATATTTTATAAACTTCTACAGTTTGTGGCTACTTGCACCTGATTGCCTTGGTCTTAGACAAAGATTTACTTTATGCATTAGAGCATAAAAATCCGTTGTGTGCAGCATTCTCTTAACATAAAGAACAACTTTACGAGCATGAGTAGTGAGAAAGCATTTTCACAGCCGTGTCCCGTGTGTTACGAAAGTCTACTAATATTTCCGTCGACTAGAAATAATGACCACCCCCTCACGTGGTGCTGTCGTGGCAGAATTGCAATTAGTTTTTGTTTACGGACATTATGCTTAGACTGTCGCAACACGCGTGCTACGGCAGTTGAAATGCTTCAAGCCCACCCAAACGCATTGTACGGACATTATCATTCGAAAGCTGTGAAAAACGTGCTGAATTCCAAATATGTAAGAGTACTTAGAGCAAAAAATCCAGCGCTGATTTATCTTGTCGACTAGTTGTGTTTTTAGTTTTTGTAGCAGCACATAGATTTATGCCACTTCCGAATGATATTTTCAAACAAAGATCCCTAAGATATTGTCCTTAATATATTAAGTAAGTAGAATAAGAAAAGGATGTTTTAAAAGTGAAAAATAAATTAAATTTGAAACATTATTTACTGTGTAACCAAAGAGTAGTCTAAAGTCCAGACTCCCAAAGTAGGTAAAAACATATGTCTTGGAGGATTGAGACCGGTAGCAAAAATACCGGTATATACCGCTTCAGTACCGCTATTTTCGGTATTAGTGTTTGAGACTAGACCGAAAATACAGATACTAAAGCGGTACAGTACGATTATTTTCACTTTGACACTCGGGACGTCTCAGTTTTAACCGTAAAGGTTCGTATTTTCTCATAGAGTTGTTACTCATATAAAATCCTAAAATTTAATCTCATAAAATATCCAAACCTATTTTATATAATTAATAATAAAACCTTAGCCTAAGTATTGCACTTCCGATCTTTCTTGATGTATGTCAAGAATTGCCGAGTGCCAATGTGGAAATAATCTTACTGTATATACCGGTACTAAGTATTTGGTATAAACCCTGCTTGGGGGGACTTGGAGTTCTCAATCATAGGCTTGTTTTTGATTACCTCGAATACTAATTAAGTACCTAACTAATTTCCTTTCTATTGTGCACAAGAAACTTAATACAATTAAAGTACCTACATTAATTAGTTCAATGGTAGAGTCATTTTACGATGTCTAATTGCTATGCTTTCTGCAGGCTTATTGTCTAAAGTTTCTGACGGTTGCCTTCGAAATCACTATTTCTTTCTGTCAAACGGTATAAAATGATGACAGAAAGAGATGGTGAAAGCGAAGGCAAGCGTCGAAAGCGTTAGACAATACGGCCTCTGGAGTTAAATTTGTCATAATTATCTTAATTAAATGGTGAATGCGGATGTCCAATGAATGAATGAAATAAGATCTAAATAATAAATGCGTAAATAATATCTGTAAACATTTTTTTGACAATTCCTATTTTTTAATACCCGGAGCGCAGGTGCGGTAGGTTAGGTATAGGTACAAAGCGAAATTGAGT